>JARQOD010000004.1:519443758-519503048 GCA_033576555.1 Oophaga sylvatica
CCCCTTTCTGTCTGTGCTTAAGTACAGTAAGGCCCAAAAAAGTTTTGAAATGACACAAATTTTTTTTTTTCACATATCTCTGCCCTGGTTTTTTTTGTGTTTGACAGATGTTTTTATCAAGAAAAATATAATTCAAATATGAAACAAAATTAAAATTTTACTTTTTAAATATTAATGCAGCAAGAAAATATTTGCAGTATTGCCCCTTTCCCCTTTTTGGGCCTCTGAATTCCCCTGGCATGCTTAAATCATTTTGGGCCCCGATCCTGGCTGATAGCAGCCCATTCTTGCACAATCAATTTTTCTTTTAAAAATTTTTGGGGTTTTTGTTTCCCCACCCGTCTTTGTGATTGACCAAAAGTTCTCAATGGGATAATTTAGTTCCAGGCCATCCCAAAATTTATTTTTTTGTTCCCTGACCATTTATTTTCCCCCTTTGCTTTATAAAGTGCCTATATTAAAAAGGGGCTTGGGGATTGCCAAATGTTTTTGGGGGTTGGGGGAAAATTGCTCTTGAACTTTGGCCCCATTTTTATTCGGGGTTTGTTTTTTGGGGCAAATGTGTAACCTTTTCCCTTGACTGAGAAGAACCCCCCACACATAAGGGGTTTGGGATTTAAAATAGTTGGATGGACAAGCTGGGGGTAGCGCTCACCTTGGGGTTTTCCAATGGCGTTTTCCTGATGCCCAAAAAACAATAAAAGGGTTCATCAAAAAAATAACTTTACCCCGTCCTCACAGTCCACTCCCCGACCTTTTCGAATTCAGTCTGCCTATGTTTTTTTCTGGGAGAATCTTTTTTTCCCCCCTTGGACCAGGTTTTTCTAAAAGGCTCGCCTCACAGTGCGTGAAGCATCACACCTGCTGCCCTTTCCCGAGCAAGCTCTGCATGTGGTAGCCCATCCCCATGAAACACTTTTAAGAGACGGTTCTGGGCTTGGGTTTTTTTGGGGGCCCCCGGAGCATTTTTCAAAAAATGGAACCCTCTTTAAGTCTTGGTGCGTAGATTTTGATGGGGTGAAAACTTTCTAGGGTACTTTCCGTTGGGCCCCTTTTTTCTTTTCAATGATGACTGCACATGTTTCTTTGAGATAAAAGGGTTCAAAGAAACAATGATGCAGCACCCCCCCTTTTTTAAGTGCCAGGGGTTATTCTTTTTAAAACTAAAATTTCTCCCATGTCTCACCCAAAACCCCCCCCTGTGTTAATGGGCAATCACTGAAAAAAGGTTGGGGGCCTTTTTTGGGGCGGGCTGAAATGATGTTGAAATTTTTTTTTGGGGGGATAAAGTTATTTTCTACCAATATTACTTTGAAGTAATTGTTTAAAATGATCATTTTTTAAAAAATTTTAGTTTTTCAAATGCCATTGAAAAAGTGAAGCATAGATTTTGTAAAATTAAATTTGGGTATCTAAAAAAAATTTTTTGGCCATACTGTAAAATCCACTCGCTGACAGGGGCTTAACCTTTTTTGGGGGCCTCCGTCGGCGTCTGGGGTCCACGTGCTGCTGTTCGTCAGTATCTTTGGGGCAAGGTCTCTCCTCCCCCCGGATTCTTCCCCGGGGTTTATACCCACACAGCGGGGGCCCGGGGGCCCATCACTGGCCAAAACCCGGGGGAGTCAGGGAGTTTCTATCCCCAGCTCCTCTCCACACGCCTTCTAAATTTGTTAAATTTTTGACAAAGAGAGCCCCCAATGGGGTTTGAGCCCCCTGCTGGCTGGAGCGGGGAAATGTGTTGTATGTGGAACTACCTGGAAGGGGGTTCTTCTTTGCTTTCAGAAAAAATCACTCCCCCCCCGGGGGGGGAAGGCATTTGGCAACCGGGGAAAAAGGGGGGCCCCATTCCCCCCTATAAATTTAATTCCCCAACTGAGGAAAATAAAAAAAAAAAAAATAACTTTTTACAGAATTTTTTCAACAATATGTAAAAAGGGAAATTTTCCGAAATGGGGGTTGTTTTTATCAACCATAAATATGGGGAACCTGTCCAAAAACCCCCCCGTGGGGCCGGGGGGGAGCAGGGTTAGTGGTCACCAGGTTGGGGGGTTGGCTACTTTTCGTTACGCCAGACGGTTTTTGTTTTTCATCGGTGCTAATATTTTCAATCATTGTCCTGGGGACTACGGTCCGTGACCCAATCGTCCCCAAAAACAAGAAAACAAGCGTGCTAAAATTCATACAGTAGTTCTGAATTCTATCTTAACAAAGCAATTAAAAATTATTAACTTATTTACCGTAGTAATACAGGCATTTAGTCCTTTTTTTGGGGGGCCCCGACCTCTAGTACTACAGAATTTTCGCGTACAGGTATTGACAGTGACCTGCTGGATTTACTATGCTTGTCCACGGGGGTAGTGCATCTCTATTGGCTACTAGGGTAACTACGTCAAGGTTCCTGTTTTTTTTAACCTTTTTTTTCTCATGGGGGCATGAAAATTCCTTTTGGGGGGGTGGCTCTCTTTTCCCGCTGCGGGGTGGCTCTGCTGCTTCACCCCTTTTTTTCATTGTTTTTTCGATCTTTCCCGGGGACTATAATTGGGGAAAAAGGGAAAAAACGGGCCATATATACATGTGATTTTTTCTTTTCTTTTATAAAAAAGGGGAAAAAAAATTTTCCTTCATTGGCGGGCTGGTTTTAGATGACCCCCCGATATCCCCAATTTTCCCCTTTTTGCTGATGGGGACACCTTGGTTTATCAAAGTCTAAGGGGATGATGGGTAGGTTTTAGCCTCCCACGGGGCTCAATTTATGAAGCGCTTTTCTTTTGAGGACCTGTTTCCATGTGACAGGGGGGAATGCAGGGGGGGGTGATTTAGTTTTTTTTCCTCTTCTTCTTGTTGGGGGAAACTCCTTAAAAAAATTTTTTCACTTTGCGGGACTGCTGTAGCCTGTATCCCATCTGATTGGTGATGTTACTTAGGTTTAACTCCCAAGTCCAATCTGGGTATTTGCCAATTTGCTTATAAAGGGGGGATGGAGTACAGTTGGTGGAGTTTACATGGATATGTTTAAAAAAGATTACCAATCCCAATTTTCTGGCCAATTTCCTCCCCCGGGGCAAATTTTCAGCGGGGCTTTAAAAAACCTTGTTCATCTTCTGCACATGCCATTTGTCTGTGGGGTAGGGCGTCACCCCCCCCCCCTGTTTTTTTTTTTTTGGGGGCGTACGGTTACAAAAACCCGGGGAAAATTTCGCTTAAAGGGGCTTCCTTGGGGGGTAAGCATTTTTTCGGGTACCCCCCCGGTCAAAAAAGTTTTTTTGGGAACGCTTGGCCTTTTCTTTGTTTTTTGGTCTTTGAGGGGCACGACCCCCAAACCCCTTGAGTAATGGTCCACTGGGGTCAAGCTAGACATAACCTAACAGGGGGTATTTTACGTGGCCCAAAAGGTTCCATTCAAGCGGGTTTGGTGATAATTGGCTGACGGGGTCACGACTGTTGGGGTCCTTCCTCCAGGTTGCGGGGTCCACCCGGGGCCCCACTTTCAATCCTTTCCCCTCACCCCAACTCAGTAAAATCTTCAAAAAGGGGGCCCTCCAACTTCCCCTTTTTCGGTTTTCCTCCCCCACGGGTACATTCCGGGGACCTTGGGGCGATTCCGCTTGGGGGATCCCAACCTGCAGACCAGTTCAGGGTTCGGGGTTACATCCTCGACACAGCTTTCCTAGTAGATAATATCCCCCCCCTTTTCCTTCCCCAAAACTGTTGGGTTCTTTGGAGCTCTGGGGGGGCGCAGTCAGCTTCGTCAGAAAATCCTTTCCCCGGGGATTAGGGGGCTTTTCCCCTTCTTCCCCACTCATGGGGGGCAACGATTCAACAGGTTTTCCCTTTTTAAATATGTACGCTTGTCTCTGTAAAGGGGCCCGGGGGGCCATCTCCCCCAAGTGGGGCCCCACTAATCCCCTCCTAGGTGTTAGGGGACAGGGTCCCCCCCCCCAGGGAACCCATCTCCTTAACCCCCAACCACTGAAATCAGTCCTAGGGGGGCCCTTTTTTCCCCAAAGGGGAAAGGGGTAACTCCTTCACCACAGAAAAAGAAAAACAGACAGTAAAGGGGGGTAAAAAAAGAACCTTGCTACAAAAACCCCAAAAAAAGGGGAACCCGGGGGTAAGGAGAAAATTAAGCGAGGAAGGAAAACCCAACATATCTTGCTTTGGACTTCAAAATACACCGCTTGCGGTCTGCATGAATGCTTTCACCGACATTCCCCCAGAGGGGAGGTATAAAAAGGAAACCAATATCAAACTTTTTTTGCAGTGAGGGGGGTTCTAGTCCGCACAGAAAAAAATTTAAAACCCCCTCACTGCCAAAAAAACCCCAATCAGAAACTCACTGTCCCGTGGGGGTTAAAAATCGCGACGATCTTCAAGCACAACCCTACAGTCCCCCCCTTTACGGGGGCCTCCGGCCCCTCGGGCCGGGGTTTTTGGGGGTAGTAGGGGAAGGCCCGAACCAAGGGGTCTGGTTAATATCGACCCCAGAAACCCACGTCCCCCCTCAGGACCATACCCCCCCAAAGAAAAAAGGACTAAGGGGGCCCGGGTTAGACTGAATCGATGACTCTCGATACCTGGAACTCCAAGTTTCCCTTTCCACCACAGGAGGGGGGGAAAAGGGGGAAGTACTGGGGGCCCCCCTACCTCTCCCAACGACTGTGAACACATTATGAATTTTAAATGTAGGAGGGGGGCAAGAGGAATGCAACCCCGGTTAAAATTTAGCATGATCTTGTATGGCCCATGAACCGGGACCATTTCCCCGGGGGGAACCTTAATTTTAAAATTTTTTGGGAACAAAACCTACCAAAAGTTCACACTCAGGGCCGGACCAACACTCTCCCCCCCATCAGCCATCTTTGTACGGTTCCCCCCAGTACTCAGATTATTCAGCACTCCCCCCCCACGAAGCAAGTGACGACGAAAACGTTTTCCCCAGGGGAACCCCCCAAGAGCCCCCCCCCCATGAAAACAAACTGGGGTGAAAACCCCTTTCCCCAAAAAAAAGGGGGCTTACCAGGGGGTCGCTCCCTATTATTTTGAGCAAACCCCAAAAACAAAAAGAACCCCCTCTCCTGGGGTTTCCGACAAAAACACCGGGGGAAAGTCTCCAAGCTCTGGTTTTGCGCTTGTCTGACCATTGGTCTGCGGGTGAAAAAAGGAAAAAAACAATGCATCCCCCGCCCCGGACAAAAAATTTCAAATTTGGGCACAAATGAGACCCCGATCCGACACCACATCGGGGGTAAACCCCCGAAGCCTTACAATCCCCCAAAAAACCTGGCGGGGTTTTTGATTAGAAGAGCGGGGAAAACGTAAATGTGCCATCTTGCTGAACCTGTCCACTAAAACGATATGATTTTAAAACCCAAGAGGGGGGGAGATCCTATAAGTCCATGACGATGATCCAGGGGCGTCCGGGGGCTTAAAAATAAAAGGGGCCCCCCCGGGGGGGGTATTGGGGGTTTGAGCGCGAAAACCCCCCAGGGGGGACAAAAGTTCCCCTCCCTATGTAATTAGGCCCCCAAAAGGCCGAGAGGGGGTCCCATTGCTTTACTCCCGGGGGCCCCAAAGTGAATTATGGTTGCCTCGTCACCCTTTTGCAACTGGGAAAACTCTCCCTGGAGCTCCTACAGGGGCCCCCCGACCTCCAATACCTCCCCCCCAACTCAGAGCATACTGCCGACCCACCACCCCCTCCTAAGGACCAAAACCGGGGGCCCCCGTTTTTCCCCCCCCCGGGAAACAGCGAGAAAAGGATCCCCAAAATTTTTTTTTACCCGGGGCGATTTTTGACAAAAAATTAAAACCCGGGGGAAAAAAACACCACCTGGCTTGTCGGGATTAGAGTTTGCGGACTCAAATTAGCATTCTTGTGATGGGTTGACGGTGCCCGGGGGTGGACGCCCCTCCAAAAAATGACGCCACTCCTCAAAAGAACTTAATCCAAAAGAGTCCTATTGCCGACACAAATTCCTCCAGCGGAAAAAAAATTTTTTTTAGAGAAAAGGCAAAAGGATCCATTTCCCGGGGGGACGAACCTTGGAAATACTGCTCCCACCCTACCCAAAGGTCCCCTTTTAAACAATAAATGGCTGGACGCATCAGGGGGGATAAGTGGGGTGCTGAAAAAACATTTTTTAAAGGGAAAAAAACGCTTGACAACCTTGTCAGCCACTTTAAAAAACCCCCGCCCTTTTTTTGCATTCGGAGGGTTTAACTTGGAGGAAAATTACAAATAATTTCCGGTAGTATTAAAAAAACCCCGGAAAGTTGTAATGCCTAAGATCCTCGGCAGCCCCCATCAAAAACTGCCCGCCTTTCCCGGGTCCTTCGAAAACCGGGCTGACCCGGAACCTAAAAACTGAAGTTCTTACGGCAAAAACACACTTCTCCCTTGGGGTACAGTTTTTTATCCGTAAAATCGTAACACCTGCCTAACATGCTCCTGATGAGACACAAGATTGGCAGTAAATTAAGATATCATCCGAAAAATGACCACAAACTGCCCCCTTTTGGTGGGGAAAAATTTTTTTTTAAAGTTTGAACACCGGGGGGGAATATCAAAAAAAGGCATAAAAGGGGTTTTTAAATGCCCCCCCCCGGAGTTTAAACGCCGTCTTCCACTCACCCCCCCTTTCCTAATCAGATTTACCCCCCCGAGATCCAATTAAAAACCCCTTTGGGACCCACGTTGATTGAAGAATCGGGAATAATGGGGGCGGATAGGATCTCGGCCCCTAATCCGATTAAGCTCAGGGGAAACCGGGGAAGGGCTGGGCCCCTTTTTTTTTCTTCACAAAGAAAAACCCCGGGCCACGGGAAAATAAGGCTAAATCCCCCCTTGCCGACCCAAAAAATTAACCTTCTGGTGTCTCTCAGGCCCCAAAGGTTATACAACCTAATTTCGGAAAAATTGGCCCCGGGGAGCAAGTTAAAAAACAGTCAACTCGCGTGAGGGGGTAGTTTTTGACACCCTTTTTTTCCAGAAAACATCCCAAAGTCCATCAAAAAAGGGGGGGAAACCCCCGGGGAGCGCGCCCCCAAGCCTATTCATGCAGTTTTTATTACAAAATCGCTCCAGGGGGTTTCTCTCGGGATTCCAATTAATAAGGGTTTTCTTTTACCCCAAGGGGGGCCCCCCGACTATAGGATGGGGGACCCTCCAACACTAAAAACAAAGTTCTTTTTAGCGTCCCCACTTGGAGATCTATGTTATGCCGCTTGAAAAAAACCCCCGACCGGGGTCTGGCGTCGATCGAGAAATGGTGACGGGTTTTTCCCAACCACTCAATCGCATACCCCTTAACCCGGGCAAAGCAGCATCCACCGATTAAGCCCCGGCCCACTTCCCCAAGAAAAATATCCTTCAGTTTTGCACCCCCCCCACCCCGCGGGCGAGAAAGGACGAATTAGGCGAAAACTTTCTCCCCCAATTTGCCATCCCCACACAATTGGATCAATAGTTTTCCGGCGAATTTTTACTCGCAAAGGGGGGGATGGACACCCCTTAATAAAAGTCCTTTTTTCCCCCCGAAGAAAAACTTCTTGTTTTTTTGGGGCCCCCCGATCCCTCCCCGGAATGGGTCCCTCCAATTTTATAGGCTCCTCTGGGGTGACCGGGGGAAACCCCGTAAAGAGACCTTGAGGAAGGTGAGTATCACAGGGGGGGGAATTACACCCCTCCCCCAAAACGTTTTTTCAATACAAAGAAGGGCCATAGCGGGGCCCCGTTGGGGGGGGCATACTGCGCCAACAATTTTTAATTTGTCAGATAAACCTTGACAAAAAGGCTCCTAAGCGCCGGGGGCATTCCATGGGGGGCTGGCCACCCACGGGGGAATCCGAAAAAAATTCCTCTGCCGGACGATTCCCTCTGTACTTACGAAAATTTGTTTTTGCAAGGGGAACCGATCCGGGTACAAACTAGACCAAAGTCGAAAAATCTATCCACTGACTGGAGAGCCGGGGAGCCCGGGGGGAAGGGAAAAACCCCAGGATTGGGGTTCCCCCCTTTTGGGTGAGATGACAATTCCCACCTTTTTTCTTCCCCCAGTGACCGGGTCGCGCCAAAGTAAAATTTACTCCTCCCGGGGAAACAAAAATTTGTCCCCCTCCGGGGAAACCCGCCGGGGGGAGATTTTTGGTTCGGGGCGGGTTTTTCCCCCGGGGGGACAAAACCTTATTCCCCTACCCAACAAAAATCTCAACTGCTGACTGATGGCTATGGTCCATGGTGGTGGGGGGGAAACTTTATGTTCTGAAAATGTCCGCTGTCTTTATACAGGAGGACCGGGGGCTATCTGACCCTAAGCGGGGCCTGATAATCCCTTACCTGGGGGTACTTTTGATGGAAAGGGCCCCCGGCCCCGGACCCTTCTCCTGTAAAACCCAACCCCCTTAATCTGTCGAAAGGAAAACCCCGATTACCCCCCACGGGGGAAAAAAAGGGGAAAAAGGAACTGCCTTCACACACGTATAAACGAACGAGACGTAAAGGGGGGAAAATAAAAGACCCCCTTGATACAAAACTACCACACGAGGGAACCCCAAAGGGGGAAAAATTTAAAGGGGGAGGGGAAAAAAAAAAACCCAACAGGTCTTTTAGTTTTAAATTCTCAATACACCGCTCTGCTTCTGCAAATGTTTCCCCGCATTTTCCCCCCGCGACGGATATATGAAGGAAACCCCAAATTTCCAAAAATTTAATTGCCTAGTGAGGGGGTCAGTCCAGCACAGAAAGGGGAAAATTAAAATCCCTCACTCCCCAAAACACCCACCCCAGAAATCACTGGAAAGTGGGGGTAAAAACGCACATCTTCCAGCGACACACCTGTGCACATACCTGTCCTCACAAGGGGGCCTGGACCGCTCTGGGGTGGGGAAGGCGGTAACTGGGGCTTCTAGCTTTTCCGGGGCCTCTTCCCCATCTGGTAAATTAGGCATTCTGGACAGTGCATCAGCATTGGAGTTCTTATGCCCCGCCCGGTACTTGATGGTAAACTCGTAGTTGGACAGCCGGGCCATCCATCGCTGCTCCAGCGCACCTAGATTTGCGGTTTCCAAATGAGTCAGCGGATTATTGTCCGTGAAGATGGTAAACTTTGCTGAAGCCAGGTAGTGTTTGAATCGCTTGGTCACAGCCCAGACTATATAGAGAAACTCCAGTTTAAAGGAGCTGTAGTTTTCAGGATTCCTTTCATACGTACATTCCTGTGCATTGGTACATTTTCCCACCTCGCACAGGATCTCAGGTGCGTCACTTTCTTCCACCTTCTCTGTAGCATTTATTTGCAAGGGAGGGACATAGTGGGACACCATCCTCCCCAAGTCTGTGCCTAGCAACACATTGGTGGGAATAGCCTCTGATACTCCCAATTCTCTCAGTCCTTTCCCTGCTCCCCAGTCCAGGTACACACGGGCCATGGGCATGGTAGGGCTGACCCCTCCAACTCCGGCTATAGACATAGTCTTTCTGGTATGATATCTTCACGGTTTACCATTTCTGGGTGCACCAGAGTTACCTCTGCCTCAGTGTCTCTGAGACCAATGGTGACTTGATTGCCAACAGTGACAGATTGACAGTTCTCATTGGTCCTCACATCAGAGCCGGCCACAAAAAGGACAGAAGTCACGTTTATGGCCAACTTTAGTGCTTTAACTCATTAATGCAATGCTCAGTTCTAATGAGCAGCAATTCAGCAATCACCAGCACTACTCAGTGGCTCCCTGCCTAGGCATTATGGAACCTCTGGTGATTCTCCCATAGAATACCTGACTCTCCCATCACCAACCTCTAAACTCAATAGAACTGTCGCTGAGCACAGAAACATGTGCAACTCACCTACAAATCACAGAAAGCCAATACGCCATTCAGTCAGTAACATCATACATACTGGAAGACAGAGACCAAAAAGGGCCCCTGTGCAAGAACAGTTTATGAGCCATTGGCAGTTTAATAGCTCATCATAATGCACAATTTGATGTGATTTGGAAGTGGTAGTGGCCCCCTTACCTCTTGGACCCTTGTACACCTGCTTAGATTGCACCGATGATACGTCCGCCTCTGATCATACATATCTAATGAGCAGCCAGTTGTCCATTAATTTTACTGATGCTTTCCAGTGTCTGAGCTGGAAATGAGTTGGGATTGGGTTAGTAAAATTATTATTTATTACTAGCTGAAGAGCCCAGCGTTGCCCGGGCATAGTAACTAACTGTGGTTAGCTGTGAGTCCCCGTCCCCTTGCAGTGTGAAACCCCCTATGTAATGTGAGCACCTCTTCCTTTGCAGTGTGACACCCCCGTGTATTGTGAGACCCACCCCCATGCAGTGTGAGCCCCCTTGTGTATTGTGAGCACCGTTGCCTTGCAGTGTGAGACCCCTTTTGTATTGTAAGACCCCCCGTGTATTGTGAGACCCCTCTGTGCAGTGTCAGCCCAGCTTGCGAGCCGGCCATGACAGGGCTGTGACAGGCTGAGGGCAGTGGAGTCATATGGGGACACGGGGGAGTGCGGTTGGTGAGAGGGGGAGGACGCAGTGTGAGACCCCCCGTGTATTGTGAAATAGTGACCAAATACTGAATGCGGCCTTATACACATCCTCCACCTGCAGCGCCTCACTCTTGTCTATACACCGCCTCATACTGCATCAGCACCTGACATCTCTCATTTCCCCCTCACATCTCTCACTTTCCCCCTCACATCTCTCACTTTCCCCATCGCCTTACACACAGCCTCCACCTGCAGTACCTCACTCTTCTCTACACACAGTCTCATACTGCAGCAGCACCTCACTTTTCTCATTTTGCCATCACGCCGCCTCTAGGTGAAGAGCATTAAAGTGTTGTCACAGTTTGTGAAGATTTAATCAGTTATAGTTGAAAATAAAGATGTGGTTACATACATACAGTAGTCCACTTGATGTCAGCAGAGAGCTAGAGATGGCTTGATATACACACACACACACGCACACACACACTGTTCATACACTATACAGATAATAGTGCCATTTATTCCAGAGGTATACATAATAAAACACAATTGCATTAATCACCGACTAGTACAGGAGGAGAGAGGACCCTGCCCACGAGGGTTCACAATCTAAATCCCAACCTTCCAGCACTAGTTCACTCCAGAGAGCTCCTCCGTGTCCTGCTGACATCTGCAGTCTTGGCCCCTATTTTGACTTAGCATGCTTTTGTTAAAAAAACAAAACCCTTGAACATTTACATTTAGGGGTTTACATATATTTTCAGGAATATATTGGTGTCTCCTCTTTGTGCAGGATGGCCAGCCACATGAGCCCAGAGGGCCTGAATTTACTTGAAATTGACTTGGTAAGTAAAAGGTGGATTTCCTTTAAATCTGATTGTCCAAGCAAAGTTTAAATTATCGTATTAAATTTCATGATGATTGAAAGCAGAAACCAAAGATCCTCACTATAGGTCTGCATAGGAGCAATAAACACAAAGGCCACGATTCATTAAGACTGACATTTCGTACCGCAGTTTTAATGATGGACATGCAGGAATAAGATGCGCCAAATTCATTAAGGTGCAAGCCACTTAAAGGTGTCCAGACTTTTTCCCCCCTATGTTGCTAAGCTTATTGGCAGGTAATTACTGTCTACCTATTCTGCCCTCCAATGATCGGTCCCGGCTCTGCGGTCATGGACTGCTCTTGTCGGTGATTTTCCTGCTTCATGTGATGTGACATCGATAGAGCTTCTCTTCTTCTCTGCCGATGGGGCATCACTGTCAATATTATATTGATTGACAGCTGGCTTAGGTTAATGCAGCGGAGAGCCGGCTGTCAATCAATATGAGGTCAGCAGTGTCGCTCCCTTGACAGAGCAGAGCAGAAGAGAAGGAACTGCTCTGTCAACGTGACCTCACAGGAAGCAGGACAATCGCCAGCGGGAGCGGTCGGTGACTTCTCTGATCCGGGAGAGAACGTCTCAGGGTAAAACACACGTCATTCCCACCTACCTGCCTGTAAGTGCTTAGCCCTATAGGGAAAATAGCCCCTGGTAACCCCTTCTATAAATTCAGTGTATGTTTTCAGTGGCGTGTGCCTCGCCTAAAATGTTACTCCAGCCAGGGACTGGAGTAAAATTTCTGATGTAATGTATGCCTCCACTTTTGATGAATTTGTCAGGCAGGCAATGCCACACCCCATCCCGCCACATCATCTTCCCAGCTTTACGTTGTACAAAAATTGAGCGATTTGTTAAGGTGTTTTACTCCAGAATTCTGGCATAAACACTTTTGGTGAATCAGGGCCAAAGTGTTGGAATTTTCAAATGTATTTGTAAAGTTGCTTTAGTTTCTTTTATATTTACTGAAATTTAATTAATGAGATGTTTTAGGCCATATTTTTAATGGCTGCACACATCAAGACTTTTCATGGAAATTAGTGAGACGTAAAAATCTATAACAGCAATACTGTATAGAGACATCGTAGAAGTAATTTGTAAGACATTCTGTATCGGTTCACCTAGAATACCCATCTTTATATGTCCAATTAGATATGCAAATTGTCTCTTCAGAGAGGAAGAGGACTAGAACTCTAGTGCCATCTATTGGAAGCAACGATTCTAAGAGTCAATATTGACTCGTTAACAAACCTTTCAATATGACTTAGGATAAAAGGCAAACCAGAATCTCAATTTGCAGACACTGTGTTTCAGGGTGTTACCCCTCATCAGTGCACAGTATGAGATTTGATTTGGCTAGGTGAGAGGCTCTGGATGTCAGCCAGTATAGTAGCATCATGCAACAATGCAGCCTGCCATCTAGATGTAGCAGAGCTAGACCCATTGTGGAACAAATGGATTATTATCTTCTCAGCTGACAGGTAAGGAATATTGTTTATTATTTTAATTCTCTTGAGGCCGGGGTCACACTTGTGAGAAACTCGCACGAGTCTCGCACCTTAATACCTGGTACTGCCACCAGCACTCGAGATCGGAGTGTGCTGCTCCATGTATTTCTGTGCAGCTGAACACTCCGGTCCGAGTGCCGGTGGTAGTGCCAAGTATTGAGGTGCCACACTCGTGCGAGTTTCTCGCAAGTGTGACCCCGGCCTCAAGAGAATTAAAATAATAAACAACAATATTCCTCACCTGTCCGCGGAGAAGATAATAATCCATTTGTTCAACGACAGGTCTAGCTCTGCTACATCTAGATGGCAGGCTGCATTGTTGCATGATGACAATGGTGTCACTGGAATGGGTGATGCAGTAAGTATGGTTTAATTAAGATTGATTAAAGGAGTCTGTGTCATTCTTTCAATTAAAGGACTTTATTCTGGATGTGTGTGTTTTTATACAATGAAGTTAGTAATCAGGGCGTCCATTTCTAACCTCTGGGCTTGATGTCACCTGACAATACAAAGGTGACATCAACCCCCCCAACTATTACCCCACTTGCCACCGCATCAGGACAAGTGGGAAGAGCAAGGCTAAGTGCCAGAATTGGCGCATCTTATAGATGTGGCTTTTCTGGAGTGGCTGAGAGCTGATGTTTTTAGCCTGGAAGGGGCAATACCCATGGCCCCTTCCTAGGCTATTAATATCAGCCAGCAGCTCTCTGCCTAGCCTTTTCTGGTTATTAGTTATATGGAGACCCTACATAATTTTTTTTGGGGGTGCCCCATTTTAATATTTAGTAAATGCTAAGTATACAGCTGTGAGCTGATATTATTACCCCGTTCCCAGGCTATAAACATCGGCCCCCCAGCTGTCCGCTTTCCTTCTGCTGGCTAAGAAAATTATGTGGGAGCGCACTCCATTACACTGCCCATTGCTCGTGGAGTAACAAGTGCATCCGATCACTGTGATACTCGAGTGATCGGATCTTATCCCTAAAAATTACAATTCATAAAACGCGTTAAAAAAGTGGGAAAACACTAAATGACACCACAACACAGAAATTCTGTGTATAGCAGGAGGTAGACGGAAAATGTAGGGGTTGTACTCGCTCAGGTGTGACGGGAGGAAAACAGGAGGCACGTTCCTTTAAATGTTAATGTGGGTTTATCGCTTCATAAACCCCAGAAGCAAAAACAGAAAAGTAAACAGCCTTTAGCTTAGATCAGGCAAAACAAAGTATAAATGTCTATAGCAGTGCTCTGTTCCGCCAGGCCTGTGGGCACACAGGCTGGGATAATGTCCAGTACTTCAGGCTCGGTCTGGAGCCAAACACACACAGGAGGCCTTCTCCCTCCCAACACACAGACCATGTGCCAAACAACAGTCTCCATTATATAGGCTGTTACGATACCCAGATGCGAGGTATGTGGGTAGACAGACCCGCCCATCTCTCATAGCTACCCTCAACCCAGACCCAGGTGCACCAGGCGACATCTTAGTGCTTACGTGCACTAAAGAAAATACTCCGGGTTACATCTCAGAAAGCAGCCATCACTCTGACACATACCTCCCATCGATTACGTGGCCATTAGCCTCCTTACATACCTCCCCCTCTGCCTAAAGCTGTGGGGCTTGGCACTTTCCACTACCAGACAAGGGATTCTTGAGAGGGCATCGGCATTACCTTGTAGCTTCCCTGCTCTATGTTCCACATGGAAGTTGAAGTCTTGCAGGGCTAAGAACCAGTGGGTGACCCAAGCATTTTTACCCTTTGTTCCCTCAACCATCTGAGTGGGGCATGGTCGGATACAAATCTAAATTTACGACCTATCAGATAGTACCGTAATGTGTCCACAGCCCACTTTATGGCCAAGCACTCTTTCTCCATGACTGAATAATTCCTCTCACTTGAGGACAGCTTCCTACTCAGGTAGAGTACAGGGTGCTCCTCCCCGAGTATCTCCTGGGAAAGGACTGCTCCTAAACCGACGTCTGAGGCGTCTGTTTTGAGTATAAACTCTTTCCTAAAGTCAGGGGCCACCAGAATCAGTTGCTTACATAGAGACCCTTTTATTTGGTGAAACGCCGTCTCTGCCTCTTCAGACCATCTGACTATTACCGATTTCGTCCCCTTAAGGAGGTCAGTCAGGGGCGCAGCCATCATGGCGAAGTTTGGGATGAACCTCCTGTAGTATCCCACGATCCCCAGGAAGGCTCTAACTTGCTCTTTGGACAACAATCTTGGCCATGTTTGAATTGTCTCCACTTTACTGATTTAGGGTTTTATCTCACCTCGACCCACTACACATCCCAGGTACTTAGCTTCTTCTTTCCCAAGGGAACACTTCTTTGGGTTTATTGTAAACCCCGCCTTCCTTAGAGCATCAAACACCGCTTGGACCTTTTCCAGATTACTCTCCCAGTCCGAGCTAAAGATAACGATATCATCCAGGTATGCAGCGGCGTATTGCTTATGGGGTGCAGGGATTCTATCCATAGCTCTCTGGAAGGTCGCCGTAGCCCCCTGCAGTCCAAACGGCATCCGAACATACTGGAAGCATCTGTCCGGTGTAGAAAACACAGTCTTTTCCTTGGCTTCCTGTGCCATGGGGATCGGCCAATATCCCTTTGTCAAATCCAAGGTGGTTATATACCGGGCGGGCCCAAGTCTCTCGATTAGCTCATCAACGCATTTCATGGGATATGCGTCGAACTTGGAGACCTCATTCAACTTCCGATAGTCATTGCAGAACTTACATTCACCATCGGGTTTTGGGACCAGGACAATCGGGCTCGAACAACCGCTCTTGGACTCCTCAATGACCCCGAGTTTCAACATGCGCTCCGCCTCCTTGAAGATCACTTCTTGACGGACCTCAGAAATCCGATAAGGCTTCACGTTTGCGCGCACATGTGGCTCAGTTAGAACGTCGTGCTCTACGACCTTCGTGTACCACGGAAACTCAGAGAACAGGTCCATGTTCTTCTGGAGCAACTCCCAGCACTGCTGCTTCTGGGCCTTTGACAACGTCTCCGCTATGGCAACACTTCAATATCACCTTCTGGGTTGCCCAGCAAGCATGGAGTTTCAGCTGGCTCTGTTTTGCCATGGCTTGATGAGGTTGACATGGTAGACCTGATATGGTTTCTGTCTTCCTGGTTGATGAATCTTATCATTTACATCACCAAGCTTCTCCACCACCTCATACGGCCATTACCATTTGGCCAGGAATTTGCTCTCCAACGTTGGAATTAGCACAAAAACTCGGTCTCCCGGATTGAATTGCCTCACTCTGGCTGACCGGCTGTAGACCCTGGCCTGAGCTTCTTGAGCCTGGAGGAGGTGCCCTTTTACGATGGGCATCACCTTCGCAATCCTCTGCTGCATCAGTGCCACGTGCTCAATGACGCTTCTGTGGGGCATTACTTCGGATTCCCAGGTTTCCTTGGCTATATCCAGGAGACATTGCGGATGTCGGCCATACAGAAGCTCGAATTGCGAGAACCCCGTTGAGGTCTGTGAAACTTCACAGATGGAGAACAGCAGATACGGTAAGAGACAGTGTAAAGGAGGGACAGGACTGTAGCTGTGACCTGAATTATTGCAACATCTGTGTCCAGTCCTTCCCCTACAGAAAACTGTATTCTTCTCCTCAGCATACCTGCATCTCCACATCCAGACTCCCCTGGGCACTTCACAGGCGACGACGGTCCCTCTTTCAGGCAACCCTTAGTAATGGAGACACAGTCCAAGATAACTTGAACATTCTCTTTACTTAACTCTTCACACATTACATCCACAGTTGGCACATCATGGGTTTCACTTGTTTACTTATCTTTCCCTGCTTTGCTGTCACTTCTGTGCAGTACACACCCAGACCGAACCGTCTTAGACTGCTCCCCTGTACCTTCCTGGCCTGACCTCGCCATGATTAAATTTTTTTCTGCCTGTTTCGCCCCAGACTCGAAATCATTAGTCACCCGGTTTGGCTGCCTCTAGTAAAGCATCCGGCCTGTCTGTACTGATCTCGTTGAAGTTCCAGCTTCCTTCCTCTCCTCAGTCCAACCGACTCCTGCCCTAAAGGTATCTGCCCAAGCTATGAGTTGCCACATCTTACTCCTCTGTACTGACCCACAGATATGATGCACAGTGGATAATGTGGGCTGCAGCACTTTAACGTTACGTGGATGCCGAGCTGTCCGGTCCTATAGCCCATGTGGACACTTGGGCATTCTGGCCCCGTCTGACTTAACTTCCTAGGAACTTCTCACTGCTACCCGGCAGATCCTCCTACACTTAACCCTCTATAAACTGGCTATGAACTATACCTAACAGTGCACACTAGTATGCCTCCATCTAGTGGCCCATACAGGAACTACATCTACCCTTATCTATAAGAACTATATACTAAGAGTGCCCTCCTCTAATGTCCCAAGAAGGATGTACTAGCTTTCCCTAAACTGTACATGAGCATTAGTACACATCACATATATTATAGTAAAGAAACACAACACAATATAGTACAGTTCTCTGAAGAATGGTAAAACATATATGAATGTGGCAGTATCATAAATGTGAGCGATAATACATATGACTATGTAGCAGTACCGCAAATATTAATCATAGACATTAACACATGAAAAACAATTAAAGGAAGGGAAGCAGGGAGGTAATTCTATCTCACCCCCTTACAACAGTCCCAGTCTCTACCTTCTTTCCCTATGGCTTTCCTCAGCATGCTCTTCAGTGTCTTATTAAATCTCTCGACAAGGCCATCTGTCTGAGGATGGTCCTCAACTGGGAGATTTGCAGGACCTTGCACAACTCCCTCATCACCTTACTCATAAAAGGTGTTCCCTGGTCAGTCAGGATCTCCTTCGGTAAACCTATCCAGAAAAACACATGGACCAATTTGCGGGCTATACTCTTCTTGGAAGAGTTTCTCAGGGTAATTGCCTCAGGATAGCGTGTGACATAGTCCAGGATGACCAATATATACTGATGTCCCCGAGCTGATTTAACCAGGGGACTGACCAAGTCCATAGCAATTCTCTCAAATGGCACTTCAATAATGGACAATGGCACAAGGGGACTCCGAAAATGAGAGGTGGGGGCGGTTAACTGACATGGGGCAGGACCTGCAATAGTTTAATATTTCCCAGTGACACCCAGGCAAATATAATCTCTGCACAATCCGTTCCTGCGTTTTTTCTACTCCCAGATGTCCCCCAAGATGTGTGAATGGGCCTTGGCCAAAACCTTCCGTCTATAGGGACCCGACACTATCAACTGCTCCACCAACTCCTCCCTTATTTTCGTGACCCGGTACAACAACTCCAAAATCATCATAAAATAGGGAAACCTTGTGTCAGCCCCTGGCTCCTATGCAACCCCATTAATGACAGTGACATTGTTAAAGGCTTCTTTCCGAGTTGGGTACCTATGTTGGGCAGTCCCAAAATTCTCACCGGTCACCTGTAACTCCGGAATGTCAGATACAGGGGACACTTCCTCCCCATCCCCCACAAGGACACAAAAGGGAAACCCATCCGCCTCTTGGCATGGTGATACCTTATTAGGGTTCACTGGTTCCCTATTCATGCTAGCGACCTCAGAACCCTTTCCCCACAGATCCCAAAATAAACAAAAGTCCCGGCCTATAATTATAGGCTGCAACAAGTCCCGAACGATGCCGACCTCATGGGACTCAGTACCGTGGGCCGTTTCAATGTTCACTCTGGTCATAGGGTAGTCCTTTGCATCACCATGTATGCAGCAAACGCCGACCTTTTTCCCCGGAATCAGTTTGAAAGGAAAAGTGTCACTAAGCTCCCGGAGTCCAGCAGTGCCATCACCACTCGACCGTTCACCTTCACTGGACAAGCTTGAGGCCCTTCGTTGGGTGGAGAGTTCACAATGCAGGCCGGATATGCATAATATGAACTACAGCATCCCATGCTGCAATCCATCTGCTCGGTGATCAGGGGACAATGGGCGACTATATG
This sequence comes from Oophaga sylvatica, assembly GCA_033576555.1. NCBI lineage: Eukaryota > Metazoa > Chordata > Amphibia > Anura > Dendrobatidae > Oophaga > Oophaga sylvatica. Next base: position 519,462,638 of record JARQOD010000004.1, read on the forward strand.
TCCTGGCCCGTGGCACCTCCAGCAAATAACATCATACGTAGGGACCTTTGGCACCACCTCCCTCACCGCTTTGGACCTTGGGCACCCTACCCCCTTTTGGGCCTCCGCCCCCTGTTGGGACCCCAGTATGGAGTGGGCTGCTTTCCCACGGAACCTTCCATCCCCTTGTATCTCTCGACCAGTCCGACCAGTTCATCGGCATTCCACGGATCACCCTGCGCAACCCAAGTTTGTACGTGCCTCGGCAAGGAGTGCACAAACCGGTCCATCACACCCGTTCTAACATCTGCACAGGTGTACAGGACTCTGGCTGCAGCCACTTCTGGACCAGATGCAACAGGTCAAACATTTGGGAGCGCGGTGGTTTGTTCTGGTGATACGCCCAACGATGAACCAGCTGTGCCCTGAGAGTCATTGTTACCCCCAAGCTTACAAGAATCTCCGTTTTTAGCTTGCCATACTCTTTAGTGCCTTACCGTGGCTGCCAGGTACACATGAATTGGCCAATTTATGCGTTAACCATTCTCAATTTTTCATATTTCTAGTGCAGTAATGCAATTCAATTTTCAGATTTCATGGTTGCATGCTATAGTGCTGCCTTGTTTGTTTGATTGTATATTAGTTGGGGACTCTATGTAGGCACCTGTTCACACCAAATTCATGTTTAGATGTAACGGTCAGTTTTTTGATTTGTATCTCTGTGACACATACCTCCCATCGATTACGCGGCCATTAGCCTCCTTACAAAGTGCATATGAGACATGTAGGATAATATGCTGGTTGGTAACGGATGGTAATAGATATTTATATACTCTGTATGGTGATAGTATTTTTGATACCCCTGATAATTATTAATTACCTTTATCTTATATATACTGTACAATACTTATTGCACATGCTGCATTTCTCATATGCACTTCCATCTACTCCTGCCTCTATACACAGAATTTCTGTGTTGTGGTGCCATCTAGTGGTTCCCTACTTTTTAATGTGTTTTATGAATTGTAATTTTGTAATAATTAATAAAGATAACAATTTTGTTTTCTATGCATGGTTCCAAGTGTACATTGTTTCATTGCATAGGCTAGCTATTACCTCTGCAGTAAATCAGAAGGGACGGTTTCCTAGGCAAGGAATGTGCTTGCAAGTCCTTTCCTTGAGAGTCTGCAAGTGCTGCTGTAAAGGTGGCCGGATTACTGGAATGCTCTTGAACTCATCCAATGTAACAGAGGCAAAGCTGTTTCTGATTTCAGCATGGTAGAACGCACACTTCAGAGGAGTGTCTCGACCAAGCCGCTAGTCTGAACTCTCATTCTTCAGGAGCGAAGCCCTGCGCAAGGCAGGGATCTTGGTGGCAGAGGAGTGTTTGCACTCCTGAAAATAGAAGAGGAGAAAACTCCTTTTAAGTAACCATCTCACCTGTCACTAGTGACGTACTGCCGATGGCGGCAGGCCACGTGGCTGCTATGGGGCCCGTGAGCCGAAGGCTCCACCTGTCATCGCACATTGAACTGTATTGGCGTCCTGAGTGTCGATACAGTTGAAAGTGATGATAAAAGAGCTAGCGTCAGCTTGCGCATCCTCCTCCATAAATTTTCCCTGGTGTCTGACATCTCCGAGCAGTGGGCTTGATGACATCACTACATGGCATCCGCTGCGCTGACATCTTCGGCCTTTCAGAGCGCTTGCTGCAGAATAGCAGGGGAAGGAGGGGGAGAGGTGAGTATTTTATTTAAATGGGGGTGGGGACGTAAAACTATATGGAAGACCTTGGGTTTGCATTATACTATATAGAGGGCTATGGGGTACATTATACTATATGGAGGACTATGGGGAGTGCATTATACTGCATGGAGGTCTATGGGTAGAGCTCTGTACTATATGGAGGACTATGGGGAGTGCAGCACCCTATATTGCGGACTATGGGGACTGCATTATACTGAATGGAGGACTATGGAGAGTGCATTATGCTGTATGTAGGACTATGGAGAGTGCATTATGCTGTATGGAGGACTATGTGGAGTGCATTATACTGTATGGAGGGCTATGGAGAGTGCATTATACTGAATGGAGGACTATGGAGAGTGCATTATACTGTATGTAAATGTCACGCTGTCTAATGATATGTATACAATGTCAGTAAACTATTAATACAGGAACAACACTCTATACAACAACTAGTATAGCAACATCAGCATGTAAGTATAGAATAGATTTACCTGACACGATATCTGCTGAACTCAGGGTTAATCTTGAGGACTTGATGAGCTGAAACAGCAAAGAGGTGGACCGGGATCTAACCTGACCCTAAACTGGGGTCCTAACTAATCCCTCACCTTGGAGGTACTGATAATGGTTCAGAGGTCCAAGTCTCCAACCTAATCCTGTCTCCTATCAGACCCTGAACCCTGTAATCAGTCCTAAGAAGGATCCTGACTACCACCAAAGGGATATGGGCTGATCTCAGCTAAATACACAGATTAGACATATAAGACAGACAGGATAACACTCGCTTGCATACACACTCAAACACAGAAGGAACATAAATGGTCTGGGAAATAAACTCTAACCAAGTTGAGCTTAGAACAACTAAGGAGCTCACAACTAAAGTCTATACAGATTCATTCCTATCTGTGGTCTGCATGAAGGTTTCACTGGCAACTCCCCAAGCAGACAACCAGGAATTTAAAGGAAACCAATCAACAAATAATCAATTGCAGCCGGGAGAAACTGCACCCAGTCCCAGCACCGAGCACAGACAGAATTAACTCCCTAGCTGCCAAACACAAAGAAACAGCAGCTCAGCTGTGAGAAGTCAAAATGTGCAACCGCGACGATCTTCGTGGCAATGCACACATGACAGTACCCCCCCTTCTACGAGGGGGCCTCCGGACCCTCAGGGCCAGGCCTGCCCGGGTGAGTTCTGTGGAAGGTCCGAACCAAACGATCTGCATTAACATCAGACGCAGGGACCCACGTCCTCTCCTCTGGACCATACCCCTTCCAATGCACCAAGTACTGAAGGGACCGGCGATTCAGACGTGAGTCAATGATCTTTGATACTTGAAATTCCAAGTTACCATTGACCAACACAGGAGGAGGAGGTAGAGGTGACGGTATGACTGGTGCCACATACCTTTTAAGTAATGACTTGTGGAACACATTATAAATTTTAAACGTAGGAGGGAGGTCCAGACGAAATGCCACAGGATTAATTATGGAACTGATCCTGTACGGCCCGATGAATCTGGGACCCAGTTTCCAGGAGGGCACTTTAAGTTTTATATTCCTGGTAGACAACCATACCAGATCGTTCACATTCAGATCTGGACCAGAAACTCTCCTCCTATCAGCCATACGTTTGTAACGGTTCCCCATCGCACTCAGATTATTCAATACACCTCTCCACACAGAAGCAAGTGACGACGAGAAACGCTCCTCCTCAGGAACCCCAGAAGGGCCCCCCCCATTGAAAGTACAAAACTGGGGATGGAAACCATATGCCCCAAAAAACGGGGACTTACCAGTGGACTCGCTCCGCCTGTTGTTAAGAGCGAACTCTGCCAGAGGCAAGAAAGAAGACCAGTCCTCTTGGTTCTCTGAAACAAAACACCGGAGATATGTCTCTAAGCTCTGATTCAGACGCTCTGTCTGACCATTGGTCTGCGGATGAAAAGCCGAGGAAAATGACAATTGCATCCCCCGACGTAAACAAAATGCCCTCCAAAATTTGGACACAAACTGAGACCCCCTATCTGACACCACATCAGAAGGCAACCCATGAAGTCTAATGATCTCCCTAATGAACACCTGCGCCAGAGTTTTAGCATTAGGGAGTGCAGGAAGAGCAACGAAATGTGCCATCTTACTGAACCTGTCAACAACCACCAGTATGACAGTATTCCCTGACGACGGAGGAAGGTCCGTAATGAAGTCCATAGATAAATGAGTCCATGGACGCTCCGGAAGTTTCAAGGGTAAAAGGGTCCCAGACGGACGGGTATGAGGGGTTTTAGAGCGAGCACACACCCCACATGACGCGACAAAAGTTATAACATCTTTATTAGCATTAGGCCACCAAAACCGGCGAGAAAGGAGATCTAAAGTAGCCTTACTCCCTGGATGTCCTGCTAGAGCAGAATTATGATGTGCCTCAATAACCTTTTGTCTCAACAGATTTGGGACAAACAGTCTCCCTGGAGGTCCTGCAGGGGCGTCCCCCTGAGCCTCTAACACCTCCTCCTCAAGCTCAGAAAATACAGCCGACACTACCACCCCCTCCTGAAGGATAGGACTCGGGTCATCCGTTTTCCCGGCCCCTGGGAAACTGCGAGACAAGGCATCAGCCTTTACATTCTTAGACCCCGGGCGATAAATGACGACAAAATTAAACCTGGTAAAAAACGACCATCGAGCTTGTCTGGAATTCAGACGCTTAGCGGATTCCAAATACAACAGTTCTTGTGATCAGTAATAACGGTAACCGGGTGGACTGCCCCCTCCAAAAAGTGACGCCATTCTTCAAAAGCTAACTTAATGGCCAAAAGTTCCCTATTGCCGATATCATAATTCCTTTCGGCGGACGACAATTTCTTAGAAAAGAAAGCGCACGGATGCCATTTACCAGGGGACGGACCCTGGGACAATATAGCACCCACCCCTACGTCAGACGCATCCACCTCCACAATGAACGGCTGAGATGCATCTGGTTGGATGAGAATGGGTGCCGAAGCAAAACATTTCTTCAAAGAGGAAAAGGCTTGGCAAGCTTTGTCCGACCATTTAGAAAAATCCGTCCCTTTTCTTGTCATGTCAGTGAGAGGTTTGACGACAGATGAGAAATTACAAATAAATTTCCGGTAGTAGTTAGCAAACCCCAAAAAACGCTGCAGAGCCTTAAGATCCCCTGGCTGATCCCATTCAAGCACTGCTCTCACCTTTTCAGGGTCCATACGGAAACCGGAGGCTGACACCAAAAAACCCAAAAACTGAAGTTCCTGTACGGCAAATACACACTTCTCCAGTTTGGCGTATAGTTTATTGTCTCGCAAGATCTGCAACACCTGTCTCACATGCTCCTGATGAGACACAAGATCTGGCGAGTAAATTAAAATGTCGTCCAAATATACAACCACAAACAGCCCCACAAGGTGACGAAAAATGTCATTAACAAAATGTTGGAATACTGCTGGTGCAGTAGTCAGACCAAAAGGCATGACTAGGTTCTCATAATGTCCCTCCGGCGTGTTAAACGCCCTTTTCCACTCATCCCCCTCTTTTATCCTAATCAGATTATACGCCCCCCTGAGATCCAATTTAGAAAACCATTTGGCGCCAACAATTTGATTGAAGAGATCAGGAATAAGAGGGAGTGGATACGGATCTCGAACAGTAATCCGATTAAGTTCGCGGAAATCCAAGCAAGGGCGTAGGCCTCCATCTTTCTTCTTCACAAAGAAGAACCCCGCGGCTACTGGGGAAGATGAAGGTCTAATATGCCCTTTGGCCAGACTTTCAGAAATATAATCTTTCATAGCCTGCCTCTCAGGACCAGAAAGATTATACAACCTAGCTTTAGGCAACTTAGCATCAGGAAGGAGATTAATAGAGCAGTCATACACGCGATGAGGAGGCAACTCCTGACACCCCTCCTCAGAGAAAACATCCCCAAAATCCTCCAAAAAAGGAGGCAATGTACTAGGCACGACCGCACTGATGACTGTGTTCATGCAGTTGCTTTTGCAAAACTCACCCCATTGGCTTATTTCTCTGGACTGCCAATTAATCACAGGGTTATGTTTAACCAACCAAGGAAGTCCCAACACAATGGGAGTAGGTAGACCCTCCAACACATAACAAGATAATTGTTCCCTATGTATTGCCCCTACCCGAAGGTCAATGTTATGAACCTCATGAACAAAGCTACCTTGGCCGAGAGGCCTGGCGTCAATGGAGAATATAGGGATCGGTTTGACCAATACACTCAGATGCATACCTTGAGCCTGAGCAAACTGAGCGTCAACCAGATTAGCCCCGGAACCACTATCAAGAAGAACAGACAATCTCTCCACTCTCGTACCAACTACCACCTCCACTGGTACAAGGAACTGAGAAGAACTGGCGGATGAAATACATACTCCCAGGTTGTCGTCCACCACACAACCTGGGATTAACAGTTTTCCGGCGACTTTTGGCTCAACAAGGCACGGGATGGACATTCTCCAACAAAATGTCCCTCTTTCCCGCAGAAAAAACATCTTCTAGTCCTGCGGCGTACCGCCAATCCCCTCCTACGAAATGATGTCCCTCCCAACTGCATAGGCTCATCCGAACAGACAAGGGAACCTCAACATAAGGGACTTTAGTGGTAGGTGGAGAAACAACAGGGAGTGGGGTTACCTCACCCCTCTCCCGAAGCCGTCTATCAGTACGGATAGCTAAGGCCATAGCAGCCTCCAGAGAAGGAGGAGACTCATACTGAGCCAAAACGTCTTTTAATTTATCAGAAAGCCCATGACAAAACTGGCTCCTAAGAGCTGGGTCATTCCACTGAGTATCTGTGGCCCATCTACGAAACTCAGAAGCAAATTCCTCTGCCGGACGATCTCCCTGCTGTATCTTACGTAATTTTGTCTCAGCAAGAGAGACCCGATCTGGGTCATCATATACCAATCCCAGGGCAGTAAAAAATTGATCTACAGACAGTAGAGCCGGGATCCCGGAGGAAGGGAAAATGCCCAGGATTGAGGGTCCCCTTGCAGAAGTGAGATAACAATTCCCACTCTCTGCTCCTCACTCCCTGATGATCAAGGCCGAAGCCGAAAATACAATTTACATGCCTCCCGGAAGGTGAAAAATTTGTCTCGCCCACCAGTGAACCTGTCCGGGAGAGCTACTTTAGGTTCAACTCTGGTTTGCTCCAGGGGAGACAAAACTTTGGACTTAATGTCCGTCAGCTCCATGGATAATCCCTGCAACTGCAGAGCCAGCTGGGCTACTGGATCCATGGTAACTGGAGATAATTTTTATGGCCAGTGAAAATGTCACGCTGTCTAATGATATGTATACAATGTCAGTAAACTATTAATACAGGAACAACACTCTATACAAAAACTAGTATAGCAACATCAGCATGTAAGTATAGAATAGATTTACCTGACACGATATCTGCTGAACTCAGGGTTAATCTTGAGGACTTGATGAGCTGAAACAGGAAAGAGGTGGACCGGGATCTAACCTGACCCTAAACTGGGGTCCTAACTAATCCCTCACCCTGGAGGTACTGATAATGGTTCAGAGGTCCAAGTTTCCAACCTAACCCTGTCTCCTATCAGACCCTGAACCCTGTAATCAGTCCTAAGAAGGATCCTGACTACCACCAAAGGGATATGGGCTGATCTCAGCTAAATACACAGATTAGACATATAAGACAGACAGGATAACACTCGCTTGCATACACACTCAAACACCAAAGGAACATAAATGGTCTGGGAAATAAACTCTAACCAAGTTGAGCTTAGAACAACTAAGGAGCTCACAACTAAAGTCTATACAGATTCATTCCTATCTGTGGTCTGCATGAAGGTTTCACTGGCAACTCCCCAAGCAGACAACCAGGAATTTAAAGGAAACCAATCAACAAATAATCAATTGCAGCCGGGAGAAACTGCACCCAGTCCCAGCAACGAGCACAGACAGAATTAACTCCCTAGCTGCCAAACACAAAGAAACAGCAGCTCAGCTGTGAGAAGTCAAAATGTGCAACCGCGACGATCTTCGTGGCAATGCACACATGACAGTAGGACTATGGAGAGTGCATTATGCTGTATGGAGGACTATGCGGAGTGCATTATACTGCATGGAGGGCTATGGAGAGTGCATTATACTGAATGGATGACTATGGAGAGTGCATTATGCTGTATGTAGGACTATGGAGAGTGCATTATGCTGTATGAAGGACTATGTGGAGTGCATTATACTGCGTGGAGGACTATGGAAAGTATTATATTATACTGAGGACACTATGGGGAGTGCAGTATACTATATGGAAAACTATGGGGAGTGCATTTACTGTATGGAGTATTGTGGGGAGTGCATTATACTGAATAGATCACTACGAGGAGTGCATTATATTATAAGGAGGACCATGTGGAGGTTATTATAATATATGGAGGTCTATGTGGGGGCCATTATAATATTTAGAGAGCTATGTGGGGCCATTAAAATATTTGGAGGGCTATGTGGTAGCCTTTATAGTTTATGGAGGGCTATGTGGGGGCCATTATAGTGCATGCAAGGAATTATACACTGTGAAGGTTTGTGTGGGGTCCATCATACTGTGTGGAGGGCTGTGCTGGAGGCATTACACTGTTTGGAGGGCTAGCGGTGGACATTACACAGTGTGGTGAGGTGTGGGCCATTATACTGTATGTAGGCCCATTATATTGCATGGAGAGCTGTATGGCGGTCAAAGTTGGGGGATCCTACTGTGTTGGGGCACCATACTTTGCTGGGGGAGTTAAGCTGGGGTACGGCAGGGTCACCATACTGTGCGTGTGGAGGGGACTGTGGATGAAATCACTGTGAGGGTATCATTTAGTGCTTTTTGGGGCACTTTTGTTGGCATCATACTGTGTAGAGGCAATGAAAGGGGAATGTAGGGCTTCAGTAGGAGAAAATTACTTTTTAATGGCTTCAAAGATGTGAGATATACTCTTCTGTGACCCCACCGAATATTATTTACTTTTTATTGTTGGGGATGCGGGGGCTCAGTTAGAACTTTTGCTATGGGGCCCCATGATTTCTGCCTGTCACCGCAATAAAACTCACTAAATCACCAACGATAGATACTGAAAAAAGAGATTGGGATATAGAAAGACTCCAAAAATAAATAGAGCATGATGTTATTTTATACCAGCACCATTTTTATTCTTTCATTTCCAAACCTAATCAGGAATTTATTCCCAAAAGGATTATACAGTGACAAATTACACCGTGGGGGCAGGATTACTCATGGGTGGAGTCTGCTTACTATGGCTCATCCAGTGGTTATCACAAGGACATCAGGCAGGTAAGTCATCATAATTTTTATGCCCACCGTATCGGTAAAGGGTGCAGAGATACTAGTCAAATTGTGACCCAAGTGCCACATAAGAAGACACCAGAATGTTGATTAGTTCATGGTCCACGCACTGTCTGGTTAAAGATCTTCTTTTGATGCACAGAAACATCATGTATCCTCATTATGTATTTGTACCCGCCCCTGAGGAACGTGAGCTTATTCTTGTATTAAAATTAATCTTTTTTTACTTACAATCATTCAAGTGCAAACATTTCTAAATCAACTTAAGACCACACAATAGGACATAGAGTGTCTACTTAGGCCTTGTATTCTTTAGATATTTGCTTCTAGGGGTTTTTCCCCTATCTTTAAAATGTATTGAGTATGGGACCAGGGTGGGGAAAGATTTATACCCCCCACCCCTGTATTCACCTCCCTGAGTAACAACCACTGATGGACTGCAACCCGTCACATAACATTATTTATGTCTGGAGACCAGTGGGGTACAAAGAAACAAGTGTGGAGGAGCGGCATCGGTCCGGGAGGTGAGTACAGGTTCTTTATTTTTAGTGTTCCACCCTGGGCCCATATGCAATAAATTTTAAAGTAGAGGAAAACCAATTTTAATACTTTTTATTATTTTTTGTGCTAAGTAAAGGAATATTTTATCTGTCAATATTTATTACCTATTACTTGGGCAATCCCCCTATAACTGCCAGCAGCACTGGTCAGACCCTTCCAGCTCAGAGAGTTATCACATATCTTAGCATTATGGTATCATTTCTTATAATGGGAAAACCCTTTTTATTCATTAAGTTTCATAAAAACCACAAGGTTTAACCACAATGAGTAAACTAATCCTGCTTCACGTCATATGTTTTGTCACTAGAAGGAGATATAGTATTAGAGTTGTTTTATTTTTTCTTTATTTAATAAATTAATAGTACAGTGGCATGTAAAAGTTTGGGTACCCAGATCAAAATTACTGTTATTGTGAACAGTTAAGCAAGTTGAAGATGAAATGATCTCTAAAAGGCCTAAAGTTAAAAAGATGACACATTTCCTTTGTATTTTAGGCAAAAAAATATATATTTTCATCTTTTACATTTTAAAAATGACACAAAGGAAAATAGGCCAATGTAAAAGTTTGGGCACCCTGTATGGTTAGTATCTAGTAGCACCCCCTTTTGCTAGTTTCACTGCTTGTAAACGCTTATTATAGCCAGACAAGAGTCTTTCAATTCTTGCTTGAGGGATTTTCATCCATTCTTCCTTGGAAATTTCTTCCAGTTCTGTGAGATTCCTGTGTCGTGTTGCAAGCAGTTATTTTGAGGTCTAGACACAGATTTTCAATGATGTTTAGATTAGTGAACTGTCTGATCCGCCACACGACTGAAGTGTGAAAGAGGCCTTATCCATTGCATTATTCCTGTGTCCTGTTGTGTATAAATATGTGATTCTTCAGATGTTGTATTAGTCTTTGCCTGATGAAGAGACCTGAGTAGTCTCGAAAGCTTGTAATTTGTTACCATCTTTTCAGTTAGCCATTAAAAGGCATAAACCACTGCGGACTCTCAAGTCTAAATATCTTTCTATCTACTGGCTAACAAGGTACAAAGATACACATCTTTACTGTATTAATTGAAGACACATTTTACCCATGAATTGAGAATTTTGAGAATGAAAGATCAGTCCAGGAGGCGATAAAACCATATTTCCTTTATAAAATATATTACGAAGCTTCTTACTCTCATGTATAGCATTGAGTGACAAAAAATAAATCGAACAATGGTTACCATTTACATTGATCACAAATTAGTGCTTTTCAGTTTTAAGCCAAGTCCAGACGGCCATATTGGAAATCGGGTCATTAGCGGCCGCAAATTGCGGTTGTGGCTGGTTTCATGTACAGTTCCGCGTACTCGTCCATGCATGCGTCATTCTGGTCCATAAAAAATTCATCGTGTACATATATTATGTGATTTTTTTTTATAGAACCTCAAATTCCTGAATCTCGGAGACGGCCGGAACAGAGGAATCCTCACAAGGTAATCTTAAGTGTTTTTGGTCATTCGCAGCATATGAGCTACAGCAGCTTAGCCCCTATTAGGAGCCGTGCTGCAGTACCAGACAGAGCCTTCAGACATGAATGGCGCTGTTCCATGAAATTAATCTTTTTTCTGAAATATTGCATAACTAAGTATATACTAATGGTTTGTGTAATGTAGATCATCTGACTCCTGCAACTGGTGCAGTATCTAAGCTTTAAGGAGTTGTCACAGTCATATAAATAGTACACTATTACTGAGTTATTACAGGGTAGTACACGGACAATTAGCTGCCTGTCCGTGTATTACACAGATCCATGGACATATGTTACGCTTCATTTCCCCTGTGGTGGCGCTGTAGGAGATTTAAATACTTGCTGTCCGGTTCTTTCTTGATTGCTGATCGTTGTGAGCAACATATTTTTTAAAGAATCTTGTGAAAAAAAAAAAATTGCTGACAGTGGACAACTCCCTTAACCATAAGCGTGAGTCAATTACTGTTTTTAGTTGTGAATGGATTTGGTGAATCAGCACTTAAAGCACCACTCCAGCATTTTTTTTGTTTTAACGCTGGAGTGGTGCTTCAAATCTAAGTCCCCTGCCCCTTCCCTCATATTCACCTTCCGACGTCTTCCCCTTCTATCACTGCTGCTCCGGTCGGTCTCCAGCGGTTTGGGATCTGCTGGTAGTGCCAATGCATCCTGGAGCGAACCGGAGGTCACTCTTCAACCCATGTCTATAGGAGCTTCGTTCTGGCTCTCATAGACTTGGATTGAGAGCTTGTGACGTAGCTTCTGACTTCCGGCCAGTCAGAAGGTACTATAAAAAGATGGCATGGCAGAACCAGAGCGGCACCGAAAAGCGAGGAAGACACTGGAGGGTTAGGAGAACACAGGTGACTTGGGATTAAAGCACCACTTCAGGAGTGAAAAAAAAACCAAAACACTGGAGTGGTGCTTTAAAAGAGTAGAAACCTGGAGCGGTTTCTACCTTTTTTTTTTTTTTGCTCCGTAGGACCAGATGTTCCAAGTGGGGTGAAATACAAAAAAAAAATAAAACAAGACGAACAGTGTATGGCTATGTGCACACATCTTCTCTTACGAAGCTGCCCTCATCGTTTTATTAAGAGAGCGGGCGGATTCGAAGCTGAAGCCACCTGAGCCATGAACATGATGCTTCTTTTAATCGCTCCAGGATTTCTGAACCAAAGTGGTTAAAAGAAATGACAAAAAAAACTGACCATACTGTATACGATCTTAATAGAAGATATTGTAAAAGTATAGTAAAAAGCATTTTATTCCTTTTTTAGAAGTGACCAAAATATGACAATTCTGGAGTTTTATTTTTTTTTTCATTTTACAGTGTTTTTGTTATGGGTTAATACATTTTCTATTTGGATAAATCGGACTTTTACGAACACCACAATACTAAACATGGTTATTTTTATCCTTTTCTTTTTTTGGGGAAGGGAAATGAGGGTGATTTAAATTTGTGTTATTTATTTTTTAAATTTTTTTACTTTTTTAATTGTTTTTTTTTCTTATTTTTTAAAACTACATTTTTGTTTGCATACTTTTTTGGTCCCTCTTGAGATTAAAAGTTTATAACATGTACTGCAATATGGAAAACTCCATCAGTGTTGGACTGTGATGCCAGGGGCCCACCAGCAACATAAACTCTAGGGGGCCCACTCATTCACAGATGTATATAATAATAAACTATGTAGCTTGTAAAACAAATGATGAGATGCCGCCTTTGTCTGTAAATATTGAATCAAGTATATTCAGCCAAGCACTGCTCATGCAGGAGGATGTATGGCAAACTCATGCATTGGGGCCCACCTGGAGACTCACCTGTTGACCAGTGGGCCAGTCCAAGCCTGATCTCCTTTGGAGCCCTGCCACAAACCACAGGCCATAGGCTTGGTTTTATGGAAGCACAAAGTAGGACCAGTTGACTTTTTAGTTGATACAGAACCGTGTCATACTGATAGCAAGCAATCTGACCTCTACTACCACTGCAAAATCTTTGGCGCTGTGTCAGTGAATTAGTAAACAATTAAGGGTATGTGCTACTTACTAAACTTCCACAACCTTCCCACCCCTTCGTTCAGCTGATTACCTGTGAGCCGATCATCTGCCAATCTGATAGTGATGGCCTAACTTATAGGGGATATCCCACTAACAACATTTATCACCTGTCCACAGCATAGGTGATAAATATTTGATCAGTCGGGATTGATTGCTGGGACTAGTGATCTGTGAGAGTCCAATCACTGGGACGCACAAAGATCAGGAGAACCAATATTTGCAACGTGTCCTGTGTGAATAGGGCAGTGCCCTCCCATAGCTGGTAAATGGAACAGTATTCACGCATTTGCACTATTGCGCCATTTACACAAGAGTATTGGACCTCCATTCTCAAGATTGATGGGGGTCCCAGCAGTTGGACCTCCACCGATCATACATTTACGACCCATTCTGTGTATAGGTCATAAATGTTAGTGGAATAGGACCTTCAAGGAAAATTCAGAAAAACCTTTTTGGATTTTTCTTTACGAAATGTTGATGAATCCTATAAAGCTTAGGACTTTGATGTTGTAAGGCGTTGAAGCCCCATTTATCTACGTCCCACGCCTTCCTTCATTTTATTATGAATTCTTGATTGAATAGTGCTTTTACATTGACCATTGAGCTTGCATCTTATCATAGTAGTATCTAAATAGACCTTTACAAAAAAAAACGCCAGAAGGCCGGAGCCAATAATAATAATTTCTCTTCTTTATTGGCAGAGTAAAAAGAGGAAGAAAGTGCTAAGCCTAAAACAAAGGTGAAGAAAGTAGAAAATGCTCTGTAATGCCACCATATGAGAATAAAATAATGGTCTATAGGGTCCTTCATTGCAGGATACGACGTGGAGTATGGGAACAGGCTTCCATGGCACCACATCACCAGGAGTCTATACCCAATCCGCTCCTCAACAACCCTCCCGAATCAGAGACTCCGGTTTTGCCCCCTGAAGTGCTCTACATGCTGAAAAGTATTCGGTGAGATGTCCGTAACCAGGGTTGATGTGTCCTCTGGTCCACTTGTTCCTGTGTAGACCTAATCTCTGCGAGCAGGAACCATGTATGGTTAATTTTACTTTTTGCTTATGTAACCATCTGTCATATCGTCTTCCCCTCCTGCTTCCCTTGTCTTGTCTAGGGTGCTGGGACACTTTGAGCGACCTCTCTTCCTGTCTTTGTGTCAACATGTGGTGTTTGAGTATTACGAAGCCGGACATTTAGTCTTCTGTCCTGGGCAGCCTGACTCCAGTATTTACATAGTCCTGGAAGGCAGACTGGAGCTTTCACTCACAGATCCAGTAAGATTTCACTTCATTTCAATGCCATTCTGCTTAGGATTGCACTAACTTCCTCCTGGCACACAGATTATATGCCATGCTCTTTAATATAGCAGTAAGGAAATTCCTAAGGGAAAAAGGAGAGAAGATGGCGCTTTCTGAGCTTAGTAAGTTTAAAAAGAAAGAAACATAAATAAAAAACAGGGAATTCGCTCACCCGATGGAGTTGTGCATATTTTGGCACAAATAATGCATGAATTAAAGCCAGTAGGTGCAGCTGACCTGATGGGCGGATGGAACTCCTCCAAGGGATGTCTGGTAGTGCTTAATGAGGGTGGAGATACCAGGTGAAGGACGCTCCTATGAAAGCAGATGTGATCAAAAGGAAAAATTAGCAAAAAAGTGTTAGAAGAATAAAATAAAATAAGGGAAAATTTTATGTAAAAATGCAACGCGTTTCGGCTATATCCAGAATGCTGGATACAGCTGAAACGCGTTGCATCCAGAAAGCTAGATACAGCTGAAAAACGAATTTTTAAATAAAATGTTCCCTTATTTTATTCTTCTGACACTTTTCTTGATAATTTTTCCTGTTGATTATATCTGTTTTTTATAGGAGCGCCAATTCATCTGTTAGCATCCACTTTCTTTGAGTGAACAGTTCCTTTTTACCAGCAATATGCGAGAACTATATGTGCTTTTATTATTTCCTTGCATGGATTGCTTCTGCCATTGCCCAATGGCTGGCCTAGCCTGAACTGAAAGTCCCCCTATCTGTTATTCTTGTTTGTCAGACAGGAGAACAGGAGCAGATAGACAAAGACCTGTCCTCATTTACTATATCTGACTTGGGGGTCTCTGCTGCTAAAAATGGATTGTAACAGGGAGCGGACAGTACATGGGACTGAATGGAGACACCCAATCTTCTACAATTTGGAGATATTTTCAGGGGCTGGGCAACATACTTTTTAAAGAAAGTGATTTGTAGATTGTCTCCGAATCAGTTTCTACCCAATGAAATCAAGTTTCCTGAAAGCACAGGGACCATTTCACATCTCTAAAGCCATGAGATCTGAAGCAGATTATTTGGAGCTTTGTATCAGACAATAGAGCCACAATTTCATCTAGCTCATTTCTGGGGTCTTGAGGAGTAGCTTCATACAGGTCTCGTCTACTCAATAAATTCATAATATTGGGTACATATCATGTTATAATGTCAGAAAATGTTATTTTCCTCAAAGGACGGTACCAGACATTACATGAAGTCCGTGGCTCCCGGTGACAATGTGCACAGTCTGCTCAGTATTCTGGATGTCCTCACGGTATGGTAGCGCTACTGGTATTGTTTTTTGTGTGTTTGTGTGTTTTTTTTGTAAGTAAAAATGAAGTCCTTGTTAGTATTCAGAGACTTGTATGTCCCTCCTTTAATACTTAACTCCTCCATTATTCCAGCTGTACACATTTTCCCCTGTCTTCCACTAGACTAAGTATGAGCACATACAAAACATACGTGAGCACAGGATTGTCTTGTACAGAATTACTAAAGATAAGTGCAAGAGTGGAAAGAAAGAAATAATTAGGAACACCTAACAATAAAGTAAATGAAATATGTATGAAATTCGATTATATCTTAACTGTGAATCTCCAACTTTTAGCACCATGTCCAATATATAAACAAAATTATACTAACTCTTACTGTATGGTGCCCGTTCTGTTGTTTTTCTTGTCTCTGCTGGTCTCTACCTCCTGGTTGAGTCTTGACTAGAGTTGAGCGATACTTTCCGATATCCAAAAGTATCGGAATCGGAATGGTATCGCCGATACCCAAAAAATATCGGCGATACCCGATACCGATACCGGAAATACAATGTAAGTCTATGGGAACAAAATATCGGAATTAAAAAAAACCCATTCTTGCCTTGTTGGTTAATTGTACATGAAGGAAAACAACAAAGAGTAATGTAGAATGTATTGGGGGAGGTTGAGGAGACATTAAAGGCATAGATGTTTAACACAATGCAATGGAATAGCATTAATATTTCTTTTTTTGAAATACGTTTGGATTGACGAAGAAATTGACAATGTTGTTAACCTTTTTTCTATTTTGTCAAATATGTCTGTTTCACAACTTCCATGCTCTTCACCTTTTTAACTTTTCACACACTTTCTCCTTCATAATCTTCAGCAGCATCATCTTTCTCATCAAATTATTCTTCATCTTCACCTTCTTAATCTTCTAAAACTTCTTGCTATTCATCTTTTTGTTAACATTACTTATATTGTTCTTATTAAACAGTTATTATTCTTCATATTCTACTTCTTCATCTTCTTCCTATTCATCCTTTTCATCATATTCTTATTTGTGACAGACATTCCTGTACTTGTAATCTGTAAAACTCTGAATTTTCATCCTTCCGTTCTTGCTGTCACGAAAGATTTTAATTACAACAGTATTTGTCCGCGTTCAGTTTAGCCTGCAGCAGCATCAGGCATTTTCCAGGGGCACCACGAGGAGGAACGGACTCACCCCCATACACTGCTTAGTCTTCTTCTGCTTAGAATTTAGAGCATATATTTTGCTCTTCATTTTGGTCTTATACTTAATGTTCTGCTTTTTGATCTTCTGCTTATTGTTCTTCTGTCTCTTGTTCTGTATCTTGTAGTTTGTCTTAACCTTCTTTGTCCTGTTGGTGATGGTACAAAAGCCAATGGAAGTAACGAGGACCAGCTGACTGTGCTGGAACCCGGAGGGTCAGCAGAAGGAAAAGAGCCAATGGCACAACCGAGGACCAGCTGACGTTACTGGGACACGGTTACTAAGCAGGAGGTACCTGTGCTCCAAAGCACTACCAAGGACCAGCAGACGTTGCTGGAACTCGGATACCGACATGGAGGCACCTAGGCCAAAGGCACTGCGGAGAACCAGCTGACGGTACTGGAACCCGGATGGGTAGCAGAAGGTACAAGAGCCAATGAAAGTAACGAGGACCAGCTGACTGTGCTGGAACCCGGAGGGTCAGCAGAAGGAAAAGAGCCAATGGCACAACCGAGGACCAGCTGACGTTACTGGGACACGGTTACTAAGCAGGAGGTACCTGTGCTCCAAAGCACTACCAAGGACCAGCAGACGTTGCTGGAACTCGGATACCGACATGGAGGCACCTAGGCCAAAGGCACTGCGGAGAACCAGCTGACGGTACTGGAACCCGGATGGGTAGCAGAAGGTACAAGAGCCAATGAAAGTAACGAGGACCAGCTGACTGTGCTGGAACCCGGAGGGTCAGCAGAAGGAAAAGAGCCACTGGCACAACCGAGGACCAGCTGACGTTACTGGGACACGGTTACTAAGCAGGAGGTACCTGTGCTCCAAAGCACTACCAAGGACCAGCAGACGTTGCTGGAACTCGGATACCGACATGGAGGCACCTAGGCCAAAGGCACTGCGGAGAACCAGCTGACGGTACTGGAACCCGGATGGGTAGCAGAAGGTACCCATGGAAATTAAAGTTGAGGCAGCAGGACTTTTTGCCGTTCACACAGCAGGGGAACAGCTGACATTACTGAACCCCAGTAACACGGGAGCAAGTGTTAACTGTGCTAACAGCACTTCCGAGAAACAACTGGCGGTGTTGTAGCCCAGGGATGAGAAGAGAACATGGTGGAGGCAGCAGGACTTTTTGCCGTTCACACAGCAGGGGAACAGCTGACATTACTGAACCCCAGTAACACAGGAGCAAGTGTAGACTGTGCTAACAGCACTTCCGAGAAACAACTGGCGGTGTTGTAGCCCAGGGATGAGAAGAGAACATGGTGGAGGCAGCAGGACTGTTTGCCGTTCACACAGCAGGGGAACAGCTGACATTACTGAACCCCAGTAACACAGGAGCAAGTGTAGACTGTGCTAACAGCACTTCCGAGAAACAACTGGCGGTGTTGTAGCCCAGGGATGAGAAGAGAACATGGTGGAGGCAGCAGGACTTTTTGCCGTTCACACAGCAGGGGAACAGCTGACATTACTGAACCCCAGTAACACAGGAGCAAGTGTTAACTGTGCTAACAGCACTTCCGAGAAACAACTGGCGGTGTTGTAACCCAGGGATGAGAAGAGAACAGGGTGGAGGCAGCAGGACTGTTTGCCGTTCACACAGCAGGGGAACAGCTGACATTACTGAACCCCAGTAACACAGGAGCAAGTGTAGACTGTGCTAACAGCACTTCCGAGAAACAACTGGCGGTGTTGTAACCCAGGGATGAGAAGAGAACATGGTGGAGGCAGCAGGACTGTTTGCCGTTCACACAGCAGGGGAACAGCTGACATTACTGAACCCCAGTAACACAGGAGCAAGTGTAGACTGTGCTAACAGCACTTCCGAGAAACAACTGGCGGTGTTGTAACCCAGGGATGAGAAGAGAACAGGGTGGAGGCAGCAGGACTGTTTGCCGTTCACACAGCAGGGGAACAGCTGACATTACTGAACCCCAGTAACACAGGAGCAAGTGTAGACTGTGCTAACAGCACTTCCGAGAAACAACTGGCGGTGTTGTAACCCAGGGATGAGAAGAGAACATGGTGGAGGCAGCAGGACTGTTTGCCGTTCACACAGCAGGGGAACAGCTGACATTACTGAACCCCAGTAACACAGGAGCAAGTGTAGACTGTGCTAACAGCACTTCCGAGAAACAACTGGCGGTGTTGTAACCCAGGGATGAGAAGAGAACAGGGTGGAGGCAGCAGGACTGTTTGCCGTTCACACAGCAGGGGAACAGCTGACATTACTGAACCCCAGTAACACAGGAGCAAGTGTAGACTGTGCTAACAGCACTTCCGAGAAACAACTGGCGGTGTTGTAACCCAGGGATGAGAAGAGAACAGGGTGGAGGCAGCAGGACTGTTTGCCGTTCACACAGCAGGGGAACAGCTGACATTACTGAACCCCAGTAACACAGGAGCAAGTGTAGACTGTGCTAACAGCACTTCCGAGAAACAACTGGCGGTGTTGTAACCCAGGGATGAGAAGAGAACAGGGTGGAGGCAGCAGGACTGTTTGCCGTTCACACAGCAGGGGAACAGCTGACATTACTGAACCCCAGTAACACAGGAGCAAGTGTAGACTGTGCTAACAGCACTTCTGAGCAGCAACTGGCGCTGTTGAAGCCCAGGGTCAAGGAGGGTGTAGGCATAAAATATTGAGTTATTGCCTTGTTACGTGGCCATTGCAAATGTATGTACTTCAAACAAGAATAAATGAAGTTTTACTACGACAATAAAATGATGAATTTCAATTACAAGAATAGAAAAAATATTTATACTTGACAGTCCTCTGTGGTTGATAACGTTTAATGGCTAACTGAAAATATGGTAACAAATTCAAAGCTTTCGAGACTACTCAGGTGTCTTCATCAGGCTAAGAGTAAAGCCAAAAATGAAGAATCACATATTTCTACACACAACAGGACACAGGAATAGCTAAGACAAGTGAGGGAGGGACAAGTGAGGGGAGACCGGCAACAAAAAGGAGAACAAGGATGAATTATCAGCGCCACACAATCACAGATAAATTAATGAATTTACCTGTGGCAAAAGACTTTTGTATGCCCGGTCATAGCATGATGGATATGGAATTACTGGTATTAAAATATAACTTCAAATATGAGAAACGTACAAAGGTTTCAGAATATAAGCTCATCATGACCTTTGACACTGTTAGTGATGGAATGAATAGATCACATGGATTTATGTCATTCTATATCAATTAAGGAATCTGCGTCTATGCCCTTCCAGGGTCATGAAAACCCAAAAAAAGACGCCAATGAGAGGGCAATCAAACTTTCTATCCTTATCTAGGAACTGTTCCAATATTTATGTTCATCCCTGTGAGATAATGACAGTTCTGATACACGTCACTTACTTGTCTTACCTATTGCACTATTCCTGTGTCCTGTTGTGTATAGAAATATGTGATGCTTAATTTTTTTATTTAGTCTTTGCCTGATGAAGAGACGTGAGTAGCCTTGAAAGCTTGCAATTTGTTTCCATCTTTTCAGTTATCCATTAAAAGGTATCAACCACTGCTGACTCTGAAGTCTAAATATTTTTCTATCTACTGGCTAACACGGTACAAAGATACACATGTTTTCTAATTTCAAGAAGGAAAAATAAAGAAAATACAAATATAAACGCATATATGCACATGCCAAAAATAAATGGAACAACACAACACCCAAAAAATTGGTAACAAAATATAGTGTTGTAAATTTAAGAATAAAAGTCCATTTTTTTTTTAATGAATAATGCTTAAGGAACGCTATGTTAAACCATAACATAGTGAAGACAATGGATTTTGTAATAGTCACTCATCATCATCATCGCAAATTTTATGTGACAGTCACAGACATTTCAATTATTTAAGTTCATAAAATCGTAACTTTCTATAGCATGTATGACATGTCCAGCATGGACTCATCAATGTGACGATTGATGACACAATAATGTACGATAAAAAATAACCATTTAAAAAAACATTAGGCATTGTTTGTCACAATTTAAGTGTGTGCCTGCAAGTGTAGGTGAAACAAAGGCTACGGATAGCAAAGGTATATTCTATGTCTGTATCAGACAGTGGACAGCCTCTGATGGGTAATGCCGATGTTATACTGTACGTCAATAAAGTCTGCGGCTGAAATCATGCATTTTTTGCTTGTAGAGTGTTGAAGAGGGTAAAAGAATGTCTGGTTGCGCAAAGCTTTATCCGTCAACACTACCTTCCTACTGTCACGCGTAGGGTAGGGTAGCGTGTGGCAATTAGCTGACTATAAAATGTGAGGTTAGGCTGCGTTATTGCGCACTAGGGACGCAAAAAAAAATACAGCAGTAATAATTTAATGTGTAATACTCCACCTATGACAAACAAAAAAATTACGTTCCCTCTTTAACAATATACAAGACTAACAAGCCTAATGGTTGACGCTGACTTAATTGAGATACAGTATTACATCAACATTGTCCATGAGTAACTATGCACTGTGATACCTATATACCAGTATTAATTTATATCTCTTGTGGTTGTTTCAACAGCACTTGCAGGTATAACTACCTATTGTCAGTATGCATGATGCACTTTCTAGATGTAATAATTTATTATTGGACATTATTACCATGTTTACATGCTGGCCATTTCATATATGGTGTTTGAAGTTACAGTTGGCATCAGTATGTGTATTTTATAATGTCTGTCATAAATAAAACTCGTGATGATGATGATGAGGATTTAATGATTCGTACATCCATTGACTGCATTATCTTACAGGTACAGATAAAGTTCCTTAAAAAGCATTAATTCATAAGTATGAAATGTACTTTTATGCATTAATTTCAAAATGTGAAGAGTAGACTATGTTTTATTTTTTGTTACCATTTCTAATAGACATGTGCAGATATGCGCTGTGATGACAAATTATTATTTGTCCATATTTGTCATAAAAATTTATCATTCTAGGCCTGCAAAACTTCACAATTTCATGTTTTCAGCATAACAAGCAGGGTGACGGCTCTTCCCTATTTGGAGCATGTTGGTCATGTGTTTTTCTGTCCATGTGTCGGGAACAGGAGACTTCTTGCCGTTCACACAGCAGGGGAACAGCTGGCGTTACTGAACCCCACTAACAGTAGAGCTTGTGTTTTGTTCTGTGGACACGACACTTCTGAGCAGCAACTGGCAGTGTTGGAGCCCAGGGAGTAGAGTTCAGGTGGTAGAAAGATGAACATAACAGGAGACATGGATAACGTTGCGAACCAGTTATTTAATCTGAAAACGGACAGACAAATTCTGGCGAGATCCATGCCTTGTTCATTTTCAGAAAAGTAAGCCTGTCTACATTATCGGAGGATAGTCGCATGCGACGGTCTGTTAGTACACCACCTGCAGCACTAAAGACGCGCTCCGATAATACACTGGCAGCAGGGCAAGCCAGCACCTCCAATGCATACTGGCTAAGCTCTGGCCATGTATCCAGCTTAGAGACCCAAAACTTGAATGGGGAAGAGCCATCTGGGATTACACTGAGAGGCAAAGCCAAGTAGTCTGTCACCATCTGACGGATACGTTGCCTCCCGCTGACTGGAGCCCTCTCGGATGGTGTAGACATTTGTGGCGCTGCCACAAAACTTTGCCACATTTTTAACATACTGGTCTTTCCCTGTGCAGAGGCACTGCGTGTGCTCCCTCTTGTTGCAGAGCTCTCTACACTGCCTCGACGCACAGAGCTGCTTTGTAAAGCAGTAGCAGCAGCAGTGCTCTCGGCAGTAAGGTAGAACATTAGGGATTGCACCAGTGTGTCTTGGTACTCCCGCATTTTACGCTCCCGGTTCAACGGTGTGATGAGGCTTTTGACGTTGTCCCGGTAGCGAGGGTCTAGGAGGGTGTACACCCAATAATCAGACGTCGTGAGAATGTGGGCGATGCGGCGGTCGTTTCTTAGGCACTGCAGCATGAAATCAACCATGTGCTGCAGACTCCCAACTGGCAAAGAAACGCTGTCCTCTGCAAGAGGCGTCATCTCTGCCTGCTCTGCATCACCCCACCCTCGCTCTACATACTGACTAGAGCGTTGTGTACCTCCCTCTGGAGCGATGTCTTCCTCCTCCATTGACTCCTCCTCCTCATCCTCCTCACAAAGTGAGCCCTGCCCAGCCCTTTGTGAGGAACCACGTTGCGCTGACTTTCCAGAAGGTGATGGAATTTGTGACTCCTCATCCTCCACCTCTTCCAAAACCTCATCCCTTATTGCTTGCAGTGTTTTTTGAAGCAGGCAGATAAGGGGGACAGTCAGGCTGACTAGTGCATCATCTGCACTCGCCATCCGCGTTGACTCATCAAACGCACGCAAAACGTGGCACATGTCCTTCATAGTGGCCCACTCATTAATGGTGAAGTGTGGACGGCGCAAATTGCGTGTTGATTGCGCCTGATGCAGCTGATACTCCATTACTGCTGGCTGCTGCTCACACAACCGCTCCAACATATGTAACGTTGAATTCCACCTGGTGGATACGTCACATATGATGCGATGTTCAGGAAGGCGCAATCTGCGTTGCAGAGCTGCAATGCGCGATCTGGCCATGCTGGAACGTCGCAAGTGAGCGCACTCTAGGCGGACCTTGTGCAGCAGTGCATCAAGATCCGGATAGTCCCTCAAAAAACTCTGCACGACCAAGTTGAGCACATGTGCCAGACATGGTATGTGAGTGAGTTTGCCAAGGCCCAGAGCTGCCACCAGATTTCGGCCATTGTCACACACTACCAAGCCTGGCTGGAGATTCGCTGGCAAAAACCACACGTCGCTCTCCTGCTTGATGGCATTCCAGACCTCCTGCGCTGTGTGGCTTCGATTCCCCATGGGAATTAATTTCAGAACGGCCTGTTGCCGTTTGGCCACGGCTGTGCTCATATCGGTCGCATCAGGTAAGCGTCCACGGGTCCATGTGGAGGTAGACCGTGACGGCTCCTGCAGCGATGATTCTGAGGAACTGGAGTAGGAGGAGGAGTCAATGTGGACAGACTTGATTCCGGCAATCCTTGGAGTTGGCAGAACACGTACAGCGCCACTCGCAAGATCTGTACCCGGCTCCACAACATTCACCCAATGGGCAGTGAGTGAAAGGTATCGTCCCTGGCCATGGGTACTGGTCCACGCATCGGTGGTCAGGTGGACCTTGCTACTGACGGCGTTTAGTAGCGCATGTTTAATTTTTGCCTCAACATGCTTTTGCAGACCAGGGACGGCTTGCCTGCTGAAATAAAATCGGCTGGGCACATTGTATTGTGGGACTGCCAATGCCATTAATTCACGGAAACTGTCAGTCTCCACCAGCCTGAATGACAGCATTTCAAGGGACAGGAGTTTTGCAATGCCAGCATTCAGAGCCTGTGCTCGTGGATGGTTTGCCGAGTATGGCCGTCTTTTATCCCATGCCTGTGCTACCGATGGCTGTTTTGTGGCCTGGGTGTGTGAGGATGACAGGGAACTTGCAGCTGTGGGTGGAATAACACTGTGTCTCTGGACAACAGTGACAGAGGTTCTTCCATGGCGATCCTGTGAGGAAGCCGAACCAGCTGTGTGTGAACTGGAGGAAGAGGCTCCAACACGAGCTGAAGATGTAGGTGCTGCTGTAGGTTGGCCTACATCTCCAGTGTGTCTTTGTAACTCAACAAAGTGCTTTGACCGCACATGTTTCCACATATTTGTTGTATTAAGGTTACTGACACTTTTACCTCTTTTAATTTTTTGATTACACAGCTTGCATTTGACATAGCAAATATCATCTGCAACTGTATCAAAAAAGGACCACGCAGAGCAAGTCCTGGGAGCGCCCGGTTTGGCTGTTGGAAGAGAACTGCTCCGAACGGGTGCCAAACTGGAGGCTACAGGCAAGCGAGTCTGCAGCCTACCTCTCCCTACTGTTTGGACCGTTGGGGCAATCTCTTCCTCAGAGCTGCTCCCACCACCTTCCTGTTCCTCACGCCATGTTGGGTCTTGGACCTCATCATCTCCACCACTACCCTCTTCCAACACCTGCTGTTGTTGGGTGGTCTGGCCAGCACCATGCTCAACAGAAACTGGCAACTGAGTCTCATCATCATCAGATGCGTTCTGCGGTGTGCTGACCATCGGCACTGGCTCACCCGCCTCTTCAGATTCAGAGAGACACAGCTGTTGCGCATCACTGCATACTGCCTCTTCTTCACATTCCAGAATGCTGCTTGGCTGGGCCCCTGTTTGCAAGCCAACAGATTCTGAGAACAGAAGCAGAGACTCAGCTGGCTCCTGTACAGAGCTCTCTGACTGCCTGGGCAATTTGGCAGGCGGTGAAGAGACTGATGGTTGTTCAACAGTGCTGTGGTCCTGAGAGGAGGTGGAAGCTATTGAAGTCGATGCATTGGCTGCCATCCAACCAACAACGGCTTCAATTTGTTCTTCACGCAGCAGGGGGGTACGCTGAGCTCCTACAAAAGTGCGCATAAAGGAACGCTCACGGGGAAAACTGGTGGATGCTGTGTCACTGGGTGCGGCAGCAGCCACAGAATCCCCACGTCCTCTCCCTGCTGCAAATCCACGGCCACGACCACGACCACGTGCCTTACTCACTGACTTCTTCATCTTGGTAGATTGATAAAGAAAGTCAGAAAAGTTATAAGGCCTAAGTGTGGTTATTCCTCACAGACTACAGTGAACCCTGCAGACAACTGTTCAGTATCTGTGAAAGGCCCCTTTGTGTACTTCTATAGTGTTTGCAACCAATGTATTGTATACGGATGGAAGCGCGTCACACTAATAGATTAGATTTTTTTCCACTAAAATGGAGCAGCACCAATTAGAGAAAAATGTGAAGGATGAGGCAGTGACACACGCTCAGCAGACTACAACCGGCAGTGGTTGAAGAACAAACTGGAGCGTAATCTGCACTCACAAAATGAAAAGCTCACAGACTACAGTGAACACTGAAACACAACTGTTCAGTAGCTGTTAAAGGCCCCTTTGTCTACTTCTATAGTGTTTGCAACCAATGTATTGTATACGGATGGAAGCGCGTCACACTAATAGATTAGATTTTTTTCCACTAAAATGGAGCAGCACCAATTAGAGAAAAATGTGAAGGATGAGGCAGTGACACACGCTCAGCAGACTACAACCGGCAGTGGTTGAAGAACAAACTGGAGCGTAATCTGCACTCAAAAAATGAAAAGCTCACAGACTACAGTGAACACTGAAACACAACTGTTCAGTAGCTGTTAAAGGCCCCTTTGTCTACTTCTATAGTGTTTGCAACCAATGTATTGTATACGGATGGAAGCGCGTCACACTAATAGATTAGATTTTTTTCCACTAAAATGGAGCAGCACCAATTAGAGAAAAATGTGAAGGATGAGGCAGTGACACACGCTCAGCAGACTACAACCGGCAGTGGTTGAAGAACAAACTGGAGCGTAATCTGCACTCACAAAATGAAAAGCTCACAGACTACAGTGAACACTGAAACACAACTGTTCAGTAGCTGTTAAAGGCCCCTTTGTCTACTTCTATAGTGTTTGCAACCAATGTATTGTATACGGATGGAAGCGCGTCACACTAATAGATTAGATTTTTTTCCACTAAAATGGAGCAGCACCAATTAGAGAAAAATGTGAAGGATGAGGCAGTGACACACGCTCAGCAGACTACAACCGGCAGTGGTTGAAGAACAAACTGGAGCGTAATCTGCACTCAAAAAATGAAAAGCTCACAGACTACAGTGAACACTGAAACACAACTGTTCAGTAGCTGTTAAAGGCCCCTTTGTCTACTTCTATAGTGTTTGCAACCAATGTATTGTATACGGATGGAAGCGCGTCACATTAATAGATTAGATTTTTTTCCACTAAAATGGAGCAGCACCAATTAGAGAAAAATGTGAAGGATGAGGCAGTGACACACGCTCAGCAGACTACAACCGGCAGTGGTTGAAGAACAAACTGAGCGTAATCTGCACTCAAAAAATGAAAAGCTCACAGACTACAGTGAACACTGAAACACAACTGTTCAGTAGCTGTTAAAGGCCCCTTTGTCTACTTCTATAGTGTTTGCAACCAATGTATTGTATACGGATGGAAGCGCGTCACACTAATAGATTAGATTTTTTTCCACTAAAATGGAGCAGCACCAATTAGAGAAAAATGTGAAGGATGAGGCAGTGACACACGCTCAGCAGACTACAACCGGCAGTGGTTGAAGAACAAACTGGAGCGTAATCTGCACTCACAAAATTAAAAGCTCACAGACTACAGTAAACCCTGCAGACAACTGTTCAGTAGCTGTGAAAGGCTCCTTTCTGTACTTCTATAGTGTTTGCAACCAATGTATTGTATACGGATGGAAGCACGTCACACTAATAGATTTGATTTTTTTCTAATATAATGGAGCTGCACCAATTCCACAAAATAAAATAAAAAAAAAAAAGAGTCAGTGACACGTGCAGATGCCTACAAACAGCGGTGGATGCAGAGCAAACTGCAGCGTCACCTGCACTGTCACACACACACCTTGCACAGAGCTGTTAAAACAACACTGGCAAAATGAAGCTTTACACAGCGGTTGGTAAACTAGCCTGCCTCAAGCACAGTAGTACACAAAATCGCAATATCTAACTGTCCCTCAGAGTGAGCAGAGTAGCGTTCTGTCCCTAACTGAGTTCACAGCACAGTGACGCTAAAATGGCTGCGGCGCCTTTTATAGTGCATTCTGACATCATTTCAGCAGCCAATCACAGCCATGCCATTAGTTAAGATGACCGCAGCATTACAGGATGTGCCCACACTTCATAAGATTCATCATTGGCTGACTAACATCACATTGCCTCTCAAAGAATTATGGGAACTTCCGATTCCGGTATACGATATTGAAAAAGTATCGGAATTAAGTATCGGAATTCCGATACAGCGAATATCGGCCGATACCCGATACTTGCGGTATCGGAATGCTCAACACTAGTCTTGACACCCAGGAAATAGCTGTGAATACTCAGTCAACAAATTACCGATCACTGGTGTGGTGAGAGATTGACTGACTAGGTATTTCCCAACATTTTCTACCACTACTTTCATTTTTGGTGGACTACGTGGTATTTGTTTCTGGTCTTGATAACACAATTGGCATTACAAAAGTTGGTCATACACCTCTACTGTCTCCGTTAGGAATAGTGGAATAGTCAGTTCTATTGGTGACATATCTCACTATTTCTTTCAAATTGGGGCATTTCAATAAAAAAACCTGTCTCTTCTTGCAGGGTCACCAGAGGCCATACCGCACAGTGACTGCAAAGGCCGTAGAAAAAAGCACTGTACTGCGCCTTCCTGTTGAGGCATTTTGTGCTGTCTTTAAGGCGTATCCCCAAAGCCTGATCAGAACTGTTCAGGTTGGTAAATGATTCCCCTATATCTTATTTTCATTGGCTTAAATATATCATTAATATGAGTGATAAATCTCCAGGGCATGACTTTTTTTAATGATCTTGGCAACTCCTAACTATAAGGTTCGAGATCACTGCTCCAAAGCCTGACTCTTCAAATAACGACCCTTGGTTAGATGTGTCCAACCATATTGATTGACCTTTATATATTACATATGGTAGTTGCAAGAAGATTAACCTGTAATTGGTGTGAGGTTGACTGGTCCTATTTTTTGTAAAACTTTTGAAGCCAGTGTAAGCCTGTTGAATGTCTATGTAATATAAGAACAACTTGAGTCTGCCGATAAGAGAACCACCAATACAGAGTTCCTCTCTATTCTGGCTCAAGAGGGGGATCCTATGCAGGACTCTATGATGTCCTCAAAACTGTAATGTGAGACTATGACTCATTACTACGATTTTAAATTTGATAGATGGAGATTCCACTTCTGAGACTTCACTGTTTACAAAGGAAGCAAAAGGGAATGTGTTCATCTCTCTTCATGGGTTTATGGAAGCTTTTGCCCCTTCTACAATCTACTCTATGTGGATTCACGGCTACCTCCTCACCTCGTCGCCTAGTGCTCTCCAGCCTTCAAAACATGGGAGCAGAGGTCCCCATTTCTCACAATACTTGAGGGTCCTAGAAATGGAACCCCAACCAGAGAGCCAAAGTGAGAATACCATTAATATGCAATCCCCTCAGACCTACACTAGGCATTACAAGGTAACAGTGTAGCCTGGGTCTTTTGATAGGCTTGTCTTTTTCACATTAGTTAGAGGTTGCAAGAAATGACACCATGGATTGTGCACCACTGGCCGATCTCTCTTATACGAAATGACTATGCTTCAGTATGTCAATTGTGCCTTCCTGTCTTTACAGATCATTGCCCTACGGCTACAAAGAGTCACATTCTTGCACTCCATCATTATTTAGGACTTACTATTGACTATTCCAGCATGTAAGACCCATTATCCTTAGTTTAATATGGGGTTTGACTAGGGTGGTGCTTACAAAATGTAACTAGGGAGTGTCTCTCTATGATCAGGACCTCCAGGCTGAACCAGGCACTACGCGAGCTGCAAGACCTCGTTTTAACTAGAAGTATGACGCACGTGAAGGTAAAGTTGGGATTGCCTGAGAGGGAAAGATTGGAGGAGGACAGCCTCACTTTGTATAATAATGCCGGGTTTCATGTTGTGATTGATCAAGAAGATATCTTCAAGCTGTTGACCCTCACTGTTGGTCAATAACGTATTCAAAAAACCATCTTTTGAAATTGCTTTTCAACAAGATGGAGAAAATTCCTTCATGTACCTGCTATTACCCCAATATGAAGTAGAATATTGTCATTTTTATATTTTCATAAGATGACCAAGAAGATCAGGAAAAAACCTCAAATGTCATCGACAGCTGTCCATAGACCTCCACCGCTGGCAAGTTGCAAATCTGCTTCTTCAGGAAGACCAGGTGAAACATTGGCTAAAGTTCTTTTGTAACCATTGGTCCATGACATTAATTTAACAGGAAACCTGTTACCTAACCTAGGTACACAAACATAGAAATTTAGCAAAAAAAAGCATATTGCCTCATCACTGCCTACTTTAATTTCCTAATTCCTTTATTCCTATTTTTGTCTCATAATGCAATTTACAATATATAAAAAAATCTTTTCAATTTACCCAGATTATATCCCATGCCACACCTCCTCACTGTCCTGCATTTGACTGTAATACTACTGGCTGCAGCAGGAGCCCCCCCCTCTCTGCCTCTGTCAGAAGTAGGACACAACGATTGTAAAGCCATTGTCTTAAGGTACGCCACACTAAACAATCCCGCTAGCGATCACGATAACGACGCATACTAATGCGATCGCTACGGGATTGTTTCTATATCGCTAAGGCGGCCCAAATTTAGCGATATAGTTAACGACGCATCGCCGTTACGATCTTCTTAACGACTTTAGCGGTACAAAAGTACCGCTAAATCGCTAAGAAAAGGTGCCACACTAGCGATAAATACTTACCCAGCGGGAGCGCCGACGAGAAAATAAGGGTCCGGACGATTCCAGCGACGAGCGAGATCACAGCAGGAAGCTCGTCGCTGGCAGCTGCCGCACTGAACAACATCGCTAACGGATCGCTAAATAGTACGTTTTTTAGCGATCCCGTTAGCGATATTGATTCAGTGTGGCATACCCTTTAGATAAAGTCCACCTGTCAATTATTTTAGAGTAGGAGAATAATCCCTGCTCTCTACTGGATCCTATTACAACTTTTGTTTTAGGAACATGTAGATAATACAGAATTGTAGACACATTTCTTTTCTTGTATTAATTCTGGTTGCAGCCTTCTTATATTGTTTTTGCTGTGTTTTCACATTTTGTAGGTAAAGAATTCTGAGGATTCACATTTATTTTTTTATAATGATAGTTACATGTCTTGTATAGGCTTTTGGCGGTCTTTGGACTGTGAACTGGAGAAGAGTCATAGGCTTCAGACATCTACATCTTCACCTAACGTGGTAAAGTTTTGCTTTTGGGATCTGAGACTCAGAAATAGTGGTTAATAATAATAATAATAATTTTATTTCTATAGCGCCAACATATTCCGCAGCACTTTACATTTATAGGGGACTTGTACAGACAATAGACAATACAGCAAAACAATAAACACAGATCAAAACAGATACCAAAAGAATGAGGGTCCTGCTCACAACTTACAATCAAAGGGGAAACACGGAAGGTAGATGGTACCAATTGCTCTCATTGTTCGGACCAGCCATAGTGTAAGAATCGGGTGACTTGTAAATCTGCATGAACCGGTTACGAGCCTAAGTATGTAACAGTACAGACACAGAGGCTATTAAAATGCACAAAGCGTGTGAGAACATGATGCAAGGAATCTGGTATGGTAAAAAATTTTGAATGGGCCACACAGAATAGATAGGTTAATGCATGAGGCGGTATGCCAGTCTGAACAAGTGCGTTTTTAGGACATGCTTAAAACTGTGAGTATTGAGGATTAATCGTATTACCCTGGTAGTGCATTCCAAAGAATTGGCGCAGCACGTGAAAAAGTCTTGGAGACGGGAGTGGGAGGTTCTGATTATTGAGGATGTTAACCTCAGGTCATGAGCAGAATGGAGTACACGGTAGGGTGGTAGCTGAGACAAGGGAGGAGATGTAGGGTGGTGCTGAGCCTGATTTTGGAGTGGATAGGTACCAGTGTAATGACTGGCACAAGGTAGAGGCATTGAATATAACGATTGGTGAGAAATAAGATCCTGGCTGTAGCATTCAAGACAGATTGGAGAGGGGAGAGTTTGGTAAGAGGGAGACCGATTAGTATAGAGTTAAAATAGTCCAGACAAGAATGAATAAGAGAAACAGTAAGAGTTTTTGCAGAGTCGAAAGTAAGAAAGGGTCAATTCTAGAGATGTTTTTGAGGTGGAGATAATAAGAGCGAGTCAGTGATCGGATGTGGGGGTGAATGAAAGCTTGGAATCAAGTAACCCCAAACAGCGGGCATTTTTCTGGGAGTAATGGTGGAACCACACAGGGAAATGGCAATGTCGGGCATAGGAAAGGTTAGTAGGGGGATTAAACACTGAGGAGCTCTGTTTTTGACAGATTCAGTTTCAGATAGAGGGAGGACATATGTTAGAGACAGCGGTAAGACAATCACTAGTTGTTTTCTAGTTTTCTAGCAAGGCAGGCATGATATCTGGAAAGAAGTATACAAATGGTGTCATCAGCATAGAGATGGTACTGGAAACCAAATCTACGTTTGTTTGTCCAATAGGGGCAGTAATACAAAGAGAAGAGGAGGGGGCCTAGAACCGATACTTGAGGAACCCCCAACAGTAAGGGGAAGATGAGAGGAGGAGGAACCAGCAAAATAAAACAGGGAAAGGAGCGTTCAGAAGAGATAGGAGGAGATACTAGTAGGGGGTTCTTTGCCTCAGGAGCTCCTAGGTTGATGCTATAGTGGCTCTTTTAGCTAAGGAGCCCACACGTTCTTCTGTCCATTTAAAGAAACTGGTAAAAATCTATAGAGGGGTTGGGTAAAATTTGGTGAACTATGTGTAAATACTTTATGCTTACACATTTTCTGGATTTTCTTGGAGGACCCAAATTGGAGACTGGGGAAAGATAAAAAGACTACTAGAGGAGGGAATAAAACAGCTGCTAAACTGATGGACCTGGAGGTGACATATTTTTTGTTTCAAAAATAGTGAGCCAACCATACTAAAACTGTGCCCAAGTATATCATATATGCAGTGCTGTTAGAGTGGCTTTACTCAAATTTAGAAACTCTGAGTTTCATATTATGGCTAATGAGAATATAAGAAATACACAATTATCTGTTTTTCCAATCTTCAGGAGTTCCGGTGTTCGTATTTTGTAGCTTCATGAGAATAGACAATCGTCACAAAAGTTTACGCGGTTCAGACAGGATAGCAAAATTTAAATATCTGCAAATAAGAAAAGACACTCCCTGTGTTCCCCCCCAGCTTGTCACACCCCTTTGTTCTTTGTTCTAGTATTTTCAGAACACTACAATATCCTTAGGCTAAGGTCACACCACCGTATTTTCTCTCATCTGAGAGAATCGGGCCAATTATCCCTGACCATATTCTGATCAAATTTTGATCAGAGTTTGATCGGCGTATGATCTGATTTTCTTTAGATGTGGAGAAGATGGAAAAACAGTTTCTCCATTCTGTCAGTCAGTGAAAATCGCACTGCACCCTGATTTATCCAAGTGCAGGCTGATGGTTCCACTGACTCACAGACATGTATGGCTGATGCGATCTGAATAATGAATGCAAATCGTTCATGCTGTCCGAGGAAAAAAATTGGACATGTGCACGGCCCCAAAGAACAATGTTTTGTTGGACTGCACTCAGACCGAAATACAGACGTCTGCACGAGCCCTAACTGTGAAATGTAATAAGCCTGAAGACACTAATGCCTTCCTTACAGTGCCGATCATACAAGCAATGTCTAAGAATACCATAAAGTAAAGGACCTAAATATATTCTAAGTATTGTCCAAATAACACTAACAATGCATAAATAGAAAGTTCCACAAAAAAAACCACCATAGTGTTCAAATACTACCACCATACAGTTGCCAAATAGCAGCTCCATACAGAACTTTAAACTAATAGCAGTGCTATTCAATCTGCTGTGTCTTGCTCAGAATTGACCCTTGATATCTTGTTTTTAAGGATCCTACATCACTGGAGAAAAAAGGGTGTCGCTTCATCATGAAAGGCCGAGACCTTATTGCACGGAAAGGAGAACAGGTTGGTTATGGAGAAAGCTCCATCTCTTTCTGTTGTACTATCACGTATTCCTTCCTATTCATGTATCAAATATCTGGTCTATATTTGACGGTCCCTCAAATGTTTGACATCTCAGGTTTCCTTACGACCCTCTTCTTTCCTCTTTCTAGATGTTGGGCTCCACTATGTCCTCTCAGGCCGCCTCCATATTTATCAAGGAGTCACGGCCGAGGGGACTCTTGTATCTTTGTGACAGCCACCTGGTGAGATGATTGGACAGCTGACTGTTCTTACAGAGAACCTCTGATCTTCACCGTTAGAGCCGTAGAAGACACCTCCTACCTTTGCCTGAGTCGCACTCACTTTTACCAGTCAGTTTTCTTTGCAATCTTGTCTGTTGCTTGCCTGTCTTGTGTCTCTTTTAGAATTTGAAAACTCAAAATTCCCTGAAAGATTTATTTTACTCAGTGGATTACCTGTTGCATTTAATTTGAAGAAACGACAGAGCTCAGCATAATGTTAACTTCCGCACCTAAGCATGGTATGATTGATAAGGACAGCTCAAGTTTTTCTAGGCATGAAATGAACAAGTTGGCTACATAGTCCAACATCTTTATGTTCCATTCTTCAAGAACAATCTCTTGTAGAGCCTGGACGCTGGATGGAGAGCGGTGATAACTCGCTCTTCAGAAATTTTCCATAGGTGTTCGGTTGGGTCCATGTTAGGAGACACTTGGCCACTGAATCACTTTCACCCGTTCTTCAGAAATGTAACAATGTTGTTTTGGATCATCATCACGTTGAAAAAAGTGCACGTCTATTGAGAGTAGAGAGTGATGGCTGCATCTTCTCATTCAATACGAGCAATACATCTGTGAATTCCTGATAACATCAGTGAACTGTAAGCTCCCCAACACCAGCAGCACTCATGCAGTCCAACGTAAGAACACTGTCACCACCAAAATATCATTGTAGATACTGTTCTATCCCCAATGAGGCGAAAAGGAGGTGAAGTTGATTGGGACTGGGAGAGTTTTCCACCTTCTGCTTCCTCATGCAGAGCAGACAGGACCATGCTGTTCAGCGTCCGGAGAGATGATGCCACCAGGGATTGTGAAGTCCAATATGTTTATTTGGAAAACTGGACATACACTTAAAATTGGTATACAGTAACTTCTCCAGAAATGCAGGTGAAACGAGGTGCAAGAAGCTGTAGCACCAAGTATGGCTGCAAGTGTGAGCAGCAAGAGAGTGTAGGTGGTGGTGGTGGTGGTTGAAAACTGATGCCTTTCACAGCTCGGTGCAAAGCTGTCTCTCTCATAAAGAACTAAGAAAGCAAAATGGCTGCTAACAGGAAGAAGAAGGAGTGAACTCTGCCCAGGAAGAAAGGCATGTTTCAGAAGAAACAATTAGTTACGGGCTGCCACACAGAAAGCCACCAGGTGACAGCAAGAGCGTGCAAGAATAGATTATGCACAGCATGGAAATAAAACAATACATTAACCAATAAATGGAACAGCACACTCCCCGTTTTTAAATTCCATAAGGGATTTCACTATACTAGTGCTTTTGAAATGAAGTCCAACAACCTAGAAAAAACAAACACATAAACATGCATGAAATGCAATAATAACTTTGAAATGAGGTAAATGAATGATCTTTAAGTCAGTTCCTGAGGTAATCCAAAGGAAACCCATCTTCGGATCAGAGAAGCCGCACTAGGCCAAACTATCTCCGACCCACGGTAGTCCAATGGACGAAGTAACTGGGGCAGCGTTCTGCTCGTCTTTATCCTACCGGAATGAAGCGGTTTAAGGCAGAGTCCAACCATGACAGTTTTGTTTCCATGTGAGTCTGATAAGATTTCGCAATGTGGACTAACCTTGTGATGGTCTTGACGAGTTTTCATCTAGTTGGAAAAGCATTCGAACGCTTGCAACCGAGGCTGGAGGTTGGTTTAGTGCTCATGGCCAGAGCACTGGCGTCGGAGTGGACTTCTGGATCGTTATCCGATCCTGATGCTGAAGTCTTCCTGGACACTTTCACTTCCTTTCTGTCCAGCAGAAACTTTGGACCTGAAAGCCAAGAAGAGTTAGCAAAAGAACTTATAGACAAAGGTCTAGTGCGTGGTCCGCTGGATTAAGCTCAGATGGGATATAGTGCCACCTGCTCAGGCTTGAAAGACCTCCTTATTCTCTCGATGGGTTACTGACATACACGTAGAAGCGCCTTGTTTGGTTGTGGATGTAACCTAAAGAAGACTTTACTGTCAGTGTAGTATTGTAACTCAATCTATGTTGGGTCCAGCTCATGATGTATAAAGTCTGCGAGTTCTACCGCAAGCACAGTCCCACAGAGTTCGAGCCTGGGAATGGTGTGGTCAGGTTTGGGAGCCAACTTAGCCTTGCCGAAGACAAACCCAACATGATCTTGATTGCGGATCCCGTCACCTTCAGATAGCAATGGCTGCAATGGCCCTCGTGGATGCATCCGAGAACACATGGATTCTTCCTAGGCTAGCGGCAAGTGTGGTTCTGGCGTACATCTCGGTATGTGGATTTCATCCAAGGCACACAAGACTGCTTAAAGGTTCCCATTTTGGTTCCTTATCAGGAGGGAGTGGGGCATCCCATCTTTGACGGTTTTCGGAAAGCTGTCTCAGAAGGGATTTACCTTGTATGGTAATGTGCTACGAATCCCAGTGGATCGTATAAGCTGTTCACCACTGACAGGACACCAAGTTTAGTGAATGGTTTGTCTGCACAGTTGATTTGAAACCCGAAGGGTCGGCTGACAGGTTCCACCTCAGTCTAAGCTTCTCTGCACAGGCGGACGGTCTGGTCCCAGGTCTATGTCCTGAATCCCGTGGCGTGGTCACTTGACTCAAAGGCTCTCATGACAGCTGGGCTGTTTGAAGCAATTTTGTGCAGTCTAAGCTTGGCTCGGTACAAATAACCTGGGTCCTCTTAAGCAGGTCAATTGCTGCTTCTTCTGTGGGTAAGATTTCGTCCATCATCTACGTAAAGTCTTTCCTACAAAGTCCTCTGGCGTCGTTCCATATTCGGACTCTCCTTCCAGTGCAATTCTCCCCAGGCCATAGGAAGCCACAGCGGGCGAAGGGCTGTTCCCGAATACGAGAACCCTCATGCGATACTCCACCATCTCTTTGCTGGGGTCATTGTCCTTGTGCACAAAACCTGAGGAAATTCCCTGTGATCCTCTCTGACTATGAAACAGTGGGAACAATCTGTTCAATGTCGGCAGTGATGGCGATGGGCTCTTTCCTGAACCTCACAACACTCCTACTAGGTTTTTGTTGATTAGGCCCGTGAGGAGGACGTGTTGAGAGATATGCCTTGATGTTTGGCGCTTGAATCAAAGACAACTCTAATTGTTTAGGCTTTCGCGGTGAATACTCCGAATGAAGGTAGGTACCAGCACTCCTCATTTTCCTTTAAGGGAGGAGCTGGCTCGGCATGTTATTATGAATATTTTGCCCAAAAGGTGACAATGTCTCTTCATCTCCGGTTTGTTGCTTATGTGCGCTGGAGAGAGTTGAAACTGGGCAACGCTTGTTCCGGTTTTCGGGAGCCTAAACCCCGGTACTCTGAAGGGTAGGGAAAAACCCAATGATTAGTCCCGTCCTAAGGAACTCATTGCCATTATCTTGACAAATTCCTGTCTTCCTTGACGGGCTACCTTGTTGTCATCCTTAGGGTACGAAACACTGATCTTCCCCAGTCGCTGCATAGGGAAAGGGATGCCCCCAGGCACGTACGGGATCTGGGGCTTCTCTTTCACCCGTAGTGAAGAGGGCATGGTTTGCAGAAAGTAGGCGCCATCCCAGCGTATGAGGTCTTAAAGGAATGACCCTGTTCAGTCAAGCATACATTTCCTAGACTACCCACCCCAATCGATTTCTGGCATAGGGGGCGTAGTCGGACCATTACCATCAGACATTCAAGAAACATTATGCCCCCATGGAATAAACAATACATAAAAACCCGAAAATGGAACAGCACAAACCATGCATCTCCTCACCTTTTGGGCACCATAATTTTTAAAACCAACAGTTCCAAAAACAATTTATCTTGGTCTCATCACTCCCGATACTGAGTCCCTTAGCTTTCATTTTTCAGCATGGACCCTGGAAAATTTGTAGGCAAGCTTTTTTATGCATCGGCTTTAGGGGAGGCTTTCTTCGGGACAACTCAAGGCATGACTCCTCTGCATTGTGCCATGGAAAAACTCAACTCAGCTTTTCTTCTCACTTCTTACCATCTGCATGAACTTTCATATCGATTTTCTTCAACTCTTTTATCAGACGCGTTATGAATGTGCTAAAAGGGTTTCGAGCAAGGCTCCTTCTGGTTACAGACAGTCTGAACCTTTCAGCGAGGAGGGGGCAAACTGGAATCACGGACTGGCGATAAAGGGGTTCCCTCCTAATTGTTTTCCGGGTGATCAATTATTTTTTGTCCAATTGTGGTTCCTGGTTCATTTGGAATTTGCTGGAGTCCCTGCTGCATCTCCTGCTTTCAGATAAGATATTTTTTGCTTTTCTTTTTTGTGCTTGCTTTTTTGCATTGTTTTCTGCACTTTTGTGGAGGTCATCAGGTCCCCCCTGGGGCCTGAGTTCCCACAGTTTTTTCTGCAGCCCTGTTTTTTTTCCCATTTGTTTTTTTCCCGTTTTTTCAGGGGGGTGCGGTTTGGGGTTTTTTTCACACTGAGTCGATTTAGTGGGGGCGAGATCGTGTGATCCAATTTTGAAAACAGAATTGTTGATTTTTTTAGGGTTTTGGGGTTGCAAAAAGTAACTCTCCTCCCCACCATTTAGCAGCTTGGGGCCCCAGCATTTGCTCAGTCATTTCTCCCAAAAGTTTGTTTTCCCCATCTTGTCTAACCCCTTATTTTTGGGGGGTTCCAAAATTTCTTGGGGATCTGCCCGGGGGCAGAAGCGTTCATTTTCCCTTTAGGTGGTTATCCCCGGGGCTGTACGAGGCATCAGGATCAACGTAGGAACGCTCCGGGGCACCTCAGTTGTGTCTTATTTGGGAATCCCCAACCCATCAGTTACCAACATCTCAGGTGTTCGCTCCCTGCTGTTGTTCCGTCCTACTCAGCACGAAAAAAAACAGTACCCGGGCCCCTAACTGAAAATTATATGGTACTCACAGAAGGGAAAAAAATGTGGAAAAAAAAAAGTTTTCAGATTGTCAGAGATTTTTTTTTCTTTTTCGTCGTTGCATTTTTTCCCTCTTTTCTCTGGGTGCGAGGAAGATTTTTTTTCCCCAATGGATTGCACAGTTGTCGGGCCCCGGGGATCATTCCATGAGGTCGGAGAAAAGATACCTATCTTCAGTGCCGGTTGTGGAACCGGGGTTCCCCCCGTTTGTTTTTTGGGGGCGGGCTAAATTTCGAATTTCAAAAATAACTGTAAGTTTTTTTTCCCTTTTTAAACCTAATCTCAGGAACCACCGAAGGTTCAAATTTTTTCTCTCTCCTCGGGCATCCCAGGATGGGCTTTTTTCCCTGACACTGGGGATCCGTTTTGAATGATATTTTTCATTTTTTCCGGGGCGGGGGGTTTTGTACGATGACCTAATGTCACGATCAAGCTGAAAAAACTTTTTGGATAAATCAGGGTCTTAAGATGCGAGTTGTACTTTCGAAATTCCGAAAGTGGGCAGTCCTCCAAATGGAAGATGATGCTTTGGCACCCTTTTTCGGGAAGGGGGGGTCAAGAATGTAAAGGATGTTATGGGGGATTCCCCTCCCCTGGGGCCATGATTTATGTCAAAGGGATTCAAATTGACAACTTTTCGGAGCGGGGGAGGTATGCGGAGATAGTGTTGCCTTGTGAGCCGCTTCTTCCCACAGTTATAGAGTGAAAATTTTGGGGGGCCGCGTCATGATTTCGAAAAACCCAAAAGGGATGTTTTACTGTGGGGGGCCTCTCATGCATTTCAGTCTCCCAACGGGGAAGACGTTTGCACGTTTCTTGTCTTGGGTGTTTTAACAAAATTCTTTACTGTTACCCTGATTTTTTTTCCCTGACACATTTTTCTGCTCAGGATTTCTTTATTCAGGGCCCATTTAAATTGGGTTTTTTTTTTTTTCCAAAGTGTGGGGTTTTTTCCTGATACCCCTCGGAAGTCATTCCCCCCCGGGCATTGATTCTACCCCTTTGCGGGAAAAAACCCCCGTTTTTTTCCCCGGGAAATGATTTGAACCAGATCATCAGGAATTCAAAATTTTTGGGGGATATAATCTGCTGAATTATTTACTAGGTTTCCCTTTTGGGTTCAGTCTCAAACCTGTTTGGTTGGAAATCTGTGTCTGGACCAGTTGGGGGTGCCAATGTGTTAAACCCAACATCCTGTTTTTTCTGCCTTCCCCCAATCCGGGGGTTTTCCCACTTTTTTACTGATTTTTCGGGTGATTTTTTTGAAATAAATCTGCACTTTGCCCCCCCCAGGAGCTACGATTGCGCTATTGAATTTTTGGGCCGGGGTAAATTTTTCCAAAGGTCGCCTTTTTAACTTGTCTGTACCAACACATGCAGCGATCTTATATCAAGGACATTGGGGAAAAGGGCAAAAAAAAACCATCCTCTTCACCTTGGGGGGCCGGGGTTTTTTCTTTGGGCCAAAAAAGGTTCATTTTTGGGGCCCGGAATGATTA
>JARQOD010000004.1:519503148-519599602 GCA_033576555.1 Oophaga sylvatica
GTGCTAACAGCACTTCCGAGCAACAACTGGCGGTGTTGGAGCCCAGGGTCAAGGAGGGTGTAGGCATAAAATATTGAGTTATTGCCTTGTTACGTGGCCATTGCAAATGTATGTACTTCAAACAAGAATAAATGAAGTTTTACTACAACAATAAAATGATAAATTTCAATTACAAGAATAGAAAAATATTTATACTTGACAGTCCTCTGTGGTTGATAACGTTTAATGGCTAACTGAAAATATGGTAACAAATTCAAAGCTTTCGAGACTACTCAGGTGTCTTCATCAGGCTAAGAGTAAAGCCAAAAATGAAGAATCACATATTTCTACACACAACAGGACACAGGAATAGCTAAGACAAGTGAGGGAGGGACAAGTGAGGGGAGACCGGCAAACAAAAAGGAGAACAAGGATGAATTATCAGCGCCAACAAATCACAGATAAATTAATGAATTTAGCTGTGGCAAAAGACTTTTGTATGCCCGCCCGGTCATAGCATCATGGATATGGAATTACTGTTATTAAAATATAACTTCAAATATGAGAAACGTACAAAGGTTTCAGAATATAAGCTCATCATGACCTTTGACACTGTTAGTGATGGAATGAATAGATCACATGGATTTATGTCATTCTATATCAATTAAGGAATCTGCGTCTATGCCCTTCCAGGGTCATGAAAACCCCAAAAAATACGCCAATGAGAGGGCAATCAAACTTTCTATCCTTATCTAGGAACTGTTTGAATATTTATGTTCATCCCTGTGAGATAATGACAGTTCTGATACACGTCACTTACTTGTCTTACCTATTGCAATATTCCTGTGTCCTGTTGTGTATAGAATATGTGATGCTTAATTTTTTTAGTTAGTCTTTCCCTGATGAAGAGACGTGAGTAGCCTTGAAAGCTTGCAATTTGTTTCCATCTTTTCAGTTATCCATAAAAAGGTATGAACCACTGCTGACTCTGAAGTCTAAATATTTTTCTATCTACTGGCTAACACGGTACAAAGATACACATGTTTTCTAATTTCAAGAAGGAAAACTAAAGAAAATACAAATCTAAACGCATATATGCACATGCCAAAAATAAATGGAACAACACAACACCCAAAAATTGGTAACAAAATATAGTGTTGTAAATTTAAGAAAAAAGTACATTTTATTTTTTATGAATAATGCTTAAGGAACGCAATGTAAACTATAACATAGTGAAGACAATGGATTTTGTAATAGTCACTCATCATCATCATCGCAAATTTTATGTGACAGTCACAGACAATTTAATTATTTAAGTTCATAAAATCGTAACTTTCTATAGCATGTATGACATGTCCAGCATGGACTCATCAATGTGATTGATGACACAATAATGTACAATAAAAAATAACCATTTAAAAAAACATTAGGCATTGTTTGTCACAATTTAAGTGTGTGCCTGCAAGTGTAGGTGAAACAAAGGCTACGGATAGCAAAGGTATATTCTATGTCTGTATCAGACAGTGGACAGCCTCTGATGGGTAATGCCGATGTTATACTGTACGTCAATAAAGTCTGCGGCTGAAATCATGCATTTTTTGCTTGTAGAGTGTTGAAGAGGGTAAAAGAATGTCTGTTTGC
Source organism: Oophaga sylvatica (assembly GCA_033576555.1). Classification (NCBI taxonomy): domain Eukaryota; kingdom Metazoa; phylum Chordata; class Amphibia; order Anura; family Dendrobatidae; genus Oophaga; species Oophaga sylvatica. Next base: position 519,504,769 of record JARQOD010000004.1, read on the forward strand.
GCAAAGCTTTATCCTCAACACTACCTTCCTACTGTCACGCGTAGGGTAGGGTAGCGTGTGGCAATTAGCTGACTATCAAATGTGAGGTTAGGCTGCGTTATTGCGCACTAGGGACGCCAAAAAAATATACAGCAGTAATAATTTAATGTGTAATACTACACCTATGACAAACCAAAAAATTACGTTCCCTCTTTAACAATGTACAAGACTAACAAGCCTAATGGTTGACGCTGACTTAATTGACATACAGTATTACATCAACATTGTCCATGAGTAACTATGCACTGTGATACCTATATACCAGTATTAATTTATATCTCTTGTGGTTGTTTCAACAGCACTTGCAGGTATAAGTACCTATTGTCAGTATGCATGATGCACTTTCTAGATGTAATAATTTATTATTGGACATTATTACCATGTTTACATGCTGGCCATTTCATATATGGTGTTTGAAGTTACAGTTGGCATCAGTATGTGTATTTTATAATGTCTGTCATAAATAAAACTCGTCATGATGATGATGAGGATGTAATGATTCGTACATCCATTGAGTGCATTATCTTACAGGTACAGATAAAGTTCCTTTAAAAGCATTAATTCATAAGTCTGAAATGTACTTTTATGCATTAATTTAAAAATGTGAAGAGTAGACTATGTTTTATTTTTTGTTACCATTTCTAATAGACATGTGCAGATATGCGCTGTGATGACAAATTATTATTTGTCCATATTTTTCTTAAAAATTTATCATTCTAGGCCTGCAAAAATTCACAATTTCATGTTTTCAGCATAACAAGCAGGGTGACGGCTCTTCCCTATTTGGAGCATGTTGGTCATGTGTTTTTCTGTCCATGTGTCGGGAACAGGACACTTCTTGCCGTTGACACAGCAGGGGAACAGCTGGCGTTACTGAACCCCACTAAACAGTAGAGCTTGTGTTTTGTTCTGTGGACACGACACTTCTGAGCAGCAACTGGCAGTGTTGGAGCCCAGGGAGTAGAGTTCAGGTGGTAGAAAGATGAACATAACAGGAGACATGGATAACGTTGCGAACCAGTTATTTAATCTGAAAACGGACAGACAAATTCTGGCGAGATCCATGCCTTGTTCATTTTCAGAAAAGTAAGCCGGTCTACATTATCGGAGGATAGTCGCATGCGACGGTCTGTTAGTACACCACCTGCAGCACTAAAGACGCGCTCCGATAATACACTGGCAGCAGGGCAAGCCAGCACCTCCAATGCATACTGGCTAAGCTCTGGCCATGTATCCAGCTTAGAGACCCAAAACTTGAATGGGGAAGAGCCATCGGGAGTACACTGAGAGGCAAAGCCAAGTAGTCTGTCACCATCTGACGGATACGTTGCCTCCCGCTGACTGGAGCCCTCTCGGATGGTGTAGACATTTGTGGCGCTGCCACAAAACTTTGCCACATTTTGAACATACTGGTCTTTCCCTGTGCAGAGGCACTGCGTGTGCTCCCTCTTGTTGCAGAGCTCTCTACACTGCCTCGACGCACAGAGCTGCTTTGTAAAGCAGTAGCAGCAGCAGTGCTCTCGGCAGTAAGGTAGAACATTAGGGATTGCACCAGTGTGTCTTGGTACTCCCGCATTTTACGCTCCCGGTTCAACGGTGTGATGAGGCTTTTGACGTTGTCCCGGTAGCGAGGGTCTAGGAGGGTGTACACCCAATAATCAGACGTCGTGAGAATGTGGGCGATGCGGCGGTCGTTTCTTAGGCACTGCAGCATGAAATCAACCATGTGCTGCAGACTCCCAACTGGCAAAGAAACGCTGTCCTCTGCAAGAGGCGTTATCTCTGCCTGCTCTGCATCACCCCACCCTCGCTCTACATACTGACTAGAGCGTTGTGTACCTCCCTCTGGAGCGATGTCTTCCTCCTCCATTGACTCCTCCTCCTCATCCTCCTCACAAAGTGAGCCCTGCCCAGCCCTTTGTGAGGAACCACGTTGCGCTGACTTTCCAGAAGGTGATGGAATTTGTGACTCCTCATCCTCCACCTCTTCCAAAACCTCATCCCTTATTGCTTGCAGTGTTTTTTGAAGCAGGCAGATAAGGGGGACAGTCAGGCTGACTAGTGCATCATCTGCACTCGCCATCCGCGTTGACTCATCAAACGCACGCAAAACGTGGCACATGTCCTTCATAGTGGCCCACTCATTAATGGTGAAGTGTGGACGGCGCAAATTGCGTGTTGATTGCGCCTGATGCAGCTGATACTCCATAACTGCTGGCTGCTGCTCACACAACCGCTCCAACATATGTAACGTTGAATTCCACCTGGTGGATACGTCACATATGATGCGATGTTCAGGAAGGCGCAATCTGCGTTGCAGAGCTGCAATGCGCGATCTGGCCATGCTGGAACGTCGCAAGTGAGCGCACTCTAGGCGGACCTTGTGCAGCAGTGCATCAAGATCCGGATAGTCCCTCAAAAAACTCTGCACGACCAAGTTGAGCACATGTGCCAGACATGGTATGTGAGTGAGGTTGCCAAGGCCCAGAGCTGCCACCAGATTTCGGCCATTGTCACACACTACCAAGCCTGGCTGGAGATTCGCTGGCAAAAACCACACGTCGCTCTCCTGCTTGATGGCATTCCAGACCTCCTGCGCTGTGTGGCTTCGATTCCCATGGGAATTAATTTCAGAACGGCCTGTTGCCGTTTGGCCACGGCTGTGCTCATATCGGTCGCATCAGGTAAGCGTCCACGGGTCCATGTGGAGGTAGACCGTGACGGCTCCTGCAGCGATGATTCTGAGGAACTGGAGTAGGAGGAGGAGTCAATGTGGACAGACTTGATTCCGGCAATCCTTGGAGTTGGCAGAACACGTACAGCGCCACTCGCAAGATCTGTACCCGGCTCCACAACATTCACCCAATGGGCAGTGAGTGAAAGGTATCGTCCCTGGCCATGGGTACTGGTCCACGCATCGGTGGTCAGGTGGACCTTGCTACTGACGGCGTTTAGTAGCGCATGTTTAATTTTTGCCTCAACATGCTTTTGCAGACCAGGGACGGCTTGCCTGCTGAAATAAAATCGGCTGGGCACATTGTATTGTGGGACTGCCAATGCCATTAATTCACGGAAACTGTCAGTCTCCACCAGCCTGAATGACAGCATTTCAAGGGACAGGAGTTTTGCAATGACAGCATTCAGAGCCTGTGCTCGTGGATGGTTTGCCGAGTATGGCCGTCTTTTATCCCATGCCTGTGCTACCGATGGCTGTTTTGTGGCCTGGGTGTGTGAGGATGACAGGGAACTTGCACCTGTGGGTGGAATAACACTGTGTCTCTGGACAACAGTGACAGAGGTTCTTCCATGGCGATCCTTTGAGGAAGCCTTACCAGCTGTGTGTGAACTGGAGGAAGAGGCTCCAACAGGAGCTGAAGATGTAGGTGCTGCTGTAGGTTGGCCTACATCTCCAGTGTGTCTTTGTAACTCAACAAAGTGCTTTGACCGCACATGTTTCCACATATTTGTTGTATTAAGGTTACTGACACTTTTACCTCTTTTAATTTTTTGATTACACAGCTTGCATTTGACATAGCAAATATCATCTGCAACTGTATCAAAAAAGGACCACGCAGAGCAAGTCCTGGGAGCGCCCGGTTTGGCTGTTGTAAGAGAACTGCTCCGAACGGGTGCCAAACTGGAGGCTACAGGCAAGCGAGTCTGCAGCCTACCTCTCCCTACTGTTTGGACCGTTGGGGCAATCTCTTCCTCAGAGCTGCTCCCACCACTTCCTGTTCCTCACGCCATGTTGGGTCTTGGACCTCATCATCTCCACCACTACCCTCTTCCAACACCTGCTGTTGTTGGGTGGTCTGGCCAGCACCATGCTCAACAGAAACTGGCAACTGAGTCTCATCATCATCAGATGCGTTCTGCGGTGTGCTGACCATCGGCACTGGCTCACCCGCCTCTTCAGATTCAGAGAGACACAGCTGTTGCGCATCACTGCATACTGCCTCTTCTTCACATTCCAGAATGCTGCTTGGCTGGGCCCCTGTTTCCAAGCCAACAGATTCTGAGAACAGAAGCAGAGACTCAGCTGGCTCCTGTACAGAGCTCTCTGACTGCCTGGGCAATTTGGCAGGCGGTGAAGAGACTGATGGTTGTTCAACAGTGCTGTGGTCCTGAGAGGAGGTGGAAGGTATTGAAGTCGATGCATTGGCTGCCATCCAACCAACAACGGCTTCAATTTGTTCTTCACGCAGCAGGGGGTACGCTGAGCTCCTACAAAAGTGCGCATAAAGGAACGCTCACGGGGAAAACTGGTGGATGCTGTGTCACTGGGTGCGGCAGCAGCCACAGAATCCCCACGTCCTCTCCCTGCTGCAAATCCACGGCCTCGACCACGACCACGTGCCTTACTCACTGACTTCTTCATCTTGGTAGATTGATAAAGAAAGTCAGAAAAGTTAAGGCCTAAGTGTGGTTATTCCTCACAGACTACAGTGAACCCTGCAGACAACTGTTCACTATCTGTGAAAAGCTCCTTTGTGTAGTTCTATAGTGTTTGCAACCAATGTATTGTATACGGATGGAAGCGCGTCACACTAATAGATTATATTTTTTTCCACTAAAATGGAGCAGCACCAATTAGAGAAAAATGTGAAGGATGAGGCAGTGACACACGCTCAGCAGACTACAACCGGCAGTGGTTGAAGTACAAACTGGAGCGTAATCTGCACTCACAAAATGAAAAGCTCACAGACTACAGTGAACACTGAAACACAACTATTCACTATCTGTGAAAAGCTCCTTTGTGTAGTTCTATAGTGTTTGCAACCAATGTATTGTATACGGATGGAAGCGCGTCACACTAATAGATTATATTTTTTTCCACTAAAATGGAGCAGCACCAATTAGAGAAAAATGTGAAGGATGAGGCAGTGACACACGCTCAGCAGACTACAACCGGCAGTGGTTGAAGTACAAACTGGAGCGTAATCTGCACTCACAAAATGAAAAGCTCACAGACTACAGTGAACACTGAAACACAACTATTCACTATCTGTGAAAAGCTCCTTTGTGTAGTTCTATAGTGTTTGCAACCAATGTATTGTATACGGATGGAAGCGCGTCACACTAATAGATTATATTTTTTTCCACTAAAATGGAGCAGCACCAATTAGAGAAAAATGTGAAGGATGAGGCAGTGACACACGCTCAGCAGACTACAACCGGCAGTGGTTGAAGTACAAACTGGAGCGTAATCTGCACTCACAAAATGAAAAGCTCACAGACTACAGTGAACACTGAAACACAACTATTCACTATCTGTGAAAAGCTCCTTTGTGTAGTTCTATAGTGTTTGCAACCAATGTATTGTATACGGATGGAAGCGCGTCACACTAATAGATTATATTTTTTTCCACTAAAATGGAGCAGCACCAATTAGAGAAAAATTTGAAGGATGAGGCAGTGACACACGCTCAGCAGACTACAACCGGCAGTGGTTGAAGTACAAACTGGAGCGTAATCTGCACTCACAAAATGAAAAGCTCACAGACTACAGTGAACACTGAAACACAACTATTCACTATCTGTGAAAAGCTCCTTTGTGTAGTTCTATAGTGTTTGCAACCAATGTATTGTATACGGATGGAAGCGCGTCACACTAATAGATTATATTTTTTTCCACTAAAATGGAGCAGCACCAATTAGAGAAAAATGTGAAGGATGAGGCAGTGACACACGCTCAGCAGACTACAACCGGCAGTGGTTGAAGTACAAACTGGAGCGTAATCTGCACTCACAAAATGAAAAGCTCACAGACTACAGTGAACACTGAAACACAACTATTCACTATCTGTGAAAAGCTCCTTTGTGTAGTTCTATAGTGTTTGCAACCAATGTATTGTATACGGATGGAAGCGCGTCACACTAATAGATTATATTTTTTTCCACTAAAATGGAGCAGCACCAATTAGAGAAAAATTTGAAGGATGAGGCAGTGACACACGCTCAGCAGACTACAACCGGCAGTGGTTGAAGTACAAACTGGAGCGTAATCTGCACTCACAAAATGAAAAGCTCACAGACTACAGTGAACACTGAAACACAACTATTCACTATCTGTGAAAAGCTCCTTTGTGTAGTTCTATAGTGTTTGCAACCAATGTATTGTATACGGATGGAAGCGCGTCACACTAATAGATTATATTTTTTTCCACTAAAATGGAGCAGCACCAATTAGAGAAAAATTTGAAGGATGAGGCAGTGACACACGCTCAGCAGACTACAACCGGCAGTGGTTGAAGTACAAACTGGAGCGTAATCTGCACTCACAAAATGAAAAGCTCACAGACTACAGTGAACACTGAAACACAACTATTCACTATCTGTGAAAAGCTCCTTTGTGTAGTTCTATAGTGTTTGCAACCAATGTATTGTATACGGATGGAAGCGCGTCACACTAATAGATTATATTTTTTTCCACTAAAATGGAGCAGCACCAATTAGAGAAAAATGTGAAGGATGAGGCAGTGACACACGCTCAGCAGACTACAACCGGCAGTGGTTGAAGTACAAACTGGAGCGTAATCTGCACTCACAAAATGAAAAGCTCACAGACTACAGTGAACACTGAAACACAACTATTCACTATCTGTGAAAAGCTCCTTTGTGTAGTTCTATAGTGTTTGCAACCAATGTATTGTATACGGATGGAAGCGCGTCACACTAATAGATTATATTTTTTTCCACTAAAATGGAGCAGCACCAATTAGAGAAAAATGTGAAGGATGAGGCAGTGACACACGCTCAGCAGACTACAACCGGCAGTGGTTGAAGAACTAACTGGAGCGTGATCTGCACTCAAAAAATCAAAACCTCACAGACTGCAGTGAACACTGAAACACAACTATTCACTATCTGTGAAAAGCTCCTTTGTGTAGTTCTATAGTGTTTGCAACCAATGTATTGTATACGGATGGAAGCACGTCACACTAATAGATTTGATTTTTTTCTAATATAATGGAGCTGCACCAATTCCACTAAATAAAATAAAAAAAAAGAGTCAGTGACACGTGCAGATGCCTACAAACAGCGGTGGATGCAGAGCAAACTGCAGCGTCACCTGCACTGTCACACACACACCTTGCACAGAGCTGTTAAAACAACACTGGCAAAATGAAGCTTTACACAGCGGTTGGTAAACTAGCCTGCCTCAAGCACAGTAGTACACAAAATCGCAATATGTAACTGTCCCTCAGAGTTAGCAGAGTAGCGTTCTGTCCCTTACTGAGTTCACAGCACAGTGACGCTAAAATGGCGGCGGCGCCTTTTATAGTGCATTCTGACATCATTTCAGCAGCCAATCACAGCCATGCCATTAGTTAAGATGACCGCAGCATTACAGGATGTGCCCACACTTCGTAGGATTCCTCATTGGCTGACTAAAATCACATTGCCTCTCAAAGAATTATGGGAACTTCCGATTCCGGTATACGATATGGGAAAAGTATCGGAATTAAGTATCGGAATTCCGATAACGCGAATATCGGCCGATACCCGATACTTGCGGTATCGGAATGCTCAACACTAATCTCAGGTGTTCGGCTGCCCTGCTGTTGTTCCTGTCCTCCTCAGCTACCGAAACATAACAGTATCACCGGCCATAACTGAAAATTATATGGTACTCACAGAAGGGAAAAATAGTGTGGAAAGAAAAAAGTTGTCAGAGTTGTCAGAGATTTTTTTTTTCTTTTTTCTGTCTGTTGCATTTTTTCCCTCTTTTTCTCTGGGTGCTGAGGAAGATTTTTTTTTCTCTCAATGGAGTTTGCACAGTTTTGTGGCCGTGTGGATCAGCTTGCCACTGAGGTTCGGAGTATTGCTACCTATCTTGCTAGTTGCCGGTTGTGGAACCTAGGATTCCCATGCCAGATTTGTTTTTGGGGGATCGGGCTAAATTTCTGAATTTCAAAAATAACTGTAAGTTGTTTTTTGCCTTAAAGCCTAAGTCTTCAGGTAACGCAGCACAGCAGGTTCAAATTTTCATCTCTCTCCTGCGCGGCGATCCTCAGGATTGGGCTTTTTCCCTGACACCTGGGGATCCTGTTTTGAATGATATTGATGCATTTTTTCTGGCTCTGGGGTTATTGTACGATGAACCTAATGTCACTGATCAAGCTGAAAAAACCTTGTTGGCATTAAATCAGGGTCTTGAAGACGCTGAGTTGTACTGTCAGAAATTCCGAAAGTGGGCAGTCCTGACCAAATGGAATGATGATGCTTTGGCAGCCCTTTTTCGGAAGGGGCTGTCAGAGAATGTAAAGGATGTTATGGTGGGATTCCCTGCTCCCTCTGGTCTCAATGATTCTATGTCATTGGCTATTCAAATTGACAGACGTTTGCGTGAGCGCAGAGGTATGCGTGAGATAGTGTTGCCTTGTGAGCCAGCTTCTGAGCCCATGCAGTGTGATAGAGTGACTTCTGGGGCTCAGCGTCATGAGTTTTGAAAGCGCAATGGTTATGTTTCTACTGTGGTGATGCCTCTCATGCTATTTCAGTCTGCCCTAAGCGGCGAAGACGTTTTGCACGCTCAGTTGTCTTGGGTAGTGTTCAGACTAAATTTCTGTTGACTGTTACCCTGATTTGCTCCCTGTCCACATTTTATGCTTAGGCTTTTGTTGATTCAGGAGCAGCTATTAACCTGATGGATTTTGACTTTGCCAAACGTTGTGGGTTTCCCATGATACCCCTGCGGAAGTCTATTCCCCTACTGGGCATTGATTCTACCCCTTTGGCGGAGAATAAACCCCAGTTTTCTACTCAGGTGATAATGAGGGTTGAACCAGATCATTAGGAGAGTTGCAAATTTCTGGTGCTGTATAAAATGCATGACATTATTGTACTAGGTTTCCCTTGGTTACAGTCTCATAATCCTGTTTTGGATTGGAAATCTGTGTCTGTGACCAGTTGGGGCTGCCAATGTGTTAATGCCAACACTCCTGTTTTTTCTGCCTCTCCCAAGTCTCAGGATGTTCCTGACTTTTTGACTGATTTTTCGGATGTATTTAGTGAAAGTAAATCTGCATCTTTGCCCCCTCACAGGAGCTACGATTGCGCTATTGAATTAGTGCCTGGTGGTAAATTTCCTAAAGGTCGCCTTTTTAACTTGTCTGTACCTGAACACGATGCTATGTGATCTTATATCAAGGAGTCATTGGAGAAGGGTCATATCAGACCATCCTCTTCACCCTTGGGTGCCGTTTTTTTCTTTGTGGCCAAAAAGGATGGTTCATTGAGGCCGTGTATTGATTATCGTCTCTTGAATAAGATCACTGTGAAGTATTAATATCCATTACCCTTGATTTCTGACCTGTTTTCCAGGGTGAAAATTGCTAGTTGATTTACCAAGCTTGACCTCAGGGGGGCATATAACCTTATTTGCATTAAGCACGGGGATGAATGGAAGACGGCGTTTAATACCCCAGAGGGGCATTTTGAGTACCTAGTGATGCCCTTTGGGCTTACTAATGCTCCTTCCGTCTTCCAATCCTTCATGAATGATATTTTCAGGGATTTTGTGGATAAATTTCTGATTGTTTATTTGGATGATATCTTGATTTTTTCCAATGACTGGGACTCTCATGTGAAACATGTTCAGACTGTGTTCCAGATTTTGAGAGAGAATGCACTGTATGTGAAGGGATCAAAATGTATTTTTGGCGTACAGAAGGTCTCATTTCTGGGATTCATTTTGTCTCCGTCTGTTATTGAAATGGACCCTGTCAAGGTTCAAGCCATCTGTGATTGGGTCCAACCTACTTCATTAAAGGCTCTTCAGAGATTTTTGGGTTTTGCCAATTTTTATCGTAAATTTATTGGTAATTTCTCCGGTATTGTTAAACCATTGACTGATTTGACCAAAAAGGGTACTGATGTGGTGAATTGGCCTCCTGAGGCAGTCTCTGCGTTTCAGGAACTTAAGTAGAGATTCACTTCTGCTCCTGTTCTACGGCAGCCTGATGTTTCTCTACCATTTCAGGTGGAGGTTGATGCCTCTGAAATTGGGGCAGGTGCCGTTTTGTCCCAAAGAGATCCAGAGACCTCTAAGTGTAACCCTTGTGCCTTTTTCTCTCAAAATTTTTTCCAACTGAACGTAATTATGACGTGAGTAATCGGGAGTTATTGGCCATGAAGTGGGCCTTTGAAGAGTGGAGACATTGGCTGGAAGGAGCCAAACATCAGGTGGTGGTCCTCACGACCATAAGAATCTGGTTTATCTCGAATCAGCCAAGCGACTTAATCCTAGACAGGCCAGGTGGGCCTTGTTTTTCACACGTTTTAATTTTGTGGTTTCTTTTCTTCCTGGCACTAAGAATGTTAAGGCGGATGCCCTCTCGAGGAGTTTCTTTGCGGACTCTCCTGAGTTATCTGATCCTACTGAGCGCTGCCCTATTGGGAAATTGTTTGTCCCAGACCAGTGGAAGAAGAGTGTGATGTCTGAGATTCATTGTTCCGCGTTGGACTGGTCATCCCGGGATTTTTGGTACCAGAGACTTGGTGAGTCGGTCCTTTTGGTGGCCTACTTTGTCTCGTGACGTCAGGGAATTTGTGCAGTCCTGTGGGACTTGCTCTCGCTCCAAGCCTTGCTCTCGCTCTAGTGGTTTGTTAATGCCATTACCTGTGCCCAAGAGGCCATGGACCCATATCCCTATGGATTTTATTTCCGATCTCCCTGTTTCTCAGAGAATGACCGTTATCTGGGTAATCTGTGATAGGTTTTCCAAGATGATACATTCGTGCCATTACCTAAGTTACCTTCCTCCTCCGAATTGGTGCCTTTGTTCCTTCAGCACGTGGTTCGGTTACATGGCATTCCGGAGAACATTGTGTCTGACAGAGGAGTCCAGTTTGTTTCCAGATTTTGGAGGACATTTTGCTCTAAACTTGATGTTCAATTATCTTTCTCCTCTACTTTTCATCCTCAGACCAAAGGACAAACCGAGAGAACAAACCAGACTTTGGAGACTTATTTGAGATGTTTTGTGTCTGCTGATCAAGATGACTGGGTCTCTTTTTTGCTTTTGGCTGAGTTTGCTTTTAATAATAGGGCTAGCTCTGCCACCTTGATGTCTCCATTTTTCTGCAATTTTGGGTTTCACCCTCGATTTTCTTCGGGAGAGGCGGAGGCTTCTGTCTGTCCGTGTGTTGACTCTGTCTTGGAGCGAATGCAGCAGATTTGGGACCAGGTAGTGGAGAGATTGACTCTCTCTCAGGAGAAGGCCCAACGGTTTGCCAACCAGCATAGGACTGATGGTCCTCGGTTTAAAGTGGGGGACTTGGTTTGGTTGTCCTCAAGAAATATCCCTATGAGGGTTGCATCTCCAAATTTTAAGCCCAGGTTCATTGGACCTTATAAGATCATGGAGATTCTTAATCCTGTTTCCTTCCGTTTGCTTCTTCCAGGGACATTTAAGATCCATAACGTGTTCCATAAGTCCTTATTGAAGAGGTTTGTTTGAGCCAGTGGTTCCTATGGCTGCGCCTCCTGACCCTGTCTTGGTTGAGGGCAATCTGTAGTTTGTGTTTGATAAAATATTGGATTCCCGTTTTTCTAGACAGAAACTCCAATATTTGGTTAAGTGGAGAGGTTATGGTCAGGAGGACAATTCTTGGGTGTTTGCTTCGGACATCCATGCTAGGAGACTGATCCGTGCCTATCACCGAGCTCATCCTGATCGGCCTGGTTGCACAAGTGAGGGTTCGGTGACCCCTCCTCGAGGGGGGGGTACTGTTATGAATGTGCTAGAGATGATTTCTGAGCAGAGGCTCCCTCTGGTGGTTACAGACAGTACTGAACCTTTCAGCGAGGAGTGGCAATCTGGAATCACGGACTGGTCTGATATAAGGGAGGTTCCCTCCCATGATGGTTGCCGGTGATCAATTGTTCTTGTCTCAATTGTGGTTCCTGGTTCATTTGGAAGTTTGCTGGAGTCCTGCCTGCATCTCCTGCTTTCAGATAAGATATTTTTTGCTTTTCTTTTTGTGCTTGCTTTTTGCATTGTTTTCTGCACTTTTGTGGAGGTCAGCCAGGTCCCCTCCTGGGGCCTGAGCTCCTCACAGTTTTTCTGCAGCCACTGTTATTTGCTCATTTGCTTTTTCCTGTTTTTTCAGCGGCTGCAGCTTGGTTTTTGTTCACACTGAGATCTGATTTAGTGGGTGGCGAGATCGTGTGATCTCAGTATTTTTGTAATCAGAATTGTTGGATTTTTGTAGGGTTTTCTGGGTTGCAGAAAGTAATCTCTCCTGTCCTATCCTATTTAGTCAGCTTGTGGCCCCAGCATTTGCTCAGTCTATTTTCTGCCTATGTTTGTATTTTCATCTTGTCTAACCGCCATTATATGTTTGGGGGCTTCCTATTTTCTTTGGGGATCTGCTCCGGGGCAGATAGCTTTCATCTTTCTGCCTTTAGGTGTAGTTATCTCTCAGGCTGTGACGAGGCGTCTAGGATCAACGTAGGAATGCTCCACGGCTACCTCTAGTTGTGTCGTTAGTTTAGGAATCTGCAACCCATCAGTTACCAACATCTCAGGTGTTCGGCTGCCCTGCTGTTGTTCCTGTCCTCCTCAGCTACCGAAACATAACAGACGACATTCCTTTTTAGTGTTAACTTTCATGGTCTCCCTGGATGTCTCTGTGAGAAGGTTGCAGTTCCATCTTTGTTAAATTTTTGTAAATTTTTTTCTACAGTATTTTGACTCATTAGTAAAGCTTTGCTGAGCTTCTTTTGCATTCACCTTTCTGGTGTATAAAAATTAATTTCTTTCTCAGGTCTTGTGTCATTTCTCTTCCATGGGTGCCATTGCTGACAGCATGAAATAGGAAGAGATTTCTCTTTATTAAATAACAGCTTTTTATAATCAACTGTCTGCTGAACAGTACACCTGTTTAATGAATAATAACAAATTTTGTTTGCAATCAATGTGCGAGTATTTTGTAGTATGTTATCCCATAGATAATGTTGATTCTCAAAGGAAACTAAAGGTTTTCTGACACATCTGTTGAGGTGTACTCATTTATGCTGAGCACTGTATTTGACTCGTAAATGTTCCTATTTTCCTAATGGATGTATGCACACAGATATAAGTTGATTTCTATGTCTCCATCAGTTCATATTTTTTTAGAATTATTAAAGTCAGAATTTCTGCAACTTTAATCGTTTGACGAGCCGAGGTCTCAATGATCGATTCCACCTCTCTATCTTTTAGGATTCTCCGTTCTCATCCCCATGTTCTTCTCTCTGTGGCACATTCTGTTGCTCGTCGTGTCTCTCCATTTGTGAGGCAGGTGGATTTTGCCATTGATTGGATAGGGGTGGAGGCTGGCAAAGAACTTTACAGGTGAGCGTAAAATCAGGTGACAGGATAGCTCAGCTTTCATTTTCTCAGTAGTCCTTAAAGTGTTAAAGTAGGTTCCCATTTGCACATAAATAGTACGCAATATTGTACTGTACATAGTGCTGCTATACCACACACAAGGATATACCATACACAGCAATATTACTGATATGCTATGCACATGAACAGGACTGCTTTGCCGTAAACATAAATAGTAACGCCTTACACAATAATTGTACCGCTATACCACACATATCACTAGTACTGTTATGTGTTCTGTAATACAGTACACATAAATAGTACAGCTATACCATGCATAATTGGACTACTACACCACCACTTGTAGCTCTATACCGTGCACGTAAGGAATAGCAGTATTCTATACACACACCGTACATTTATATTGTACACATGTATAGACACATATACATGCATACACATTATTACACTCATACACTACATACTTGTACCTCACCTTACTTGATAAAAGAGCATTTTAGCAAAGATTTGGACTCCATAAAGGGAAGCTAGTCATCAGAAAATGATCCATTATTAAAATAAGGTTTTTATGGCACATGCATTTTTTCCCCCACATTTTGGCAATTTTTTTTTTCATTTAGCGATCATTATATAAAAACACAATAACTAAGCTTGCAATTCTCACATTGGCCACTGGGGTTATTTTAGACTTGTCATTTCAGGATCTGTTACAGCGGTTTCGTTATCAGCAGAGGCAGGATTACAATGACAGATAACACCTCTATACACAACTGATAGCACAGGACTAGCCATTCACTATAGGTGATGTCACAGCTGATACTGCTCCCCCTCCCTGCATCATGACCATTGCGCACGCTCATTAGATGCTTCATTGCAAAAAATGGGGTCAGAATCTAGTTATTGCGACTAATGTATATGTGCATTTCCTGAAAATTGCAATATTTTTTATTTTAATACAGGTTGTGATACTGGGAATAAAATTTTAAGAATACATTTAACTCAAAAACCTGTTTTAAATAGGTAATTTTCTGACAATATAAAGGGTCGAGATGTTCCTTGCTTCTATGTTAGGTACACAGCTGTCTTCGTTTCTCACTATACTCTTATTCTAATAACCAATGTGTCTTCTATAGTAAGGGGATCCTTCAGACTGCACATACATTACATTGAATGGTCGCCTCCGTTCGGAGATCCCGGACCCAGAAGGGAAGACACATATGGTTGGGGAGCACGGACGAGGGGAACTGATCGGCATGGTAAGACTTAGAGGCTCTGTAATTAATGTAATCATTCAAAACATTGAATAACCTCTTACTTCAGCGATAAGACACCCTTCACTATAAAATGATTTTTTGTTCTTCTTACTTTTCTCTTAACTATAATTTCAGGTTGAGGCTTTAACCCATCGACCCCGAGCAACGTCAGTCCATGCAGTACGAGATTCTGAAGTGGCAAAACTGCCGGATGGAGCTTTGTCTTACATCAAAAGGAGATACCCCCAGGTGATGACATTCATCTTCAATTAAAGGGTTATTCTCAAGTATTTAAAGGGAACCTGTCACCCCCCAGGGCCTAATAAAGTAAAATAGCCACCTTCAGCAGCACTAAGGCTGCATTCTGTGAAGGTGGCTCTTACGTTTCTTATCACTAGGATCGCTGAAATAATAAGTTTTATAATTTTCCTGCCATACCTCTATTGAGTCAGGGAGGTATGTATTCTCCCCCTGACTCTACGTCCTCGCAGCCGTCCATCATCCCCCTCTTGGCTCCGTCCAACGCCTCCTCTCTTTGTTGTGACGTCACCGGCGCCTGCGCTGTCCAATCAGTTCTCGGGCATGCGCCTGCGTGTAGTGGAGGCCCCAGATCTTGCCCCACAGTGTGTTATGTTGTATTCACACTGCGGGGTTGGGAATCTGGTGCATGCGCAATTAGGATCTCTGCGCCTGTCCCCCATATCCCTTCGCCTCTTTCCTCCACATCTTTCCTCACTGTGCAGGCGCCAGATTCCCAACCCCGCAGTGTGAATACATCATAAGACACTGCGGGCGAGATCTGGGACCGCCTCTACACGCAGGCGCGATATCATTACATCACCTGATGTAAGTTCCCGGGCAGCGCACACGGCGTATGCCCGAGAACTGATTGGACAGCGCAGGCGCCAGTGACGTGACAAGAAAGAGAGGAGGCGTTGGATGGAGCCAAGAGGGGGATGATGGACGGCTGTGAGGACATAGAGTCAGAGGGAGAATACATACCTCCCTGACTCAAGGTAAGAGATCTGATTTGGCTAGGAGAGAGGCTCTGAACTGGTGTAACATTTCTCCTTGTGGAGAGTGACCCTAAGTCATATTGCAAGGTTCGTTGAAGTGTCGATATTGACTTTTAGGATCGCTACTTCCAATAGTTGGCACTATTCAAGTCCTCTTTCTCTCTGAAGAGACAATTTGCATATTAAATTTCCCAGTTGAACATGCATGGCCTATAAGTCTCCTCACTCTCACATTCCAGGCCTGGCTTGTCACTCTCCACAAAGAGAAACTTTACCTCGTAGATAAGTTTACATGTGATTTCATTTGGGAGAAAGGAAAAAAAAAGTAACGTTTCTATTTACTGTAGCATTAGGATCAATTGATGTTAGAACCGATTTAATCGGGTTTTTTTTTTTTATTATTGCAAAAATATAGAACCAGATCAAAAAAGGTAACGTGCAACATTTTTACATGTGGGACTGGCACAACAACGAATGGGTATCCATTATGTGAACAATCACATAGGAAACTAAAGGTACTGCCACACTTAGTGATCCGTTAGCGATCTCAATAACGACGCAAGCTAAATGAGATCGTTTTTGTGATCGTTTTAATGTCTCTAGTAGCTGCCACACTTATTTGATCTCGTTAACGACTCAAAAGCGGTTAGCGATCTCATTAACGACTTTAACGGTCATTGCGATGTAAAAAACAGCGCACATCGCTCACAAAAGGTGCCAGACACAGCGATATAGGTACTGCCACACTAAGCAATCCCGCTAGCGATCTCGTTAGCGTTGCATACTAATGAGATCGCTAGCGGGATTGTTTCTATATCGCTAAATGCTGCCGCATTTAGCGATATAGTTAACGACGCTATCGCCGTTAGCGATCTTCTTAACGACTTTAGCGGTACAAAAGTACCGCTAAATCGCTAAGAAAAGGTGCCACACAGCGATTAGATACTTACCCAGCGGGAGCGCCAGCGATGAAATAGGGTCCGGAGCGATTCCAGCGACGAGCGAGATCACAGCAGGAAGCTCGTCGCTGGAAGCTGCCGCACTGAACAATATCGCTAACGGGATCGCTAAATAGTGACGTTTTTTAGCGATCCCGTTAGCGATATTGTTTAGTGTGGCATACCCTATAGGCTCACCAGCGGGACGCCAACGATCTAAATACGGTCCAGAACTCTAGTGAACGATCAGCGAGATCACAGCAGGGGCCACGTCGTTGCTACATGCCACACACGTTAGCGTCACGAACGAGATCGCTAAATAGTGACGTATTTTAGCGATCTCGTTAGCGACGCTGTTTAGTGTGGCATACCCTTAAGAGATCATCTCTATTCATCAGTTTCCTTCCAGCTTGTTAGTGAAAAAAGGATGGATAGGAGGAAACTAGTCATAAGCTACTGAAAGGCGCCACTGACGAAAACCAATGTCAAAAGGATGGAGCAGTGCAATTTACCATACTCCATCCTTGTATGGGAAGAGATACGGGTCCGATTTGATGGCCTCCAAAAGTAGTAGAAAAGCTTGGCATTCTATAGCATGCTTTGAAAAAGAATGTTGATTTTCTTTACAAACAGGAACAGTCCATGATAAACAGCTAACGACGTTTCGGTCGATAATGGACCTTCATCAGATATTCACTGTATTTTTGTAAAAATACATAATACTCTCAGGGGCATTTATAGTGGTGATGTGGACTGCGTTTATTAGGAGATAACCGTTACCTGCGCTGAGGAGTGGTGACCTGGAAAAGACAAGAAAAAGTACATACCAGAACACCAGGGATGCCAAAAAATAAATCATAACAATTAGAAAATATTTTTATTGAAAAAACTGCAAAACCACACTGTAGTCATTAAAAACAATTAAAACAAGGCACAAAGCCCCATAACAGGAACAATAAACCCCTATAACCCCATATCTGTATAATACAATACACTTAGATGAGATACATATGGAAACCTCAGCCAAACATGGTAGTATACTTGGAACCTAGTCACCCCCAAAGGCCAAAATGAAGACAGGACCAGAGAGGAACAATTAGTCCTCAATTTGCTGCAAAAAAAAAAAAAAAAAAAACACAGTTAAGCATGGACAATATGAGATGGTAAAGCGATACAAACAAATTGCTATAAACTGATACAGATCAGATATAAATAGGTCTACTCATAAAGATTAATATGTCAAGTAGATCTTAGCATAGCAGATGGTATAACAGTTGTCCTTAGTCTAATGCACAAAATAATGCAGCAATTAATATAACAGTTGTCCTTAATCTAGTGCACAAGATGATGCAGCCCTAATCTAGTGCACAAAGTAATGCAGCAAATAGTATAGCAGTTGTCCTTAATCTAGTGCACAAAGTCACAAAATAATGCAGCAAATGATATAGCAGTTGTAATCTAATGCACAACGTAATGCAGCCGACCACTCCCAATAAAACTGGCAAAATATAACACAGCTATATCTGCCCCTGATGAAGCCATTTCATATGGCGACACGCGTTGGGCTCTATCCCGCCTATTAACCCCTGGTTTGGTAACCTGGTCATGCCTCTAACATGAGATCCCCCCTATAGCTGTGTTATATTTTACCAGTCTTATTGGGAGTGGTCGGCTGCATTACGTTGTGCATTAGATTACAACTGTTATATCATTTGCTGCATTACTTTGTTATTTTGTGCACTAGATTAAGGACAACTGCTATACTATTTCTGCATTACTTTGTGACTAGACGTTGTGCATTAGATTACAACTGTAAGGCCGGCGTCACACTGGCGAGTGTGATGCGAGTTAGTCGCACGACTAACTCGCATCAACACCCGGCATGGCCGCCCACTCTCGGACCCGAGTGTGCGGCTACATGTATTTCTATGCAGCTGCACGCTCGGGTCCGAGAGCGGGCGGCCGTGCCGGGTGTTGATGCGAGTTAGTCGTGCGACTAACTCGCATCACACTCGCCAGTGTGACGCCGGCCTTATATCATCTGTTGCATTACTTTGTAACCTTGTGCACTAGATTAAGGACAACTGCTATACTATTTGCTGCATTACTTTGTGCACTAGATTAGGGCTGCATCATCTTGTGCACTAGATTAAGGACAACTGCTATACTATTTGCTGCATTACTTTGTGCACTAGATTAGGGCTGCATCATCTTGTGCACTAGATTAAGGACAACTGTTATATTAATTGCTGCATTATTTTGTGCATTAGACTAAGGACAACTGTTATACCATCTGCTATGCTAAGATCTACTTGACATATTAATCTTTATGAGTAGACCTATTTATATCTGATCTGTATCAGTTTATAGCAATTTGTTTGTATCGCTTTACCATCTCATATTGTCCATGCTTAACTGTGTTTTTTTTTTTTTGCAGCAAATTGAGGACTAATTGTTCCTCTCTGGTCCTGTCTTCATTTTGGCCTTTGGGGGTGACTAGGTTCCAAGTATACTACCATGTTTGGCTGAGGTTTCCATATGTATCTCATCTAAGTGTATTGTATTATACAGATATGGGGTTATAGGGGTTTATTGTTCCTGTTATGGGGCTTTGTGCCTTGTTTTAATTGTTTTTAATGACTACAGTGTGGTTTTGCAGTTTTTTCAATAAAAATATTTTCTAATTGTTATGATTTATTTTTTGGCATCCCTGGTGTTCTGGTATGTACTTTTTCTTGTCTTTTCTAGCATTACTATTACATACCCCGGGTTGATGCCTTTCTATAAGTATTTCTTGAATGGTGCCCTCCACTGTTGTTTTGGTTTCGAGGAGTGGTGACCTGGTTACTGTTAGGAGAAGCTTAAGACAAAATTGGTATTATAAAAATTACTTACAGTCATGGCTAAAAGTGTTGCACCCTTGAAATTGTTCCAGAAAATGAAGTATTTCTCCCAGGAAGTTATTGAAATTACACATGTTTTGTTATACAAGTGGACATAATTTCATACAAAACCGCAAAAATGGGTGGGACAAATTTGTTGGCACCTTCAACTGGCAGGGGGCGCAGAACTGAGTGTAAAGGGGCGGCACCGGTCTGGAAAATTAGTTTAGGTTTTTTTTTTACTACTCTGGATAACTTTTAAAGCAGTGGACAACCCCTTTAAGGTCATGTTCCTGTTTTTTCCACTGCATTTTTGTCTGCAGATATGTGTGCAAAAATACGCAACAGCAATCTGCTCTGATTATTTTTGCAGCATGTTTCCCTTTTTTTGTGCAGATTTGATGCAGACGGTTTTGTGTATTTTTAGAGATGAAATTCTGAAATGTTAGTTGTGAAATTCTGAACTTAAACACGCTTTTTTTATATACATGTTTTCACTCTTCCCATGGAGAACAATAGGGAAAAAATGCAGCAAAAACGCACAGTTCCACAGCATTTTTAAATGCACTATGAGCAGTTTTCATGAAATCACATCCACCTTACTTGAGCTGTTAAACGCTGCAGATATTCTGGACAAAAAATACAGTGGTAAAACAGCGTGTCCTAAGTGTCTATGTGAGGCCATGTGAGCTGTGATAATTTGCACTGGGGGCTACGCAATTCTTTATTTTTACTTTTGGGCGATTTTCTCTTAACATTTTTGTTTATGTCTATTCTGAATTCACTTTGTAGGTGGTGACCAGACTAATTCATATTTTAAGCCATAAAATCCTGGAAATCTACAGCAACCACAAGGTGAGCAGAATTAGCCTATCGTTGTTCCTTCAATACATCTGTAGCTGATTGCTGAGGGTCACATGAGGAGACCCTATGATCATCTTGAAGGAGTTTTCCCGCATACAACATTTATCACCTATGTATAGGATAAGGAATTACTGTAGGAAAGCAGGAGGTGGAGGTCTGAGCACCGAGAGTCAAACTTCTGGGTCTCCCAGAGTGAATTGAGAAGAAGCACATATGTGTCTCCTTCATTCTCAAGGACAATGAGCTCCATTCATTCATTCAGTGGTCACTATTATTACACTCACACAGGGGACTTTGGGACCATCGTTCTTGTAATCATAGAGGTACCAGTTGTCAAACCCGTTGCAATCATCCAAAATAAATATTGTCTATAGGGCAATATTTTATCTAATTTTGTTGGATTGTCCAAATATGTATATAAACTGGACGCACACATGTAGAACATAACTAAAAGTTAAACAATCAAATTAATATCCTTGTCTAAAAAGGTCAAAATTTCCTTAAAGTGTGACCATATCTAGTTCCTAAAATTTCCTTTAATCTGGCCATACAAATCATAAAGTATGGAGGAGAACAATGACAACAGTGTGTAATGATCAAAATTGTCCAGGTAGTGAGGTGAAAAAACATGTAAAAAGTCATTGCTTAGCACAGTTTGCACCAGAATTTTTCAGGTATTTTGGTTAATGAATTTGCACCATTTTTTATTCATATGTTGGTGTACAAGAACATCAATTTGTTCCTCTTAGCCAAGCGAAAGATGGTCTTCACCATTCAAGATTTTTAAGGTGGTCACTGGAAGCATTACCTCTTATTATGTCTCAGTTGCTGAAATGACAGAATATATATTTTGTTAAGGCGGGGAGCACAAAAAATGTATATATGAAAGACATTTGATTCTTGGAGCTGATACAAAAGGTTGAGGACCCATAAGAAGCTGACAAAGTCTTCCTTCTTTCTCCTTTTTAGATCCTGGTAATGTTGCCAACAATCTTGGTACTGTTTGTGTTTTACCCTGTAGCAGCAATGTCCCTCTCACTGCATTCACCCTCGAGCTCAAACATGCAATGAATACCATTGGTAAGACTCTCGGCAAGGGAGTGGTTTATAGAACGGATGGTGGTGGGAGTTAAAAGATTAATGATCTGTCTCTTTTAGGACCTACTCTGGTTCTTACAAGTGACATCATTAGGGCGCGGCTTGGAGCCTATGCCTTAGAAAGGTTTGTGGGGTTCCTTCCCAGCTTAGTTTCAAGTGTACAAAGAGCTTGTTTGTTGGTGTAAAACTGGATGTGAGGGGGTGATGTCGCAAAAGTAAGATACCTGTTTAGTTATATATAATTACGCTTTTCTGTAGCACCCATGAGTGCCAGTTGTCTACCTGGCTAGCTCAACAAGAAGACCTTCACCGTATTGTCCTATACCAAACGGAGTTTTCGCTCACACCATGGACCATACGCTGCATCCGTCAAGCCGACTGTATTCTACTAGTGGGATTAGGGGAAGAAGAGCCAACATTGGGTGAGGTGAGAGCTTATAAAAACTTAATTCCAGCTCACCCAGTTGATACACCTGGGGCTCAGACACCGGCCTCGCCCTGTCCTCACATCAAGAATAATAGAAAAAATTGGAGCCTGGCACAACAGGACTGGATTTTCCTTTTCTTTTTATTTTTCAAAAGAAATTATAGTGCTTACAAAAGAAAATTTTCATGGTCGACATGACCCAGTCGACGCGTTTCGATAGCACTAAGCAGTTTTACTCATGAGTCAGACTCATGAGTAAGACTGCTTAGTGCAGTCGAAACTTGTCGACTGGGTCATGTCGACCATGAAAATTTTCTTTTGTATGCACTATAATTTCTTTTGAAAAATAAAAATAAATGGAAAATCCAGTCTTGTTGAGCCGAACTCATGAGTAAGACTGCTTAGTGCAGTCGAAACGTGTCGACTGGGTCATGTCGACCATGAAAATTTTCTTTTGTATGCACTATAATTTCTTTTGAAAAATAAAAAGAAAAGGAAAATCCAGTCCTGTTGAGCCGGACTCCAATTTTTTCTATTATTATTGAGGTGAGAGCTTAACAAGGGTTATTTGACCACTATTCTTAAACCAGATCTACAGAGATGAATGTGTTTCTTTGGAAGAACTTCCCCATTATTTCTAGAGTTCATTTTTCAACCATTTTGCATTTGATCCTAATTCTAGTGCTATTGTATAGTTAGCTGGACTTGGAATTTAGCTGTCCATATTCCATTTTGTAATCACCATCGCTTTTGGCAGTCTTAGTCCTAATATTCTTGTTGATCTCTAGCTAGAAAAGTTCCTTGAGAATTCTCCTGTTAGAGCTCTCAAACAGCTTGTTCTCCTCCATCGGATGGATGGTCCTTCTCCTTCAGGAACAGTGGAATGGTTGAAACTGAGGACATGGGTTTCAGGACATTTTCATATTCGAGGCCCAAAGAGGTTGTTCACAAAGAGACCACCACATAGAATGGTAAGAGTAAATTAGTTCAAAATGACTAAAATAGTAGGGACTAATCTTTGTCGACTTTATTAGTGATGGTTCTAGTTTCAAAAATGAGTTTTTATATTTGTTATATTTTAAAGATTGGGAATATTTATGCGTCATTTTGTGTTTTTAGATTATACCAATGAGGTTTGAAATCACAAGTATAAAAATATAGAAATTGTAAATTTCAAGTTTAGCCAAATTATCTTACAGCTGGAATTCTACTCCAAAATCCTGAAGAACAAAGTTGACTGTCATAGTGACTTCTCCAGACTTGCTCGAACTCTAACAGGAAATGCCATTGCTTTAGTATTAGGTGGTGGTGGAGCCAGGTTAGTGAATTGGTGTAGTTTTTTCTAAATTGCTTTTTGTGGCTTTCTGAAGGCCTAGTTCTCAAGTAACCCCTATTAGTTATGTTTTGGTGATAGGTTTTCTATCATCTTCTGTGATCTTTACAAAATTCCCAAACCAAAACCTGATGAGGTTCTTTGACAACTGTGATTGAAAGATGCTGCTTCATAGATTCATTGTGTTACTCTTGTTTTCAGAGGGTTTGCTCATGTAGGTATCATTAAGGCTTTGGAAGAAGCAGGCATTCCGGTGGACATGGTGGGGGGAACTTCCATGGGGGCTTTGGTTGGTGGTGTATATGCCGAAGAACTTGATGGGAGTAGAACTAAAGATAGAACCAGCATGTGGGCACAGGTAAGCAATTTCTATCAATCATTAGTTTACCGTAACTTTCATACAGAGGAGTATTTATGAAGGAGATGAAAACCTCAGATTGGCTAGTGCCCTGCTAATTGTATAAATGGCATGAACATCATATGCCTCATATGATCATCAGAGACCTAGAAATCCAAGTCTTTCATGATTTTTTTCCTATGCGTTAGCTCTAGTCATAGTTCTAATTATAGTTCTTCCTTATTCCTTTTATGTCTTTTTATGCACCAGATGATGTCTTCTTTGCCAAGGACAGCTCTGGATCTTACCTACCCAATCACCTCCCTGTTATCGGGATCTAGATTCAATACAACTTTGATTCACCTCTTTGGGCACCGGCAAATCCAAGTAAAATATTATTTGTTTGGATTTCATTTCATAGACTTTTTTTGTATACTTCTTCTAACATAACTTTTTTTTTTACATTAGGATCTGTGGTTGCCATATTTTTGTATCACAACAGATATCAGTTCTTCTTCAATGAGGGTTCACAGAGAAGGTCTGAGTTGGTTCTACCACATGCTGCACTGTATATTTGATAGAAACAGCAAAATAAATAGATTTTGTTATCCCCCCTCTAGGCATACTTTGGCGCTACATTCGAGCCACCACCTCCTACATGCCTTATCTTCCTCCTCTGTGCGACCCAGTAGATGACCACCTCTTACTGGATGGATGCTATGTCAATAATCTTCCAGGTAAGAAGCAAATTTGAGGTAAATATTAAAAAGTTATCCCTCAGTTTTTAAATATAAGTTTTTCATTTGTTCGGATCCTAGCCGATGTGGCTCGTTCTATGGGGGCACGCACGGTTCTTGCAGTAGATGTTGGCCAGCAAAAAGAATGGAATACATATAATTATGGAGACAGTCTATCAGGCTGGTGGCTTCTCTGGAATCGTATCAACCCTTGGGGAACAAAAGTGAAGGTAAATTATTATTGGGTAGCCAATAGTTCCATGCGGTAAAATTCAAGAGGTGACTTTACAAAACTATAATAACAAGAAAAGTATCATACATAATACATAAAATCTAAAACCAGAATAATTCCGATCGGATAGTCTATAGGTGTTATGGACTGACCTAGGTCGGAGTAGTGGTATAGCAACCACTAGGGCAGCACGAGCAGGTAGAGTAGTCAGGAATAGCCAGAGGTCGGTACACAGTAGAATGTTATGATTTGGTAGCTGAGGAGTGCAGGTAAAAAATGCAATACACCAGAGCAGTTGGAATCTATGAGATTGCAGAGCATTCTCTCTCAAAATCTGGAATACAGTTCGAACATGTTTCACATGAGAGTCCCAGTCATTAGAAAAAATCAAGATATCATCCAAATAAACAATCAGAAATGTATCCACAAAATCCCTGAAAATGTCATTCATGAAGGACTGGAAGACAGAAGGAGCATTAGTGAGCCCAAAGGGCATCACAAGGTACTCAAAATGCCCTTCAGGGGTGTTAAATGCCGTCTTCCATTCATCCCCGTGCTTAATGCGAATAAGGTTATATGCCCCCCTGAGGTCAAGCTTGGTAAACCAAGTAGCGTTTTTCACCCTGGAAAACAGGTCAGAAATCAAGGGTAACGGATATTGATATTTCACAGTAATATTGTTCAAAAGACGATAATGAATACACGGCCTTAATGAACCATCCTTTTTGGCCACAAAGAAAAAACCGGCACCTAAGGGTGAAGAGGATGGTCTGATATGACCCTTCTCCAATGACTCCTTGATATAAGACCGCATAGCGTCATGTTCAGGTACAGACAAGTTAAAAAGGCGACCTTTAGGGAATTTACTACCAGGCACTAATTCAATAGCGCAGTCATAGCTCCTATGGGGAGGCAAGGATGCAGATTTACTTTCGCTAAACACATCAGAAAAATCAATCAAAAAGTCAGGAACATCCTGAGCCTGGGGGGAGGCAGAAAAAACAGGAGTGTTGGTATTAACACATTGGCAGCCCCAACTGGTTACAGACACAGATTTCCAATCCAAAACGGGATTATGAGACTGTAACCAAGGGAAACCCAGCACGATAATGTCATGCAGATTATACAGAACCAAAAATTTGCAGCTCTCCTGATGATCAGGTTCAACCCTCATTATCACCTGAGTAGAGAACTGTGGTTTATTCTCAGCCAAAGGGGTAGAATCGATCCCCAGTAGTGGAATAGACTTCTGTAGGGGTATCAAGGGAAACCCGCAACGTTTAGCAAAATCAAAATCCATCAGGTTAATAGCTGCTCCCGAATCAACGAAATCCTGAGCAGAAAATGAGGACAGAGAGCATATCAGAGTAACAGTTAATAAAAACTTAGTCTGAACACTACCCAAGACAACTGAGCGTGCAAAACGTCTTCCCCGCTTAGGGCAGACTGAAATAGCATGAGAGGCATCACCACAGTAGAAACATAACCCATTGCGCTTTCGAAACTCATGACGCTGTGCCCCAGAAACCACTCTATCACACTGCATAGGTTCAGAATCAGGTTCACAAGGCAACACTATTCCACGCATACTTCTCCGCTCACGCAAACGTCTGTCAATTTGAATCGCTAATGACATAGAATCATTGAGACCAGAGGGGACAGGGAATCCCACCATAACATCCTTTACATTATCTGACAGACCCTTCCGAAAAAGGGCTACCAAAGCGTCGTCATTCCATTTGGTCAGGACTGCCCACCTGCGGAATCTCTGACAGTATAACTCAGCGTCATCAAGCCCCTGATTTAATGCCAACAAGGCTTTTTCAGCTTGATCAGTGACATTAGGCTCATCGTACAATAACCCCAAGGCCTGAAAAAATGCATCAACATCACCCAAAACAGGATCCCCAGGTGTCAGGGAAAAAGCCCAATCCTGAGGATCGCCGCGCAGGAGAGAGATGACAATTTGAACCTGCTGCGCTGCGTTCCCTGAGGACTTAGATTTTAAGGCAAAAAACAATTTACAATTATTTTTGAAATTCAGAAACTTGGCTCGATCCCCCAAAAACAAATCTGGCATGGGAATCCTAGGTTCCACAACAGGCAACCTAGCAAGATAGGTAGCAATACTCCGAACCTCAGTGGCAAGCTGATCCACACGGCCAGACAACTGTGCAAACTCCATTGAGAGAAAAAATCCTCCCCAGCACCCAGAGATACAGAGGGAAAAAAAAAAAAAAAATGCAACAAACAGAAAAATATCTCTGACAACTCTGACAACCTTTTTTTTTTTCTTTCACAATATTTTTCCCTTCTGTGAGTACCATATAATTTTCAGTTTTGGCCGGTGATACTGTTATGATTTGGTAGCTGAGGAGTGCAGGTAAAAAAGGCAATACACCAGAGCAGTTGGAATCTATGAGATTGCAGTACCCTGACTAACCACCACAACTAGAGGGAGCCGTGGAGCGTTCCTACGTTGGTCCTAGACGCCTCGTCACAGCCTGAGAAACTAACTATACCTAAAGATAGAAAGAGGAAAGCTATCTGCCCCGGAGCAGATCCCCAAAGAACATAGAAAGCCCCCAAACATGTAATGGCGGTTAGACAAGAAGAAATACTGACACAGACAGAAAATAGTATGAGCAAACGTTGGGGCCCAAACTATCTAAATAGAAAAGGATAGGAAGGGCACTTACTGCAATCCCAAAAAACCCTGAAAAGCACCAACTCTACTAATTTCAAAAACACCTGAGATCACACGACCTCAACCACCTAAATTAGTTCTCTGGTGTAACAAAATCAAAACAGCAGCCACTGAAAAAACTGGAAAAAGCAAATGTACAAAACATAAGTGGCTGAACTAAACTGAGAGGGCAAAAGCCCCCGGAGGGGACCCTGAAGGCCCCCACAGAAGTGCAGGACAAAATGCAAAAATCAAGCACAAAAACAAAAAGAAGAAAATGTCTTATCTGTTAGCAGGAGATGCAGACACGACACAGCAGGCTACAAAGGAAACAGGAATCAAGGATTGAGACCAGAACAAT
The DNA here is from genome assembly GCA_033576555.1 of Oophaga sylvatica. Lineage (NCBI taxonomy): Eukaryota > Metazoa > Chordata > Amphibia > Anura > Dendrobatidae > Oophaga > Oophaga sylvatica. Next base: position 519,532,312 of record JARQOD010000004.1, read on the forward strand.
TGATCACCGGCAACCCTGATGGGAAGGCGACTCCCTTAAATAAGACCAGTCAGTAACACCTGATTCCCAATCCTCACAATCTTCACTGGACAGTCCAGTACCGCTTATAACCACCAGAGGGAGCCTCTGCTCAGAACTCATTTCAAGTCCATTCACAACAGTAGAAGTTATATAGTTACAGTTAGGTCCATATATATTTGGACAGAGACAACATTTATCTAATTTTGGTTCTAGACATTACCACAAAGAATTTTAAACAAAACAATTCAGATGCAGTTGAAGTTCAGACTTTCAGCTTTCATTTGAGGGTATCCACATTAAATTTGGATGAAAGATTTAGGAGTTTCAGCTCCTTAACATGTGCCACCTTGTTTTTAAAGGGACCAAAAGTAATTTGAAAATTGACTCCAAGGCTATTTCATGGACAGGTGTGGGCAATCCCTTCGTTATGTCATTCTCAATTAAGCAGATAAAAGGCTGTAGTTGATTTGAGGTGTGGTGTTTGCATTGCAAGGTTTTGCTGTGAAGGAAACATGCGGTCAAAGGAGCTCTCCATGCAGGTGAAACAAGCCATCCTTAAGCTGCAAAAACAGAAAAAACCTATCAGAGAAATTTCTACAACATTAGAGTTGGCAAAATCTACAGTTTGGTACATCCTGAGAAAGAAAGAAAGCACTGGTGAACTCATCAATGCAAAAAGACCTGGGCGCCCACAGAAGACAACAGTGGTGGATGATCGCAGAATACTCTCCATGGTGAAGAGAAACCCCTTCACAACAGCCAACCAAGTGAACAACACTCTCCAGGAGGTAGGCGTATCAATATCCAAATCTACCATAAAGAGAAGACTGCATGAAATTAAATACAGAGGGTTCACTGCACGGTGCAAGCCACTCATAAAAATCAAGAATAAAAAGGCTAGGCTGGACTTTGCTAAAAAACATCTAAAAAAGCCATCACAGTTCTGGAAGAACATTCTTTGGACAGATGAAACCAAGATCAACCTCTACCAGAATGATGGAAAGAGAAAAGTATGGCGAAGGTGTGGTACAGCTCATGATCCAAAGCATACCACATCATCTGTAAAACATGGCGGAAGCAGTGTGATGGCTTGGGCATGCATGGCTGCCAGTGGCACTGGGTCACTAGTGTTTATTGATGATGTGACACAGGACGAAGCAGCGGAATGAATTCTGAGGTATTCAGAGCCATACTGTGTGCTCAGATCCAGCCAAATGCAGCCAAACTGATTGGTCGTCGTTTCATACTACAGATGGACAATGACCCAAAACATAAAGCCAAAGCAACCCAGGAGTTTATTAAAGCAAAGAAGTGGAATATTCTTGAATGGCCAAGTCAGTCACCTGATCTCAACCCAATTGAGCATGCATTTCACTTGTTAAAGACTAAACTTCAGACAGAAAGGCCCACAAACAAACAACAACTGAAAACCACCGCAGTGAAGGCCTGGCAGAGCATCAAAAAGAAGGAAACAGTGTCTGGTGATGTCCATGAGTTCAAGACTTCAGGCAGTCATTGCCAACAAAGGGTTTTCAACCAAGTACTAGAAATTAACATTTTATTTACAATTATTTAATCTGTCCAATTAATTTTGGTCCCTTTAACCCCTTCACCCCCAAGGGTGGTTTGCACGTTAATGACCGGGCCAATTTTTACAATTCTGACCACTGTCTCTTTGTGAGGTTATAACTCTGGAACGCTTCAACGGATCTTCGCGATTCTGAGATTGTTTTCTCGTGACATATTGTACTTCATGTTAGTGGTAAAATTTCTTCGATATAACTTGCGTTTATTTTTGAATAAAACGCAAATATGGCGAAAATTTTTAAAATTTTGCAATTTTCAAACTTTGAATTTTTATTCCCTTAAAACAGAGAAATATATCACACAAAATAGTTAAGAAATAACATTTCCCACATGTCTACTTTACATCAGCACAATTTTGGAACCAAAATTTTTTTTTGTTAGGAAGTTATAAGGGTTAAAAGTTGACCAGCGATTTCTCATTTTTACAGCAAAATTTACAAAGCCATTTTTTTTAGGGACCACCTCACATTTGAAGTCAATTTGAGGGGTCTATATGGCAGAAAATACCCAAAAGTGACACCATTCTAAAAACTGCACCCCTCAAGGTACTCAAAACCACATTCAAGAAGTTTATTAACCCTTCAGGTGCTTCACAGTAACTAAAGCAACGTGGAAGGAAAAAATGAATATTTTACTTTTTAGCCACAAAAATTATCTTTTACAAACTTTTTTTTTATTTTCACAAGGGTAAAAGGAGAAAATGGACAGATAAGGTTGTTATGCAATTTCTCCTGAGTACGCCAATACCCCATATGTGGGGGAAAACCACTGTTTGGGCACACGGCAGAGCTCGTAAGGGAAGGAGCGACGTTTGACTTTTTCAAACTAAAATTGGCTGGAATTTAGATTGGATGCCATGTCGCGTTTGGAGAGCCCCTGATGCGCCTAAACAGTGGAAACCCCCCACAAGTGACACCATTTTGGAAACTAGACCCCCTAAGGTACTTATCTAGATCTGTTGTGAGCACTTTGAACCCTCAAGTGTTTCACAAAAGTTTATAAAGCCTGGGTGTGAAAAAAAAAAAAATCAATTTTCCACAAAAATGATTTTTTAGTCCCAAATTTTTGAATTTTCCCAAGGAAATTGGACCCCAAAAGTTGTTGTCCAATTTGTCCTGAGTACGCTGATACCCCATATGTGGGGAGGGGGGAAACTGTTTGGGCGCACGGCAGGGCTTGGAAAGGAAGTAGTAACGTTTTGGAATGCAGACGTTAATGGGGGTCATGTTCCGTTTGCAGTGCCCCAGATGAGCCTAAACAGTGGAAACCCCCCACAAGTGACCCCATTTTGGAAACTAGACCCCCTAAGGAACTTATCTAGATCTTTGGTGAGCACTTTGAACCCCCAAGTGCTTCACACAAGTTTATAATGCCCGGGCATGAAAATAAAAAATCCTATTTTTTTCCCACAAAAATTATCTTTTAGTCACTAATTTTTTATTTTTCCAAGGGTAACAGGAGAAATTGGACCACATAAGTTGTTGTACAATTTGTCCTGAGTACGCTGATACCCCATATGTGGGGGGGAACCACTGTTTGGGCGCACGGCAGAGCTCGGAATGGAAGGAGCACCATTTGACTTTTTCCAACCAAAATTGGCTGGAATTGAGTTTGGATGCCATGTTGCATTTGGAGAGCCCCTGATGTGCCTAAACAGTGGAAACCCCCCACAAATGACCCCATTTGGGAAACTAGACCCCCTGAGGAACTTATCTAGATTTTTGATGAGCAATTTGAACCCCCAAGTGCTTCACACAAGTTTATAACGTAGAGCCGTAAAATTTAAAAATCATATTTTTTCCACAAAAATGATCTTTTCACCCCAATTTTTATTTTTCCAAGGGTAACAAGACTCCAAAAGTTATTGTGCAATTTGTCCTGAGTGCGCTGATACCCCATATGTGGGGGTAAACCACTGTTTGGGTGCATGGCAGAGTTTGGAAGGGAAGGAGCGCCGTCTGACTTTTTCAACGCAGAATTGGCTGGACGCCATGTCGTGTTTGGAGAGCTCCTGATCTGCCTAAACAGTGGAAACCCCCATAAATGACACCATTTTGGAAACTAGACCCCTCAAGGAACTTATCTAGATGTGTGGTGAGAACTTTGAACCCCCAGGTGTTTCACTAAAGTTTATAACGTACAGCCGTAAAATAAAAAATCTTATTTTTTTTTTACAAAAATGATTTTTTCGCCCCCAATATTTTATTTTCACAAGGGTAACAGAAGAAATTGGAACCCAAAAGTTGTTGTCCAATTTGTCCTGAGTACACTGATACCCAATATGTGGGCGAAAACTACTGTATGGGCGCACGTCAGGGCTCGGAAGGGAAGTAGTGACGTTTTGGATTGCAGACTTTGATGGAATGGTCTGGGGCGTCATGTCACATCTGGAGAGCCCCTGATGCACCTAAACAGTGGAAACCCCCCACAAGTGACCCCATTTTGGAAAATAGACCCCACAAGGAACTTATCTAGATGTGTGGTGAGCACTTTGAACCCCGAAGTGCTTCACAGAAGTTTATAACGCACAGCCGTAAAAATAAAAATCTTTTTTTTTTTTTGCAAAAATGATTTTTTCACCCCAATATTTTATTTTTACGAGGGTAACAGGAGAAATTGGACCCCAAAAGTTGTTGCCCAATTTGTCCTGAGTACGCTGATACCCGATCATGTGGGAGAAAACTACTGTATGGTACACGTTGGGGCTCGGAAGGGAAGTAGTGACGTTTTGGATTGCAGACTTTGATGGAATGGTCTGGGGGCGTCATGTCGCATTTGGAGAGCCCCTGATGCGCCTAAACAGTGGAAATCCCCAACAAGTGACCCCATTTTGGAAAATAGACCCCACAAGGAACTTATCTAGGTGTGTGGTGAGCGCTATGAAGCCCCAAGTGCTTCACAGAAGTTTATAATGTACAGCCGTAAAAACAAAAAAATATTTTTTTTTGTACAAAAATGATATTTTCGCCCCCAGTTTTTTATTTTCCCAAGGGTAACAGAAGAAATAGGACAAATTGCACAATAACTCTTGGGGTCCAGAGTACGCTGATACCCCATATGTGGGGATAAACTACTGTTTGGACGCATGGCAGAGCTCAGAAGTGAAGGAGCACCGTTTGACTTTTTCAACGCAGAATTGGCTGGAATTGAGATCAGACGCCATGTCACATTTGGAGAGCCCCTGATGTGCCTAAACAGCGGAAACCCCCCAATTCTAACTCCAACCCTTACCCCAACACACCCCTAACCCTAGTCCCAACCCTAACCAGAAACCTAACCCTAACACACCCCTAATCCCAACCCTAACCCTAATCCTAACTTTAGTGCCAACCCTAACCCTAACTTTAGCCGCAACCCTAACCCTAACCCTAATGGGAAAATGGAAATAAATACATTTTTTTAATTTTATTATTTTTCCCTAACTAAGGGGGTGATAAAGGGGGGTTTGATTTACTATTTATAGCGGGTTTTTATGATTGGCAGCTGTCACGCTAAAAGATGCTTTTTATTGCAAAAATAGTTTTTTGCATCGCCACATTTTGAGAGCTATAATTTTTGCATATTTTGGCCCACAGAGTCATGTGAGGTCTTATTTTTTGCGGTACGAGTTGACGTTTTTATTTGTACCATTTTTGAGCAGGTGACATTTTTTGATCGCTTTTTATTTCGATTTTTGGGAGGTTAGAATGAACAAAAATCAGCAATTCATGAATTTCTTTTGGGGGAGGCGTTTTTATTGTTCCGCGTGTGGTAAAATTGATAAAGCAGTTTTATTCTTCGGGTCAGTACGATTATGGCGATACCTCATTTATATCATTTTTTTATGTTTTGGCGCTTTTATAGAATAAAAACAATTTTATATAAAAAATAATTATTTTTGCATCGCTTTATTCTGCGAGCTATAACTTTTTTATTTTTTCGCTGATGATGCTGTATGGTGGCTCATTTTTTGCGGGACAAGATGACGTTTTCAGCGGTACCATGTTTATTTATATCGGTCTTTTTGATCGCGCGTTATTCCACTTTTTGTTCGGCAGTATGATGATAAAGCATTGATTTTTTGCTTCGTTTTTTTTTTTTTTTTTTAAGGGGTTCACTAAAGGGGTTAACTAGTGGGACAGTTTTATAGGGGGGGTCGTTATGGACGCGGCGATACCAAATATGTGTACTTTTATTGTTTTGGTTTTTTTTATTTACAGGAAGAAATTAATTTATTGGGGAATATTTTTTTTTTTTTTAATTTATTTTGGATTTTTTTTTATAACATGTTTATTTTTATTTTTTTAACTTTTTTACTTTGTCCCAGGGTGGGACATCACTGTATTTTATCAGATCGCTGGTGTGACAGTGTGCACAGCACACTGTCACACCAGCGATCGCTCAGGCAGTGCAGCAGGCTTCTCAGTGCCTGCTCTCAGCAGGCACTGAGGAAGCCGCCTCCCTCCAGGACCCCGGCGCCATCTTGGATCCGGGTCCTGGGAGGGAGGAAGCCCTCAGAACAGCGCGATCACATCGCGCTGGTCTGAGGGTCTCAGGGGGGCGCGCAGGGAGCCCCACCCCTGCGCAATCCTCCCCTGTGCCCCCAGTACACCGCGATCATGTTTGATCGCGGTGTGCTAGGGGTTAATGTGCCGGGAGCGGTCCGTGACCGCTCCTGACACACAGTCACGGGTGTCAGCTGTGATAAACAGCTGACACCCGGCGGCGATTAGCTGCGCTCCCCTCAGGAGCGCAGCTGATCGCCTATGACGTACTATCCCGTCCATGGGCAGAATGGCATGGGTTTTATGGACGGGATAGTACGTCTAATGTCAGAGAGGGGTTAAAAACAGGGTGGCACATGTTAAGGAGCTGAAACTCCTAAACCCTTCATCCAATTTTAATGTGGATACCCTCAAATGAAAGCTGAAAGTCTGAACTTCAACTGCATCTGAATTGTTTTGTTTACAATTCATTGTGGTAATGTCTAGAACCAAAATTAGATAATTGTTGTCTCTGTCCAAATATATATGGACCTAACTGTAAAGGATCAGCAGGTTGTGTAGTCAGTAACTGCCAGAGGTCAGTACATGGTAGCTGCAGTATAATCTTGGATGTAGCAGCATGTGAAAGGAGAGCTTGACTAAAGGCTGAGCGCTCAATAATCTTGCAAGGAAAGAAGTGCAAAGCCAATTTTAAGTAGGGTGTTAAATCAGGATCTCAGGGTGGAGCAAATCAGGAACTCAGGGTGGAGCCAATCAGAATCTCAGGGTGGAGCCAATCAGGATCTCAGGGTGGAGCCAATCAGGATCTCAGGGTGGAGACAATCAGAAACAACACAGGTACTAGTATCTGGGTTAGCAAGGAACTGTCTACAGATCTTAAAAGCTCAAAGGGAAGAGATGCCACCTGGTGCACAAGAGCTGCTGGGTTCAAGCCCTGACAATAGGACTATTTGAATGGGCTATCCATAGGACCACAGGAAGAAGGCACTGCGCCGAAACGCGCGTTGGGGTGGCAGGGACGCGGTTTCACTCAGGTACATTTAGCTGGGCCATTTACTCGTTGTTACTCCATCTTTGTATTAATGGTTGGGACTTTGGTGTGACAATCATTGTGATACTTATATACCTTAGTCATGACATAGGATGTGTGTTTTTTTACCTCTTTACATGCTCATGATTTGGGATTAGTTACCACCTGCAGTCTGCATTAGGTCTTCACATTTTTTCTCCTTTATATGGTATCCTTGCTATTGTTGTTTCTGTTTGTTACTGTTTCTCTGTCTTGTCGTTTCTCACTGCCATCCCTGGTATTATTTTAATATTTGTGTACTCTAAATAAAAATTTGTACTTTTCTATTTCTGAGTTGTGCATTTTTCTTTATTTGATTATCCATAGGACCAGCCTAATGATGGTCCACGTTGCATCAGAGCACAGAGGGTTCAATAATCCAGAAAATATAAGGGTTAGAATAATCTAGTACCTTGTGGTGAAGGAAAATATTTTGTTTTGTACTAGATTTATCTAATATGTCTAGATAATGGTTTAACAATTACCAATAGAGTTTCTGCTATTAGTGCTTTATCAATTACTTTGAAAATGACAATATTATCAGCTTTTAGACTTATTTCTTGTGCCCCGCCCCTTTTTGATCCTTTAGGGTGTGTTGAGTTTTTGTAAAGTGTACCTGTCATTAAATATAACATTCTTAAACTGCATATATCATGTTATACAGGATGGTACCGTATATACGCGGGTCATATACGGGGGTTGGCGAGGGAGGGGGAGCGGGGGTGTAGGATCATACTCACCCCTCCACCGGCGCGTCTCTGCAGCCCCCCTTCTCCCACGATCTCCGGCTCCTTCCTGCAGCGGTCACATGGCACCGCTCATTAAAGTCATGAATATGCACATATTCATAACTTTAATGAGCGGTACCACGTGACCGCTGTAGGACGGAAGCGCTGCAGAGACCGCCGGGAGAAGAGGAGACGCTGCAGAGAGTGACGCGCCGGCGGAGGGGTGAGTATAGCGATATTCCCGTTCCACCGCTGCGCGCTGCTCCCTCGTCCGACTCCTCTGGCTGTGAATGCTCAGGCAGAGGGTGCGATGACGTCGTTAGTGCGCGCCACGCCCTTTGCCTGATCATTCACTGCCGAGGACCCGGAAGAGGGAGCAGTGCGCAGCGGTGGACCGGTCCGGTGACAGGTAAATATCTCAGGTGCCGGGGTCTTGAGCGAGCGGTGACACCGGCACCTGTCCCCCAGCGACAAGAGGCGAGTATGTCATTTTTTTGCAGCAGCATAAGGGACATATACTATAGGGCATAATCTGTGGAACATATGGGGCATAATCTGGAGCATATGGCGGCATAATCTGTGGATCATACGGGCGTATAATCTGTGCAGCACATGGGGGCGTGCTATGGTGCACAGGTGCCGGTGTCACCGCCTGCTCAGGACACCGGCACCTGGCCCCAGCGACGAGAGGTGAGTATGTCATTTTTTTGCAGCAGCATAAGGGACATATACTATGGGGCATAATCTTTGGAACATATGGGGCATAATCTGGAGCATATGGCGACATAATCTGTGGATCATACGGGGGCATAATCTGTGCAGCACATGGGGGCATAATCTGGAGCATATGGGGGCATAATCTGTGGATCATATGGGGGCATAATCTGTGCAGCATATGGGGGCATAATCTGTGCAGCATATGGGGGTATAATCTGTGCAGCATATGGGGGCATAATCTATGGATCATACGGGGGCATAATCTGCAGCACATGGGGGCCTAATCTGGAGCATGTGGGGGCATAATCTGTGGATCATATGGGGGCATAATTCAGAGCATATGGGGGCATAATCTGTGCAGCATATGGGGCATAATTCAGAGCATATGGGGGCATAATCTGTGCAGCATATGGGGGCATAATCTGGAGCATAATCTGGAGCATATGGAGCATAATCTGGAGCATATGGAGCATATGGGGGCATAATCTGGAGAGCATATGGGGGCATAATCTAGAGCATATGGGGGCATAATCTGGAGCATATGGAGGCATAATCTGTGGAGCATATGGGGGTATAATCTGTGGAGCATATGGGGGCATAATCTGTGGATCATACGGGGGCATAATCTGTGCAGTTTATGGGGGCCTAATCTATGGAGCATATAAGGGCATAATCTATGGAGCATATGGGGGCATAATCATTTTTCACCCTATGCTTATACGCGAGTCAATACATTTTCCCAGTTTTTTGTGGCAAAATTAGGGGGTCGGCTTATACATGGGTCGGCTTATACATGAGTATATACGGTAATACATTTGTATTGATGTAACTCTTTGAAATGGGACTTGTATTAATGTATTTGAACCCAGAACCCCAGTGCTGCAAGGAAACAGTGCTAACCACTGAGCCACTGTGCTGCTCATTTGATGATAACTAGGAAACAAATGAATAATAACAGTATTGGTGAAGCTTGTTCATCAAGCAATTATTTGAAATAATATTTTATCTTCTATTGAAGACCAAAATAACTTGTCCACTAGATCATCACTGGCCAGTGATGACATTTTCTGGACAGAATCTAAGGCTTCTTTGTACTTTATAATGTTTCAATGTCTTATATGACTAGATCCCAGACATGGCAGAGCTGCAGTCCCGCTTGTCATATGTCTCTTGTGTGCGGCAGCTCGAGATGGTGAAGCTCAGTGGCTACTGCGAGTACCTGAGCCCTCCGGTGCAGCGCTTCTCCACATCAGAATTCCGTCGCTTCCAGGAAGTATATGTAAGTCGGCCAGATCAGGAATCTTTATATTCTGTCCATATAGTCTTAAAGTGAATTTCATAATGTAAACTGCAAAAGTTATTAAATAGATCTCTAAGACCTGATGAGTCTGGTGTACTTACCTTGGAAATCCTTTGCAGAATGGCTGTATAATCCTGATATTAACATGAGCATTTTACGATATCAGCTGAAGGCGAATCTGGACTCATAAAATGTTCATTTTGATATCAGGTAGAGAAAGTTTCCAAAAGGACTATACAGCCATGCTGACATGGATTTTCAAAGTAAGTACACCAACCACATCTGGTCTAAGAGATCTGTTTTCAGATCATATTGTGAAATTTAGTGAAATGTCCCCCTTATATAGTACCATAGAACAGGTATTAGTACTTTAGTCCAAGAGAGTACCCAGAAGTGAGAAAAGGCCAGGTTCACATTATCTTTGGACCACGTGTTTGTGGCTCCTTTGGTGCTTCTGGTTGAAGCCCTGAAAAACGGGAACTGCTGAAAAAGATGCACACTGCTAGAATGGAAGGTAAGACGCAGCTCAAAGTGACATTTGCTTCATTAAAGTGAAAGGATTTCTGATGGCAAGCCTGATGGAGACACAAATGTGTGGCCCGAACGTAATGTGAATATAGCCTAAGTCGGACATGAGAAAGTTGGAAGCAGCTTTATAGCGGGACAGATCAAGAGACTATTCTTAGGTTGACACTTGGGCTACCTACTTTAACCTTAACCCCAGGAACGAGATATAGACTTTATTGATCAGATATTTATGTTGACGTTACCAGGGAAGTCCACAGTAAATGGTCAGACAGCTATTACTGGCTGGGCTAAACCTAGTTAGAAAAGATCTAAATCACAAAAGTGACTGGTGAGTATCTGTTCCAATAGGTATATCAGATGGCATCAGGCCAGAGCTGCATGTTGATGGCAATGTATTGGTAAAGCAACAATATACCTTAGATTACCTGGGTTGGGCCCTGATGTTGTGGCCCATGGCACAGGGACAGACATATCATTGGTGCAACCAGGCCAACCACATTGGGCCCAAGAGGTAAAGAGGCCGATTTTCCACCTCCAAACCAGGTAGAATGAGCTATATCAGGGTTCCCCAACTCCATTCCTCAAGACCCACCAACAGGTCATGTTTTCAGGATTTTCTTAGTATTGCCCAGGTGATAATTGCATCATCTGTGAAATACAAAGGAAATCCTGAAAACATGACCTGTTGATGGACCTTGAGGACTTGAATTGGGGAACACTGAGCTATTGGACTGCAATGGGTCCATATATTGTTCTTGCACAGGGGCCCTCTTCTGTCTGTCCACCCACCAATGCCGTGATGAACCTGTAAGGTGTGCAGAGCGGTAATCATGAGAGAGGGGCTGTGTTCCCTCACCCTGGCACCCCACAAATAAACAGTGTCCTAGTCCCTTAGTGTCACTTTGTATACAATGCAGTGTACCCACATGCAGACCGCAGGCCTCCGCTGTCTCCACAATCCCGGATCCAGGAACAGCCGCACATAAATCAGTAAATACTTGCTTCATAACAAACAGTTCAACTTTACTTAGCAGTCCATGTTCAATTGATAATACAGCACAGTACGTTTCCATGTTCTCTGTATGTTCAGCTGGAGATATCCCTTCTCTTAATGGCTCCCTTGGCCCCAGGATACTCTATCTGGCTCCACAGCTCTCATGAAACCAGTCCCATCTTCCTCATGCATCTCCCAGTCTGGCTTCCACTTGTTGGAAGAGAATAAGGCACAATTCTAGCACCTAGTTCTGGCCGTAGGCTCCAACATTGCAGGGATGTCTGTGGAAGACAGTAGCCGATGTTCTCATGCTGCTTGAACAGTGCATACTTCTCATGCCCTCCTGCCCTTGAATGCTGCTAAAGGTACTGCCACACTAAGCAATCCCGCTAGCGATCTCGTTAGCGTTGCATACTAATGAGATCGCTAGCGGGATTGTTTCTATATCGCTAAATGCGGCCGCATTTAGCGATATAGTTAACGACGCTATCGCCGTTAGCGATCTTCTTAACGACTTTAGCGGTACAAAAGTACCGCTAAATCGCTAAGAAAAGGTGCCACACAGCGATTAGATACTTACCCAGCGGGAGCGCCAGCGATGAAATAGGGTCCGGAACGATTCCAGCGACGAGCGAGATCACAGCAGGAAGCTCGTCGCTGGAAGCTGCCGCACTGAACAATATCGCTAACGGGATCGCTAAATAGTGACGTTTTTTTAGCGATCCCGTTAGCGATATTGTTTAGTGTGGCATACCCTTAACACTTTCTTTATCTTGCAATCTAATCTCTCACCACAGATTCACTGCACTAACCAGGAAGTTCTCCCCTTCTTAACTGACCCTGCCCCCTCCCAAACTGTGCTGGCCCCAACCATTTAACTGTATTATAACCTGTCTGCCCCAGCAGTCTGTTGCTGGGGAAACTTCCCCTTTCACCTAATTAACTTCAGTCACTATCTTCTAACAGTATACACTGAACGTCCTATACTAATATACCCACAACTTAATATTTCCCCCTTTCTAACTTAATCCATTTGTTCTATGCTATACCATATACTCTAAGCTTAATCCTAGACTTTCCCTACACACTATACATCAATAACATTATACATTAATCAAAAATACATTACATTAGCTGCATCACATAGTGCCTATAGAATTCTATGCAGATTCACATATCACACTACTCTTACAATTAAATAAAACCATGTCATAACACATATTCAAGTACAGTTCTTGCAGCTCCTGTCACACCCTTACAAACCCAGTTCCTGACACACATCCTTTTATTCTCCCATAAATAGCCTTATATGCCAGAATGTATACACAAGCCCAATATTACACAGCTTATTATTAATTATAGCATTATTTGCCACCACATATAATCTTATATGAAAGCTAATTATGTCCCTTATAAAAGTGCTGCTTCTAAAGTAAACTCCTGCTGTCAGTACTAATCATGGGGAATTTCCTGGATTTATATACCATATTTATTTCTATGTCACCCCTAATCTTTATATAGGGTTGGAGTGGCCCACAGAAGAAAAGGAGAATCCTCCAGTGGGAGAATCCTCCAGTGCAAAAATGAGCCACCCCCAAGGCCGGACTGGCCATCTGGCAATTCTGGCAAATTCCAGATGGGCTGGTCTAGTCATTTGCTGCATTGTCTGCTATGCTGTTAACAGTATTAGCGACCTCAGGGTGCAGCAGAGACGAAGCTTTCAAATGCCAGGGCTGAATTTCATTCCCAGCCTGTCCCTGGCCATCACCATCTTTTTTATTCTACAATCTACCCATTTTATTGCTATAGAAATTTGTGAATGAGGGTAAATTCATATTTGCATGTGGCTGAAAAGTGGGGCCCTGGAGTTGATGTTACTGGTGGGTCCTTGGCACGCCAGTCCTACACTGTCTTCATATCACATTTCTTATATCTTAATCTGTCCTCAGTGTCTCATCTATTATGCACTATGCAGGATATTGGATACGACTACGGGAAGCTTATATTTACAGAGTGGCATCGAGGAGACGTCATTGTGAAGATGTTGCAAGACCACAGTGCCCCTGACTTAGATGACCGTCAGGAGGGTGGTGTAAGTGTGATGTCTCTAATTCATATTGCAGAGTACCTGCTAATTAGCTATATCCTCTAACTATGCCTTACAGTATAGCCTTGTGATGCCTTACTTACATGGTTTCTCTCCACATGCATAGGTTGGCATGGTCCCAGGTTTCACCGACTTGGCTGAAATTGTGTCTCGCATTGAACCTACCAGCAGCCGATACATTCACCAAGGGCGGCAAATGTCAGATGATCAAGACTATGTTATACGTTACGCAGGTACCTCTGCAAATCTTGGGGATCATGTATAAAAAGATATATGAGAAATATGCAGTATTCTCGTATGCCTCTCCCGACTCAAGTCTTTGTCATATAGCTTTTGAAACTGCGATTTAGTCCTCATTCAGACGTATGATTTTTCCACGTACGAGAAAAAAACAACCGATTATTCTGATCAGACTCTTATCGGAGTGTGGTCCGATTGTCATCCGATTTTCTCATAAGTAGAGAAATTTAAAAAATTTGACTTGCATTGCCGAATTTGATTGGACCTTTGGATAAAAATTGGACATGATTTTCGATCACAGACATGTAAATTGCCCCATAGACTATCACAGGTATGAAAATCATGGATAGCACTCGTAAGCAAAAATTGGACATCTGAATGAGGCCTTATACTGCTGTTTGCAGAGTTTTTGCACTGAAGAACTGATTAAGTTGTCCTTGTATGACTGACATAGACATTGCAGTATTAAGCATTCAAAATGGACTTGTTCTGAGACTATACACCGATAATTTTTAAATGCTGGCCAATTATTTTTTTATGGTAGCCATAGCTCATGGAAAGTAACATCCAGGACTACTGCATCCCCAAGAGTAAAGGAAAGCCTAGTCTAAAGCTCGATCAGAATTTTGGGTAGGAATGGATTAACTTTGAAATGAAGCAGTAATGAGAAGGAAAAAATCCAGCATCCGCAGCAAGGTTATTTTTATTGCAACGTAAAAAAAGGTAATAAACAAGTCAAAAAAGGGGGAAGGAAAAGGGTGGGGTTAAAAGATCCCAGGGGACACATGTCTATGCGTTTACAGCACACGCTCTTAGGACTTAGAGCATGTGCGCGAAATGCGTAGACCTGTGTCTCCCGAGATCCTTTAACTCCATCCCCTTTCCTTCCTCCTTTTTTGACTTTATTACCTTTTCTTTTTTTTTTTTTAAATGTCACAGTAAAAGTCATGTCTTAACTTTACTAACTTTACTAAACCTTGCTGCAGATGCTGGATTTTTTTCCTTCTCATTACTGCTACCACCCAGTCTGGTCTGGAGTCTCCGTGCACCGCAGTTGATGGAGGCAATCTACATTTGGTGAGCTGATATACCTTTTTTTCTTGTTCTTTTAAATGAAGCACTTTGGCTAGGAAATTAAGGGTACAGGTGTAAGCAGGAGCGGTAATGTAGGGATGGCAGAACAAGGCTAACAAGGTAGTTTAATGGGTTACAAGGAACAGGAAATTGGCAAAGGCCTCCTCGCAGAGAGCTAACGACTTTAAACAATGACGAACAACACGGGGGTAAATCAACGGTTAACTCTAAAGTCTGTTATGCAAATGGTACTTATCGTTATCCTCTCGGGTCCTTGACCAAATACAGTCTGATGAAGATGATGATGTCAGCGACGGCCGGCGCAATTACTTAGACGAATCCCAGGGAATCACAATCCAGCTTCTGGCGGCAACTGGTGGTTACTGGTTTTACCCATTGAGCCCCTAGTCCATAAATCTGTGCAGCCGAAACGAAGGGAGTTGCAGGGGTCTCTTCCAACATGTGGGATACTGGTGCATGTCTGTCGACAAAGGGAAACACACCTCAGAAGCCTGTACTCGGCACCCACTTCTCTGCACGGGCGCAGTCCTCTCACTAGCGCTCCTTGCTCTGATCACTCACAGTCTGTCTCGAGTGCTCATCTGACCTCTGCCGCGGCTTGTGCATGCCCTGTCTCTCACGCTGCGGAGCCTGGCGCTTCCCTGATCCTGCTTGCGCTGCCAGTAGGAAACTCACTGCTTTTTCCCACGCTTTCTGCTCCGCTCTCCACCTAACCACGCCCCCTCTCACTGGGTCATGGGACCTGTCCGGTCTCCTATTCTTTCCCCCGGCAACACTGGACGCAGCCCTGACAGTTCCGTACCCGTCACAGCGCAGGTACCCGCAGCCGGTCTTCCCCTAACACTCCCGCCCTCCTTTAGCCCTCCATTCCACGGGCGGGAGTTTCTTCATCAGACGCTCACACTCTTCCATTTCTTGAATAATCCGCTGCCAAATAAACTGGTTGAACACGAACTGAACTTCAGGAATACGGAAACAGGAACACGGACACAGGAACACGGACTGGACATCAGGAACACGGACACCGGAACACGGACTGGACATCAGGAACACGGACACCGGAACACCGGCTGGATCTCAGGAAACAGAACACTGGCATCGGACTCCGGACATCTGGCAACGATCGACAGGTTTCCGGACATCGGCCTGCGGACATCAGTCTCCGGACATGAGGCCGCAGTATCAGACTAGTGACATCTGGCAACGATCGGCAGGCTCCGGACATCAGGCAGGAAAGGATCGGATCCGGACATCTGGAAGTGATATGAAAAGGAATCCAAGCGGTCTGGTGCAAGTCCCACCAGGCTCAACTGGAGCCGGGCGGGGATTGCACCAAAAGCAAGCTGAGCACAAAGTAACAGAAACTCAGCACACCCACACCGGACTCCTCCTTCCAAATGAACCCAGGATATATCACAGAAAGTCAGTTAGAAAAGTATCACAGTCACTGGGCACAGGGTTCAGTACACAGAAGGATTCAGGAACATAGCACAGCAGACACAGTTCAGACAGTCAGGTTCAGGATCAGGGATACGAGCCTAGAATTACCGCCTCTAGGAAAGGCACAGGAACGAGTTCAGGATCAGAGATACGAGCCTAGAATTACCGCCTCTAGGAAAGGCACAGGAACGATCACAAGGTTCAGGATCACAAGACAGGACGAGGGTATCAGCTCTCCAGAGCTGATCGAACTCAAAGCAGGAGCTGAACACATACACACACACACAAGGCTAGGTTCAGAAGCTATGTGAGTAGCTAAGGCCCCGCCCATAGGGCAGGGAGCCTTTATATATGAGCTGCCCCTCAGCAATTGGCTGGGGACAGCATTTCAGGTACACACACTAACCCTGATAAAAGCAGGGCAAGTGTGGCCTGCGCACCCTATGAGAGCCAGACATAAGCACAGCAAGGGCACCTGGAAATGGCTGCAGCCCAAACCCACGTAGCAAGCCATGCACCAGTGCAGAGGAACTTGCAACCTAAGGGTAGCTTTCACAGCAGTAGCCAGGGACCGCACATGCGGGTGATCATGCAGCGCAGCGGAAACACCCACGCATGTACGGTTACGCAGAGGAGCTGGGAACTGAGCATCATCCATACAGGTAACGGATATCAGTATCCCAGCTATATTAGGGGGAAAAGGAGAAAAAGGGTTAAAGCACCGATATACATGTCACAACATGACACTGGTCTTGTTCGTAACGAGTGGGGGGTATGCCAGCTGTCATTCACTCCAATCGGCGTAATTCTGGTTCAATAGTGGAAGACGGGAGCATATCTTGATCTGATGAATCAGCCTGCTCTGCGGGTTCAGGCCTATGCACTTCCTTGAGACTGATTGGCGGTGGATTATCTGAGTCTGAGAACAAGACGGGTGTTTTTCCTTCATCACAGTCAAGGAGCAGGGGTGAAAGTTTCGGTGATGTCCGGTACTCGCTCTCCCTCCTCAGGACCCTGGGACAGGCAAGGAAGCAACATGCTTTGGTGGACTATTTGGGTAGGCACTTCCCCCTTCCTGCTTGGGTTGAAATTCATACACCAGCCCGTTGGAACCCACTCGTCGTTTCACTCGATATGGGGTCTTCTCCCTTCGTTGCTCTACCTTGCCCTGGGGCCGCTTGTCTCGAACCAACACTTGATCTCCCACCTTTAGAGCTGTCCCTCGAATAGGCGTTGCTTCATGGTGTAGGAGTTCCCGGAACTTCGTCTGCACCAACCAGTGGAGAGTCTGTAGCCGATGTCGATGTTCTCGGACCCAGGAAGACTCCCCCGTCCGCTGGTAGTCTTCTTCTGGATCCAACTCCAGCTCTGTAATTTCTCGTCCTGTCCGCCCGAACAGCAGGGTATATGGAGTGCATCCTGTTGTACTGTGCACTCGACTGTTGTACACACACACCAATTCAGCCACGTACTTGGGCCAGCTTATTTTCCGATCTTCCTCCAATGTTCGGAGCATCTGAATCAAGGTCCGAATGAAACGTTCACAGGCTCCATTACCCTGAGGATGATAGGGCATCATTCTGAACTTCTCAATCCGATACAAACGGTGTAGGTCGTCCATCACTCGGCCTTGGAAACAAGCACCCTGGTCAGAGTGGATCCTCTTCGGACAATCGTACACCCGGATGAACTCTCAGCAGATGGCCTGAGCCGCTGACTCCGCAGTCTGATCCCGAGATGGAGTCACCACGCAAACTTAATGAAGTGGTCCGTCATCACCAGGCAATGTTCATACCCGAGATGGGCTAGGCCCACGGTTAAGTAAACAATCATCAACAACTCTAAAGGGGCAGAAGTCACGATGGTCTGCGTCAGGGTTCTCTGCTCTGGATGTTTGGCAAATTCACAGCTCCGGCATTGTCGACAGGCCTCTTCTTCGGCAGTCTTCATTTGGGGTGATACACCAGCCTCTGTAGCCACTGGAACGTCTTCTCCGGGCCAAAGTGAGCCACTCTTTCATGGGCCTCGGTGGCCACTTCACGGGTCAACTTTTCAGGAAGCACCGCTTGCCAGGTGACCCCCAACTCCCGCACCAGCTGCACTCTTCTGTACAGCAAGCCATCCTTTAACTGGAGTCTCTCCCACTGTCTCAGGATCTGCAGAGCCCCCGGGGACAGAGCGTCTCTCTTGCGCCAGTTGGGAAGTTGCTTCAAGGCCACCCACTGTCTCAGCTGGGCCAGCTCCTTATCTGCTTGCTGGAGTTGTACCCAATCATCCCGGGGCTTCCCAGCACCTGTTCTCTAGATGGCTCTCCAATCTGTCCCTGTGTCACCCCAACAACCTGGCAACGTCCCAAAAACCAGGAATCTCTTCTGCCTCCAACCCTTTGTCTCGGTCGTGTTTAGGCCACTCATGGGTCACTCTCAAATGGGCATCAGCATGCGTGTTTTCGGCTCCGGTCCGATAAGCGATCTTGTACCGATACTTCACCATGTGGGTCACCCATCGCTGTTCCAAGGCCCCCAATTTTGCTTTTTCCAGGTGGGCTAGGGGATTGTTATCGGTGTGCACCAGGACTTAGGATCTCGACAAGTATTCTGCGAACTTTTCGGTCATCGCTCACACAAAGGCCAGCAATTCCAACTTGAAAGAGCTGTAGTTGTCCGGGTTCCATTCCGAGTCGTGAAGAGACCTTCTTGCATAGGCAATCACTCATTCTTTTCCTTCCTGTATCTGCGATAGAATGGGCCCCAGGCCATGTTGGCTTCCATCGGTGTGAAGGATGAAGGGCTGCGAGAAATCCCCATAGGCAAGGATTGGGGCTTCATTTAAGGCCATCTTCAAGGCTCTGAAGGCTGCTTCCTGGCTACTTCCCCATTTGATAGTCTGATTCTTCGAGCCGGTTGGCACTCCATTTAGTAGTTCCAGCAGCGGGTTAGCGATACGGGTGAAATTCTTTACGAACCTTCGGTAGTATCCGGTAAGCCCAGAAAGGCCTGAACGTCCTTCACTGTCTTCAGGGTGGGCCAGTCCTGCACCGCCGCTATCTTGTCAAGGGCAGGTCTCACTCCTTCAGCGAAAACGACGTGTCCCAGGTATTTGATTTGTTTATGGAAGAGGTGACGTTTTTGGGGCTTCACCTTCATGCCATGTTTCTGCAGTCGGCCCAACACTTGCTCCAGCCGCCGGAGATGTTCTTCGAAGGTAGCTGCGTAGACAATGATATCATCCAGATAGATGATAGTGTTGCTTCGAAATTCAGGTCCCCCAGGCACCTCTCCCTCAGCCATTGAAACGTCCCGGGAGCGTTAGTCAGGCCGAAGAGCATCCGGTTGAATTCAAACAAACCAATAGGAAGTATGAACGCTGTCTTCTGCCAATCGTGTTCGTCCATAGGTACTTGCCAGTACCCACTGGCCAGATCCAGGGACGAAAAGTATTTTGCCTTCCCCAAAGCAGGTAACGACTCCTCAATTCTGGGCAGGGGATATGAGTCGCGCACCGTACAGGCATTCAGTCATTTGTAATTGACACAAAAACGCAGGGTTCCATCCTTTTTTCGAACGAAGACAATGGGAGCCGCCCATGAGAGACTGGTCTGTTGCTTCTGCGTCCATGGACTGCATCCTGCCGACTATGCCAAATGTAAGCAGGTGCGGTAATGCAGTAACACAGGGATGGTAGAACAAGGCTGTCTAATAAGGTAGTTTAATTGGTTAACAAGGAACAGGAAATTGGCAAAGGCCTTCTATCAGGGAGCTAATGACTTTACACAATGATGAACAACAGGGGGGTAAATCAACTGTTAACACTAAAGTCTGTGAAGGGTGTTGCAGGGGGTCTCTTTCCAACCCACGGGATGCTGCTGCATGTCTGTTGGCAAAGTGAAACGCACCTCAAAGGCCTGTACTCGGCACCCACTTCTCTGCACGGGCACAGTCCTCTCACTAGCCAGGCGCTCGGTGCTCTGCTCACACACAGTCTGTCTCGAGCGCTCGCCTGACCTCTGCCACGGCTTGTGCGTGCCCGGTCTCTCACCCTGCGGAGCCTGGCGCTTCCCTGATCCTGCTCGCGCTGCTTGCGGGAAACTCACTGATTTTTCCCGTGCACTCTGCTCAGCTCTCCGCCTAACCACGCCCCCTCTCACCGGGACATGGGACCTGTCCGGTCTCCTATTCTTTGCCCCCGGCAACACTGGACACAGCCCTGACAGTTCCGGACTCGGCACAGCACAGGTACCCGCAGCCTGGTCTTCTTCCTTATACTCGCACACAACATCTTTAAGATACCAGCGGACCCGCCGAGTTTTTCAAGGCAAAGATGCTTCAGGAGTGCGCTGGCCATCTTTTTCCTGAAACATCTACTCCGGTTTCAGTCCCTTCAGTGACCTAAAGCCACGTACACATGTTGTGTATTTGGTCAGTATTTTTCATCAGTATTTGGAAGCCAAAACCAGGATGATGGGTGATAAATACAGAAGTGGTGACGTGTTTCTATTATACTTTTCCTCTGATTGCTCCTCTCCTGGTTTTGGCTTACAAATACTGAGGTAAAAAATTCATCAAATACTCAACATGTGAACGTGGGGGGCTTGCAAGAAAATTATATATGAAAATATATAACCCTTAATAAAATGTAAGTTTTAATAAGTAATATTAAAAATATTTATACCCCCCAAAAAAAGGTGTAAGGTGCAACGTGCAGGATATGTTTATAAATATATATACATATATAGAGGGCTAAAGAGGACAGAAGGTAGGCTCATATAGTATATATAGAGATAGTAATCCTATACACTCCTGTCTAATACAAAATTTCAACAAATAACCCTAGGTCAGTGTGAACCTTGGGTAGAAAAGAAGTGTTTCAATAAACTGTATGTATTTTTATTAAATTATTACTGTTATAAAAACATTAGAAAGGTGCAGAAAAAGGATGAAGATAGAAGGAGCGGAATGTGCAAATAAGTTTTGCAACAGGTAAGTATTACAAACTTTCTCAAATTGCATCAAATAGACATAATTAGATCAAAATAATTCCAGGTTCAAAGTGCTTAAAAATTAGAAGGTAGAAAATCAATACGGCATACTGGTTGTTTGTAATCAATAATTACTATAGCACTAGACCTCAAGAATATCTATTCAAGTAGTAATTTAGTCATGCCATACAAGATAAATATAAAATGATGTTAAGTTACAAGAAAAAATAGCTTTGAGAATCAAAGCAAAGTGCCAAATTGCTCTAATGTTAATTAATTAAAGGTTCATATGGTGCATAATAAATAGATAACAATTTTACATGACTAATTCACAACAAATATTATTCATTGCACAAAACCCTATGTATCAATTTTTTTGCACATAACCCTAAAAATCAATATATATAGAGGTAAAGAAAACTCCTTTCATGTCTATGTCATTGCCCAAAGGTTAGTTTGAAGCTACTGAATGCGTCAAAAGGAAAGTGAACTGGAGATAAATTCCACTCTATGTATAGAAGCAGCATAATGAACTTAAGATAGGGGATGTCACAATAGCGATGGCATAGCAATGCTGAAGTTTGTTACCTGAAGTTATATGCAGTATAAGGAAGATTAGGCACACTGGTTCCTCTGCCCCGACACGCACGTTTCGCCCTGCTTCTTAGGGGGGCGTGTCTGGGCAGAGGGCATACGGGTTTAAATATCTCAAGTGACCAATGAGAGATGGGTTCCATGTGGTGTAATGGTGAATAATTATGTGTCCATGGCACATGCGTAGACTGAATGCTACAAATTCTATGTATCAGTGCGTCATGCAGTACTTCTGTCGCATGCGCAAACTAACCGGAATGTGTTAAGGAGACTGCAATCATGTGACTGAAGTGTTAGTGAGTCATAAAATGCTAATGCGCGTGCGTGAGCCAAACGGAACAGAAAATGTCAGAGAGTTGCGGTCATGTGACTATGTAGTTTATACAAATCAAAAATATTAAGGTTTGCACCATAACTAACCAAGAATGTAGTTTATGCATCATGAGGTACTACAGACGGCGCATGCGCAAGCCAAACAAAACCTATGTACAAACGTTATCAAGAGGCTGCGGTCATGTGACTGTGCCGATAATCCATTAGACCCTCCAAGGTGCTGAGGATGTTCGGCTGCCACATATTGTCCACAGCATCTCTTGATAATGCAGAGCCAGTAGCAAGCGCATGCGCACATGCCCAGACAAATCAAATATATTGGAGGAAAGAAAAGGAATGTATAAAATCTCTAACATAAAAAACTACATGTGTAAGGTTCTTTGTCTCTGTTGACATGTTCCTTGAAACTCAGTTTTCCGTCGGCCATTTTGCTTTCTGTCTTTCTGCAGCTCTTGCCCTCAGTTAATATGGAGTTTCCAGTTTTCATGTTCCCACCCTGATTCTTCCCTCTTGCTTCTTAAGCAGCCTCAGCTGAACAATCAGTGCTCCTGAATCAAGCCTCAGTCAGTGTAATACTATTGTAGGAACTCGAGGATTCTGATAGCGTGGGGCAATGAACAATCAGAGACGGGTTTCTTTGAATGCAAATAATGTATTTGTGAAACAGCAAAACACCCAAAAACAATATTCAAACAACCCGTAGTGACATGCAATGAGTCCATATATATATACACAAGTCCAGTTATATGAATCCGGATATATAAGTCCTTGAACCTCTATAGCGAGGGTGGTAAAGTTCTTACGACGGAGTCCTCACACAAATGTGACCACAAGGTAAGTCTGATGCACAGGTAACGTGGCTGGATTTACACACTGCTGGTGTGTGAAGAGTCAGATCCAGGTATGCAGAAAACACAGGGAGGTCCAGGAACAAGTTAATCTCAGTTGTGGCTTAATTCAGTGAAGTCCAACAACAAGTTCATATGTCAGTAAGGTTCCAGTAACAGTTCCAACAGCTCTCACCAGAGGTAATGCACGAAGGGTTAAACAGCAACAGTTCAGAAACACAGTTCTTATCAGATGGAGTGAACCAAGGGTTAAATTCCCAAGTCAACAGTTTAGTGATAACACAGTATGTGCAACTTACATATGCAGAGAATGTCCAGAGCCATGGGTAGAAACTGCTGTGGCTGAGAAACACCTGAAGATAAGGTTATGCACTTTCCCAGTAAATACACCAAAAGATCTGTGAGGAACAAAGCAGCTGGGTTGCAGGGAAACGGAAGCAGAATATTCCAGCAGTGAAGCCAGCACCTGAGCCGGGTTTTAAACAAACGAACAGGAAGTAGGGCACAGAAAACAGCAAACTCCATTTTAACAAAGGGCAAAATCATTGACAAAGTTACCTAGAAAACCCGGAATACTGACATTACTCCCCCCCTAAAGACGGCCTCCGGACGGTCCTGGACCAGGCCTGTCCGGGTATCTCCGATGAAACTGAGCAATCTTCAGAGGCGCATTGATGTTACTTACTGGTTCCCAAGAATCATTTTCAGGAGAGTAACCTTGCCATCTAACTAGATACTGAAGCCGGTTTCTATGAAGTCTCGAATTAACAATATCCTGTACCACGAATTGTTCTTCGCCATCAACCAACACTGGTGGAGGGGGAGGTACGATACGTCCCTGAAACGTGTTAGGAGAGACTGGTTTTAATAAGGAAACATGAAATACTGGGTGTACCTTTAAAGTCCGTGGTAGCTTCAACCGACAGGCAACAGAGCTCACAATCCCAGTGATCTTGAATGGACCGATGAATTTCTGTCCCAGTTTCTGCGAAGGAACACCCAATTTTAGATTCTTGGTGGACAACCAAACTGAGTCTCCTACCTTATACATAGGTGCTGGTTTCCGGAATCTATCGGCCGACTTTTTGTAACGCTCCTGTGCTGTGGTCAGGGAGTCCTTCAAAACTTCAAGATTACGTTGCAACGCCGTCACTCTGTCTTCAACCGCTGGTACCAAAATCGTAACCGGAGACCTAGGCAAAATACTTGGATGATAACCCAGGTTGGCAAAAAAAGGCGTTACCTTCGTGGAACTGCTTTGGGAGTTGTTGTACGAAAATTCCGCTAGAGGAAGTAGCTTCAGCCAATCGTCCTGCAAATGACTGACGTAACAGCGTAGATATTGCTCCAAGGTTTGATTTGTCCGTTCGGTCTGCCCGTTGGTCTGAGGATGGTATGCAGAAGACAAGCAAACATTAATGTGGAGCGCAGAACAAAATCCTTTCCAAAATCTAGAGGTAAATTGTATTCCCCGGTCAGAAATGATGTCATCTGGTACCCCATGCAGCCGGAAAATGTTCTGGATAACTAGATCTACTGTCTCTGTAGCTGAGGGAAGACCAGCACACGGAATGAAATGAGCAGCTTTAGTTAAACGATCTACTACCACCAAAATAGTATTTTTACCACCAGAGGTGGGTAACTCCACAATAAAGTCCATCGAAATAGACCCCCAAGGGCGAGACGGTACAGGTAGCGGTTTAAGAAGACCAGTAGGTGAAACGCGAGGAACCTTGTACCGGGCACAAACTTCACAAGAGCGGACATAGTCATTCACATCCTTCAAGCAGGTAGGCCACCAAAAAAAACGAGTTAACAATTCCTGCGTCTTCTGTACCCCCCTATGACCAGCCAATTTAGAGTCGTGGACCAATTTGAGAACTCGAAGTCTTACAGCCTCTGGGACATAAATACATCGATCTCTAAGCCACACACCATTCCGAAGGACAAGATTCACATTGTCAGGTGGAGCTGCAAGAAATACGTCACCGTCATAGGCCAGCTTGATCTCCTGCCACAAGTCCCGGTTCCGGAGCACTCCAACGAAATTGGCCTCCGACAAGATGGTCTTCGACGGGGTCCCAGGCACGGAATCCACGGTATGGATTCGGGATAATGCGTCAGCTTTCCCATTACGTGAACCTGGGCGGTACGAAATAATAAAATTAAACTGGTTCAAGAACAAACTCCACCTAGCTTGTCGAGGAGAAAGACACCTGGCAGACTTAAGGAATTCCAAATTGCGATGATCCGTGAGTACTACTACCTGCTGAGTTGCCCCCTGCAAATGGTGTCTCCATTCCTTAAAGGCAGAAATAATTGCCAAAAGTTCCTTATCTGCCACATCATAGTTCAGTTCTGCAGAAGATAACCTACGAGAGAAGAAGGCACACGGGTGCAGCAAACCTTTGTCTCCGGTACGTTGTGAGAGGATAGCTCCCAATGCACAGTCAGACGCGTCCACCTCCACGATAAAAGGCTGTGCAGGATCCGGATGCATCAATATTGGAGCCGTGGTAAAACAACCCTTCAGGCGATCAAAGGCTTCCTGAGCTTGCGAAGACCATTCAAACTTCTTCCCCTTCTTGGTGAGGAGAGTGATGGGACGGACAATTTCTGAAAAATTTCGGATAAACCGTCTATAAAAGTTAGCAAAGCCAATGAATCGTTGTACCTCCTTAATGTTTCCTGGTACCGGCCAGTCCAAGATTGCCTGGATCTTGCTGGACTCCATATTCAATCCCTGAGGCGAGATAACATAGCCCAAAAATTGAATTTCAGAACAATGGAACTCACACTTTTCGAGTTTGATGTACAAATGATTATCTCTCAAACGTCTAAGTACGGTCTTGACATGTTCCTGATGTTCCTGTAAGGAGTCAGAAAAGATTAAGATGTCATCAAGGTAAATTACCACATATTGGTCCAATAAATCCCTGAAAATGTCGTTGGCTAAATGTTGAAAAGCAGCAGGAGCGTTACAGAGTCCGAATGGCATCACCAAATATTCAAAATGTCCATACCGGCATCTAAAAGCTGTCTTCCATTCGTCTCCGGGCCGTATACGGAGTAAATTATATGCCCCACGAAGATCTAATTTGGTAAATACTTTGGCCTGGCGAACTCTTTCCAACAATTCTGGAATTAGGGGCAACGGGTACCTGTTACGAATGGTTACCTTATTTAACTCCCGGTAGTCAATGCAGGGTCTTAGAGTACCATCCTTCTTCTTTACAAAGAATATTGGAGCTCCCGCTGGTGAAGAAGATGGTCGGATAAACCCCTTGGCTAAATTCTCATCTATATACTCTCGTAAAGATTTTAATTCCGGAGCCGCCAACGGGTAAACATGGCCGAAAGGAATCGCTGCTCCAGGAAGCAATTCTATGGGGCAGTCATACGGTCTATGTGGGGGAAGTTGATCTGCCTTCCTTTTATCACAAATGTCTGAGAATTCCTGATAAATCAGAGGGAGAGTAGGTACCTGTACACCTCTTCCAAGTTCTGGGTAACTGGAGCCGCCACAGTTGGACTGATGGTAGAACTGCACTTCGGGAGAAAGGTTATCTCCTTGGTTTCCCAATTGATGATTGGATTTTGTGACCGTAACCAGGGAATTCCTAAAATTACAGGAAAATGAGGAGAAGATATTAACATGAATGAAAGTGTTTCTTGATGGTCTGGTTCCATCTTACACTCCAGAGGCACTGTCTCCCGATCTACTGGTCCAGAAACTAATGGGGAACCATCCACCGTTTCCATAGTGATTGGTGAAGCTCTTAGTTGTGTCTTTATACCATGTTCCTCTGCAAAAGAAGAATCCATGAAATTCCCACCTGCTCCAGAGTCTATCATGGCAGAACTTGATATCCACTGTTCCTCCCACTGAATCTGTATAGGAAGAGAACAATGTGAATATTTCTCCCCTTGATCTTTAGGGGAAGTCGGCATCAGTATTGGGGGAAAAACCGCATCTAGATGTAGACTGGTTTCCGAAACTTCAGACTCAGCGTCTGTGTTATCATAATCCCCTACTACCGCCAACACCTTGTTGGGTCGCCTAGGACATTTAGGACAATTGATGAGGAAATGGTCCGATTGACCACAATAGAAACATAAGCGCTCACGGAGACGGTGTTCGCGGCGTTCATTATTCTCACGTCTCTGCAGTGAGTCCACCTGCATAGGCACCTCCTCAGCCTCTCGCGGGTTTTTGCCTGTGGTTTCCCTGGACGGAAGAGAGTAATTAGTAATGCGATTTACAGCGGCCCATTTTTCTTGTCTGCGTTCAGTTAAACGGATATCAATACGTACACAGTGCTGTATAAACAATTCAAACTCCTGTGGAGACTCTGAACGAGCTAGCTCATCCTTGATTGCATTTGACAAACCTTTTCTAAAGATTGGTAATAAAGCATTGTTTTCCCACTGGGTGTCCACCACTAACCTTTTAAATTCAGTAACATATTCTATGACTGACCGTTTCCCCTGGCGTAAGGAAAGCAAAGCAGATTCAGCGGTAGCACGGCGGTTGGGATCGTCGAACATTTGCGCCATGGCTGCCAGAAAATTGTCCAAATTATTTAGACGGGTATCATGACTTTCAACCATAGGATTTGCCCAAGCCAGTGCACGTGATGTCAACAACATAATAATACATAGAACCTTAGATCTATCAGACCGGTAGTAGGAGGCATGTACATCAAAAAATAATATACATTGATTAACAAACCCACGGAATTGACTTCGGTCACCATTAAAACGGAATGGAGGCAATTTGGGCATACTGGTAGATGAGGTAGGCTCAGTAGGTAAGGCCTCCAGGACTCCTAACCTAGAACGTAGATTTTGGAGAGCCTGACCAAACCCCTGTGCATTGTGGTTAACCCGAGACTCCAAGTCTCTAATCTGATTGAGTGCAGCCGCCACCTCCTGCTGCAAGGAGTTAACTATGGTGAACAATTTGTCTGCCCGTGTCTCCGTCATTGCCCCAGCAGAATCTTCTTTTTTAGGCTGGAATATCCTGTAATACTATTGTAGGAACTCGAGGATTCTGATAGCGTGGGGCAATGAACAATCAGAGACGGGTTTCTTTGAATGCAAATAATGTATTTGTGAAACAGCAAAACACCCAAAAACAATATTCAAACAACCCGTAGTGACATGCAATGAGTCCATATATATATACACAAGTCCAGTTATATGAATCCGGATATATAAGTCCTTGAACCTCTATAGCGAGGGTGGTAAAGTTCTTACGACGGAGTCCTCACACAAATGTGACCACAAGGTAAGTCTGATGCACAGGTAACGTGGCTGGATTTACACACTGCTGGTGTGTGAAGAGTCAGATCCAGGTATGCAGAAAACACAGGGAGGTCCAGGAACAAGTTAATCTCAGTTGTGGCTTAATTCAGTGAAGTCCAACAACAAGTTCATATGTCAGTAAGGTTCCAGTAACAGTTCCAACAGCTCTCACCAGAGGTAATGCACGAAGGGTTAAACAGCAACAGTTCAGAAACACAGTTCTTATCAGATGGAGTGAACCAAGGGTTAAATTCCCAAGTCAACAGTTTAGTGATAACACAGTATGTGCAACTTACATATGCAGAGAATGTCCAGAGCCATGGGTAGAAACTGCTGTGGCTGAGAAACACCTGAAGATAAGGTTATGCACTTTCCCAGTAAATACACCAAAAGATCTGTGAGGAACAAAGCAGCTGGGTTGCAGGGAAACGGAAGCAGAATATTCCAGCAGTGAAGCCAGCACCTGAGCCGGGTTTTAAACAAACGAACAGGAAGTAGGGCACAGAAAACAGCAAACTCCATTTTAACAAAGGGCAAAATCATTGACAAAGTTACCTAGAAAACCCGGAATACTGACAGTCAGTCTGTGACCTGACTCCTGGAAGCCTTGGACTTGTACTCCAGCTATTCCCTACTGAGGAACCTTGGAACACTTTTGGACTCTGGAAACCTGCTGTTTGGTGAATCCATGTTTGCAGAGGAATTACGGTACAGAGAAGAGATCCTGAACCTGCTTTGGAGATTTATTGTAGTGCTTGAAGTTACTCTGGCCTGCTGTGTCTCCTGTCGCTGTTCCTGCAAACTGTGTGAACTTTTCAGCATGCTTGTATGAAGTAATACAAGTCATTTCATATCAACCTGTGTCTCCTGTGTTTTCCTCGCACCCAAGCACAAGACGCTATAGGAACTGTACACTATACATGACAAGATTCAGGAGCCAATGTTTAGTGTCTGCTGGGTCTGGGAAAGCCGTGTCTGCTGTGACTGTGGATATCAGATGTCCGTTTAATACCTTATGTGATGACAGTGGTTGTGACTTCTCACAACCATACCAGGTGAGCGCATTCCCTTAAAATTTTACTCTGGAGTGTTACCACAGGTAAACACTATTGTTTTTTTTTTTTTTTCCTTTCCTCTTCTCCTTCCAGCACTTCTGCCTTAAAAGATCTGGAAGATGGAGGCCCGCATAAAGGAACTTTGCGGAGTGACTGATACAATCCTTTCAGATGTACAGACTTTAAAAAACCCGTTTTGCAAGCCTACAGGACCTCACTAATCATAATTTGCAAGTGTTTTGGACAGACTACCCAGGAATTGCGAGCCAGGATTGAGGCTCTAGAGGAACGAGCCCAGGCTCCTGCCATAACCCCGAGTTCTGGGATCCCCAAATTACCTCCTTTTCGTTTTGGCGGTGAACGTGAGAAATTCAGGGGATTTATTAATCAATGCAATTTATTTTTCTCTGCACATGCTTCACAATTTCCCACTGAACGATCCAAAGTGCTTACTATAATCATGTTGCTTACCAATAAGGCTTTGATGTGGGCAAACCCTCTGATTGAGACTGAGGATGATTGTTTGAATCACCTTGATGCTTTTATTTCAGCCATGGGGCAGGTGTTTGATTACCCCAATCGAGGTGCAACAGCTGAAGCAGCCATGTTAACTTTGCGCCAAGGTAAGCGTTCAGTAGCCGAATATGCCCTGGATTTCAGGAGATGGGCTCTTGATACCACTTGGGACACTTCCGCCAAAAAATCTATTTTTCGGAAAGGGTTGTCTCCACTGATTAAGGATGAACTTGCTCGTGCCGACCCTCCCACTGCGTTAGGTGACTTTATTAACTATTGTATCCGTATTGATGCTCGTCTGACTGAACGCAGACAAGAGAGATGGTTCGAAAATAATCGCACTAACCTTTTACTACCTCCCTCCTCAGCTAAGGAACCTTTGAGTAGGATCACAAGGGAACCAGAACCTGAACCCATGCAGGTGGACTCTTTACAAAGACGGGTTAGTGATGCACGCAAAGAACATCGTATAAAGGAAAATCTATGTTTCTACTGTGGTAAGTCAGGGCACTTCATTATAAACTGCCCCAGCCGTTCTCGTAAGACTACTGCAGCAGTCATTCACTGTGAGTGTTGCGAGAGGAGCTCTGTCATGTCCGAGCCTCAGGCTCCAGAGAGATCTGCTGCAAGAGATCTTGATTTCTCGGACTTAAACTCTGTTAGTTCTGGGGTCAATGACGGTATAAACGCTGCAATTTTTCAAGTTTCCTCAGCGGTGTCCCAGCTGAGTTATAAAAGAAACAGTTCTCATTGCTTCCTTTCCATCAAACTCTGGGTTGACTCAGTCTGGGTGTCTAGCTCTGCTATGATCGATTCAGGAGCAAGTGGAAATTTTATGGATATCTCCTTTGCTCTGAAACAGGGGATACGTTCAGTGAAGAAGGCTACTCCAGTACAGATGGAGACTGTGGATGGCTCTCTACTGACTTCTGGACCAGTGGATCAAGAAACAGAGCCTTTGAGGGTCCTTATGGGTAAAGATCATCAGGAGAAAATGTCTTTTTTGCTTATCTCTTCTCCCCACTTTCCCATTATTCTAGGGCTACCATGGCTGCAGGCGCAGAATCCTACCATTAACTGGGAGACCAAGGAATTACACTTTCCGGAGAAACAGATGAGTCAAGGAGTTTCAGCTTGCTCTGTTCCTAAAGGAACCATGTCAGTCCCTGAACTACCAGCTGTATACCAGGACTATGTGGATTTATGTGACAAGAAGAACGCTGATCAGCTTCCTCCTCACCGTCCATATGATTGTCCAATTGAATTATTGCCTGGAGCCGAGATACCTTTTGGTAAGATCTACCCCCTAGCGGGGCCCGAGCTAAAAGCTTTGAAGGATTATATAGACGAAAATTTAGCCAAGGGCTTCATACGCCCCTCTTCATCTCCCGCAGGTGCACCCATCTTCTTTGTGAAGAAGAAAGATGGATCTCTGAGACCCTGCATAGACTATAGGGAACTCAATAAGGTTACTATTAGAAACCGTTATCCATTGCCTTTAATCCCTGAGTTGTTGGAGAGAGTGCGGCATGCCAAAATTTTCTCTAAACTGGATCTCCGTGGGGCCTATAACTTGGTCCGTATTAGACCTGGGGATGAATGGAAGACTGCTTTCAGGTCACGCTATGGACACTTTGAATATCTAGTTATGCCTTTTGGTCTGAGTACCGCCCCAGCCACATTCCAACACTTCGTGAATAGTGTTGAGCGATACGATACTGCAAATATCGGATATCGGCCGATATTAGCTGTATCGGCCTTTCGATTCCGAATACCGATATTTTCGTCATATCGAATACCGGAATCGGATTTGTCACTGTCACTGTGAGTGTCCGTCGGTCGGGTCTGTCAGGAGTCAGCGGCACTTACCTGGCAGAAGATCTCCGGCGGTCCCCGTCCTGGACTGCTTGATGGCCGCCATTATCTTCTCCCTGGCGGTCACATGCAGTTTTTTCGCGATAACTGCAGTGACTGCTGGGTAATCCCGGCCGTAAAGCAGTCAGTCCGATGACGTCACCGCCGGGGAAGCAGGTAATCAGCTGTGCTGCGCCGGGATGACAGGCTCTGCCTGTCATTCTGATGTAGCAGAGCTGGATCGTCGTGGGACACTCGTTACTATGGACTGCGTCGGACAGGGGTATACTGCTGGTTTATTTTTTCATTTTTTTACAGGAGATCGATGGCGTCGCAGGATGAGACTGTAATAAAAGTAATGAAAACTGTGTTGTTGTTTTTTTTATTAAATTAAAAAACTTTTATATGAACATTCACCTGTCCGGGTACATCAACAATTTAACTATTTACATACAGGGACCCTGTCCGGGTTATTTATAATTCTTTGGCAGGGGTGTTCCAGGTACCACCTGGTACTCTTCTGATGCTTGCCAAACATCCGAGACACCAAGGACCACCAGGACCTGATGACGTCGTGTGGCCTGTACAGTCAAGTCGTGACCCGCTATCTGGGTCTGTGTGGCCACCTCTTTCATCTCCCTCCGGGTCTGGACCCCTATGTCCCGGACTGAACGAACCCCAGGGGCCTAACAGGCGCCGGGTACGGGCCAGCTATAGTTATCATGTCCATAGCTGGGTGTAAGGTTCTGTGTACATGTTCCTGAAACTCAGTTTTTCCGTCAGCCATTTTACTTTCTGTCTTGCTGCAGCTGTCTTGCCCTCAGTCAATATGGAGTTTCCAGCTTGCATGTTCCCGCCCTGATTCTCTCCCTCTTGCTTCTTAAGCAGCCACAGCTGAGCAATCAGTGCTTCAGAATCAAGCCTGCAGTGAACCTGTGACCTGACTCCTGGAAGCCTTGGACCTTGTACTCCAGTTATTTCCTATTGTGGAACTTTGGAACACTCGTGGACTTTGGAACCTTGCTATTTGATAAATCCACGTTTGCATGGACTTATGGTAACAGAGAAGAGATCCTGAACCTGTTGTGAGAGTGATTGCTGAGCTTAAGTTACTCTGGCCTGCTGTGTCTCCTGCTTTTGTATCTGCAAACTGTGTGACTATTATTGCCACTTGTATGAAGTAATACAAGACCTTCTATATCAAACCTGTGACTCCTGTGTTTTCATCGCACCCAAGCACAAGACACTAAAATGAACTGTACTCCTTACATTACAAGATTCTGAAGCCAAACGTTAGTGTCTGCTGGGTCTGGAAAGGCGGTGTCTGCTGTAACTGTGGATATCAGATGTCCGGTTGTACTTTCTGTGATGACAGGGGTTGTGACTTCTCACAACCATTCCAGGTGAGCAATTCCCTTAAGTTTTTTTTTCTGCAGTGTTACCACAGGAAAAACACTATTGTTTTTTTTTTCTTTCCTCTTTTGTGTCTGCTGTAACTGTGGATATCAGATGTCCGGTTGAACTTCTGTGATGATAGTGGTTGTGACTTCTCACAACCATTCCAGGTGAGCAGTTCCCTTAATTTTTTTTCTCTCTGCATGTGTTACCACAGGTAAACACTATTGTTTTTTTTTTTTTTTTCTTCTCCTCTCCTTCCAGTACTCCTGTCTTAAAAGATCTGGAAAATGGAGGTCCGCATAAAGGAACTTTGCGGAGTGACTGATAACATCCTTGCAGATTTGCAGACTATAAAAACCCGTTTTACAAACCTACAGGACCTCACTAATCACAATTTGCAAGTGTTTGGACAGACTGCCCAGGATTTGCGAGCCAGGATTGAGGTTCTAGAGGAGCGAGTCCAGGCTCCTGCCGTAGCCCCGAGTTCTGGGATTCCTAAGTTGCCCCCTTTTCGTTTTGGCGGTGAACGTGAGAAATTCAGGGGATTTATTAATCAATGCAATCTTTTTTTTTCTGCACATGCTTCACAATTTCCCACTGAACGATCTAAAGTGCTTACTATAATTATGTTGCTTACCAACAAGGCTTTGATGTGGGCAAACCCTCTGATTGAGACTGTGGATGAATGTTTGGATCATCTTGATGCTTTCATTTCAGCCATGGGGCAGGTGTTTGATAACCCCAATCGAGGTGCAACAGCTGAAGCAGCCATGTTAGCTTTGCGCCAAGGTAAGCACTCGGTAGCTGAATATGCCTTGGATTTCAGGAGATGGGCCCTTGATACCACCTGGGACAGTTCCGCCAAAAAATCTATTTTTCGAAAAGGGTTATCTCCACTGATTAAGGATGAACTTGCTCGTGCCGACCCTCCCACTGCGTTAGGTGACTTTATTAACTACTGCATCCGTATTGATACTCGTCTGACTGAACGCAGGCAAGAGAGATGGTTCGAAAGCAATCGCACTAACCTTTTCCTACCTTCCTCTCCAGCTAAGGAACCTTTGAGTAGGATCACACGGGAACCTGAACCTGAACCCATGCAGGTAGACTCTTTACAACGACGGGTTAGTGATGCACGCAAGGAACATCGTTTTAAGGTGAATCTATGTTTCTATTGTGGTAAGTCAGGGCACTTCATTATAAACTGCCCCAGCCGTTCTCGTAAGACTACTGCAGCACTCATTCACTGTGAGTGTTGCGAGAGGGGATCTGTTAGGTCCGAGCCTCAGGCTCCAGAGAGATCTGCAGCAACAGATCTTGATTTCTCGGACTTAAACTCCGTTACTTCTGAGGACGTTGACTGTGTAAACGCTGCAATTTTTCAAGTTTACTCAGCAGTGTCCCAGCTGAGTTGTAAGAAAAACAATTCTCATTGCTTTCTTTTCATCAAACTCTGGGTTGACTCAGCTTGGGTGTCTAGCTCTGCTATGATCGACTCAGGGGCAAGTGGAAATTTTATGGATGTCTCCTTTGCTCTGAAACAGGGGATACGTTCAGTGAAGAAGGCTACTCCAGTACAGATGGAAACTGTGGATGGCTCCCTGCTGACCTCTGGACCAGTGAATCAGGAAACAGAGCCTTTGAGGGTTCTTATGGGTAAAGATCATCAAGAGAAACTGTCCTTTATGCTTATCTCTTCTCCCCACTTTCCCATTATTCTAGGGCTACCATGGCTGCAGGCTCAGAATCCTACCATTAACTGGGAGACCAAGGAATTACACTTTCCAGAGAAACAGATGAGTCCAAAAGTTTCAGCTTGCTCTGTTCCTAAAGGAACCATGTCAGTCCCTGAACTACCAGCTGTATACCAGGACTATGTGGATTTATGTGACAAGAAGAACGCTGACCAGCTTCCCCCTCACCGTCCATATGATTGTCCAATTGAATTATTGCCTGGAGCAGAGATACCTTTTGGTAAGATCTACCCCTGGCGGGGCCCGAGCTAAAGGCTTTAAAGGATTACATAGACGAAAATCTAGCCAAGGGCTTCATACGCCCCTCTTCATCTCCTGCAGGTGCACCCATCTTCTTTGTAAAGAAGAAAGATGGATCTCTGAGACCCTGCGTAGACTATAGGGAACTCAATAAGGTTACTATTAGAAACCGTTATCCATTGCCTTTAATCCCTGAGTTTTTGGAGAGAGTGCGACATGCCAACATTTTCTCTAAACTAGATCTCCGTGGGGCCTATAACTTAGTCTGTATTAGACCTGGGGATGAATGGAAGACTGCATTCAGGTCACGCTATGGACACTTTGAATATCTAGTTATGCCTTTTGGTCTGAGTACCGCCCCAGCCACTTTCCAACACTTGGTGAATGACATCTTCAGGGATCTCCTAGATACATTCGTGGTGATTTATTTGGATGATATTCTAATTTTTTCTAACTCCACAGAGGAACATCATGGACATGTGAGAATGGCTTGGAACGTCTAAGACAAAATCACCTTTACATCAAACTTGAAAAGTGTGAATTCCATAGGACCGAAATTCAATTTCTGGGGTATGTACTGTCTACACAAGGAATTAGTATGGATGGAAGCAAGACCCAAGCCATCAAGGATTGGCCAAGTCCTAGAAATGTGAAGGAGGTGCAGCGCTTCATCGGGTTTGCCAACTTCTATAGACGTTTCATTAGGAATTTCTCTGAGGTAGTGTCACCTATCACCCAACTTACCCGGAAAGAGTCTAGGTTCTCCTGGACTCCCCAAGCCCAGGAAGCATTTTCCCGTCTAAAAGATAAATTTACCACTGCACCTATCTTAGTACATCCCAACCCCGAACTTGCCTTCATAATAGAGGTGGATGCTTCAGACTGTGCCGTTGGAGCTATACTCTCTCAGAGAACAGGTGAGAAGAATGTCTTGCATCCCTGTGCCTTCTTTTCCCAGCAGTTGTCTTCGGCTGAGAGGAACTACGATGTGGGCAATAGAGAGTTGTTGGCCATTATTGCCGCCTTCAAAGAATGGAGACACCTTCTTCAGGGAGCTGCACAGCAAATAGTCGTCCTGACAGACCATCGTAACCTTGAATTTATCAGGTCGGCTAAGTGCCTGACTCCTCGCCAGGCTCGCTGGAATCTTTTCTTAAACCAATTTAATTTTATCATTTCTTATAGACCAGGATCGCGCAATGGAAAGGCTGATGCACTCTCTAGGATTTATTCAGCAGAGACACGTCCACTTACTCCTCCTAAGACTATTCTTCCTGACTCTAGATTCCTGGGAGTGATTCATAATCAAGACCTACTTAAGGACATCAAGGAAGCATACCATGCGGATTCCTTTTTGGCACAACCCCCAAGGGACGTAAGTCTTGTCTTTAAGAATGGTGTGTGGATTCAGGGACAACGTCTGTATATTCCTGAAACAGTCAGATTAAGAGTATTACAACTCATTCACGATTCCAAGATAGCTGGGCATAGAGGAATTCTAAAGACACAGGAATTTCTTTCTCGTTTCTTTTGGTGGCCCACTTGCAGGAAGGATGTTTTAAACTATGTCACTTCATGTGAAGTCTGTGCAAGATGCAAAACACCTCGCTCCTCACCAACTGGTCTGTTGCAACCTCTTCCCACCCCGTCCCGCCCGTGGGGATCCATTTCTATGGACTTCATTGTGGAGTTACCAACCTCTCAAGGGAAGAACACCATTCTAGTGGTGGTTGATCGTTTAACAAAAGCAGCTCATTTTATCCCTTGTGTCGGCTTACCCACTGCAAGACAGACATCAGATTTGATGATTAAAAATGTGTTTCGTTTACATGGAGTACCAGATGAGGTTATTTCGGATTGAGGGGTGCAATTCACTTCAAGGTTTTGGCAAAATTTCTGTGCAGCATTGGACATTAAAGTGAACCTTTCTTCTGCTTTTCATCCTCAGACTAATGGACAGACGGAACGAACCAATCAGACCCTGGAGCAGTATCTTCGCTGCTTTATCTGCCACCTACAGGATGATTGGGTGGATCTACTTCCACTGGCTGAGTTCTCTTATAACAACTCTCAGAGCGCCTCCACTAAGCAGTCTCCTTTTTACTCCAATTTAGGTTATCATCCTAATATTCTTCCTCGATTTCCCATAGAAACGCCTTTGCCAGCAGTGGCTGAAAGAATCACGTCTTTACAAAAGAATATGGATCTTCTAAAGGGAAATCTGGAATTGGCTCAGGAAAGGTACAAGAAAGCCGCAGATAAATTTCGTAAACCTGCACCAGCTTTCAAGGTAGGAGATTTGGTCTGGCTGTCAACCAGAAATCTTAAGTTAAGAATTCCATCATCTAAGTTGGGACATAAATACATTGGACCTTATAAAATCAGTAAAATTATAAGTGCTGTCGCTTGTCGTCTTCAACTGCCCAGAACTATGAGAATCCACCCTGTCTTTCATGTATCTCTACTAAAGGCTGCGACACCCAATACGTTTCCTGGACGTTCTTCTCCTTGCCCTGACCCAGTGCTAGTCGATGGTCAGGAAGAATTTGTGGTGAAAGGATTCTAGATTCCAGGTTGTATAGAAATCAATTACAATATTTGATTAAATGGCAGGGCTACCCAGTGGAGGACAATTCATGGGAACCAGTCAATAACGTTAATGCTCCTCGCTTGCTCCGTCAGTTTCATCAGAGGTACCCACACAAGCCTGGTCTGAGGTCATCCGGAGGTTGTCCCTAAGGGGGGAGTAATGTAAGGTTCTGTGTACATGTTCCTGAAACTCAGTTTTTCCGTCAGCCATTTTACTTTCTGTCTTGCTGCAGCTGTCTTGCCCTCAGTCAATATGGAGTTTCCAGCTTGCATGTTCCCGCCCTGATTCTCTCCCTCTTGCTTCTTAAGCAGCCACAGCTGAGCAATCAGTGCTTCAGAATCAAGCCTGCAGTGAACCTGTGACCTGACTCCTGGAAGCCTTGGACCTTGTACTCCAGTTATTTCCTATTGTGGAACTTTGGAACACTCGTAGACTTTGGAACCTTGCTATTTGATAAATCCACGTTTGCATGGACTTATGGTAACAGAGAAGAGATCCTGAACCTGTTGTGAGAGTGATTGCTGAGCTTAAGTTACTCTGGCCTGCTGTGTCTCCTGCTTTTGTATCTGCAAACTGTGTGACTATTATTGCCACTTGTATGAAGTAATACAAGACCTTCTATATCAAACCTGTGACTCCTGTGTTTTCATCGCACCCAAGCACAAGACACTATATGAACTGTACTCCTTATATTACACTGGGGCTGCTGAGGAGACCACTGAGGGAGGCTGGGGAGATTTACGGCGTGGGGTGGGCACTTGTGCAGAGGCCTGGATGTGGGAGGCTGAAGGCTCCGAGGGTCTCACAGGTTCCTGACACTCTGGGGAGTAGGGGTCGCACCTGGTAACATTTAGGGCGTACCATCCATTGTAACCCCAGTGTCGGGTGTAAGTCACCAAGTCTCCTGGCAACAGGTCCCTCCCCGGGTGTCCTTCTGGGAGGTGAGTCTCCACGTCCCGCCGGGTCACAAAGACTTCTAAATAAAGTCCAGGCTCCTGGATGAAGCCCCAACCACCTTTCAATTTAAAGCTCCGTACTGCACCCTTACGCCGCGGCTCCCTCAGGGTACCTTTATCTTTTCTCATCCGGTCCTTATCTGCCCGGTCCT
This sequence comes from Oophaga sylvatica, assembly GCA_033576555.1. NCBI lineage: Eukaryota > Metazoa > Chordata > Amphibia > Anura > Dendrobatidae > Oophaga > Oophaga sylvatica. The sequence continues at coordinate 519,571,197 of JARQOD010000004.1, forward strand.
TCTCGATGTGATGTTGGCGAAGCTTCTGGGATTCGCGCTGCTCCCTTTGTCGCTCTGCTTCCTTCTCCCAACGTCTCCACTCTTCCTCCTGACGCCGGTTGTAATTCTCCTCCAGCATCTCCATGTCTCCACCATCAAACTGCAGCTTACGATGTCCGGTTTGCGGCAGCTCTCCTGGCGCCCCCCAGTCCTGGCGGCGCTCACCTGCGGAGGAAGCAGCCGGCTCTGGAACAGATGACAGTCGGGGCTCCGGTACAGACAGGTAGACCTCTGGTGCCTGCGCGGCCTCCTCCATGAGGACGGGTGTCGCTTCTTCTGTCTCAGTGACGGGGGCAGACAGCGGGATCTGGGGTGCTGCCGGTGCAGAGTTTTTTGCAGGAACGGGTGCCTCCACTGCGACAACGTCAACCGGATCACATTGCAAGGGCTGGGATGCCCGCACGGACTCCTCTACTAGAACGGGTGCCTCACCTTCCGGTACAGACACTTCAGGTAAGAGGGATTGGCGCCGCTCCAAGTTTAGTTTTAGGGCACGCCAGCTGGCTTCCATCCTGGCGACCTCCTCCCGGTGCCGGGCCAGGCCTCTTAGGGTATCCTCCGCTTCTTGCAGCGTAGGAGGGTTTCCAGGCCGGGTGCCCAACGGTGGTTCCGTGGCGATCGGGTCGCTTCCGTTGGGGGAGAGCTCTGACTGCTCCATCCCTTCACACTTCTGCTCGTGTCCATTAGCCATCTCTGCCAAGTCACATGTGTCATTAGCATCTGGAGAGGGCCCCTCTTTTGTAGTGAGGCGGGACCTTCGTGTTAGTTTCCGCACACTGAGGAGGATGAGGAGGCGGAACTGAAGAGCTGTGGGGCACGATCTTACATTGCAGTACCATTTAGAGTGGTCGGCCATCGTTTTCATGCCACTGAGTGAGTGTACACCCACGAAGAGCACGCCCTTCTTCTTCACCAGTGCCTCGTCGTGACGCCGATATGGCGGAAAAATGGCAAATACATTCTCTGATGATTTTAGCAATTCTCAAGCACAAAACCAGTTCAATTCAGGCACACAGGACTCGCTTATAGCGAGCTACAGAATCCTGTTCGTGACGCCCAAGTTGAGTCGCACAGGGCCAGAGGTTTTGGGGGTACTCGGCACCGAGCCCTTCGACTTCTATGGGGTATGTCATGGCTTTACCCGGCAATTGAATCAGAGTCTATTTTACTATGTAGAAGTGTATAAACTATAAATATATGTATATATATATGTCACAATGACATGTATATATATATATATATATATATGTATTCTATGTGTGTATATTTTGTGTTTACAACGAAAGAAAGGGTTTTTTTTGTTGCGATTTTTTGTTCCCATAGACTTACATTGGACTTCCGGTATCGGAATCGGATATCGACGATATTTAGTGATATCGGCGATACCATTTCGATACAATATTTTTAGATATCGAGCAGTATCGCTCAACACTATTCGTGAATGATATCTTCAGGGATCTCCTAGATACATTTGTGGTGATTTATCTGGATGATATTCTAATTTTTTCTAACTCCACAGAGGAACATCATGGACATGTGAGAATGGTCTTAGAACGCCTAAGACAAAACCATCTCTACATCAAACTTGAAAAATGTGAATTCCATAGGACCGAAATTCAATTTCTGGGGTATGTACTATCTACGCAAGGGATTAGTATGGATGGAAGCAAGACCCAAGCCATCAAGGATTGGCCAATTCCTAGAAATGTGAAGGAGGTGCAGTGTTTCATCGGGTTTGCCAACTTCTATAGACGTTTCATTAAGAATTTTTCTGAGGTAGTGTCACCTATCACCCAACTTACCAGGAAACAGTCTAGGTTCTCCTGGACCCCGCAAGCTCAGGAAGCATTTTCCTGTTTAAAGGATAAATTTACCCCCGCACCTATCTTAGTACATCCCAACCCCGAGCTTGCCTTCATAATAGAGGTGGATGCTTCAGACTGTGCCATTGGAGCTATACTCTCTCAGAGAACAGGTGAGAAGAATGTCTTGCATCCCTGTGCCTTCTTTTCCCAGCAGTTGTCTTCGGCTGAGAGGAACTACGATGTGGGCAATAGAGAATTGTTGGCCATTATTGCCGCCTTCAAGGAATGGAGACACCTTCTTCAGGGAGCTGCGCAGCAAATAGTCGTCCTGACAGACCATCGTAACCTTGAATTTATCAGGTCGGCTAAGTGCCTGACTCCTCGCCAGGCTCGCTGGAATCTTTTCCTAAACCAATTTAATTTTGTCATTTCTTATAGACCAGGATCGCGCAATGGAAAAGCTGATGCACTCTCTAGGATTCATTCAGCAGAGACACGTCCACTTACTCCTCCTAAGACTATTCTTCCTGACTCTAGATTCCTGGGAGTGATTCATAATCAAGACCTACTTAAGGACATCAAGGAAGCATACCATGCGGATTCTTTGTTGGCTCAACCCCCAAGGGACGTAAGTCTTGTCTTTAAGAATGGTGTGTGGATTCAGGGACAACGTCTGTATATACCTGAAACAGTCAGATTGAGAGTATTGCAACTCATCCACGATTCCAAGATAGCCGGGCATAGGGGAATTCTAAAGACACAAGAATTTCTTTCTCGTTTCTTTTGGTGGCCCACTTACAGGAAAGATGTCTTAAACTATGTCACTTAATGTGAAGTCTGTGCAAGATGCAAAACACCTCGCTCCTCACCAACTGGTCTGTTGCAACCTCTTCCCACCCCGTCCCGCCCGTGGGGATCCATTTCTATGGACTTCATTGTGGAGTTACCAACCTCTCAAGGGAAGAACACCATTCTAGTGGTGGTTGACCGTCTAACAAAGGCAGCTCATTTTATCCCTTGTGTCGGCTTACCCACTGCAAAACAGACATCAGACTTGATGATTAAGAATCTGTTTCGCTTACATGGAGTACCAGATGAGGTTATTTCGGATCGAGGGGTGCAATTCACTTCAAGGTTTTGGCAAAATATCTGTGCAGCATTGGACATTAAAGTAAACCTTTCTTCTGCTTTTCATCTCCAGACTAATGGACAGACAGAACGAACCAATCAGACCCTGGAGCAGTATCTCCGCTGTTTTATCTGCCACCTACAGGATGATTGGGTGGATCTACTTCCACTGGCTGAGTTCTCTTATAACAACTCTCAGAGCGCCTCCACTAAGCAGTCTCCTTTTTACTCCAATCTAGGTTATCATCCTAACATTCTTCCTCGATTTCCCATAGATACGCCCTTGCCGGCAGTGGCTGAAAGAATCACTTCTTTACAAAAGAATATGGATCTTCTAAAGGAAAATCTAGAATTGGCTCAGGAAAGGTACAAGAAAGCAGCAGATAAATTTCGTAAACCTGCACCAGCTTTCAAGGTAGGAGATTTGGTCTGGCTGTCAACCAGAAATCTTAAATTAAAGATTCCATCGTCTAAATTGGGACATAAGTACATTGGACCTTATAAGATCAATAAGATTATAAGTGCTGTTGCTTGTCGTCTTCAACTGCCCAGAACTATGAGAATCCACCCTGTCTTTCATGTATCCCTACTAAAGGCTGCAACACCCAATACGTTTCCTGGACGTTCTTCTCCTTGCCCTGACCCAGTGCTGGTCGATGGTCAGGAAGAATTTATGGTGGAAAGGATTCTAGATTCCAGGTTGTACAGAAATCAGTTGCAATATTTGATTAAATGGCAGGGCTACCCAGTGGAGGACAACTCATGGGAACCAGTCAATAATGTAAATGCTCCTCGCCTGCTCCGCCAGTTTCATCAGAGGTACCCTGACAAGCCTGGTCTGAGGTCATCCAGAGGTTGTCCCTAAGGGGGGAGTAATGTAAGGTTCTTTGTCTCTGTTGACATGTTCCTTGAAACTCAGTTTTCCGTCGGCCATTTTGCTTTCTGTCTTTCTGCAGCTCTTGCCCTCAGTTAATATGGAGTTTCCAGTTTTCATGTTCCTGCCCTGATTCTTCCCTCTTGCTTCTTAAGCAGCCTCAGCTGAACAATCAGTGCTCCTGAATCAAGCCTCAGTCAGTCTGTGACCTGACTTCTGGAAACCTTGGACTTGTACTCCAGCTATTCCCTACTGAGGAACCTTGGAACACTTTTGGACTCTGGAAACCTGCTGTTTTGTGAATCCATGTTTGCAGAGGAATTACGGTACAGAGAAGAGATCCTGAACCTGCTTTGGAGATTTATTGTAGTGCTTGAAGTTACTCTGGCCTGCTGTGTCTCCTGTCGCTGTTCCTGCAAACTGTGTGAACTTTTCAGCATGCTTGTATGAAGTAATACAAGTCATTTCATATCAACCTGTGTCTCCTGTGTTTTCCTCGCACCCAAGCACAAGACGCTATAGGAACTGTACACTATACATGACAACATGTGAGGATGACATATCAGTATTGTAAATCATGAATATCAATAGTGAGTGAAAATGAAAAAGAACAAATGGTGAAAAGAATTTTTAACTTAAAATAATGCCTAAAAATGATCAATATGGGCAATTTAACTTAGTTGTTAATTGAAAGTGAGATAAATGGAGTGAATAGAAATCATAAGGCATTGAGGCTTATGGAATGTATCGATAAAGATGTATTGGTGCTGAAAAATATTGTGCTATGAGAAGGTGAATATTTAAATGAGTGGGGATATAATCTGTGATGAATAAAAACAGGAGTTATATTGAGTGAAATATAAATAAGACAATCATTGTATCTTGATTACCCATTAAAAGTGTTGAATATGTTCAAAATAAAATCCATATAACATAAAAAATATATCAATTAACTTACAGGGTATTAAGAATGTGAATAAACACATGAAATGCGAAATGTGATATACAATTGCTTGGAGTGATTGGGGTGAAATAAAGTGTGTTAAAATAAGTTATCAAAATCAATATGAGGTTTAGTCTATTAAATTCTATGATAAACAATTAAAGATTAGGTTAATATGGTCTAATTTCAGTAAATAAAATATTTAGCCAAAGAGTCCAATGAAGCAAAATATGAGAAAACTAAAGGGTTGAGGAACTAGCATCCATGCACCACTGGAAAGGAAATCCCTCAAAGAGCCTGCTGGACTGCTTAGAGATGACCTAAACTTCTCAATAAAGTTGCACCAAGATATGGCGGAGGAGCCGAGGACAAAGGACACCCCAGGATTGGCAGCTCCACAAAATGAAGTCATAGTCTCAAGGGGAGTTAAACTCCAAGGACAATCCCTCTGAGGAACGGATCCACTGAGGCGCAGCAAACATCAGACACCAAACACCAACATGAAAAATCCAAAGGTCATCTTGAGGAAACTCGACAGAAGAAAAAAAAAAAGGAAATTAAGTGATAAAATTAAAAAAAAGCCAAAATATTATAAAAACATACACCCTATGCCCTAACTAACCAGGAAAGGAAAACCAAAAAAACTAAAAACAATCAACAAAACATTATAGAAAAGCACCAAAGCCAAAACTCTCGTTTAGGCCTTGAGGTGTTAGGGTGCCAAGACGATAAATCCACTTACTTTCTTGTTTAGCCAATTTCCCATGTCACCTCCCCTAAAGCCAAGAGTGATCATATCTATACCTTTGATTTTCAATAAAAACGGATTGCAGTTGCGAAATTTTTTAATACGTCTAGGGATGGTTTTTAGACTACATTCATCTTTGATTGTCTTGGCCTTTTCAGTATCAAGGCAATGTTCTCGAACTCAGATTTTTAACTCATGACTAGGGTTGAGCATTCCGATACTGCAAATATCGGGTATCGGCCGATATTGGCTGTATTGGAATTCCGATTCCGAGTTCCGATATTTTCGTCATATCGGATACCGGAATCGGGATTGTCACTGTCACTGTCAGTGTCCGTCGGTCGGGTCTGTCAGGAGTCAGCGGCACTTACCTGGCAGAAGATCTCCGGCGGTCACGTCCTGGACTGCTTCATGGCCGCCATCATCTTTCCCCGGCGGTCACATGCAGTTTCTCGCGATAACTGCAGTGACTGCTGGGTAATCCCGGCCGTAAACCAGTCAGTCCGATGACGTCACCGCCGGGGAAGCAGGTAATCAGCTGTGCTGCGCCGGGATGACAGGCTCTGCCTGTCATTGCGATGTAGCAGAGCTGGATCGTCGTGGGACTGTCGTTACTATGGACTGCGTCGGACAGGTGGTATACTGTTGGTTTGTTTTTTTTCTTTTTTTACAGGAGATCGATGGCGTCGCAGGAATGAGTGTATAATAAAATTAATGAAAACTGTGTTGTCTCTTTTATTTCATTAAAAGACTTTTTTCTTGCTTTGTCTTTTTTTTATACATTTAATAACTTTGGGATTAATAATGGATCGGTGTCTTATTGACCCTCTCCATTATTAACCGGGCTTATTGTCACCGTGCAATCAACGGTGACATTAACCCCTTATTACCCCACTTGCCACCGCTACAGGGCAGTGGGAAGAGCCGGGTAAAGTGCCACAATTGGCACATCTTTTGATGCGCCAAATGTGGGGCTGCTGTAGCCTGGTATTATCAGGCTGTTGAGGGCCAAAATCCATGGGCCTTGACAGTCTTTTAATACCAGGCCGCAGCAGTCTGCATTTTACTTGGCTGGTTAACAAAAATCGGGGGACCCCTACGCCGTTTTATTTTCGAGGGGATCCCCTATTTTTGTTAACCAGCCAAGCTAAGCAGACTGCTGTGGCCTGGTATTATCAGGCTTGCAAGGTCCATGGCTATTGGATCCTTACCAGCCTGAAAAACCAGGCCTCAGCGGTCTGCTTCATCTGGCTGGTTAACAAAAATAGGGGGACCCCACGCCAATTTTTTTCGAGGGGATCCCCTATTTTTGTTAATCAGCCAAGATATGCAGACTGCTGTGGCCTGGTATTATCAGGCTGGCAAGGTCCATGGATCTTGGCTCCTTAACAGCCTGAAAATCCAGGCCTCAGCGGTCTGCTTCATCTGGCTGGTTAACAAAAATAGGGGGGACCCCACGCCATTTTTTTTTCGAAGGGAACCCCTATTTTTGTTAATCAGTTCCCTCTGACGTCACTGATGGTGTCCCTGGCTGACCTGAAGTGAAAGTGGAAAGCAATCAATTAAGCTTTCCACTTCCTCTCCTGTCAGCCAGGAGAGGAGCTCATTCATTTGGGGGTTTACTGTGAGGCTGCAGCATTAGCTGCGGTCCCTGCAGTAAACATTAACCCTTTCTGAAGGATTACACCGTGGGACCTGACTGTACATCGGATTGGTAAGAATAATTTTGCTTTATTATTTTATTTTTATTACAGGAAATGGTTTTAGCAGGTAAATAAAATATGGTCAAAAACTGTGTGATTATTTCATTAAACTTCTTTTTTATTAAAGTGTGTGTGTTTGATTTTTCTTTCATACAATAGGATTAATAATTGATAGTTGTCTAATTGACAGCTCTCAATTATTAACCTGGCTTAAAGTGACCTTTCAATTGCAAGGTCATTTTAACCCCTTATTAACCCATTCGCCACCGCTACAGGGCAATGGGAATAGACGGGCAAAGTGCCAGAAAGGGCAAATCTAATTAGAGATTTGCCCTTTCTGGGGTGTCTGGGGGCAGATTTTAGTAGCCGGGGGGGGCCAAAAATAATGGTCTCTCTCTGGGCTATTATTATCTGCCCCCACTCACTGGCTTTGTCTGTCTGGTTGCGAAAATAGGGCGGGAGCCCACGCATTTTTTTTCAGCAATTTTACACCTCATATATATATATACATGTCATTGAGTTTGTGACACATATATATATATATATTTATAGTTCATACACTTCTACATAGTATAATAGCCGCTAATTCAATTGCCGGCTTTTGTGAAAATGCAGAACCCGACATGAAATGACACTTGGTTTACATAGAGTTAACCATGTCTTTTCATGTAGTTTGATATCTGATTTGCAGAAACAATTACATGAGTGTAAGTGTGCAAAATTTCACACCTGTAGGGGTTAATTAAAGGTGTAAATTCGTAGCAAAAAAGTCCGTTTTTTTTACAACAAATTTACACCTTTAATTAACCCCTACAGGTGTGAAATTTTGCACACATAGACTGATGTAATTGTTTGTGCAAATCAGATTGCAAACGACATGAAAAGACATGGTTAACCCTATGTACACCAAGTGTCATTTCATGTCGGGTGCTTCTGTCTTTCACAGAAGCCGGCTTTACCCGGCAATTGAATCAGAGGATATTTTACTATGTAGAAGTGTATAAACTATACATATATGTATATATATATGTCACAATGACATGTATATATATATATATATATATATTCTATGTGTGTATATTTAGTGTTTACAAGGAAATAAAGGTTTTTTTTAGTTGCGATATTTTGTTCCCATAGACTTACATGGGACTTCCAGTATCGGTATCGGGTATCGCCGATATTTTAATGGTATCGGCGATACCATTCCGATTCCGATACTTTTGGATATCGGAAAGTATCGCTCAACTCTACTCATGACTAGTAAGCTTGATATATATTTTCTTGCAAGGGCAGGTAGCATGGTATATGACCCCTTTTGATGAACACGTGATGTGTTTGCAGATGTCAAACACTTTGGAACTATCATGGTTTTCAAATGTTTTAGCCTTACTGAGGTTGGCACAGACCTTGAAAAGACCGCAAGGGAAAAAGCCCTTGTTGTCATTATTATTTTTAATATTGTACTTACCTGGATCATAGTGGCTGTGGATGAGTTGGTCTTGCAAGTTGCATGACTGTCTGGCCACCAATAAAGGTGAAGGTGGAGGGAACTTTTTGAGAATCGGACCTGTAAAGAGAATGTTCTAATGTTTCTTAAGGATGTCTTTGAATTCATACCATTGTTTATGGTAATTGGTGATGAATCGCACCTGATTCGTGGTTTTGTTTTTTTGGGGTGTCAAGATATTTTTAATCAGTAGGTCATTTCGAGATGTATTCTTGGCTCTAAGATAACCTTTTCGAATAGGTCTCCGGCTGTACCTACGATTTTGGAAGCGTTGCATTAGCTCTTTAGATTGACTCTCAAATTGTTGGTTCTCTGAGCAAATCCGTTTAACTCTTAGGAACCGGCCTATTGGAATCCTCTGTATCAAAGAATGTGGATGAGATGATCCTGCATGGAGTAGAGAATTTGTTGATGTGGGTTTGCGAAAAACCGTGGTAGATAATGACCCTTCAGAGGTAACAGAAATCAAAAGATCCAAAAATTAAATTTTTTTACCAAATTTGTAGGTCAGATTGATATTTTAAGGGTTATCATTAAGTGTATTCATTAAAGACTCAAGTTTCACTGCTGACCCTTCCCAGATAAACAGAATGTCATTGTCATGTATAGTGTACAGTTCCTATAGCGTCTTGTGCTTGGGTGCGAGGAAAACACATGAGACATAGGTTGATATGAAATGACTTGTATTACTTCATACAAGCATGCAGAAAAGGTCACACAGTTTGCAGGAACAGAGGCAGGAGAACACAGCAGGCCAGAGTAACTTCAAGCTCTACAATAACTCTCCAAGCAGGTTCAGGATCTCTTCTCTGTACCGTAATTCCTCTGCAAACATGGATTCACCAAACAGCAGGTTTCCAAAGTCCAAAAGTGTTCCAAAGTTCCTCAGTAGGAAATAGCTGGAGTCCAAAATCCTAGGTTTCCAGGAGTCAGGTCACAGGCTGACTGAGGCTTGATTCAGGAGCACTGATTGTTCAGCTGAGGCTGCTTAAGAAGCAAGAGGGAGAGAATCAGGGCGGGAACATGAAAACTGGAAACTCCATATTAACTGAGGGCAAGAGCTGCAGAAAGACAGAAAGCAAAATTGCAGACGGAAAACTGAGTTTCAAGGAACATGTCAAAAGAGACAAAGAACCTTACATTACTCCCCCCTTAAGGACAACCTCCGGTTGACCTCAGACCAGGCTTGTCAGGGTACCTCTGATGAAACTGGCGGAGCAGGCGAGGAGCATTTACATTATTGACTGGTTCCCATGAGTTGTCCTCCACTGGGTAGCCCTGCCATTTAATCAAATATTGCAACTGATTTCTGTACAACCTGGAATCTAGAATCCTTTCCACCATAAATTCTTCCTGACCATCGACCAGCACTGGGTCAGGGCAAGGAGAAGAGCGTCCAGGAAACGTATTGGGTGTTGCAGCCTTTAGTAGGGATACATGAAATACAGGGTGGATTCTCATAGTTCTGGGCAGTTGAAGACGACAAGCAACAGCACTTATAATCTTACTGATCTTATAAGGTCCAATGTACTTATGTCCCAATTTAGACGATGGAATCTTTATTTTAAGATTTCTGGTTGACAGCCAGACCAAATCTCCTACCTTGAAAGCTGGTGCAGGTTTACGAAATTTATCTGCTGCCTTCTTGTACCTTTCCTGAGCCAATTGTAGATTTTCCTTTAGAAGATCCATATTCTTTTGTAAAGAAGTGATTCTTTCAGCCACTGCCGGCAAGGGCGTATCTATGGGAAATCGAGGAAGAATGTTAGGATGATAACCTAGATTGGAGTAAAAAGGAGACTGCTTAGTGGAGGCGCTCTGAGAGTTATTATAAGAGAACTCAGCCAGTGGAAGTAGATCCACCCAATCATCTTGTAGGTGGCAGATAAAGCAGCGGAGATACTGCTCCAGGGTCTGATTGGTTCGTTCTGTCTGTCCATTAGTCTGGGGATGAAAAGCAGAAGAAAGGTTTACTTTAATGTCCAATGCGGCACAGAAATTTTGCCAAAATCTTGAAGTGAATTGCACCCCTCGATCCGAAATGACCTCATCCGGTACTCCATGTAAGCGAAACACATTCTTAATCATCAAGTCTGATGTCTGTTTTGCAGTGGGTAAGCCGACACAAGGGATAAAATGAGCTGCCTTTGTTAGACGGTCAACCACCACTAGAATGGTGTTCTTCCCTTGAGAGGTTGGTAACTCCACAATGAAGTCCATAGAAATGGATCCCCACGGGCGGGACGGGGTGGGAAGAGGTTGTAACAGACCAGTTGGTGAGGAGCGAGGTGTTTTGCATCTTGCACAGACTTCACATGAAGTGACATAGTTTAAAACATCTTTCCTGTAAGTGGGCCACCAAAAGAAACGAGAAAGAAATTCTTGTGTCTTTAGAATTCCCCTATGCCCGGCTATCTTGGAATCGTGGATGAGTTGCAATACTCTCAATCTGACTGTTTCAGGTATATACAGACGTTGTCCCTGAATCCACACACCATTCTTAAAGACAAGACTTACGTCCCTTGGGGGTTGAGCCAACAAAGAATCCGCATGGTATGCTTCCTTGATGTCCTTAAGTAGGTCTTGATTATGAATCACTCCCAGGAATCTAGAGTCAGGAAGAATAGTCTTAGGAGGAGTAAGTGGACGTGTCTCTGCTGAATGAATCCTAGAGAGTGCATCAGCCTTTCCATTGCGCGATCCTGGTCTATAAGAAATTACAAAATTAAATTGGTTTAGGAAAAGATTCCAGCGAGCCTGGCGAGGAGTCAGGCACTTAGCCGACCTGATAAATTCAAGGTTACGATGGTCTGTCAGGATGACTATTTGCTGTGCAGCTCCCTGAAGAAGGTGTCTCCATTCCTTGAAGGCGGCAATAATGGCCAACAATTCTCTATTGCCCACATCGTAGTTCCTCTCAGCCGAAGACAACTGCTGGGAAAAGAAGGCACAGGGATGCAAGACATTCTTCTCACCTGTTCTCTGAGAGAGTATAGCTCCAACGGCACAGTCTGAAGCATCCACCTCTATTATGAAGGCAAGCTCGGGGTTGGGATGTACTAAGATAGGTGCGGTGGTAAATTTATCCTTTAAACAGGAAAATGCTTCCTGAGCTTGCGGGGTCCAGGAGAACCTAGACTGTTTCCGGGTAAGTTGGGTGATAGGTGACACTACCTCAGAGAAATTCCTAATGAAACGTCTATAGAAGTTGGCAAACCCGATGAAGCGCTGCACCTCCTTCACATTTCTAGGAATTGGCCAATCCTTGATGGCTTGGGTCTTGCTTCCATCCATACTAATCCCTTGCCTAGATAGTACATACCCCAGAAATTGAATTTCGGTCCTATGGAATTCACACTTTTCAAGTTTGATGTAGAGATGGTTTTGTCTTAGGCGTTCTAAGACCATTCTCACATGTCCATGATGTTCCTCTGTGGAGTTAGAAAAAATTAGAATATCATCCAGATAAATCACCACAAATGTATCTAGGAGATCCCTGAAGATGTCATTCACCAAGTGTTGGAAAGTGGCTGGGGCGGTACTCAGACCAAAAGGCATAACTAGATATTCGAAGTGTCCATAGCGTGACCTGAATGCAGTCTTCCATTCATCCCCAGGTCTAATACGGACCAAGTTATAGGCCCCACGGAGATCCAATTTAGAGAAAATTTTGGCGTGCCGCACTCTCTCCAACAACTCAGGGATTAAAGGCAATGGATAACGGTTTCTAATAGTAACCTTATTGAGTTCCCTATAGTCTATGCAGGGTCTCAGAGATCCATCTTTCTTCTTCACAAAGAAGATGGGTGCACCTGCGGGAGATGAAGAGGGGCGTATGAAGCCTTTGGCTAGATTTTCATCTATGTAGTCCTTCAAAGCTTTTAGCTCGGGCCCCGCCAGGGGGTAGATCTTACCAAAAGGTATCTCGGCTCCAGGCAATAATTCGATTGGACAATCATATGGACGGTGAGGAGGAAGCTGATCAGCGTTCTTCTTGTCACATAAATCCACATAGTCCTGGTATACAGCTGGTAGTTCAGGGACTGACATGGTTCCTTTAGGAACAGAGCAAGCTGAAACTCCTTGACTCATCTGTTTCTCCGGAAAGTGTAATTCCTTGGTCTCCCAGTTAATCGTAGGATTCTGCGCCTGCAGCCATGGTAGCCCTAGAATAATGGGAAAGTGGGGAGAAGAGATAAGCATAAAAGACATTTTCTCCTGATGAGCTTTACCCATAAGGACCCTCAAAGGCTCTGTTTCCTGAACCACTGGTCCAGAGGTCAGCAGGGAGCCATCCACAGTCTCCATCTGTACTGGAGTAGCCTTCTTCACTGAACGTATCCCCTGTTTCAGAGCAAAGGAGATATCCATAAAATTTCCACTTGCTCCTGAGTCGATCATAGCAGAGCTAGACACCCAGACTGAGTCCACCCAGAGTTTGATGGAAAGGAAGCAATGAGAATTATTTCTTTTACAACTCAGCTGGGACACCGCTGAGGAAACTTGAAAAATTGCAGCGTTTATACCGTCATTGTCCCAGAACTAACAGAGTTTAAGTCCGAAAAATCAAGATCTCTTGCAGCAGATCTCTCTGGAGTCTGAGGCTCGGACATGACAGAGCTCCTCTCGCAACACTCACAGTGAATGACTGCTGCAGTAGTCTTACGAGAACGGCTGGGGCAGTTTATAATGAAGTGCCCTGACTTACCACAGTAAAAACATAGATTTTCCTTTATACGATGTTCTTTGCGTGCATCACTAACCCGTCTTTGTAAAGAGTCCACCTGCATGGGTTCAGGTTCTGGTTCCCTTGTGATCCTACTCAAAGGTTCCTTAGCTGAGGAGGGAGGTAGGAAAAGGTTAGTGCGATTATTTTCGAACCATCTCTCTTGTCTGCGTTCAGTCAGACGAGCATCAATACGGATACAATAGTTAATAAAGTCACCTAACGCAGTGGGAGGGTCGGCACGAGCAAGTTCATCCTTAATCAGTGGAGACAACCCTTTCCGAAAAATAGATTTTTTGGCGGAAGTGTCCCAAGTGGTATCAAGAGCCCATCTCCTGAAATCCAAGGCATATTCGGCTACTGAACGCTTACCTTGGCGCAAAGTTAACATGGCTGCTTCAGCTGTTGCACCTCGATTGGGGTCATCAAACACCTGCCCCATGGCTGAAATAAAAGCATCAAGGTGATTCAAACAATCATCCTCAGTCTCAATCAGAGGGTTTGCCCACATCAAAGCCTTATTGGTAAGCAACATGATTATAGTAAGCACTTTGGATCGTTCAGTGGGAAATTGTGAAGCATGTGCAGAGAAAAATAGATTGCATTGGTTAATAAATCCCCTGAATTTCTCACGTTCACCACCAAAACGAAAAGGAGGTAACTTGGGGATCCCAGAACTCGGGGTTATGGCAGGAGCCTGGACTCGTTCCTCTAGAGCCTCAATCCTGGCTCGTAATTCCTGAGTAGTTTGTCCAAACACTTGCAAATTATGATTAGTGAGGTCCTGTAGGCTTGCAAAACGGGTCTTTATAGTCTGTATATCTGCAAGGATTGTATCAGTCACTCCGCAAAGCTCCTTTATGCGGGCCTCCATCTTCCAGATCTTTTAAGGCAGAAGTGCTGGAAGGAGAAGAGGAAAGGAAAAAAAAAAAAACCAATAGTGTTTACCTGTGGTAACACTCCAGAGTAACATTTAAGGGAATGCGCTCACCTGGAATGGTTGTGAGAAGTCACAACCACTGTCATCACAGAAGGTATTAAACGGACATCTGATAGTTCCCTATAGTCTATGAGCACAGCAGACACGGCTTTCCCAGACCCAGCAGACACTAAACATTGGCTCCTGAATCTTGTCATGTATAGTGTACAGTTCCTATAGCGTCTTGTGCTTGGGTGCGAGGAAAACACATGAGACATAGGTTGATATGAAATGACTTGTATTACTTCATACAAGCATGCTGAAAAGGTCACACAGTTTGCAGGAACAGAGGCAGGAGAACACAGCAGGCCAGAGTAACTTCAAGCTCTACAATAACTCTCCAAGCAGGTTCAGGATCTCTTCTCTGTACCGTAATTCCTCTGCAAACATGGATTCACCAGACAGCAGGTTTCCAAAGTCCAAAAGTGTTCCAAAGTTCCTCAGTAGGAAATAGCTGGAGTCCAAAATCCTAGGTTTCCAGGAGTCAGGTCACAGGCTGACTGAGGCTTGATTCAGGAGCACTGATTGTTCAGCTGAGGCTGCTTAAGAAGCAAGAGGGAGAGAATCAGGGCGGGAACATGAAAACTGGAAACTCCATATTAACTGAGGGCAAGAGCTGCAGAAAGACAGAAAGCAAAATGGCCGACGGAAAACTGAGTTTCAAGGAACATGTCAAAAGAGACAAAGAACCTTACAGTCATCTACGTATCTTTGCCATTTCTGGATCTTACTGATCCCAGGTATTGTGTCATTTTGGAACACCTCAGCTATTTTTTCTTGTACCCTAACATAATTTTATATTTATCTTGTATGGAACTAAATTACTACTTGAATAGATATTCTTGAGGTCTAGTGCTATAGTAATTATTGATTACAAACAACCAGTATGCCGTATTGATTTTCTACCTTCTAATTTTTAAGCACTTTGAACCTGGAATTATTTTGATGTAATTATGTCTATTTGATGCATTTTGAGAACGTTTGTAATACTTACCTGTTGCAAAACTTATTTGCACATTCCGCTCCTTCTATCTTCATCCTTTTTCTGCACCTTTCTAATGTTTTTATAAAAGTAATAATTTAATAAAAATAATTTTTAAGACATACAGTTTATTGAAACACTTCTTTTCTACCCAAGGTTCACGTTCACCTAGGGTTATTTGTTGAAATTTTGTTTATTTTGGAGAAGTGGGGTTACCCTTGAATATGGGTTTTTTGTACCATTAGGACATTAAGTTAAATTAATCCTATCTAATACAGTAGTATAGTAGATAGCAACTACTGCTTATATTCAAGTGTTGCCTTATCCTGACAGTAACGGACTAGTCAGAGGAGAGGCAGCAGACAACTATAGCCCCAAATCTAAATCCTTAACCAAAAGACAATTCCCAATTGCCCAGGGTACATAAAAGCCAGCAACGTCTACTGATAGATCATTTGAATCATAAAGGTACATGGAAAAGTGGTGCTTCAGGTAATAACCATTCAGGCTAGGTCAAGGTGAGAAGGGGTGTGCTGGCCCTACATACAACCCCTGCTGTACCCCTGCTGTCACCTGCCTGTTTGCGGAGGTTGGCTCCCTAAGATGGCGAGAAATGGCGCCCCAGCTCATGTCGGCTGCCCCTTAACTCCTGTAAACAACCCTTAGACAGACGTATAGTAGGAAACAGAGAGCTTGTATGGCCTGTACCTGCTTATGTCATTCTTTTGAACCAGAGAGAATTTTCCATATTTTGATCTTTGGGTGACACTTCCGAGACCACTAAACTAGATGAGAAGTGATTAGGTGACTTATAATGGATCTCTTCTTTGAGAAGATCTCCCCTGCACTTTGAGGGGTGGTTATTATAAAGATGTTTTCACTAGGCTACGTTCCTAATATGAGCTTTTGGTGAGTTTTTGATGTTGCAGATTTTCTGCACCCATTAGGTAAAATAGGTTACTTGCATTTTTTTAAATATGCAGCCCAAAAAACTCACCAAAAACTCAATGTGGGAACGCAACCTAAAATAGTTATTTTAAGTAATTATGTAAGAAATCTTATTTTGTTGGGACTTTCTTTAAAATGTGTCTTTATTTTGTTAGAGGAATGTTTGCTAAGCAGAGACCAACCTGATACCACATTCAGAAGTGAAGCCTGTGAGACTGTAAGCACTTTCATGTTTATCTACAAATTTGGGGCACATTGTTCCGAAATTTTCACCAATTGACTATTTTTTTTTACTTATCAGGATGAAGAGAAGTCATTAAAGATCAAACAAGTTTTTGGATCTGGTCTTCCTCATTGCTAGAGTGGCCCTCACTCTGATTTAGAAGTTTTGGGGTTTCAGATTACTGCTGGGGAGAATAAGAAATGTACAGCTAGATGATTTCTATTTGTCTTTGACGATTGTGAGGAGTGTTTCTTTATTTATAGGCTTCATGAATATAGGTGTTCTGTACATAAATATAGGTGTTTCTTACGTGATAGAAAATGGCAAAATTTACAGCTGCATAATAAGAAAAAGACACTCCCTTTATCCACCCAGCTTAGTAGCACCCCTCATCAGTTTTTTGTTCTAGTTCTTTCATGAGAAGTGTCAAACCCTGAAGGCTTATTCAGATGTTCGTGCCAATCGGTCTGGACTGGACGTGGGTGTCCCGACCTGAGCATTACAGCCTCATATAAATACATGAAGCTGTTGTGCTCCATTTGGGAGACCCAAGGCCAGTTTGTGCATTGCGGTCAAAGATCAGACCGAAATCCATGGATGTGTGCATGAGGCCTTACTGCGAGATTTGGCAGGGCCTTACCCCTTCCTTACTCTAACTTCATTGAGTATGGATACATTTCTTGTTGTGAGGTTATCTCATTTTAGTATTTTTCCTAACTTTTCCAAGTTGAAACCTCCCCCCTTTTCCGAATATGAGATTGCGGGCTGGAAAACAAGCAACCTACAGGAATTTCGGGAGGTTATGATGTGGCCCAGGAGATTTGACGTTGCTTCCGGTAACACAGGAGGCATCACCTTTCTAGACATAATTGGGTGGATTTATGGAAACGGTCTATAAGAAAACGATCTTTGCCCATAACTACCAATCACAGCATATCTTTCATTTATTAAGAACCCTACTTGAAATGAAAGCTTTGCTGTGATTGGTTGACATGCCCAACAAACAGTTTTTCTTATAGACAGTTTAATTCTATTGTCCCCATGTGAGGAAATGAGGCAGACTTAGCAAAATACCTAAAAGAAAAATTGTCTTTTTTGTCCACGGAAACCAATCAAAGAGTAGCTTTCATTTTTTTTAGAGCCCTTCATTTTTACAGTTTGTTATATCTGCACCATTTACTCATTTGGAGAGAATATAATGAAACTCTCTATACACTTTGTTCTCACACCATCCTGGTTGGGGTAGGGAACAGATAAGTATAAGTCAGAACTTGCATAGCAAGGCGCGTGACCCCAGGGTATCCACCTTCTGGGATAATCCTGGGGACAGGTATATACTAGGGTGCCCACTAGAGTGAGGGATAGGGAAGGAGCCACTTTCCCCAAGAAATCCTGCAACAGTACCGTGACATTAAGCTATTAGAATACCATATGGTTTAAGTGATTTGGGTGCGTGTTTGTAGCAATTCACACAATAAAAACATTACACAGATATAATTATAAAAAAGGGCGTATATTGGGTCTCTATAGAGTGGAACTGGAGAAAATGAATGTCATATATTAAATGTGTTTATATTTTATATGGTCAATGTAAAAAAAATGAAATGACAGAGTTTGTTTAACATTAAATTAAAGCATTAAATTTGGACAGACAAACTGCATCATATGAATATGTACGAGACGTGCTCAACGTAATCTTTGAATTGAGCTGGCAGAAATGGAAACGTGTTCAAAGTAATCATTGTATTGATTTAGTAGATATGGGATTGGGAACATTAGTTTTGCACAAATACTGTAAACTGCATGAGAACGTAGAAACTAATATACTAAGGTCTACAGAGATTAAACTCACCCCAGATTAAAAAAACTACTAGACCACAAACCCTGTTTTCCTTTCCCTTTTTAATCCGCTTGCTTTAGTGATGATAGAGAATGAATGGAGTTGGGTGGTGTGCGTATCAACCCACTTCTCAATTTAAATGGGGCCTCTAGAAAACCCACAACTGGAATTTGTTGGGGAGAAATTCCCACCAATCAGAAAGTTATGACCTATCTAATGGATTAGTGATAACTTCAGATGAGTAAATCTGCCACAATTAGAATTTGGCAGATTGCAACCCCTCTTGCTAATTAACAGTTCTGCTGTAGAAGCTCTCCAGCC
The DNA here is from genome assembly GCA_033576555.1 of Oophaga sylvatica. Classification (NCBI taxonomy): domain Eukaryota; kingdom Metazoa; phylum Chordata; class Amphibia; order Anura; family Dendrobatidae; genus Oophaga; species Oophaga sylvatica. Next base: position 519,589,963 of record JARQOD010000004.1, read on the forward strand.
AGTGCTAAGTGAGTCATCCTGCATCTTCACTCAGCAATAAGCTTCTGCCACCAACTAGGCCTCAGACATCACAACATCATAATGTCATGACACACAATGAGAAGTCCCAATTAATGTCTTCAAAGGACAATGTGCTTCATTGCGTCATGGAACGGGTCATGATGTCTGGGGTTTTCTTTGTGTAATGTGAAGATCGTAGTAGAAGACACGAGATGAAGAGCTAAACACTGAACTGTGGGCTGTAGAGACAGGATAGGATAGAGGTGAGTAGTGATGAACCAGTATGCTCGTTGCTCAGATTTTCCCGAGCACACTCAGGTGGTCTCCGAGTATTTGGAAGTGCTCTGAGATTTAGTTTCTGTTGCCACAGATGCATGATTTGCGGCTACTTGACAGCCTGAATATATGTGAGGATTGCCTGTTTGTTAGGGAATTCCCACATGTATTCAGGCTGTCAAATAGCTGCAAATCATGCATCTGTGGCAACAGAAACTAAATCTCGAGCACTTCCAAATACTCGGAGACCACCCGAGCAACGAGTATACTCACTCATCACTAGAGGTGATGTCAGTATATATTTTTTTCCATTTTGATCAATTCTGTTCAAGTGATTAGCAAAAAAATTCAAATTCGAGAGAATTTGAAATTTTTTAAACATCAAGGTGAATCCAATTGAACAGATTTGGTTATCTCTAATGATAACTTCTAAAGATGTGAATAACTCTTTAAATCATTTATAACAGCTCTCTCGAAATGTACAGAAGGCTCCTGCAAACATTGTCTCTTTCAAAGTATCCTGTAGAAGAAAGCCAGAATTAATAGAAGGAATTTAGGTAGTTTCTGCTGTTTCAATAGAGGCATATTAATTACCATGTTCCATTACACCAGAACCATGTAAAGTGTAACATGAGGACATTTAAGGATGGTATTGTATGAGCCAGACCCATATTAATCTATTATTAAATATGATTATGTATGCAAATAAACAGTAGACATATTTTGATCCTAATTTGTATGCTGATTTTGGCTTTAATTTTGCCTGTATTTAATTGTGAAATTCAAAGGACATATAAAAGGTGATGCAGCAGTGTTAGTAAAGTTTGAAGAGGAATGATCATCAGAAAATTACCTATTGTGTAAGTCAAGTTTTTATGTTATATGTGAGTCGCCCTCCAGAGCAATGGGAACTCGGATCTGAGCCTATAGACTACTATGGGGGATGTCACGGCAACACAGCTCAGTCCGTGGCTCTGGTGCTCATTCTTTAATGTGGGATATTTACAGGTGAATTGGATATTGGTATGGGAAATTTGTGACACCACTTGTGGTACCTGGTCAGGATGACCAGCGCTGCTATGCAGATCCACTGAAGGGTTAATATTGTGCAGCTAGATGTTAAGCCTTCCACAAGTAAGGTTGAGTTTCCCTCCAGGGCAGATAGATGTGTGGGGATGCAGGACAGATGGGGACCCGGCAGTCAGGGGCAATAAGGTAGACACACACATAAGTCACTTTGGTACCTTTACTGAAGATGTTGCAGGCACTCCCCGGAGCACTGTAGGGTGAAGGGTGCACATCCAGATTCCTCCACTGAGTAGGTGTGTGGCCTCCTGTTCTTTGTCTCTTTGTAATGAAGTCTTGGCCTGCGTGTAGCTGGGCCTAGCTTAGTCTCGGTCTTGTACCTGGCTGACCTTGTGGTTGGACCTTCTCTCTGAAAGTACACAGTCTCTGCTTGCAGGGCCCTGCTTGCCAGACTCCGTCCTCCTGATCCTGCTACGTATCAGCTCGGTGGTACTCCTGGGACTTGTAGTCCTTCAGGAACTCCGGTGTTCTCCTAATGGGTCGTGGAGATCCCTATAGGCTCGGACCCCGGTGTCCGGTAATGCTTGCTGAGATGAGCTGTAGAGGCTCCTCTGTCTCATTAACTTTCCACTCGCCTTCGGCCTACCTGGATCCTCACACGATCACACACTGGCAGTTGGTGGGCTGCCTCTTCACCGCTCTCTAAGCGTCAGCACGCTTCCCACTGAGCTGTACTCCTAGCTTCAGCTCTGACTAGGCTGGAGTGGTTTTTGTTCCACTCTTTACTAGACTCCACTCTCTGAACTGAATAGCTCTGCAGCCTCTCTAACCTCAGCTCTGCACTTCACCTTGCTGCAGACTGACTGAGTTATCTGAGATGACTCGCTGACTGACTTCTCTGAGGTGGCTGCACTGAACTGACTTGGTGTTTCCTGTGTCAGCTTCTTTTATATGTCTAAAACAGCTCCCTCTGGTGGTCTTTGGGATAAGATGAACGTGTGTGAAGGTGTATAATAACCTCTAGTGGTATATTCTTTCAGTGCACCCTTCTGGGAGATATGGATTCAGTCGCAGCTGGGCTCCACATTCCCCCCTAGTAGAACTCAGCACTCCGGGGCTGAAATACAAAAACAAAGAACAATAAACATTGTATAAATAACTCTTCCTTTACAGGAGGTAAGGCACACTTGAACTGTTGCATAACGGTAAATGAACAACTATATACATTAGCACACAATGAGGAAATGAGCAACCATAAAAGTCCCAGTCTCTTTTGGAAAAGGATGCTCAAAAGGGGTAGAGAAAACAAGCAAAATAATGTCCATTCACTTGTTTCAATTTTAAAAGGAAAGCAGATTAATAAATAACGGTATAATAAAGCATATTATAAGCAAAAATATATACATTTATGTACAGTGACTCTAGACAATTATTTACATTTGCCAAGGGTTGAACTAATCTCTAAACCTAGCAGGGATGTGTCCTTTTGTGCTACGTTCTGACCTGCGTGGTGCAGTGACCTGTGAGGTAGCAGTTTCCCTGTTTGTTCTGCGTGAGAGTGAATTATAGTATTGCCTCAACCTCTCTACAGGACTGGCAAGTACACTGTGAGCTGGGTGAACTGGCTCGACTTCTGCAGGGGATCCTTCTTCCTGAGGTTCAGCTTCTTGGGATTCTGCTTCTTGGGGTGCTGCTTCTTGGGGTTCTGCTGGAGCAGGTTCTTCTGGAACTGACTCTACTGCAACAACTGGTGCAACTGGATGTAGAGGTTCTCTTTGTGGTTGATAGAATTGAAGCACGGGAATGATTACGGCTTCTCCAATGCGAGGCCAATCCACTGGGAAATCTCCTAAGTCTGTATGTATGACTGCTTATAACGCTCTTCCTGATTGACAACAGGTTCTTCTTCTTGAAGCTTTAACGGATCTGGACACAACTTTAGGTGATCTCTGGATACAGTGGTAGTTGTTCTTCCTCCATCTTTGCTAATTATACACGTTTTCTTGTTGTCAAACCTTGAATTCTGTACGATGTAGGGCTTTCTTTCCCATTGATGTCGAGTTTGTGTATCCTCCTCTTTCTTTTCAACACGACTTGACCAGGTGCGAAAGGTTCAGCTGGTGCACTTTTGTTGTAGCGATCTTCTTGTTTATCCCTTACTCGATTGAGACTATCTTCAACGCAGGCCTGTACTTTTCTGTACTGTTCCTGTCTGTTTGTGTCCCAGTCTTCAGTAGTCACATCTGCTTCTGGTTCTACAACACCAAGCTCCAGATCCATGGGCAGCTTTCCTGGTCTGGCCCGCATGAGATAAACTGGGGTGCAATTGGTGGAACTCACAGGTATGTGATTGTACAGATCTACCAGGTCAGGTAGTAAGTCTGGCCACCGATTTCTCTCCTCGAGTGGTACAGTCTTCAGCAGGTCAATGACGATGTGATTCATCTTCTCACAGAGACCATTAGTTTGGGGGTGGTACGGAGTGGTTCTTATCTTCTTACACCCGTACAAGTGACAGAACTCTTTGAACAATTCGGCCTCGAAGGCTGGGCCTTGGTCAGTTAGTACCTGCTCAGGATATCCGTGTGGTCTGCAGAAATACGCTTGGAACGTCTTTGCTGCTGTCTCTGCCGTCAGATCTTTGACAGGGGCGACCACCAGGAACCTGGAGTAGTGATCCACCATAGTCAGGGCATAGGAGTATCCTGACCGGCTGGGTGACAACTTGACATGGTCCAGGGCCACGATCTCCAAGGGATGAGTCGTCTTGATGGGTTGCAGGGGTGCCTTCTGACTGCTGTAGTCCTTTCTTCTGAGGCCACAGGGTCCACAGTTCTGGCACCACCTCTCAATGGAGCTGCGCATTCCCACCCAATAGAAACGACACTTCAACAGGGTCTCCAGCTTCTTCCAGCCAAAGTGTCCCGCTTGATCGTGGTAGGCTTCCAACACCATCTGGATGTCTGCTCTTGGGACTACTATCTGCCATACCATCTCATGGGTCCTTGGGTTGACGTACCTCCGGCACAGCTTCTCACGGTAGATAAACAGCCGGCTTCTCTCATTCCACAGCTGCTTTGCTTGAAGAGACGCATCCTTCTCCAAGGAGGAACCTTCTTGAGTTATCAGCTCTTTGATTCGGCTGACAACTGGATCGCTGTCCTGAGTCTCCTTCCAGCTGTGGTGAGGTAAAGGATTTAACGTCTTACCACGCAGCCTCCTGCAGGCTTGTTGCTCGTGGATCATCCCATTCCTGTGAAAGGCAGGTAGTTCAATCTCTTCCAGATCATCCACTTCTTCTTCTGTGTCCGATTCATGAGGCATCCTGGATAGGGCATCAGCATTGGCATTCTTGCGGCCTGCTCGGTACTTGACTGTGAATTGGTAGTTTGACAGCCGAGCCATCCAGCGTTGTTCCATGGCTCCCAGCTTAGCTGTTTCAAGATGCGTCAAGGGGTTGTTATCAGTGTAGGCAGTGAACTTGCTGGAGGCTAGGTAGTGCTTAAACCTCTCCGTGATGGCCCAGACCAGTGCCAGGAACTCCAACTTGAAGCTGCTATAGTTCTCTGGGTTCCTCTCGGTTGGGCGGAGCTTCCTGCTTGCATAGGCGATGACTTTCTCCAGGCCATTTTGCTTCTGACTGAGGACAGCTCCCAATCCTTCATTGCTGGCATCAATATACAGCAGGAACGGCTGGCTGTAGTCAGGATAGGCTAGGATCTCATCACCTGTCAGGATCTCCTTCATTTCCTTGAATGCCCCAGCCTGTTCTTTACCCCAATGGAATGGAGAATTTCTGCTCTTGAGGGACTGTCCCACCAGGAGGTCTTGCAGAGGCGCTGCTTTCTTGGTGTAATCTTTTACAAACCTCCGGTAGTATCCTGTCAGTCCCAGGAACTGTCGCACCTCCTTGAGATTTTTTCGGCTCCGGCCATTTCTGGATGGCGGTGATCTTCTCGGGGTCTGGCGCTACTCCTTCTGAGCTGACAATATGTCCCAGATACTGTACCTTTTGTTTGAGCAGATGGCACTTTGAAGGCTTCAGTTTCATCCCATACTTGGCAGTGACTCGAATAACTCCGCCAGGTGCTTCAGGTGGTCTTCATACGTCTTGGAGTACACAATTACGTCGTCCAGGTACAGCAACACAGTTTCAAAGTTGAGATGTCCCAGGCAGCTCTTCATCACTCTCTGGAACGTTCCAGGGGCGCTGCTGAGTCCAAACGGCATCCTGTCGAACTCACAGAGTCCCATTGGGGTGGTGAAAGCCGTCTTCTCCCTATCCTCCTCAGCCACAGCTACTTGCCAGTACCCACTAGTGAGGTCAAGGGTGGAAAAGTAATTAGCAGTCTTTAGTGCAGCTAAGGATTCCTCAATGCATGGTAAAGGGTATGCATCTTTATGTGTAATGCGATTTACTTGTCTGTAATCTACACACATTCTCATGCTTCCATCCTTTTTCCTTACTAAGACTAGAGGTGCTGCCCAGGGACTGCAACTATCCCTTATCACCCCTGCTTCCTTCATATCACGCAACATTTCCTTGGCTTTCTGGTAGTGTGCTGGTGGTATAGGCCTGTACCGTTCTTTAATGGGAGGATGATTGCCTGTGGGGATGTGATGTTGAACCCCTTTAATTTTCCCAAAGTCGAGTGGGTGTTTGCTGAATACCTGTGCATACTCCTGAACTACTCGGTATACTCCTTGTTTCTGGTGGGCTGGAGTGGTGTCTGTCCCGACATGGAGCTGCTGACACCAATCCTCCACCTGGGTGGTCGGACCGTTATCCTCCACTGGTTGTGGGGAGGTTAAGGGCTCCGTTGTGTGAATGGAGTTATTATCCACAGCATGTAACTTAGCAACAGTGGCATAACGTGGTAATTTGACTTCATCCTCTCCCCAGTTGAGAAGACGCACTGGCACCCTCCCATTATGTACATCCACTACCCCTCTGGCAGTCAAGAGTGTAGGTCTGTGTTCTGAACAATGGGGCTCTACTACTGCTTGGTAGTTCTGTCCTCTCAGACCTATTGCTGCTCTACACCAAATAAGCATTTCACTCATTGGGGGTATCACAATGGGGTTCGGGTCTGTTACCCGTACATTACCAATCTCACCACCGGTCAGTTTCACTTGCTGCTGGCACATCAGGGTTCGGATCTCCTTCCGGATCACTCCCTTTTGCCTTGGTCTGGCAACATCGGCGAGCTGTTGGAGTAAAAACACAACCTCCTCCAAACAGTTACTAATAATGTTAGTGCCTAAAACCACATTCAACCCATTTTCCTCATTAACAGTCTTCACTACAAGAAGTCCCTGATCTTTTAGCTCCACTCTCCCCACTTTTACGTCTACGTTTTTAGCCCCCAGTAAGTCAAGAGGGAGGCCATTAGAGGCGTATACGGCAAAGTCAGGGTTTGGGGGTTGGAGACCGTCACTGGACCAGTATCTATTGTAAAGAACATCAGGTATGACGGTTACCTGAGATCCAGTGTCCAGCAGGGCAGGGATTGCGATCCCGTCCAGTATGATGGACAGGTATGGTCTTCCTCCCACAAACCTGCGGTTCCAGTCTGAGGGGCCTGAGGAGTCTATTCCTGGGTGTTGGCCCTCGGACCCAGGATTTGCTCGTTTAAAGGACACCGACGTGCTGGGTGATTTTCTCTGTGGCAGCGGTAGCAGATGATCTCTCGGCGAGGATGATGCTGGTCGCGGGTCCTTCCTGGGGGTGGCGTTGTCCTCCTTCTCCTCCGGTTCATCCAATGGACATCCTCTGGGCAGTCAGCTAGCAGGATATTTCCTTCTTCCTCCGTCGGCAGTTGCAGGGCACTCATTACAGTGGCCAGGTTTTTGGTCAGCTGGCGCACTTCTGAGCGCAGACAGTCCAGCTCAGTAGGGGGCGCCACCTGCGTTTTGGCTTCCGCAACCAGCGGGGAAAAGGTGGATGCTGCTGGCTTTAGGGTGGCTTCACTCGGGTGACACTGGGTTGCCATCTCGGGTGTTTCCAGGGGTCGCAGTCCTTTTATAGCCATATCCTTAAGGGCATCAAAGGTAGCATCAGGATGATCCAAGGACCACCAGTGCACAGTCCTGCTTTCAGCTTGGGACCTCAGTCCCCGTACAAATTGTTCTTTTAACATCTTATTCTCTTTGGTGACACTTATGGGGTTAACCTGTTTGAGTGCTCGCAGGGCCCCCTGTAGTCAGCAGGCGTAGTCCCTAATGCTGTCATCTGGTTTCTGGGAGCATTGGTAAAACCTCATTCGGAGATCTGTTCAGTGCGGTCCTCAAAGATAGTCTGTAGCTTTAAGAAAATTGCAAGCACTGATTCCTGGTCTGCAGCTGTCCAAATCTCTACTTCCCTCTCTGCAGCACCAGTCAATTGTCCCACTACCACTGCAGCTCTCTGCTTTTCTGACATAGGGTACATGTCCATTATACTACATATTTTGCGCTTGAACCCTGACAGGGTGTGTGGCTTGCCGCCATACTGAGGGAGCCACTTTGCTCCAGGCATGTATGGCAGCGTTAGCGGTACTATCGGGGCCACAGGACCAGGTGAGGGGCCAGTGTTTCCAGCCTGTGCGGCAGCGCCGGTGGGTAAGTCATTGGGGCGGTCGGCCTGGGCCGCGCGGTCAGCTTGCGGCTGCGACATGTCTGCGCCCCCTAGTTAAGCGTGGCCTACCTTCTCTGAAGGCTGCAGCTCTGCAGGCCACAGCGATGTAGAAGGACCTGCGTCGCCGGCGCTCTGACGTCAGAGCATTCACTGAAGCTCTCCACAGGACCTGCCGCCGCGTCAGCGTTGGGGGCGTGTCCAGGACTCAGCGCGCTTTGGCAGGTACGCCCACTAGTTTTTCGCGCTGTGGCGCTGTAAATGGCGGGTAATGGCGGGCAAATAGCGGGAAATCTTCACCACATACAAAACACAGTGTTTTAGTGAGGCACACAGTACCCGGTGGCAACGGGCATAAATTACTCCGTTGCTGCAGGGCACGACATCCTGTTCAGGGACGCCAGAGAAAGAGATGAGTCGCCCTCCAGAGCAATGGGTACTCGGATCTGAGCCTATAGACTACTTGGGGGATGTCACGGCAACACAGCTCAGTCCGTGGCTCTGGTGCTCATTCTTTAATGTGGGATATTTACAGGTGAATTGGATATTGGTATGGGAAATTCGTGATGCCACTTGTGGTACCTGGTCAGGATGACCAGCGCTGCTTGCAGATCCACTGAAGGGTTAATATTGTGCAGCTAGATGTTAAGCCTTCCACAAGTAAGGCTGAGTTTCCCTCCAGGGCAGATAGATGTGTGGGGATGCAGGACAGACGGGGACCCGACAGTCAGGGGCAATAAGGTAGGCACACACATAAGTCACTTTGGTACCTTTACTGAAGATGTTGCAGGCTCTCCCCGGAGCACTGTAGGGTGAAGGGTGCACATCCAGATTCCTCCACTGAGTAGGTGTGTGGCCTCCTGTTCTCTGTCTCTTTGTAATGAAGTCTTGGCCTGTGTGTAGCTGGGCCTAGCTTAGTCTCCGTCTTGTACCTGGCTGACCTTGTGGTTGGACCTTCTCTCTGAAAGTACACAGTCTCTGCTTGCAGGGCCCTGCTTGCCAGACTTCGTCCTCCTGATCCTGCTACGTATCAGTTCGGTGGTACTCCTGGGACTTGTAGTCCTTCAGGAACTCCGGTGTTCTCCTAATGGGTCGTGGAGATCCCTATAGGCTCGGACCCCGGTGTGCGGTAAGGCTTGCTGAGATGAGCTGTAGAGGCTCCTCTGTCTCATTAACTTTCCACTCGCCTTCGGCCTACCTGGATCCTCACACGATCACACACTGGCAGTTGGTGGGCTGCCTCTTCACCGCTCTCTAAGCGTCGGCACGCTTCCCACTGAGCTGTACTCCTAGCTTCAGCTCTGACTAGGCTGGAGTGGTTTCTGTTCCACTCTTTACTAGACTCCACTCTCTGAACTGAATAGCTCTGCAGTCTCTCTAACCTCAGCTCTGCACTTCACCTTGCTGCAGACTGACTGAGTTATCTGAGATGACTCGCTGACTGACTTCTCTGAGGTGGCTGCACTGAACTGACTTGGTGTTTCCTGTGTCAGCTTCTTTTATATGTCTAAAACAGCTCCCTCTGGTGGTCTTTGGGATAAGATGAACGTGTGTGAAGGTGTATAATGACCTCTAGTGGTATATTCTTTCAGTGCACCCTTCTGGGAGATATGGATTCAGTCGCAGCTGGGCTCCACATATGTTTTAGATATGTTTTTACATTACATTTTACATTTTCACACAGGTCACTAAGTATAATATTAGAGTGATTCTTCCTGTTAGGTA
>JARQOD010000004.1:519599702-519642035 GCA_033576555.1 Oophaga sylvatica
GGGGGGACACCGATACACAGGGGTTCCTGGTTAGATCATCGGTGAACACACAGTTTGGGCCAGTGGCACGACAACACTGTTTTTTCAAGCTGTTAAATGGGTTATCCAGTCTTAAGTAGAAAAATCTGCAAGCACCATGTGACTGCAAACTGCCAAATAGTGTCAGTGTGTGATGTGCACACTGTCAGGATGCCTCTGTATGCCCTATGTGAGTGGGCAGTCACATGCCGTCTAGCAGTTCCTTCTCTAGAACATTGAGAAGCAGAGGATAGTCTAGTCAGCACTTGACTGCAAGGGATGCAAATTGCATATATGGTTACGTGACCGCCTGCCCTCACTGGGCACACAAGGGAATCGTGACAGTGTACACATTGCACACTGTCACTATTTCAGCAGTCCCGTAGTGTCTGCTGACTTTCCTTATGAAACCAGAAAACACTGTTTAATAAAGCAGAAAGCGGTTGACGGAGCAGTGGTTCCCCACCCCCCGCCCCCGATAAAGATAAAAATCTTTAACCCCTTCATGAGTGATAATTTTTGTGTTATTATTCTGTTGTCATAACTGTATGGTAGTTTTTTTTTTTTTGTATGCTGGGCTGACATTTTTATTCATTATGTTTAGGTATATACAATGTATTGATCACTTTTTATTGCATTTCTTAGGGGAGCTGTTGTGACTGAAAAATGGAAATTCTCGATTTCGATTTTTTTTATTTTTTTTTTCTCCTCAGGATGTTTATCGAAATTTTAACTATGTAAAGTGCAATTTTACAGACTGAGCAATATCAACTCCAACTATGCTGGTTTTTTTTCGTTGTTAAATTGGGGGATGATTTAAACTTTTTTTTTTATTATTATTTTCCATTCCTACTTCTGAAAACATTTTTAATATTGCTATCGCTTGTACTACATAAGGCGAGCCTACAATATTGCGGTATATACACTCCTCAACATTGAAATTGCAACACAAAGAAGGAAAAATCTTGTAATTATGGAAACCACAGGATGGCTAGACATGTTAATGATGAAAAAAACATGTCAAAACCTCTCTCTTTATTCAGTATGGAGTGTGAGCGCCACACACAGAAATCCCGCACTTACAGCCTCGGCTGCTATCAATGAGGTTATTAATGGTTGTCTGAGGAATGTTTTGCCGCACTGAATGCTCTTGGGCAAATCATCAAGATCTGCTGCTGGCTAGAGTTGAGCGATACTTTCCGATATCCAAAAGTATCGGAATGGTATCGCCGATACCCAAAAAATATCGGCGATACCGATACCGGAAATCCAATGTAAGTCTATGGGAACAAAATATCGGAATTAAAAAAACCCCATTCTTTCCTTGTTGGTTAATTGTACATGAAGGAAAACAACAAAGAGTAATGTAGAATGTATTGGGGAAGGTTGAGGAGACATTAAAGGCATAGATGTTTAACCCAATCAAATGGAATAGCATAAATATTTTTTTTTTTTTAAAGATGTTCGGATTGACGAAGAAATTGACAATGTTGTTCACGTTTTTTCTATTTTGGCAAATATGTATATTTCACAACTTCCATGCTCTTCACCTTTTTAACTTTTGACACACTTTCTCCTTCATAATCTTCAGCAGCATCATCTTTTTCATCAAATTATTCTTCATCTTCACCTTCTTTATCTTCTTCTTAAACTTCTTGCTATTCATCTTTTTCTTAACATTACTCATATTCTTCTTATTAAACTATTATTCTTATTCATATTCTACTTCATCTTCTTCATCATATTCTTATTTGTGACAGAGAATCCTGTACTTGTAATCTGTCAAAGTATGAATTTTTCATTCTTCCGTTCTTGTTGTCACAAAAGATTTAAATTACAACAGTATTTGTCCGTGTTCAGTTTAGCCTGCAGCAGCAGCAGGCATTTTCCAGGGGCACCACGAGGAGGAACGGACTCACCCCCATACACTGCTTAGTCTTCTTCTGCTTATAATTTAGAGCATATATTTTTAGATCTTCTGCTTATTGTTCTTGTGTCTCTTGTTCTGTATCTTGTATTTGTAGCACAACCTTGTACCAGCTGATGTTACTGGGACACGGTTACTAAGCAGGAGGTACCTGTGCTCCAAAGCACTACCAAGGACCAGCAGACGTTGCAGGAACTCGGATACCGAGATGGAGGCACCTAGGCCAAAGACACTGCGGAGAACCAGTTGACGGTACTGGAACCCGGACGGGTAGCAGAAGGTACAAGAGCCAATGCAAGTAACGAGGACCAGCTGACTGTGCTGGAACCCAGAGGGGCAGCAGAAGGAAAAGAGCCAATGGCACAACCGAGGACCAGCTGACGTTACTGGGACACGGTTACTAAGCAGGAGGTACCTGTGCTCCAAAGCACTACCAAGGACCAGCAGACGTTGCTGGAACTCGGATACCGAGATGGAGGCACCTAGGGCAAAGGCACTGCGGAGAACCAGCTGACGGTACTGGAACCCGGACGGGTAGCAGAAGGTACCCATGGAAATTTAAGTTGACAGGCCGCGAGCCGGCCGCAGTTACCGAATCCCACAGTACTACAGTGGGTGATTGTCCTATTGTCACAACGGAAACAGCCTTTATTTGCATATCCCGCAGCACACATAGGAAGCACCTAAACTCCAAGCACCATAGAGTCGGCTAACCCGACCGCAACACGACAGGACAACTTATTGGAGGCTAAGTGACGTTTACACTGACAGGAAACAGATGGCGTGCTGTAACCAGTCTGGGCAGGAGTGAGTACCCGTGCCAATGACACTTCCGAGCAACAACTGGTGGTGTTGAAGCCCAGGGATGAGAAGACAACAGGGTGGAGGCAGCATGACTTATTGCCGTTCACACAGCAGGGGAACAGCTGACATTACTGAACGCCAGTAACACTATAGCTTGTGTATTGGTCTGTGGACACGACACTTCTGAGCAGCAACTGCCAGTGTTGTAGCCCAGGGAGTAGAGTTCAGGTGGTAGAAAGATGAACATAACAGGAGACATGGATAACGTTGCGAACCAGTTATTTAATCTGAAAATGGACAGACAAATTCTGGCGAGATCCATGCCTTGTTCATTTTCAGAAAAGTAAGCCGGTCTACATTATCGGAGGATAGTCGCATGCGACGGTCTGTTAGTACACCACCTGCAGCACTAAAGACGCGCTCCGATAATACACTGGCAGCAGGGCAAGCCAGCACCTCCAATGCATACTGGCTAAGCTCTGGCCATGTATCCAGCTTAGAGACCCAAAACTTGAATGGGGAAGAGCCATCTGGGAGTACACTGAGAGGGAAAGACATGTAGTCTGTCACCATCTTACGGAAACGTTGCCTCCTGCTGACTGGAGCCGTCTCGGATGGTGTAGACATTTGGTGTTGCCCTGTGCAGAGGCGCTGCTTGTGCTCCCTCTTGTTGCAGAGCTGTCTCCACTGCCTCGACGCACAGAGCTGCTTTGTAAAGCAGTAGCAGCAGCGCTCTCGGCTGGAATGGAGAACATTATGGATTGCACCAGTGTGTCTTGGTACTCCCGCATTTTACGCTCCCGGTTCAACGGTGTGATGAGGCTTTGTAAGTTGTCCCGGTAGCGAGGGTCTAGGAGGGTGTACACCCAATAATCAGACGTGGTGAGAATGTGGGCGATGCGGCGGTCGTTTCTCAGGCACTGCAGCATGAAATCAACCATGTGCTGCAGACTCCCAACTGGCCAACAAACGCTGTCCCCTGCAAGAGGCGTCATCTCTGCCTGCTCTGCATCACCCCACCCTCGCTCTACATACTGACTAGAGCGTTGTCTTCCTCCTCCATTGACTCCTCATCCTCCTCACAAAGTGAGCCCTGCCCAGCCCTTTGTGAGGAACCACGTTGCGCTGACTGTCCAGAAGGTGATGGAATTAGTGACTCCTCATCCTCCACCTCTTCCAAAACCTCATCCCTTAGTGTTTGAATTTTTTTTTTGAAGCAGGCAGATAAGGGGGACAGTCAGGCTGACTAGTGCATCATCTGCACTCGCCATCCGCGTTGACTCATCAAACGGACGCAAAACGTGGCAGATGTCCTTCATAGAGGCCCACTCAGTAGTGGTGAAGTGTGAACGGCGCAAATTGCGAGTTGATTGCGCCTGATGCAGCTGATACTCCATTACTGCTGGCTGCTGCTCACACAACCGCTCCAACATATGTAACGTGGAATTCCACCTGGTGGGTACGTCACATATGATGCGATGTTCAGGAAGGCGAAATCTGCGTTGCAGAGCTGCAATGCGCGATCTGGCCATGCTGGAACGTCGCAAGTGAGCGCACTCTAGGCGGACCTTGTGCAGCAGTGCATCAAGATCCGGATAGTCCCTCAAAAAACTCTGCACGACCAAGTTGAGCACATGTGCCAGACATGGTATGTGAGTGAGGTTGCCAAGGCCCAGAGCTGCCACCAGATTTCGGCCATTGTCACACACTACCAAGCCTGGCTGGAAATTCGCTGGCAAAAACCACACGTCGCTCTCCTGCTTGATGGCATTCCAGACCTCCTGCGCTGTGGCTTCGATTCCCCATGGAAATTAATTTCAGGACGGCCTGTTGACGTTTGGCCACGGCTGTGCTCATATCGGTCGCATCAGGTAAGCGTTCACGGGTCCATGTGGAGGTAGACCGTGACGGCTCCTGCAGTGATGATTCTGAGGAACTGGAGTAGGAGGAGGAGTCAATGTGGACAGACTTGATTCCTGCAATCCTTGGAGTTGGCAGAACCCGTACAGCGCCACTCGCAAGATCTGTACCCGGCTCCACAACATTGACCCAATGGGCAGTGAGGGAAAGGTATCGTCCCTGGCCATGGGTACTGGTCCACGCATCGGTGGTCAGGTGGACCTTGCTACTGACGGCGTTTAGCAGCGCATGTTTAATTTTTCCCTCAACATGCTTTTGCAGAGCAGGGACGGCTTGCCTGCTGAAATAAAATCGGCTGGGCACATTGTATTGTGGGACTGCCAATGCCATTAAGTTACGGAAACTGTCAGTCTCCACCAGCCTGAATGACAGCATTTCAAGGGACAGGAGTTTTGCAATGCCAGCATTCAGAGCCTGTGCTCGTGGATGGTTTGCCGAGTATGGCCGTCTTTTATCCCATGCCTGTGCTACCGATGGCTGTTTTGTGGCCTGGGAGTGTGAGGATGACAGGGAACTTGCAGCTGTGGGTGGAATAACACTGGGTCTCTGGACAACAGTGACAGAGGTTCTTCCATGGCGATCCTGTGAGGAAGCAGAACCAGCTGTGTGTGAGAGCTGGAGGAAGAGGCTCCAACACGAGCTGAAGATGTAGGTGCTGCTGTAGGTTGGCCTACATCTCCAGTGTGTCTTTGGAACTCAACCATGTGCTTTGACCGCACATGTTTCCACATATTTGTGGTATTAAGGTTACTGACATTTTTACCTCTTTTTACTTTTTGATTACACAGCTTGCATTTGACATAGCAAATATCATCTGCAAGTGTGTCAAAAAAGGACCACGCAGTGCAAGTCCTGGGAGCGCCCGTTTTTGCTGTTGGAAGAGAACTGCTACGAACGGGTGCCAAACTGGAGGCTACAGGCAACCGAGTCTGCAGCCTAACTCTCCCTACTGTTTGGACCGCTGGGGCAATCTCTTCCTCAGAGCTGCTACCACCACCTTCCTGTTCCTCACGCCATGTTGGGTCTTGGACCTCATCATCTCCACTACCCTCTTCCAACACCTGCTGCTGTTGGGTGGTCTGGCCAGCACCATGCTCAACAGAAAATGGCACCTGAGTCTCATCATCATCAGATGCGTTCTGCGGTGTGCTGACCATCGGCACTGGCTCACCCGCCTCTTCACATTCAGAGAGACACAGCTGTTGCGCATCACTGCATACTGCCTCTTCTTCACATTCCAGAATGCTGCTTGGCTGGGCCCCTGTTTGCAAGCCAACAGATTCTGAGAACAGAAGCAGAGACTCAGCTGGCTCCAGTTCAGAACTCTCTGACTGCCTGGGCAATTTGGCAGGCGGTGAAGAGACAGATGGTTGTTCAACAGTGCTGTGGTCCTGAGAGGAGGTGGAAGGAATTGAAGTCGATGCATTGGCTGCCATCCAACCAACAACGGCTTCAATTTGTTCTTCCCGCAGCAGGGGGGTACGCTGAGCTCCTACAAAAGTGCGCATAAAGGAACGCTCACGGGGAAAACTGGTGGATGCTGTGTCACTGGGTGCGGCAGCAGCCACAGAATCCCCACATCCTCTCCCTGCTGAAACTCCACGGCCACGACCACGTGCCTTACTCACTGACTTCTTCATCTTGGTAGATTGATAAAGAAAGTCAGAAAAGTTATAAGGCCTAAGTGTGGTTATTCCTCAGAGACTGCAGTGAACACTGAAACACAACTGTCCACAATCTGGGAAAGGCTACTCCTTTGTCTACTTCTATAGTGTTTGCAACCAATGTATTGTATACGGATGGAAGCGCGTCACACTAATAGATTAGATTTTAAATGGAATGGAGCAGAACCAATTGGAGATAAATGAAAAGGATGAGGCACTGAGACACGCTCAGCAGAGTACAAGCAGCAGTGCTTGAACAAGTAACTGGAGCGTGATGTGCACTCAAAAAATAAAAAAACACAGACTGAAGTGAACACTGAAACACAACTGTCCACAATCTGGGAAAGGCTACTCCTTTGTCTACTTCTATAGTGTTTGCAACCAATGTATTGTATACGGATGGAAGCGCGTCACACTAATAGTTAAATTGCATGGAGCAGCAAGAATTACACTGAAGAAAAAAAAATAGTCTGTGAGTGACACGTGCAGATGCCTACAGACAGCGTTGCATGCAGAGCAAACTGCAGCGTCACCTGCACTCACACACACCTTGCACAGAGCTGTTAAAACAACTGGCAAAAGGAAGCTTTACACAGCGGTTGGTAAACTAGCCTGCCTAAAGCCCAGTACACAAAATCGCAATATCTAACTTTCCCTCAGAGTCAGCAGAGCAGCGTTCTGTCCCTAACTGAGTTCACAGCACAGTGACGCTAAAATGGAGGCGGCGCCTTTTATAGTGCATTCTGACATCATTTCAGCAGCCAATCACAGCCATGCCATTAGTTAAGATGACCGCAGCATTACAGGATGTGCCCACACTTCATAAGATTCCTCATTGGCTGACTAAAATCACATTGCCTCTCAAAGAATTATGGGAACTTCCGATTCCGGTATACGATATAGGAAAAATATCGGAACTAAGTATCGGAATTCCGATAACGCGAATATCGGCCGATACCCGATACTTGCGGTATCGGAATGCTCAACACTACTGCTGGCAGCTCCTGTGTAATTGGCGACCAATGACGTCCCTGATCAGCTCGATGGTAGACAAGTCTAGAGACGCTGAAGGTCACCATGGTGTAACTTATCCACAGTCTGCAGGATAGGTGATAAATTGTTGATCACTAGAGTGACAATCTGCTGCAATTGGGGGAGGTCCATCTTGGAGAGGTGATAAGCGATGGTGGGCCAACCTGAGATCCTTACATTAACCCCTTCACATCTCTAGATCATTATTAGGACACTTATATAATTTTGTTGCCATCGGATGTATATGGAGGGACCTGGAATTGTCTCCTAATGTGTACATCTGACGATGTATTGTGCTTTCAAGTAACCATCTTTATCTTTTCTTTTTTTTTTTTTCTAGGTCACCCTCTTGGTCACCCAAGCTATAATTTTTCACCTTCACCAATGGAATTCCGTGGACGTTACCCCAGTAATGCAGGACCAAGATTAAGTCGAGGTCCTAGGATTAGGTCTCTGGTCCCCAACAGGTAGCCCGTCACTTTCTTCACAGCCGATTGCTCACTATGGACCCCCCATCTTGTATCCAGTGTAATCACCAAACCTTTAGGAAAAAGGACTCTCATCCCCCCCCCTTATAAGGAAGCTAAATTGTCTGTGCTTTGGGGGCGCATAGAGCACCACCCCGAACCTGCCCCCTATTGAGCTCGTTATATTTGTAATATGTCATTATTTTCTCTTCAGGCGTTTCCATTATAGTCAGTTTGCCGATAGTGCCGAAATGTACAGCGACTCCTATTTGGTTGGACTAGAGTCAGAGGCTTTTGACCCAAAGCATGTTCCGGTGAGTGCTCTTTACGTCCCAGTGATCATTCATAAGTGACGCTATGATTATGCTTCTGGTATATAGGCAGTGTTATATTGGCCACACTACTGCTAGTTGTGCTCCAGTACCTTAGTATCACTAACGTACCCGTATATTAGCCACACTACTGCTAGTTGTGCTCCAGTACCTTAGTATCACTAACGTACCCTTATATTAGCCACACTACTGCTAGTTGTGCTCCAGTGCCTTAGTATCACTAACGTACCCGTATATTAGCCACACTGACTGCTAGTTGTGCTCCAGCACCTTAGTATCACTAATGTACCCTTATGTTAGCTACACTACTGCTAGTTGTGCTCCAGTACCTTAGTATCACTAACGTACCCTTATACTAGCCACACTACTGCTAGTTGTGCTCCAGCACCTTAGTATCACTAACGTACCCGTATATTAGCCACACTACTGCTAGTTGTGCTCCAGTGCCTTAGTATCACTAACGTACCTGTATATTAGCCACACTACTGCTAGTTGTGTTCCAGTGCCTTAGTATCACTAACGTACCCGTATATTAGCCACACTACTGCTAGTTGTGCTCCAGCACCTTAGTATCACTAATGTACCTTATATTAGCCACACTACTGCTAGTTGTGCTCCAGTGCCTTAGTATCACTAACGTACCGTATATTAGCCACACTACTGCTAGTTGTGCTCCAGTCCTTAGTATCACTAACGTACCCGTATATTAGCTACACTGCTGCTAGTTGTGCTCCAGTACCTTAGTATCACTAACGTACCCGTATATTAGCCACACTGCTGCTAGTTGTGCTCCAGTACCTTAGTATCACTAACGTACCCTTATATTAGCCACACTACTGCTAGTTGTGCTCCAGTACCTTAGTATCACTAACGTACCCGTATATTAGCTACACTGCTGCTAGTTGTGCTCCAGACCTTAGTATCACTAACGTACCCGTATATTAGCCACACTACTGCTAGTTGTGCTCCAGTGCCTTAGTTCACTAACGTACCCTTATATTAGCTACACTGCTGCTAGTTGTGCTCCAGTACCTTAGTATCACTAACGTACCCGTATATTAGCCACACTACTGCTAGTTGTGCTCCAGTACCTTAGTTCACTAACGTACCTTATATTAGCACACTACTGCTAGTTGTGCTCCAGTACCTTAGTATCACTAACGTACCCGTATATTAGCCACTGCTGCTAGTTGTGCTCCATACCTTAGTATCACTAATGTAACCTTATATTAGCCACACTACTGCTAGTTGTGCTCCAGTGCCTTAGTATCACTACGTACCCTATATTAGCCACACTACTGCTAGTTGTTGTCCAGTACCTTAGTATCACTAACGTACCCTTATATTAGCTACACTGCTAGTTGTGCTCCAGTACCTTAGTATCACTAACGTACCCTATATTAGCACACTGCTGCTAGTTGTGCTCCAGTACCTTAGTATCACTAACGTACCCTTATATTAGCCACACTACTGCTAGTTGTGCTCCAGTACCTTAGTATCACTAACGTACCCGTATATTAGCTACACTGCTGCTAGTTGTGCTCCAGACCTTAGTATCACTAACGTACCCGTTATTAGCCACACTACTGCTAGTTGTGCTCCAGTGCCTTAGTTCACTAACGTACCTATATTAGCTACACTGCTGCTAGTTGTGCTCCAGTACCTTAGTATCACTACGTACCCGTTATTAGCCACACTACTGCTAGTTGTGCTCCAGTACCTAGTATCACTAACGTACCCTTATATTAGCCACACTATGCTAGTTGTGCTCCAGTACCTTAGTATCACTAACGTACCTATATTAGCTACACTACTGCTAGTTGTGCTCCAGCACCTTAGTATCACTAATGTACCCTTATATTAGCCACACTACTGCTAGTTGTGCTCCAGTACCTTAGTATCACTAACGTACCCGTATATTAGCTACACTGCTGCTAGTTGTCTCAGGACCTTAGTATCACTAACGTACCCGTATTTAGCCACACTACTGCTAGTTGTGCTCCAGTGCTTAGTCTCACTAACGTACCCTTATATTAGCTACACTGCTGCTAGTTGTGCTCCAGTACCTAGTATCACTAACGTACCCGTATATTAGCACACTACTGCTAGTTGTGCTCCAGTACCTTAGTATCACTAACGTACCTTATATTAGCCACACTACTGCTAGTTGTGCTCCAGTACCTTAGTATCACTAACGTACCCGTATATTAGCTACACTGCTGCTAGTGTGCTCCACTACCTTAGTATCACTAATGTACCTTATATTAGCCACACTACTGCTAGTTGTGCTCAGTGCCTTAGTATCACTAAGTACCCTTATATTAGCACACACTGCTAGTTGTGCTCCAGTACTTAGTATCACTAACGTACCCGTATATTAGCCACACTGCTGCTAGTTGTGCTCCAGTACCTTAGTATCACTAACGTACCTTATATTAGCCACACTACTGCTAGTTGTGCTCCAGTACCTTAGTATCACTAACGTACCCGTATATTAGCTACACTGCGCTAGTTGTGCTCCAGGACCTTAGTATCACTAGTACCCTATATAGCCACACTACTGCTAGTGTGCTCCAGTGCCTTAGTCTTACTAACGTACCCTTATATAGCTACATGCTGCTAGTGTGCTCCAGTACCTTGTATCACTAACGTCCCGTATTTAGCCACTATGTAGTTGTGTCCAGTACCTTAGTATCACTAGTACCTTATATTAGCCACACTACTGTGTGTGCCGTACTGTATCACTAGTCCGTATATTGCTACACTGTGTAGTTGTGCTCCACTACTTGTATCACTATGTACCTTATATTAGCCACTACTGCTAGTTTGCTCAGTGCTTAGTATCACTACGTACCTTATATTAGCCATACTGCTGTTGTGCTCAGTCCTAGTATCATAACGTACCTTATATTAGCTACACGCTGCTAGTGTGCTCCATACCTTAGTATCATAATGTACCGTATATTAGCACACTATGCTATTTGCTCCAGCACCTTAGTATCACTAACGTACCTATATTAGCTACACTGCTGCTAGTTGTGCTCCAGTACCTTATATCACTATGTACTTTATATACCACTACTGCTAGTTGTGCTCAGTCTTAGTATCACTAACGTACCGTATATTAGCCACACTATGCTAGTTGGTTCCAGTACTTAGTATCACTACGTACCGTATATAGCCACACTACTGCTATTGTGTTCGTGCCTTAGTATCACTAAGTACCGTATATTAGCACACTGCTGTAGTTGTGCTCAGTACTTAGTATCAAATACCGTTTTAGCCACATATGTATTGTGCCAGCACCTTAGTTCAAGACCTTATTAGCACACTATGCTAGTGTGCTCAGTCTTAGTATCACTACGTACCTATATTACCATACTGTAGTTGTGTCCAGTACCTTGTATCATAACGTACCGTATATTAGCCACATCTGCTAGTTGTGTCATCTTGTACACTATCCTATATACACTCGTAGTTGTGCTCAGCCTTAGTCACTAATGTACCCTATTACCACACTACGCTAGTGTGCCAGACCTGTATCACTAGTACCTATATTAGCCACACTATGCTAGTTGTGTCGTCTTAGTTCACTAACGTACCGTATATTAGCCACACTACTGCTAGTTGTGCTCCAGTCTTAGTATCACTAACGTACCCTTATATTAGCTACCTGCTGCTAGTTGTGTCCATACCTTAGTATCACTAGTACCCGTAATAGCCACACTACTGCTAGTTGTGTCCAGTCCTTAGTTCACTAACGTACCCTATATTGCACACTGCTGTAGTTGTGCTCCAGTACCTTAGTATCACTAAGTACCTTATTAGCACACTACTGTAGTTGTGCTCCGTACTTAGTATCACTAACTACCCTAATAGCACACTCTGCTAGTTTGCTCCAGTCCTTAGATCACTAACTACCTATATTGCACACTCTGCTGTGTGTCAGTACCTTAGTATCACTACGTACCTTATTAGCACATACTGCTAGTTGTGTCCAGACCTTAGTATCACTAACGTACCTTATTAGCCACTTGTAGTTGGCTCCAGTACCTTAGTATCATAACGTACCGATATTAGCACACTCTGCTAGTTGTGCTCCATACCTTAGTATCATAGTACCTATATAGCCACATACTGCTAGTTGTGCCAGTGCCTTAGTATCACTAAGTACCCTTATATTAGCACACTCTGCTAGTTGTGCTCCAGTACCTTAGTATCACTAACGTACCCTATATTAGCCACACTACTGCTAGTTGTGCTCCAGTACCTTAGTATCACTAACGTACCCGTATATTAGCCACACTACTGCTAGTTGTGCTCCAGTACCTTAGTATCACTAACGTACCCTATATTAGCCACACTACTGCTAGTTGTGCTCCAGTGCCTTAGTATCACTAACGTACCCGTATATTAGCCACACTACTGCTAGTTGTGCTCCAGTGCCTTAGTATCACTAAGTACCCTATATTAGCCACACTACTGCTAGTGTGCTCCAGTACCTTAGTATCACTAACGTACCCGTATATTAGCCACACTACTGCTAGTTGTGCTCCAGTACCTTAGTATCACTAAGTACCCGTATATTAGCCACACTACTGCTAGTTGTGCTCCAGCCTTAGTATCACTAACGTACCTTATATTAGCCACACTCTGCTAGTTGTGCTCCAGTGCCTTAGTATCACTAACGTACCCGTATATTAGCCACACTACTGCTAGTTGTGCTCCAGCACTTAGTATCACTAAGTACCCTTATATTAGCCACACTACTGCTAGTTGTGCTCCAGTACCTTAGTATCACTAACGTACCCGTATATTAGCCACACTACTGCTAGTTGTGCTCCAGTCCTTAGTATCACTAACGTACCCTATATTAGCCACACTACTGCTAGTTGTGCTCCAGTACCTTAGTATCACTAACGTACCCTATATTAGCCACACTGCTGCTAGTTGTGCTCCAGTACCTTAGTATCACTAACGTACCCGTATATTAGCCACTACTGCTAGTTGTGCTCCAGTACCTTAGTATCACTAACGTACCCGTATATTAGCACACTCTGCTAGTTGTGCTCCAGCCTTAGTATCACTAACGTACCCTATATTAGCCACACTACTGCTAGTTGTGCTCCAGTGCCTTAGTTCACTAAGTACCTATATTAGCACACTGCTGCTAGTTGTGCTCCAGTACCTTAGTATCACTAAGTACCCTATATTAGCCACACTACTGCTAGTTGTGCTCCAGTCCTTAGTATCACTAACGTACCCTATATTAGCCACACTACTGCTAGTTGTGCTCCATCCTTAGTATCACTAACGTACCTATATTAGCCACACTACTGCTAGTTGTGCTCCAGTGCCTTAGTATCACTAACGTACCCTTATATTAGCCACACTACTGCTAGTTGTGCTCCAGTCCTTAGTATCACTAAGTACCCGTATATTAGCCACACTACTGCTAGTTGTGCTCCAGTCCTTAGTATCACTAACGTACCCTTATATTAGCTACACTGCTGCTAGTTGTGCTCCAGTACCTTAGTATCACTAACGTACCCGTATATTAGCCACACTACTGCTAGTTGTGCTCCAGTACCTTAGTATCACTAACGTACCCTTATATTAGCCACATACTGCTAGTTGTGCTCCACTACCTTAGTATCACTAATGTACCCTTATATTAGCCACACTACTGCTAGTTGTGCTCCAGTGCCTTAGTATCACTAACGTACCCTTATATTAGCCACACTACTGCTAGTTGTGCTCCAGTACCTTAGTATCACTAACGTACCCTTATATTAGCTACACTGCTGCTAGTTGTGCTCCAGTACCTTAGTATCACTAAGTACCCGTATATTAGCCACACTACTGCTAGTTGTGCTCCAGCACCTTAGTATCACTAATGTACCCTTATATTAGCCACACTACTGCTAGTTGTGCTCCAGTGCCTTAGTATCACTAACGTACCCTTATATTAGCCACACTACTGCTAGTTGTGCTCCAGTGCCTTAGTATCACTAACGTACCCGTATATTAGCCACACTACTGCTAGTTGTGCTCCAGTGCCTTAGTATCACTAACGTACCCGTATATTAGCCACACTGCTGCTAGTTGTGCTCCAGTACCTTAGTATCACTAAGTACCCGTATATTAGCCACACTACTGCTAGTTGTGCTCCAGACCTTAGTATCACTAACGTACCCTTATATTAGCCACACTACTGCTAGTTGTGCTCCAGTCCTTAGTATCACTAACGTACCCGTATATTAGCCACACTACTGCTAGTTGTGCTCCAGTGCCTTAGTATCACTAACGTACCCTTATATTAGCTACACTGCTGCTAGTTGTGCTCCAGTACCTTAGTATCACTAACGTACCCGTATATTAGCCACACTACTGCTAGTTGTGCTCCAGTGCCTTAGTATCACTAACGTACCCTTATATTAGCCACACTACTGCTAGTTGTGCTCCAGTACCTTAGTATCACTAACGTACCCTTATATTAGCACACTACTGCTAGTTGTGCTCCAGTACCTTAGTATCACTAATGTACCCGTATATTAGCCACACTACTGCTAGTTGTGCTCCAGCTACCTTAGTATCACTAATGTACCCTTATATTAGCCACACTACTGCTAGTTGTGCTCCAGTGCCTTAGTATCACTAACGTACCCTTATATTAGCCACACTACTGCTAGTTGTGCTCCAGTGCCTTAGTATCACTAAGTACCCTATATTAGCCACACTACTGCTAGTTGTGCTCCAGCACCTTAGTATCACTAATGTACCCTTATATTAGCCACACTACTGCTAGTTGTGCTCCAGTCCTTAGTATCACTAACGTACCCGTATATTAGCCACACTACTGCTAGTTGTGCTCCAGTGCCTTAGTATCACTAACGTACCCGTATATTAGCCACACTACTGCTAGTTGTGCTCCAGTGCCTTAGTATCACTAACGTACCCGTATATTAGCCACACTGCTGCTAGTTGTGCTCCAGTGCCTTAGTATCACTAATGTACCCGTATATTAGCCACACTACTGCTAGTTGTGCTCCAGACCTTAGTATCACTAAGTACCTATATTAGCCACACTACTGCTAGTTGTGCTCCAGTACCTTAGTATCACTAACGTACCCTATATTAGCACACTGCTGCTAGTTGTGTCCAGCCTTAGTATCACTAAGTACCCTTATATTAGCCACACTACTGCTAGTTGTGCTCCAGTGCCTTAGTATCACTAACGTACCCGTATATTAGCCACACTACTGCTAGTTGTGCTCCAGTGCCTTAGTATCACTAACGTACCCTTATATTAGCTACACTGCTGCTAGTTGTGCTCCAGTACCTTAGTATCACTAACGTACCCGTTATATTAGCCACACTACTGCTAGTTGTGCTCCATACCTTAGTATCACTAACGTACCCGTATATTAGCCACACTACTGCTAGTTGTGCTCCAGTACCTTAGTATCACTAATGTACCCGTATATTAGCCACACTACTGCTAGATGTCTTCCAGTACCTTAGTATCACTAACGTGCCTATATAATGCCCTATCCTATGGCCTCATCTTCATGTACTAACAGCTGATATATGTTTCTCAGACACAGGGTGCGGTTGTATATAGCGGGCTCAGTAGCTGAGTCTGCTCTACTCAGGCCAGTTGGCAGCTGTGTTACACAGTCGGCACCTGCCTCTAGCAGCAGCAATCGGAGCTAGCACAGATCTCTCCTTTATAACCATACAGATGCCGCTGCCATACAAATTTGGAATTGTCGTAATTTTACTGACCTGAAGAATGTCACCAGATCAATTTTAACGTACAATGAACATTATGGACGTTATTAAAATAAAATCCAACAAAGAAAGGCCATATCACAATTTAATTTTTTTTTTTTTTCCTTTTTACTCCTTTTTTTTTCCCAATAAATTATATAGTAAAGCAAATGGTGGCATTCAAAGTTACAACTCCGTCTTCCCCGCTACTCTAGAAAAAAAAAAACTCCCGACAAACGAGCCCTTGTACGGCTGTATCAATGGGAAAAAAACGTTATGGTTCTTAGAAAATGAACAAAAACAAAAATTGGCTGAGGCAGAAGGGGTTAAAGTGGTTATCCCCAAATGCACAATAAAAAAAATGCATATAAAGTGAGGCCGGAGCAGTGGATCGCTGCCTCCGGGAGGATAACTTTTAAGAAGGACTCGGGCTGCGCTGAAATACTGCCGCCATGCCGCGGCATTAAACCGCAGCAGTCCTGTGTTCTTGCAGTCTTTACACCATTTCCCTGCACAATAGCTTAATTTGCATGTAAGTGGCTGCTCGGTTGAGTTTAACCCCTTCATGACCCAGCCTATTTTGACCTTAAAGACCTTGCCATTTTTTGCAATTCTGACCAGTGTCCCTTTATGAGGTAATAACTCAGGAACGCTTCAACGGATCCTAGCGATTCTGAGATTGTTTTTTCGTGATATATTGGGCTTCATGTTAGTGGTAAATTTAAGTTGATAATTTTTGCGTTTATTTGTGAAAAAAATGGAAATTTGGTGAAAATTTTGAAAATTTGTATTTTCAAATTTTTAATTTTTATTCTGTTAAACTAGAGAGTTATGTGACACAAAATAGTTAAGAAATAACATTTCCCACATGTCTACTTTACATCAGCACAATTTTGGGAACAACATTTTTTTTTTTGTTAGGAAGTTATAAGGGTTAAAAGTTGACCAGCGATTTCTCATTTTTACAGCAAAATTTACAAAACCATTTTTTTTAGGGACCACCTCACATTTGAAGTCACTTTGAGGGGTCTATATGGCAGAAAATACCCAAAAGTGACACCTTTATAAAAACTGCACCCCTCAAGCTACTCAAAACTACATTCAAGAAGATTATTAACCCTTCAGGTGCTTCACAGGAACTAAAGCAACGTGTAAGGAAAAAATGGACATTTTAATTTTTCCAACAAAATTTTCTTTTAGCATCAATTTTTTCATTTTTACATGGGCATCAGGATAAAATGGATCCTAAAATTTGTTGGGCAATTTCTCCTGAGTACACAGATACCTCATATGTGGTCATAAACCACTGTATGGGCGCACGGCAGGGCTCAGAAGGGAAGGAGCGCCATTTGACTTTTTGAATGGAAAATATGCTGGAATATTTAGCGGTTGCCATGTCACATTTGGAGAGTCCCTGTGTGCCTAAACATTGGAGCTCCCCCACAAGTGACCCCATTTTGGAAACTAGACCCCCTAAGGAACTTATCTAGATGCATAGTGATCATTTTGAACCCCAGGTGCTTCACAAATTGATCTGTAAAAAAAAGAAAGTACTTTTTTTTCACAAAAATTTCTTTTAGCCTCAGTTTTTTCATTTTCACATGGGCACAGTATAAATTGGATCCTAAAATTTGTTGGGCAATTTCTCCTGAGTACACAGATACCTCATATGTGGTCATAAACCACTGTTTGGGCGCATGGCAGGGCTCAGAAGGGAAGCAGCGCCATTTGACTTTTTGAATGAAAATATGCTGGAATATTTAGCGGTTGCCATGTCGCATTTGGAGAGTCCCTGTGTGCCTAAACATTGGAGCTCCCCCACAAGTGACCCCATTTTGGAAACTAGACCCCCTAAGGAACTTATCTAGATGCATAGTGACATTTGAACCCCAGGTGCTTCACAAATTGATCCGTAAAAAAAAGAAAGTACTTTTTTTTCACAAAAATTTTCTTTTAGCCTCAGTTTTTTCATTTTCACATGGGCAACAGTATAAATTGGATCCTAAAATTTGTTGGGCAATTTCTCCTGAGTACACAGATACCTCATATGTGGTCATAAACCACTGTTTGGGCGCATGGCAGGGCTCAGAAGGGAAGGCAGCGCCATTTGACTTTTTGAATGGAAAATATGCTGGAATATTTAGCGGTTGCCATGTCGCATTCGGAGAGTCCCTGTGTGCCTAAACATTGGAGCTCCCCCACAAGTGACCCCATTTTGGAAACTAGACCCCTAAGGAACTTATCTAGATGCATAGTGAGCACTTTGAACCCCCAGGTGCTTCACAAATTGATCCGTAAAAAAAAGAAAGTACTTTTTTTTCACAAAAATTTTCTTTTAGCCTCAGTTTTTTTCATTTTCACATGGGCAACAGTATAAATTGGATTCTAAAATTTGTTGGGCAATTTCTCCTGAGTACACAGATACCTCATTTGTGATCATAAACCACTGTTTGGGCGCACGGCAGGGCTCAGAAGGGAAGGAGCGCCATTTGACTTTTTGAATAGAAAATATGCTGGAATATTTAGCGGTTGCCATGTCACATTTGGAGAGTTCCTGTGTGCCTAAACATTGGAGCTCCCCCACAAGTGACCCCATTTTGGAAACTAAACCCCAAGGAACTTATCTAGATGCATAGTGAGCACTTTGAACCCCCAGGTGCTTTACAGAAGTTTATAACGCAGAGCCGTGAAAATAAAATATCATTTTTTTTTCTCAAAAAATGATTTTTTTAGCCCACTATTTTTTATTTTCACAATGGTTACAGGAGAAATTGGACCCCGAAAGTTGTTGTCCAGTTTGTCCTGAGTACGCTAGTACCCCATATGTGGGGGGGAACCACTGTTTGGGCACACGTCAGGGCTCGGAAGGGATGTAGTGACGCTTTGAAATGCCAACTTGATGGAATGGTCTGCGGGCATCTTGTTACGTTTGCAGAGCCCCTGATGCGCCTAAACAGTAGAAACTCCCCACAAGTGACCCCATTTTGGAAACTAGACACCGCAAAGAACTTATCTAGATGTGTGGTGAGCACTTTGAACCCCAAGGGCTACACAGAAGTTTATAACGCCCGGGCATGAAAATAAAAAAATCATATTTTTTCCACAATCAGGATCTTTTAGTCCCCAATTTTTTTATTTTCGCAAGGGTAACATGAGAAATTAGACCCAAAAGTTGTTGTCCAATTTGTCCTGAGTATGCTGATATCCCATATGTGGGAGAAAACTACTGTATGGGCACACGTCGGGGCTCGGATGGGAAGTAGTGACCTTTTGAAATGCCCACTTGATGGAATGGTCTTCGGGCGTCATGTTACGTTTGCAGAGTCACTGATGTGCCTAAACAGTAGAAACTCCCCACAAGTGACCCCATTTTGGAAACTAGATCCCCCAAGGAACTCCTCTAGATGTGTGGTGAGCACTTTGAATCTCCAAGTCCTTCACAGAAGTTTATAACGCAGAGCCGTGAAAATATAAAATCATTTTTTTTCCACAAAAATAATTTTTAGTCCCCAATTTTTTTTCCAATGTTAACAGGAGAAATTAGAACCCCCAAAGTTGTTGTGCAATTTTTCCCGAGTACGCTGATACCTCATATGTGGGGATAAACCACTGTTTGGGCATACGTCGGGGCTTGGAATAAAGGGAGCACTGTTTGACTTTTTGAACGCAAAATTTGCAGGAATCAATGGTGGCGCCATGTCGCGTATGGAGACCCCCTGATGTGCCTAAATAGTGGAAACCCCTCAATTCTAACTCCAACCCTAACCCCAACACACCCCTAACGCCTACACACACCTAACCCTAATACAAACCCTAATCATAACCCTAACCCCAACACACCCCTAACCCTAATCCCAACTCTAACCATAAACCTAACTACAAGCCTAACCCTAATTCCAAACCTAACCCTAATTCCAACCCTAACCCAAATTCCAACCCTAACCGTAATTCTAACCTTAGCCCTAATGCTAACCCTAACCCTAGTTCTAACCCTAAGGCTGGGTTCATATTGCGTTTTACCAGCCCGTTCAACACGTAGCGTTGACCGGCTGGTAACGGTATAGCATAACGCGATCGCGTTCTGCTATACCCGCTAGTGCAGATGAATCAGCAGATAATCAGCCGCGGATCAGCAGCAAAATCAGTCGCGGATCAGCAGCGAAATCCGCCACGGATCAGCAGCGAATCCGCGGATCAGCAGAAATCCGCGCGGATCAGCAGCGAAATCCGCCGCGGATCAGCAGCGAAATCCGCCGCGGATCAGCAGCGAAATCCGCCCCGGATCAGCAGCGAAATCCGCCCCGGATCAGCAGCGAAATCCCCCGGATCAGCAGCGAAATCCGCCCCGGATCAGCAGCGAAATCCGCCCGGATCAGCAGCGAAATCCGCCCGATCGCACGAAATCATCGCGGATCCGCAGCGAAATCAGTCGCGGATCCGCAGCGAAATCAGTGCGGATCCGCAGCGAAATCAGTCGCGGATCGCAGCGAAATCCGCCGCGGATCGCAGCGAAATCCGCCGCGGATCCGCAGCGAAATCCGCCGCGGATCAGCAGCGAAATCCGCTAGGAAAAAAAAAAATTCTTTATTTTTTTTATTTGTCCCTACCTATGATAAAGGGGGGGTTCATTTACTTTTTTTTATTTTGATCACTGTGACAGTTAATCACAGTGATCAAAATAAATTTTTGAACACTGGGGGGCGCACTGCGCATGCGCCCGCCATTTTCCAATATGGCCGCGCCCATGAAGAGGCCCGGCGGACGCCGGGCCCGATCATGGGACATCGGTGGATCGGGAGAGGTGAGTAGGGGGGTCGGAAGGCTGGGGGGGGGGGGGATAGGAAGTGGGGGCAGTGGACCAAAAGAGGAGGGGAGCTGTAAGTGACGGCGGTGACGATCGCTGCCATCTTTCGGTGGCGGCGGCCGATCACCGCCGTGACTCGGTGTGGGGGGGTCAGGGCTCGGTCTCCAGCCATGGCAGATGCTATTGCAGCATCGGCCATGGCTGGATTGTAATATTTCACCAATTAAATTGGTGAAATATTACACATTGCTCTGATTGGCTGTTTCACTTTTAACAGCCAATCAGAGCGATCGTGGCCACGGGGGGGTTAAGCCAACCCCCCTGTGGTGAAGCACAAAGGGTCCTGTAACTGCGGGTCGGGTGACCTTTGAGTGACCCCGGTCTCCCGGCCCGCAGGGACGAGATCCTTTCATGACGCCACATAGGCGTCATGGGTCGGATTGGCACAGGTTTTCATGACGCCTACGTGGCGTCATGGGTCGGGAAGGGGTTAAAGGTAATCTGTCCTTATAGAGAGCAGCATGATGTAGGGGCAGAGACCCTGATTCCAGCGATGTGTCACTTAAGGTACTGCCACACTTAGCGATCTCGTTAGCGATCTCGATAACGACGCAAGCTAATGAGATCGTTGGTGTGATCTCTTTTAGGTCGCTAGTAGCTGCCAAACAGGAGATCTCATAAACGACACATCAGCGGTCAGCGATCTCTTTAACGACTTTGGCGGTCGTTAGGATCTGTCATTAGCATGTACTGAGCGCTTCTGATTCATAGGAATTTCCAGCATCGCTCCTGCTCTCTGTGTCCTGCTAGCCTGCTTTCCAACTTCTGCGATCCTCTCTGTGACGCAAAAGAGAACTTATTACAGATATTGCGATCCACTCCGTGACGCTAAACACCATATGCGTCACAAACGAGGTCGCTCGTCGTTCGCAAAAGGTGCCAAACACAGCGATATAGGCTCACCAGCGGGACGCCAACGATCAAAAAACGGTCCAGAACGCTAGTGAACGATCAGCGACATCACAGCAGGGGCCACATCGTTGCTACATGCCACACACAACGAGGTCGCTAACGAGATCGCTAAATAGTGACGTTTTAGTGATCTCGTTAGCGATCTCATTTGCGATCTCGCTTAGTGTAGCATACCCTTTACTGCGCTGCTTGCAGCCGTTTTGATAAAATCCCTGTTTTATCTGCTGCTGATCTAGCTGTTCTCTGAATGCTGAGCTCCGTATAACCCCGCACCCCAACCACTGATAGGCCACTTTCTGCCCACCCATAGCCGCTCATTCACACATGCATGCTATAAATCTAGACCGGAGTTCGCAGTCTGACCTAGCGTGCCTAACGTGAACTGGTCCGCACGGCGATAGACCTCAGGATGTAATCTAATAGTCTGATGTCTCTGCTGACCATATCTCTCTCTCTCTTTCTTTCTCGCTGGCATCTTCTAGTGGCACAAGAATAAATATAAGACTAAGAAGCTTCTCGTTCAGAATTTTCAGAAACAGAAGAAGAAAGGTACAGTATTTGGAGGGCGACGTTTCCCATAGCGGTCGGTCATTCTCCAGCTCTCGTTTCCCCAGGACACCCCTGATCCATTACTGTGGGCCGCAGCTCCACTTTTCATGGTCATCAATGTCCCTTATTTTTGTTGTCTTGCTGTTAGATTCTGCTAATACAAAGCAGAAGAAGAAAACCTTCTGTAAGAGAGCAAAAAAAATGCTGCTCATTCATCCCATAGCTGCTCATGGGATGGCGGTTTTCGGTGCATCTTCGGTATGATAGCGGGGGGCTTCTTGTGTCCATATGGGCAACTCATCAGCTTTATTTGGCTGCAGCAGTGGTTTTTTTTTTTAATTTTTTTTTCCTTTCCAGGTCCCCCTGTTAATCAACAACCGAAGACTTC
Organism: Oophaga sylvatica; assembly: GCA_033576555.1. Classification (NCBI taxonomy): domain Eukaryota; kingdom Metazoa; phylum Chordata; class Amphibia; order Anura; family Dendrobatidae; genus Oophaga; species Oophaga sylvatica. Next base: position 519,622,353 of record JARQOD010000004.1, read on the forward strand.
AGGAGGTGAGGATCTATACATTGTTTTCGCCATCATAATGTTAGTTCTCTGGGGATCCTGGGAATCTAGTTTCTCATTTTCATATTTCTTGCATTTTCCTTTCCAAAATGCTGATGAGCTGCGCACCACTATTGGGCGTGATTAGGACGGGATTTCTGCCTCTGAATATAAGCCATAGAAAATTCAATTGCAGCAAGCGGAGACCTTTAAAGGGTTTTTGTATTTCAAAAAACACTTTTGCCCAGGTGCAGCAAAACTTTGGTCCTTGCTCAACCTCCCCAGGTCCAACAATGAGTCTCCACCTGTGCTCCAGGTGTTCTTTACTGCCTGCCTTTGACAGCACTGCAGGCGATCAATGATGTGAGCTGAGCGGCTCGTGTTGTCTATTCAGGCAGAGTCGCTGAGCTCACTCACTGACTGGTACTGTCGACATGATGTACAGTGGGGAAATAAGTATTTGATCCCTTGCTGATTTTGTAAGTTTGTCCACTGACATAGACATGAACAGTCTAATTTTAAGGCTATGTGCACACGTTCAGGATTTTTTGCGTTTTTGCAGCGGCATTCCGCCGCAAAAATGCTTAAAAAACGCATGCATTAAGCATCCTATGATTAGAATGCATTCTGCAATTTTTGTGCACATGGTGCTTTTTTCCGCGAAAAAAATGTATCGCGGTAAAAAACGCAGCATGTTCATTAATTTCGTGGTAAATTTGCGTATTTCCCACTATATTATTGACCCTAGGATGTTCAGGAAAAAAACGCTGTAAAAACCGCGATAAAAACGCGTCCAGATTTCCTGGGAAAAAGTCAGATGTAATTTAGATGAAGCGCTACATGATGTTCATTGTAGCTGTGTAATACATGATCATGCCCAGTGGGTGAATGGTGGTCTCCTAAAGGAAGAGCCTCATCCACCACCTCACTAGGGCATGTGGGTTTTTTCGATGGTAAAGAAGGTGGAGGAAGAGAGTTATGTTTTAACCTTTGCCCTTTTCCGCCATGGGAAATAATTAGAAATGTGCTTTTTTTTTTTTGTATATCTTCCTTTTTTGCAGCACCCATTAGCCCTTTGCACCAATACATGTAAATGCAGCTTTAATGATTTTGTTCTCCAGTAGACGACTGTCCCACATTTGTCGACTGCCATGAACATACAAGTTTTTTTTTCCAGTCTGTCAGGACAGACTGACCACTATTCTTCCCGAGTCCCCTAGATCCATCATGCATGTAGAGGAGAAGGGATGACCAGATATTTTGGACGAAGCCTGTGGCTACTCTGCGACAGCAGTTGTCAGACAAGTTGCAGAACCAAAATCATCTATGCATCTTGTCTGAGATTTGCTGTTGTGCATCTATTTTCAAGCTGCAATTTTGCTGTGGAAAAAAAAAAAGCCAAGTCGCATGCAACATGTATCAAAGCCTATGGCAAGTGAGTCACTTGCCACCAGCAATGGAAGATCTGACACACAAGGACAGTTGTGATTCTGTGTCAATGCGACTCCATAGGAAACTAATTGCTTTACATCGCTGTAATCTCAATGTTGCCGTGCAGCCATAGCCTAAAGGATAAGGCATATTTAATTCCGACATGTGTGATCTTTTCCTTGGTCATCTGCCATCGTTGGGGAGTCAAGACACCTTCATGTTCATAAGATGTTCAGCAGGCTGCCTTACAAAGACATGTCCTACTTGTGCTTTTATTTCCTCTGTAATATATAAAGACCACCCTGTGTACACCATCACCTCCAAGCTTTTAGACTGCACTAATCCCATTTTTCATTGTCAGTAGCTGCAGCGAAGAATCCACAGCAGCAGAAGAACGCAAACGCCAACCAGTCCAAGCCTTCTGGAGGTAAGGACCTATGGGGTGTACATGTGGGGATAATACAGGATTGTGTTAGGAGAAAACCACTGACTTGCGCTGATTTATTTGAGGACCTGTAAGACGTGCAGGAGACTGTGGTTTGATTATGGCCAAGCTTCGGTAGTCCGACACAGACTGATTTGTTAGTGTAAGGGCTGCTCTACCTCCTACCTAGAAGGTTTTGAGATTCGATCGGCGTCCAGTGAGAACCAAGAAATACACAGCCTTGTGACTTCCAACAGTCGCCAAAGAAGTGGAGTGTCCATATACGAGGGGGCACCCAGAAATCCCAAGAATTACTATATTTAAATTTGATTTATTCAAGATAACTTATTGAAAACATTAATCCCCTTCAAAATACTGTCCATTAGATGCCATGCACTTGTCCCAACGGTTCGAAACATGTTTTATATTCTTCCGAACTAATTATTATTATTATTATTATACATTTTTATAGCGCCATTTATTCCATGGCGCTTTACATGTGAAAAGGGGCAAATAAAGACAAGTACAATAAACGTGAGCAATACAAGGCACACACAAGTACAGAAGGTGAGAGGACCCTTCCCACAAGGGCTCACAGTCTACAGGGATGGGTGAGGATACACTAGGAGAGGGTAGAGCTGGTCGTGCGGTGGTTCAGTAGACTGATGATCACTGCAGGTTGTAGGCTTGTCGGAAGAGGTGGGTCTTCAGGTTCTTTTTGAAGGTTTCCATCGTAGGCGCGAGTCTGATGTGTTGGGGTGGAGAGTTCCAGAGTATGGGAGAAGTCTTGTATGCGGTTGTGGGAAGAAGAGATAAGAGGGAAGTAGAGGAGGAGATCTTGAGAGGGTCGAAGGTTGCGTGTGGGTATGTACCAGGAGACCATGTCACAGATGACAGGCTTTGTATGTCATAGTTAGGGTTTTGAACTGGAGCCTCTGGATGATAGGAAGCCAATGAAGGGCTTGACAGAGAGGAGAGACTGGGGAATAACGGGGAGACAGGTGGATTAGTCGGGCAGCAGAGTGCAGGATGGATTGGAGTGGTGCCAGAGTGCTGGAGGTGAGGCGAGAGAGTAGGAGGTTGCAGTAGTCGAGGCGGGAGATGATGAGGGCATGCACTAGTGTTTTTGTAGTTTCATGGTCAAGGAATGCACAGATCCGGGAAATATTTTTGAGTTTGAGATGGCAGGAGGAGGCAAGGGTTTGGATATGTGGCTTGAAAGAGAGGGCAGAGTCGAGGATCACCCGAGGCACCGAGCATGCAGGACTGGGGAAAGTGAGCAGCCGTTGACATTGAGGGATAGGTCTGGTGGGGGGTAGAGTGAGATGGGGGAAAGATGATTAATTCTGTTTTGTCCATGTTCAGTTTTAGAAAGCGAGCAGAGAAGAAAGCGGAAATAGCAGATAGACAGTGTGGGATTTTTGTCAGTAAGGAGGTGAGGTCAGGTCCAGATAGGTAGATCTGCGTGTCATCGGCGTAGAAATGATACTGGAAACCATGGGATTCTATGAGCAGGCCGAAGGTGTAGATGGAGAAGAGTAGGGGTCCTAGAACTGAGCCTTGGGGAACACCGACAGACGGGGCGAGGTGAGGAGGTGGTGTGGGAGAGGGAGACACTGAATGTTCGATCTGTTAGATATGATGAGATCCAGGATAGGGCCAAGCCTGTGATGCCAAGAGATGAGAGAATCTGTAGCAGGAGGGAGTGGTCCACAGTGTCAAAGGCAGAAGACCAGTCCAGGAGAAGGAGGACAGAGTAGTGTCGCTTGCTCTTGGCGGTTAGTAGGTCGTTGGTTACTTTAGTTAGGGCAGTTTCAGTTGAGTGATGCAGTCGGAAGCCTGATTGTAAGTGGTCAAAGAGGGAGCAGGAAGAGAGGTGGGAGGACAGTTCAAGATGGACAACTAATGCTGTTAAGCACCTCCAGCTATGTTTTCTTAACCACTTCTACGTCCTGAAAACACTTTCCCTTTTAGGCTTCATTCTTGGAAATAAGACAAAGCAAGGGGGCTAGGTCGGGCGAGTAAGAGGGGTTAGGAACCGTTCTCATGCCGTTTTTCCACCAAAAACTGGTTGATTTTTCAACACTGTGTGGGCAGAGGGATTGTCATGATGAAGCAGCCTGTCCCCCAATCGCCACAAGTCAGGTCATGTTTTTGTTGCTGCCTCACGCCATCGCTTTAGCACTTGCAGATAGTAGTGTTGGTTCACTGTGGTGCCCTGAGGAGCAAATGCAACGTGAACGACTCACTTGATGTAAAATAAACAAAACAAACCATCATTGACTTTAAATTTGATTTCACTTGCTGTACTTTTTTTTTTTTTTTTTTGGTCTAGGTGACCAAGCTGTCTTCCACTGACTGGACTGCTGTTTTCTTTCAGGATCATAGGTGTTACGCCAAGATTCATCCCCTGTGATGACCTTTGACCAAAAAAATCAGGGTCAATTTGTGCCTGTCCTTTCTATTCCTGACACGCTATCAGACGGCTCTCGCTCTGCTCATCAGTAAGCAGTCATGGAACAAACATTGCCATGATGCTTCTCATGTTCCAATCTTTAGAATTCTTTGGCAGGAAATTTTCGCCTGTTGCTTTGCAGCGATCAAACATTTATGGCGTCGAGCACTTTTTGAACATTTTTGACGTTCAGGGGGTTCATCTTTAAGTGACACGTGGCCACTTCTGAACCAGGCAAACCACTCGTAAATTCTCACCCGACTTAGAGCTTACTTCCCTAAGCATTGAAACCGTTTCTGCCGCTGTTCTCTTTACCAGGAAACAGAATTTGGCAATAGCGAGATTCTCTTTTAAATTTTGCCGTCATAAAATCGTTGTGAGGGGCTTAAGAAAACGATCACTGTCCTCTGCGATGGTTTCTCACGAACGCTAGTTGGCCAACTGAGCTGGGAGAGCGTCTAGTAAGCATAGCTAGCGGTAGAGGGCAGTACGACCAACCCACTTGCCTACAGAAAAAAAATCTTTTTTTTTGGGTACCCCCTCGTATTTATGCCCTTGATGGATATAGGCGTTCTGTACATAAATGTTTCTTACATAATGGTAAACTTCATAATAAGTAAAGACTCAGTATCCACCCATCCTAGTGGACTCGGGACGAGTATAGAAGACAGTAGTAGTTTGGCAGCAGATCCCCTGCTCCCGTCTGTCAGAAATGACGACCGCTCAGAAGATCTTTACGATACAAGAGTTTGGAGATTTATTGAAATGAATTAGCTGTAGAGGATGCCCCTGATTCATTAGTGTCGGCGGCTGCTCCACTTTTTCATGGGCATTTTCATGTCCTCCTTTTTTTTTTCCTTCTTCTTTTCTTGCTGTCAGATGCTGCTAAAAATCCTGATGAGAAGACGGAGAAAGCTTTGCGTAAAAAAGCGAAAAAATTAAGACGTGAGAGTTTCCATACTATGTTAATACATAATGCTACAAGAACAAAACCGTAGATATTGAAAACGCATTGATTGGAAAAGGGGCAACTGCTCATTGCATCTTAATACCGCTCATGGGACGGCAGTTTTCAATGCATTTTCAGTATTGCGAGAGTTTATTGGGTTGATAAGGGCAACTTATCAGCTTTATTCGGCTGAACCAGTTTTCACAACTCAGGTTTTTTCTGGTTATGTTTTCCTATTTCCAGGTGCCGCTAAAAAACTAGAAAACAGAAAAGCGCAAGCTTCAGTAGGTGAGGATCCATACCTTGCTTTGGCCTCCGTGATGTTAGGTCTCTTGGGCTGCTAGGATTCTCGTTTCTCATTGCCAAGCATACAGGTGCTTCTCACAAAATTAGAATATCATCAAAAAGTGAATATATTTCAGTTCTTCAATACAAAAAGTGAAACTCCTATATTATATAGAGTCATTATACACAGTGATCTATTTCGCCTGTTTATTTCTGTTAATGTTGGTGATTATGGCTTACAGCCAATGATAACCCCAAAGTCATTATCTCAGTAAATTAGAATACTTTATACCACCAGCGTGAAAAATGATTTTAAAATCTGAAATGCTGTCCTACTGAAATGTATGTTCAGTAAATACACTCAATACTTGGTTGGGGCTCCTTTTGCATCAATTACTGCATCAATGCTGCGTGGCATGGAGGCGATCAGCCTGTGGCACTGCTGAGGGGTTATGGAAGCCCAGGTTGCTTTGATAGCAGACTTCAGCTCGTCTGCATTGTTGGGTCTGGTGTCTCTCATCTTCCTCTTGACAATACTCCATAGATTCTCTATAGCGTTAATGTCAGGCGAGTTTGCTGCCAATCAAGCACAGTGATACTGTTTGTAAACCAGGTATTGGTACTTTTGGCAGTGTGGACAGGTGCCAAGTCCTGCTGGAGAATGACATTTCCAACTCCAAAAAGCTTCTTGGCAGAGGGAAGCATGAATGCTCTAAAATTTCCTGGTAGACGGCTGTGCTGACTTTGATCTTGATAAAACACAGTGGACCTACACCAGCAGATGACATGGCTCCCCAAACCATCACTGATTGTGGAAACTTCACACTACACCTCCAGCAGCTTGGATTGTGGCCTCTCCACTCTTCCTCCAGACTCTGGGACCTTGATTTCCAAATGAAATGCAAAATTTACTTTCATCTGAAAACAACAACCACTGACAACAGTCCAGTTCTTTTTCTCCTTGGCCCAGGTAAGATGCTTCTGGCGTTGTCTATTGGTCATGAGTGGCTGACACAAGGAATGTGACACTTGTAGCCCATGTCCTGGATACGTCTGTGTGTGGTGGCTCTTGAAGCAATGACTCCAGCAGCAGTCCACTCCTTGTGAATCTCCCCCAAATTTTTGCATGGCCTTTTCTTAACAACCCTTTCAAGGCTGCGGTTATCCCGGTTGCTTGTGCACCTTTTTCTACCACACTTTTTCCTTCCACTCAACTTTCCATTAATAAGCTTGGATACAGCACTCTGTGAACAGCCAGCGTCTTTACCAATGACCTTTTGTGGCTTACCCTCCTTGTGGCGTTTGTCAATGACTGCCTTCTGGACATCTGTCAAGTCAGCAGTCTTCCCCATGATTGTGGAGCTACTGAGACAGACAAAGGGACCTTTTTAAATGCTTAGGAAGCCTTTGCAGGTGTTTTTGTTAATTATTCTTAATGGGTTTTGTTAAAACCATTAGCCTTTGGGTTTTCATTGTCTGTAAGCCATACCCATCAACATTAACAGAAATAAACAAGTGAAATAGATCACTCTGTAATGACTCTATATAATGAGTTTCACTTTTTGTATTGAAGAACTGAAATGAATTAACTTTTTGATGAAATTCTAATTTTGTGAGAAGCACCTATTTATTATCTGCCTTTTTATCACTTGTGAGAACCAAAATACCGTCTGTTATACTGAACTGTGCACTGGCATCAGTTAGGGTCAAGATAGGTTTTCTACAGTTCAAGCAGCAGATGATTCACTGACAGTAAGCAAAGACCTTGAAAGTGTTGGTGAATTGACACACAAGGTATAGAAACTTTTTGTTATACATTGATTAGATTTTCTGTTAACCTAGAAACCTGATCAATAGTCTATAAACAGTATTGTGCATCATCTGCAGGTCAGACTGCTGGAACCGTCGAGAATCAGGGAGATGTTATAGAAGTGGAGTGTAATAAATGATTGCGTTGAGTGCTGGCCTTTACAGAAGATCTTTATATCTCCAAATTCTTGTATCGTACAATAATGGTCAGATCTCTTCTTTCTTACAATTGGTTTTGGGCCCTGTCGTTATATTTTATGCTTCAAAAGCCTTTTCTTTCAGTTGGGAATTTATGGCGATTTTGGCCATGTTGACAATAATTGCTTTATGCAGCTGCTAGATCATAGCTTAAAGGGAATCTGTCACCCTATTTTTGAAGTATGAGATGAGGCCACCGCCATCAGGGGCTTATCTACAGCTTTCTGTAATGCTGTAGATAAGCCCCCGATGTACCTGAAAGAGCAAAAAAACGAGTTAGATTATACTCACCCAGGGGCGATACGGCATCCGATTCTGTCCGGAGGGAGTCGCGGTCCAGTCCGGTGCCTCCCATCTTCTAGCGAATCCCTCCTCTTCTTTGCTTCCCGTCGCGGCTCCTGCACACTGCTCTGCCCTGTTTGAGGGCAGAGTAAAGTATTGCAGTGCGCAGGCGCCGGACCTCTCTGACCTTTCCCAGCGCCTGCGCACTGCAGTACTCTGCTCTGCCCTTATATATACAGCACCATGCATAAGTTTTAGGCAGGTGTAGGGAAAAATGCTACACAATAAGGGCTCTTTCAGACTTCCAAGGTCTTATCGCAAAGCACCGGCTGGCCGCACATCTCCTGACCCAAGAGTGATCGAAATATATGAAGCTATCAGTTAGAAGATGTGCGGTCAGCCCGAGCATTGCGATCCGAAATCTGACCGATTTATCACGGACGTCCGAAACAGCCCTAAGAATGCTTTAAAAAATAGAAGTGCTAATGGTTTTGATTAGTGATGAGTGAAGCTCGGATAAGGTGTTAGCGTGCACGTGTGCTAACCAAGTATTTCGAAAAATAAGTTCTAGTCCCCGCAGCTGCATGTCTCATGGCTGTTCATGGCTAGCCTGTTTGTTAGGCAATCCATGCATGTGTTGCGGCACGGAGACACTGTTAGCACTCGAGCATGCGCTTATAACACCTTATCCGAGCACGTTCGCTTATCACTAGTTTCCATCAATTGAACAAAAAAACTAAATCGCATCAATGTTTTGTGTGACCGACCTTTTGCCTTCAAACATCAATTCTTCTGGGTACACTTCTACTTGCACACAGTTTTTGAAGGAACTTGGCGGAAAGGTTGTTCCAAACATCTGGGAGACCTAACCGCAGATCTCGTCACTTGTACGAATTCTTCCATCTCTTCCTGTAATCCCAAACAGACTTGGATGATGTTGAGATCAGGGCTCCGTGGAGGCCATATCATGACTTTCAGAAAGGACTCCTCGTTTTTCTTTACACCGAAGATAGACCTTAAAGGGTTTGTCCACTACTAGGACAATCCCTTCACATTCCCCATGTTGGTTTGCCCCCAGTAAAATAAAAAAGGTTTATACTCCCCTCCCGTTCCGGTTTTCCAGCGGTGTTGGCACTCGCATTCCCGAGTCTCCCGGTGGGGGGGTGGCTTAAAAGGCTTGAAAAGTTGCAAAATACTTGTGCAACCATTTAGTGGCTTTTGGAGTTTTCCCGCTGGCTGGCCCCTAACTTCCTCTCTTGATTATTTTTATGGCTTCCCATTTACTCCCTTCCAGACGTGGTCGCTAAGGGGGTAAAACAACATTGGTTATACATCGTGGCAATTTTTTTAGAAAAATATGGTGGAATCACTCAGGTTTGTGTAGCTGAAAACCAGTGACTTGGGTTGTTGTCAGCCGACCCCCGCTCTCATTTTAGTTGGATGTGAAGCTATTCAATCCAATTTTTTTCACACCTTAAAATGTTTGGCAGCTGCTTATCTCTTCCATTAAAAATTTACTTTTTTTAATTTGGGAAAACAATTATTCTATATATTTGAATGCACCTGTAGTATTGAAAAATCCATAGAAGACACTCAGAAAAACCCCAATGAAATGCAAAAATACTTTGTTAGATGATTAAAAAGAATAAGCATATGTATTTAATGTATAAAAACATTAAATAATTAGTATAAACCAATGAGTACCACAAGAAAAAGGTGGGTCACCTGGACACAATGTAAATACACTATAATATAGCACTATAATATGGGTACAGTAAATAACATATAACATTAACCTAGAAAAGGACACTGGTGAGACTTTAGTTATATAGTAAAATAGATTTATATGTCAGAATACCAGTAAATGTCCATAATGTATAAACCATTATTACCATAACCCCATATGCAGGAAACATGAAAGTAATATACTATACCTAATGCAGTCAGAATCGTCCAGGCACCCTCCACACCCGACGCGCGTTTCGCATTGAAATGCTTAGTCCAGGACGAATATGTTTTTATACATTAAATATATTTTCTTATTCTTTTTAATCATCTAATAAAGTATTTTTGCATTTCATTGGGGCTTTATTGGATTTTTTTTCTGAGTGTCTTATATATGTGAATGATAGTGGCGGTAAGGGGGTAACAACCTCCCTTTGATGAATGTTTGTATTGTGTATACATTTATATTTTTTATATTGATTTTATGCAGCGAAAAATCCTCAGCAGCCGAAAACTCCAGTGGTCAATCTGCCGAAAACTGCGCAGCAGTCGAAAACTCCTGTGGTCAATCCGACGAAAACTGCACAGAAGCCGAAAACTCCAGTGGTCAATCCGACGAAAACTGCACAGCAGCCGAAAACTCCAGTGGTCAATCCGATGAAAATTCCACAGCAGCCAATAACTTCAGTGGTCGCAAACGCAGGAGCCAAACAAGTAAGTATGAGGCCATTGCTGGGATGGAGCCTAAGGCTAGTGTCACACTTGCGACTGTGATGCGAGAAACTCATGCGAGTTTCTCGCATCAATACCTGGCACTGCCGCCGGCACTCGTACCGGAGCGTGCGGCTGCGTGTATTTCTATGCAACCACACACTCCGGTCCATGTGTCGGCGGCAGTGCCGGGTGTTAATACGAGAAACTTGTGCGAGTTTCTCGCATCACAGTCGCAAGTGTGACACCGGCCTTACAGGGGTTCTCTTACCACGAATGTGTACGGTAGGTATATAGATGACTTCTAGGACTACATATGAACAAGGGGGCCTGTTGAAAGTTTGGTTTTGATACTAATCACAGGTTTTGTCACATTGTATCCAGTGTAGATAAACCTGGCCTAAACTATTTGTCTGCTTTGATACATTGTATCTAACTATCAAGGCTGGAGAGAGAGATCCTGTGCCTGTTTTCGGCTCCCAGATAATTGAGGGACCAGAAATGTGGCACTTATTACACAACTATTACGTTTCTGATTTATGCAAACCTCTTAAAGAGAGGACCTGTCACAAAGTCAAAAATGTTCTAAGTTTGATTTCTTAAACAAAAAATTTGCCATATGGCTTCAGAGACATGGGCCTTTTTATTTAATTTAGGCCTCTTTCACACATCCGTTTTTTGACTTTAGGCACGATCTGGCGTGTTGTTAAAAAAACGGATCCGGTACCGGATGCGTTTTTTTAGCATTGACTTTCATTAGCGCCGGATCGCGCCTGATGTCATTGCGTTGCATCAGTTTTTGTCCGGATCCGGCGGAAATGTACATTCCGGCGGCCGGACAAAACGGTGACTGCAACGTTTTTTTATTTTTTCCAGAGCCGCCTGATAGTGCCTGAAGCGGGGCATCAGGCGGACGGAAATAATAGAAGTGAATGAAACCGGACCAGTCTTTTGTGCAATCCGTCAAAAGACTGATCTGGATTCTGGAAATCAGGGACTGCTGCTGCTGCTACTACTACATTTTCCACTGTCTCCGGACATGCGAACCTGCATTTTCTCGCTGCAAAACTCTTTTTCCAGGTTCAAAAGTTCAGGTCGGATCCAGCAAAAAAACTGATCCGTTGCATCAGTTTTTTCATTTCAGCGCCGGATCCGTCCCTTCAGGTATTCGACGGATTATGCCTGACACAAAAAAACTGATGTGTGAAAGCAGCCTTACCCAGTCCGCTAATAGCTCCGGTAGTGGTGAGGAGGCAGCGAGGAGTGGACATTGCAGGCTGTAATCTTTCCTGAAGAGGTGGGTTTTCAGGTTCCATCTGAAGGATCTGAATGTGGTTGATAGTCGGACGAGTTGGGGCAAAGAATTCCAGAGGATGGGGGATATTTAGGAGAAGTCTTGGAGGCGGTTGGGTGAGGAGCGAATAAGTGTGGAGGAGAGAAGGAGGTCTTGGGAGGATCGGAGATTACGTGAGGGAAGATATCAGGAGATTAGTTCAGAGACATATGGGGGAGACAGGTTATAGATGGCCTTGTAGGTCAGTATTAGTAATTTGAACTGGATACGCTGAGGGAGTGGGAGCCAGTGAAGAGATTTGCAGAGAGGAGAAGCGGAGGAGTAGCGAGGAGAGAGATGAATTAGTCGGGCAGCAGAGTTAAGGATGGACTGGAGAGGTGCAAGGTTGTTAGCAGGGAGGCCACAGAAAAGGGTGTTGTAGTAGTCGAGGCGGGAGATGATGAGGGCATGCTAAAGCATTTTAGTAGATTGAGGGTTAACGAACGGACAGATTCTGGAGATATTTTTTAGCTGGAGGCGACAGGAGGTGGAAAGAACTTGGATTTGCTGTTTGAAGGGCAGGGCATAGTCAAGGGTTACTCCTTGGCAGCAGACTTCCAGTATGGGGAAAAGCATAATGTCGTTAATTGTGGTAGATAGGTCAGGTAAGGAAGATGTGTGAGATGGAGGAAAGATGATGAGTTCAGATTTGTCCACATTGAGTTTTAGAAAGCGAGAGGAGAAGGAGGATATGACTGATAGACACTCAGGGATTCTGGACAGCAGAGAGGTGACGTCTGGGCCAGAGAGGTAGATCTGAGTGTCATCAGCATAAAGGTGGTACTGGAATCCATGGGACTTTGAGTTGTCCCAGGCCAAGTGTATGGATTTAGAAGAGTAGGGGTCCTAGAACAGAGCCTTGGGGGACTCCAACAGAGAGAGGGTGGGATGAGGAGGTAGTTTGGGAGTGGGAGACGCTGAATGTGTGTTTTTTAAAGGTAAGAGGAGATCCAGGATAGGGCGAGGTCTTTGATGTCAAAGGAGGAGAGGATCTGTAGTAGGAGGCAGTGGTCAACTGTGTCGAAAGCAGAGGACAGGTCTAAAAGGAGGAGTATAGAGTATTGTCCGTTCGCTTTGGCTTTAAGTAGGTCGTTAGTAATTTTGGTCAGGGCTGTCTCAGTGTAGTGATGGGGGCGGAAACCAGATTGTAGATTGTCAAAGAGCAGGTTAGATGAGAGATGGGAGGAAAGTTCAGCGTGGACGTGCTGCTCCAGGAGTTTGGAAGCGAATGGAAGCAGCGATATTGGGCGATAGCTGGACCTAGTGGTTGGGTCAAGGGTTGGCTTTTTAAGGATGGGTGTGATTGTGGAATGTTTAAAAGCAGAAGGCAAGGTACCAGAAGTTAGTGATAGGTTGAAGAGGTGGGTTAGGGATGGGATAAGAGGGGTGGTGAGGTTGGGGGGGTGGTGGGATGGGGTCTTGTGCACAGGTGGTGAGGTGTGATTTGGAGAGGAGACAATTAAGCTCCCCTTCAGTGAGGTTGGAGAGGGAGGTTATGGGGTTTGGGCATTGGTCTGGTATACAAAGGGGTTGTGGTTGAACAATGAAGACTTGCCTTGTTTGGTCGATCTTATTTTGGAGTGTGTGGCAAAGTCCTCAGCAGAGATGAGGGAGGATGGAGGAGGCAGAGGTGGGCGGAGGAGGGAGTTAAAAGTTTTGAATAACTGTTTGGGGTTGTAGGATAGGGAAGATACGAGGGTTGTGAAGTAGGCCTGTTTAGTAGAGGTGAAGGCGGCTTTGAAAGCGAGTGTTGCCTGTTTGAATGCAGTGAAGTCGTCTTGCGAATTTGTTTTCTTCCTACGCCGCTCTGCAATCCTGGACACTTGCCGGAGCTTTTTAGTGGTGTTATTGTGCCATGATTGTCTGTTGATACGTCACACTCTGCCATGAACGAGAGGGGCAACTGTGTCAATAGCCGATGCGAGAGTGGCATTGTAGAAAGCAGTGGCACTGTCTGTGTCGTGGAGTGAGGATATGGATGCCAGTGGTAGAATAGAGTCAAAGAGCATGTGGGTGTCTAGGTGTGCAAGGTTTCTGCGGGGGTGCGCACGTTACTGGACATGGGTGACAGGTGAGGAGGACAGGGATGAGAAAGTGAGTAGATGGTGGTCAGATAGAGGGAGAGGGGAGGTTGACTGCAAAACTACTAAAAGTGAAATTTTTGGTACTTACCATAAAATTTCTTTCTTGGAGCCTTCATTGGGGGACACAGGTTACCATGGGTGTATGCTGCTGTCGCTAGGAGGCTGACACTATGCATATAAGAAGAAAATAGCTCCTCCTTAGCAGTATACACCTACCGACAGGCACAAAGCAACTCAGTTGGTGCTAAAGCAGTAGAAGGAGCGAGTATAAACAACAATAAAAAAAACCCTCAACCTATGTACCAACCCAAAACAACGGCACAATGGCCAACACGGTACAACATTAAGGGGGGGTGCTGTGTCCCCCAATGAAGGCTTCAAGAAAGATTTTACGGTAAGTACCAAAAATCCCACTTCTTTCTCGCTTCATTGGGGGACACAGGTTACCATGGGACGTCCAAAAGCAGTCCCAAGGGTGGGAAAAGTATGCAGAGAGAAGAGGACTTGTGTCGGCCGGTGGGAAACCGCCGCCTGCAGTATTTTCCTACCCAGACCTGCATCAGCAGAGGCGTGAGTATTCACCCTGTAAAATCTCGCAAAAGTGTGAAGGGGCGATCAGGTTGCGGCCTTGCAGATTTGCAAAGCTGAGGCCTGGTGACGAACGGCCCAGGAAGCTCCCACAGTCCGGGTAGAGTGAGCCCTCACCCCCGGAGGAGGCTGTTTGTCCTGAGTCCGGTATGCCTCCAGAACCGCTGAATGAATCCAACGAGCGATGGTGGATTCAGAAGCTGGGAGCCCCTTACGACGACCTTCAGAGACGACAAACGGAATCAGACTGATGAAAGGAAGCAGTCCTAGAGAGGTAGACTCGAATAGCCCGGACCAAGTCCAGCTTGTGGAGAGATCTTTCCAAGGGATGAGCTGGGGAAGGACACAGAGAAGGAAGGACGATGTCCTCATTGATGTGAAAGGCAGAAACTACCTTCGGAAGAAAAGAAGGAACAAGCTGGAGGACCACCTTATTCTGGTGCAGAATCAGGAAAGGAGAATGGCAGGACAATGCCGCCAACTCGGATACCCTTCTGATAGAGGTGATGGCTACCAGGAAGGCCACCTTCCAAGAAAGGATAGAGAAGGAAATGTCCTGGATCGGTTCAAAAGGAGGACGCTGGAGAGCACCGAAGACCAGATTGAGATCCAAAGGATCGACCGAGGGTGGCAAGGAGGCGCTAGGTGAGCGACGCCTTGAAGAGAAGTCTTCACCTGAGAAAGAGGCCAGATCATTCTGGAAGAGAATAGACAGAGCAGAGACCTGACCCTTCAGAGTACTGAGGGAAAGGCCCGAGTCAAGGCCCGTCTGCAGAAAACCAAGGACGGAAGGGAGAGAAAAGGTCATAGGAAAAAGAGCATGTTCCTCGCACCAGCGGAAGAAGGATTTTTTCCAACATCTGTGGTAGATGCGGGATGACGCTGGCTTCCTTGCCTTGATGATCGTCTGAATGACGTTGTCAGAAAACCCTGTGTTCCTCAGAACCGCGGCCTCAATTGCCATGCCGTTAAAGCTAGAGACTGAGAACTCGGGTGGAAGAGGGGACCTTGCGAGAGAAGATCTGGACGGGCTGGAAGCCTCCAGGGAACGTCCGAGAGCATGTTCACTAGCTCCGCATACCAAGCCCATCGCGGCCAGTCTGGAGCTATTAACAGAACGGTAACCCCTTCTGCCTTTATCTTTTTACGACTGTTGGAATCAAGGGAAGAGACGGAAACAGGGCATCTGAAACTGGCACCATGGGATCACTAGTGCGTCGCAGCCAACTGCCATCGGATCCCGGGACCTGGCCACGTACTAGGGAACCTTGTGGTTTGTTCGAGAAGCCACTAGGTCGACGTCTGGAACGCCCCACCTCAGACAAATTTGGTGGAAGACGGCGGGGTTGAGAGACCACTCGCCTGCTGCGAGCCCCTGACGACTCAGGAAGTCGGCTTCCCAGTTGTCCACCCCTGGAATGTGAACAGCTGAAATGGCTGGGACATTGTGTTCCGCCCAACGAAGAACCTTTGCCACCTCGGCCATGACTTGCTTGCTGCGAGTCCCGCCTTGGTGGTTTATGTAATCCACGACCGTGGTGTTGTCCGACTGAATGCGGACCGGCTTTCCTGCGAGGAGGGTCTGCCAGCAGAGGAGGGCAACAAGGATGGCCCTGATCTCCAAGAGATTGATCTGGAGGAGGACTTCCTGAACATCCCAGCGACCCTGCGCTGTGAGGTGGAGGAAGACCGCTCCCCAACCCTGAAGACTGGCATCGGTGGTGATGACCTGCCACCGGAGAGCAAGAAAAGACTTTCCGCGGAGAATGGAGGAGGACAGCGTCCACCAAGTGGGGGACTGTCTCACTTTGAAAGACAGAAGCACTGGGTGATCCAGGGAAATCGTTCTCTTGTCCCAGGAAGACAGGAGGGCCAGCTGGAGAGGGCGAGTGTGAAACTGGGCGTATGGCACTGCCTCCATGGAGGCAATCATTTGCCCCAGTACCCTCATGCCGGACCGAAGGGGAAGAGGAACTGGTCGCTTTAGAGATTTGATCCCCCGCCGGAGACAAGAGAACTTCTCCTTTGGAAGGAAGACTCGAGCTTGAATGGTGTCGAGTTCCATGCCCAGAAAGAGGCGCTGAGTTGGAATCAGGGTAGACTTCTCTTTGTTGATAATCCAGCCGAGACGGACTAGCATGTCTAGAGTGATCTGGAGACTCTGATCGCAGTCCCAGCAAGACAGACCCTTGACCAGAAGATCATCGAGATAAGGGATTGAGAATCCCCTTGGAACGAAGAATGGCCATGACAGCCGCCATGACCTTCATGAAGACCCTGGGAGCGGACGCCAAGCCGAACGGGAGAGCTGTGAACTGGTAATGGTGCTCCTGTATGGCGAACCGAAGGAACCTCTGGTGTTGAACACAGACAGGAATGTGCAGGTAAGTATCCTGTATGTCCACAGAGCAAAGATATTCCCCCGGCTCCATGGAGGCGATCACCGAGCGCAAGAACTCCATTCTGAAGTGGCAAATTTGAAGGTGGCGATTCAACTGCTTGAGGTCCAAGAAAGGGCGGAGGGAACCGTCTTTCTTTGGAACTACGAACAGTTTTGAGTAGAACCCGGAAAACTGTTCGTGCCAAGGGATGGGTACGATCACTCCTGAGTTTAGGAGAGAAGAGATGGCCTGGAGGAGGCCTGGGAGATGAGAGGGCTGTTTTAGAGGGTGGGAGAGAAAGAAACGTCATCCTGGGGAAATTTCTATCTTGTAGCCGGATGTAACTATCTCCCTGAAAAGAAGTTTGCCACCCACCCTGGAAAGATTCTCAGGTGGGGGTGACCCGTCATTTAGAGGAGAATCTATGACTGCGGGATCCTGAAGGCTTAGATGGACGGCTTTTGGATCTCCAGTGGGGAGTAGGCTTGAAGGAAGGCTTCCTTCTTTCCCCTTGGCCAGAAGAACGGTCCTGTTGGGAGGAGCCGCATGAAGAAGAGAACGACCGAAAGGGACAAAAGGACTGGGGTCCCTTCCTATTAAAGGGGCGCTTAGGTTTGGTTTGGGGCAGAGAGGTGCTTTTACCACCAGTGGCGTCCGAAATGATCTGGTCTAGCTTGGTACCAAAGAGCCTGGAGCCCTGGAACGGAAGGCTAGTGACAGATTTTTTAGATGCCAGGTCTACAATCCATGCCTTTAATTAAAGGACACTGCGAATAGCAATAATGTTGCTGTTTGCTCTTGCGGAGCAGGCAAGCCGCATCCAAAGAGGCATTCAAGAGATATTTACCCGCAGGGGCAATCTGATCTGCTAAATCTGCTAGTTCCTCTGCAGGAGCTGCCGCAACAACAATGCCCCGGCAAAGAATCTTGGCCCAGGCAGATCTGGCTTTCGCCACCCAGGTGGAGGCGAAAATAGGGCAGAGAGAGGCGCCAGACGCCTCAAATTACGATTTGGTTAGAGCTTCAATCTGTCTGTCCGTAGCGTCCTTGAGAGACGCCGCATCCGGAATAGAAAGGACTGTCTGAGAAGATAAGCGTGAGACTGGCGGGTCCACCTTAGGGGATTCGGACCACTTGCTGACCAGGTCTGAATTAAACGGGTACAGAATGTCCAGACGTTTTTTTCCCGGGAAACGTTTGCCGGGATGTTCCCAGTGTCTAGAGGTAGTAGCCTCAAATTCCTTGTGATTGGGTAAAACCCTGGAGGGACGCTTTACCCGTTTGTAAGAAACAGAGTCGTCCTGAGGAGCCACATCCTCTTTAATTTCGAGAGTTTGAACAATAGCCGAAATAAGGCTATCTACCATGTCCTGTGTCCCAGAAGTCTGATTCTCATCTGAGTCCGACTCTGACTGAGAAGCTATATCCGACCTGATGTCCGCCTCCGAGGAGGAGGAACAAGGTAGAGAGAGGTATTCTGGATGCCGCAGAGGGGCCTGGTGAACTGGAGGAAGAGCTAGACAGGGTCCGCTTCCTAGGTCTTTTCCCTGACCTGTCCCTTTGAAGGTCGGGTGCGTGCGAATCGCCATGGGAGGCGTTCGGAGCACTGGTGGCGGCAGATAGATGTGGCATTCGTTCCAGGACCTGAACCAGGGACTGTGATATTTTAGTCAGGTCTGAGACCGACTGAGACATAGCACACAGCCTACTCCGGAGGGAGGGTGCGCTCTCATCCCGGGTGGTGGGGTTCTGAGGGGCAGACATGGAGGAAGGACTGCAGGATGGACAGAAGGGCGACGGCTGGCCTGAAGCCCACTTTCTTTTACAGCAGGCACAAGCGTAGTGAAACACCGTGGATTTATGACCAAAGGCAGCGGGGTTGGGCATAGGTAGAGCTTGTGCAAAAGTACAGCAGGGTGCTATGAGGCAATACTGCTGAGGGAAGCTATGGATCATAAGGGGGGGCAGGGAATGGAAAATGCAGAGCCTACCAGATACCCAGCGATTAGCCGCAGCAGAGAGCAGGTAACTGTGTCTCCCTTTGTAGAGCACCGGACCGCTGAAGACGCTGCTGGAGCTGAGCTGGGGCAGAGAGGTGCTGCCAAGATGGACGCTGTGCTCCCTGGGCCATGGACGCGCTGAGGCGGTGAGTTGGGCTAGCGTCCTGTACAGACAGGGATTGAAAGAAGCCCTGTGATAGGCTTGTCGGCCCGGGCGCGCAGAGAATGGGGCGTGCCTGGCCAGAGAAAGAGAAACTCGGGCCCTGATAGGCTGACACGTCAAGGGGAGGCGTGCACAGCCTGCATATGGGAGGAATGCCAGCGCCGGGACAAAACAAAGGCAGGGGCGTGCCCGGCGCTGAAAAAGGAAAGAACGTGCTGCGATAGGCTGGAGACGGCGAAGGGGCGTGACCAGCAAGGGGGTATGAGGACGCCCTGGACAGAGCGCTGAAAGCGGGGGGCGTGTCCGAGAGGAAGGCAAGGAGAACACGAAAAATGCCGGAGGGGGGCGTGGCTTATACAGAGCACAGCCGAGGCATGAAGAAGCCTGAGAATGCCGGGCACCGCACGCTTTTGGAGGAGAAAGGGCAGGAAATTTAAAACCAACGAACTGAGAAGGAATAAGCGCTGCCAGGGGCCTATAAAGAGGTACTGAGCGGGGCTGCTGCAGGGGGGAGGTGGGAACATACTACCTGCTCTTGAGTCCGGCTCCTCTTCATAGCTGAGTATCGCATCAGGAGCCTTCGGGAGATGGAGAGGGTCCTGGGAGAGAAGATCCTCCTTCCCGCACCGACTCCGAACGGTGCAGAAGACGGCGTCAACCCCTTACTAGAAGGGAGGAGGTGACCACCGTCTTCCTCTCAGCCCTCTCCGAGGAGAGGGGTGAGGGGGGAACGGCAAGGACTTGCCACCAAGAGTCGACCTGAATCAAGACCCGTAAGGGTGACCGGGGACAAAGTCCTGCCAGCGGGTCAGAGAGTGGGCGATGTGGGTGATACCACACACTGCTCTCTTGGTTGCTTAAATGTTGG
>JARQOD010000004.1:519642135-519751024 GCA_033576555.1 Oophaga sylvatica
GGGGCAAAAACCCTGGAAGGTGGTTAGGACCATCTAAACGAAACCGCCTGTACTGCGGATTCCGTAGCGGTATCCTTGATGCCTAAGGTCTGATTGACTGCCACATTCAGACTCTGCACCATATCCGTCATGCCGGAGGCCTGATCTGAATCCAGGTCCGACTCGTCCTCCGAAAGCGTGGCCGGAGACGCCTCGCCTGATTCCGGGGAGGATGATGCTAGGGATGGATCACGCCGTGCAGGATCGACTGGTGAGGCAGAGCGGGAAGAGGACCTAGAACGGGGCTCCAGTCTGGGTCTCTTATGGCTTGGATTGGACGGACCGGAAAGAGTCTTGAGACCCGCTGGCGACTGCGCGTGCAGAAAAGGGCAATCTGTCTAGTACGGACACTAGGGTCTGTGACACCCTGGTGAAGTCCGCTACAGATTGTGACAGACGTTGCCCACTGGGGGGTAGGGGTCTCAGAATCACCTGGGGCAGAAGGGGGCTCCTTGGTGGGTCCCGTGGGGTCTCTGCAGGCCTGGCAGAGGGGAGACGGCTAACCTGAAGGGAGTCTGCCATTACAAGAAGAGCACACGAAGTGCCTAACCAGAATGGGGGAGGAAGAGGAAGATTGAGGACGAGCAGGCTCTCTCTTATGCTTAGGCATGGTTAAGCAGTCCCACTAACTGGTGCCAGAAGGTTGGGGGACAGAGAAAAGACAAAGGAGAGTGTCAGCTCTGCAGGGCAGAGCCTACTCACGGATCCTGTGTGCTGCTGAGATGATCCACCGATGAAAGCAGAGGCTGTGCAGATGTTCCTCCTGCTGTTCTGTCAGGAGCCAGCGATCAGAGGCTGCAGAGCTAGCTGGGGAAGCGGCTTGCCCGTCCTAGTGAACGCAGGAGGGGGCAGCGTCGGGCACAGGGCCTGGAGGGGGCAATATGGCTGCAGCTGCAGCTCTCAGGAACGCTGAGAGCGGTGGGCGGAGCAAGGACAGGCAGGAGAAAAGCCCGCCCGGAAGCCAGAGAGGCGGGGGCGGAGCCGGCTCAGGAGTAGGCCCGGAATGAAGCCGGGACCTCAATTTGAGGCTGTGGCCGCCGGGGAAGTGGAGGTGGCGCGGAGGACGCCGACTGTATAATAAAAAAGCCCCCGAATGAAGCGCCGCGGCGCTACGGGGCGGATAAAGGCTACAGATGGCCCCAATGAAAATTATATGCGACAGATCCACGAGAAAAAACGGGGGGGGGGGATGCAGCGGAGTGTCCGGAGCAGGCCGTATCTAAGGAGGGAAAACTCCTTAGGGGACTCAAAGAGAATGAGGTACAAGGCTCATTTTTTTTTTTTTTTTTTGCTTCTTTTTCTCTTCTTGTCTTCTTTCTTCTGTCCTGTTAGGGGAAAAAAGGACAGTACCTCTGACAAAAGGTCTGACGTCTGGAGGTCAGTTGTGGGGACGTCCGCGTCTCCTCATCCGACAGGCTCTGGTGGGCGAGTGGTGGGAGACGGAGGCAGGCCCGGGTCTTCTGCTGCACTCTGATCACCTAAACACTCGTCCGTGATAGGGATTAGGGTGGGGGATCCTGCCAAGAGACAGACATATGAGGATACGGGGTGGCAGTACACGCCGTACTCATAGTCTCTATGTGGGACTACAGTAGTGACTGTTCACACTGTATCCCTCCGGAAAACCTGAAAAGGAACGACGCACAATAGGTAGATATGGGTCTCCAGAGAGACCCATGTCCACCTTCTACTGACACTAAGCTAAAACTGAATTGCTTCCTGCAGTCGGTGGGGTGCATACAGCGGAGGAGGAGCCAACTTTTTTTTTTGCATATGCATAGTGTCAGCGCCTCCTAGTGGCAGCAGCATACACCCATGATTTATGTGTCCCCCAATGAAGCGATAGAGAAATCCCACTTTCTTTCTCGCTTCATTGGGGGGACACAGGTTACTATGGGACGTCCAAAAGCAGTCTCAAGGGTGGGAAATGTATGCAGAGAGAAAAAGGACTTAGGTCGGCCGGTGGAAAACCGCCGCCTGCAGTATCTTCCTACCCAGGCCTGCATCAGCAGAAGGCGTGAGTATTCACCTTGTAAAACCTCACGAAAGTGTGAAGGGACGACCAGGTTGCGGCTTTGCAGATTTGCAAAGCCGAAGCTTGGTGACGAACGACTCAGGAAGCTCCCACAGCCCGGGTAGAGTGTCCGGTAGGCCTCCAGAACCGCTGAACGAATCCAACGAGCGATGGTGGATTTAGAAGCTGGGAGCCCCTTTCGACGACCTTCAGAGACGACAAACGGAATCAGACTGACGAAAGGAAGCAGTCCTAGAAAGGTAAACTCGAATAGCCCTGACCAAGTCCAGCTTGTGGAGAGATCTTTCCATGGGATGAGCTGGAGAAGGACACAGAGTAGGAAGGAAGATGTCCTCGCTGATGTGAAAGGCAGAAACTACCTTCGGAAGAAAAGAAGGAACAGGCTGGAGGACCGCCTTATCCTGGTGCAGAATCCGGAAAGTAGAATGGCAGGACAATGCCGCCAACTCGGATACCCGTCTGATAGAGGTGATGGCGACCAGGAAGGCCACCTTCCATGAAAGGAGAGAGAAGGAAATGTCCTGAATCGGCTCAAAAGGCGCCCACTGGAGAGCGCCTAAGACCAGATTGAGATCCCAAGGATCGACCGGAGGGTGGTAAGGGGGTACAAGGTGAGCGACACCTTGGAAGAAAAGTCTTCATCTGAGAAAAAGAAGCCAGATCATTCTGGAAGAGAATAGACCGAGCAGAGACCTGACCCTTCAGAGTACTGAGAGAAAGGCCCGAGACAAGACCCGTCTGCAGAAAACCAAGGACTGAGGGGAGAGAAAAAGTCATAGGAAAAAGAGCATGTTCCTCGCACCAGCGGAAGAAGGCCTTCCAACACCTGTGGTAGATGCGGGATGACGCTGGCTTCCTTGCCTTAATCATAGAGAAAACAAAAAACAAGAAACAAATATCCTAAAATAAAAAATATATTGTAAAAAATGCATGAAGGTAGTAATAATAATAAGGGTATTTGGTAAACAATTTTGATCAAAAGAATGTACAAGCCATCCCGCCACGTCAAGGCAACCCTTTGTGGGACAGTCCTAACTCTTGTATTAAAAACTTTTCCACCTGTCAAGTGACAAATGTGAACAAGGACAGAGAGACTGAACCCACCAGTAAAAGCATAGGCCAGACAGGATGGATTTCTCAGCTCAGAAGCAGGGCGGTCACACCCTTATATGCACATAGTCTGACGTTATCAGAAAACCCTGCGTTTATCAGGACCACGGCCTCAACGGCCATGCCGTTAAAGCTAAAGATTGAGAACTCTGGTGGAAGAGGAGCCCTTGCGAGAGAAGATCTGGACGGGCTGGAAGCCTCCAGGGAACGTCCGAGAGCATGTTCACTAGCTCCGCATACCAAGCCCATCGCGGCCAGTCAGGAGCTATTAACAGAATGGGAACCCCTTCTGCCTTTATCTTTTTTACGACTCTTGGAATCAAGGGACGAGGCGGAAAAAGGGCATCTGAAACTGGGATCACTAGTGCGTCGCAACCGACTGCCATCGGATCCCAGGACCTGGCCACGTACTGGCGAACCTTGTGGTTTGTTCGAGAAGCCATGAGGTTGACATCTGGAACGCCCCACCTCAGACAAATTTGGTGGAAGACGGCGGGGTTGCGCGAACTCTCGCCGGAAGTGAGCCCCTGACGACTCAGAAAGTTGGCTTCCCAGTTGTACAGGCAAATCATGAAAAACAATCATACCCAGTCTGATCAAATGACCAAATGCACTAGCAGGATGCAGCAGGCTCCCATGGATAAAGGCTGGAGAGGCAACAGGTGCTTACCACTGATAAAGGCAGCCACCCTATCACAAAAACAGTGATGATGAAGGTGTTAACTGCTTAGTGGGAAAAAAAAACACACAGATACAAGTTGCTTAACACATGAATGTCATGCACAGTGTCTGGATAACAGCCTATTTTAAACGCCTATGATGGAAGGCGGGCTGGTCAGCACTGAATGTGCACAACACCAAAAAACCAAGCCATCAAAAAGAGCCCGGGTGCACCCTGCAAAAGATGATAAAAAGTGCAAAAAATGATGCATATGATAAATGCATCAGATGAGGTATTAGTTACTATTTTGGCCAAAGCAGATAAGCTCGCAACCCAACGTCAAGGGTCCTCATTTTATTGCGAGTAACTAACTAGACATAAATTCAAAGAAAAAATCATTTTTAGCAAAAGCAAATCATGAAAAACAATCATACCCAGTCTGATCAAATGACCAAATGCACTAGCAGGATGCAGCAGGCTCCCATGGATAAAGGCTGGAGAGGCAACAGGTGCTTACCACTGATAAAGGCAGCCACCCTATCACAAAAACAGTGATGATGAAGGTGTTAACTGCTTAGTGGGAAAAAAAAAAACCACACAGATACAAGTTGCTTAACACATGAATGTCATGCACAGTGTCTGGATAACAGCCTATTTTAAACGCCTATGATGGAAGGCGGGCTGGTCAGCACTGAATGTGCACAACACCAAAAAACCTTTTGCTTTTGCTAAAAATTATTTTTTCTTTGAATTTATGTCTAGTTAGTTACTCGCAATAAAATGAGGACCCTTGACGTTGGGTTGCGAGCTTATCTGCTTTGGCCAAAATAGTAACTAATACCTCATCTGATGCATTTATCATATGCATCATTTTTTGCACTTTTTATCATCTTTTGCAGGGTGCACCCGGGCTCTTTTTGATGGCTTGGTTTTTTGGTGTTGTGCACATTCAGTGCTGACCAGCCCGCCTTCCATCATAGGCGTTTAAAATAGGCTGTTATCCAGACACTGTGCATGACATTCATGTGTTAAGCAACTTGTATCTGTGTGGTTTTTTTTTTTCCCACTAAGCAGTTAACACCTTCATCATCACTGTTTTTGTGATAGGGTGGCTGCCTTTATCAGTGGTAAGCACCTGTTGCCTCTCCAGCCTTTATCCATGGGAGCCTGCTGCATCCTGCTAGTGCATTTGGTCATTTGATCAGACTGGGTATGATTGTTTTTCATGATTTGCTTTTGCTAAAAATGATTTTTTCTTTGAATTTATGTCTAGTTAGTTACTTGCAATAAAATGAGGACCCTTGACGTTGGGTTGCGAGCTTATCTGCTTTGGCCAAAATAGTAACTAATACCTCATCTGATGCATTTATCATATGCATCATTTTTTGCACTTTTTATCATCTTTTGCAGGGTGCACCCGGGCTCTTTTTGATGGCTTGGTTTTTTGGTGTTGTGCACATTCAGTGCTGACCAGCCCGCCTTCCATCATAGGCGTTTAAAATAGGCTGTTATCCAGACACTGTGCATGACATTCATGTGTTAAGCAACTTGTATCTGTGTGTTTTTTTTTTCCCACTAAGCAGTTAACACCTTCATCATCACTGTTTTTGTGATAGGGTGGCTGCCTTTATCAGTGGTAAGCACCTGTTGCCTCTCCAGCCTTTATCCATGAGAGCCTGCTGCATCCTGCTAGTGCATTTGGTCATTTGATCAGACTGGGTATGATTGTTTTTCATGATTTGCTTTTGCTAAAAATGATTTTTTCTTTGAATTTATGTCTAGTTAGTTACTCGCAATAAAATGAGGATCCTTGACGTTGGGTTGCGAGCTTATCTGCTTTGGCCAAAATAGTAACTAATACCTCATCTGATGCATTTATCATATGCATCATTTTTTGCACTTTTTATCATCTTTTGCAGGGTGCACCCGGGCTCTTTTTGATGGCTTGGTTTTTTGGTGTTGTGCACATTCAGTGCTGACCAGCCCGCCTTCCATCATAGGCGTTTAAAATAGGCTGTTATCCAGACACTGTGCATGACATTCATGTGTTAAGCAACTTGTATCTGTGTGTTTTTTTTTTTTTTTCCCCACTAAGCAGTTAACACCTTCATCATCACTGTTTTTGTGATAGGGTGGCTGCCTTTATCAGTGGTAAGCACCTGTTGCCTCTCCAGCCTTTATCCATGGGAGCCTGCTGCATCCTGCTAGTGCATTTGGTCATTTGATCAGACTGGGTATGATTGTTTTTCATGATTTGCTTTTGCTAAAAAAAAATTATTATTTTTTTTTTTTCCCCAGTTGTACAGCCCTGAAATGTGAACGGCTGAAATGGCAGGGACATGGTGTTCCGCCCAAGGTAGAATGTTTGCCACCTCGGCCATGACTTGCTTGCTGCGAGTCTCGCCCTGGTGGTTTATGTAAGCCACCGCCGTGGCATTGTCTGACTGAAGGCGGACCTGCTTGCATGCGAGGATGGACTGCCAGTGGAGGAGGGCAAGAAGGATTGCCCTAATTTGCAAGAGATTGATCGGGAGGAGGGTTTCCTGCACGTCCCAGCAACCTTGCGCTGTGAGATGGAGGAAGACCGCTCCCCAACCCTGAAGACTGGCATCGGTGTTGATGACCTGCCACCGGAGAGGAAGGAATGACCTTCTGCACAGGATGGAGGAGGACAGTGTTCACCAAGTGAGGGACTGTCTCACCTTGAGAGGCAGAAGCACTGGACGATCCAGAGAAACTGTTCTCCTGTCCCAGGTAGACAAAAGAGCCAGCTGGAGAGGGCGGGTGTGAAACTGGGCAGAAGGCACTGCTTCCATGGAGGCAGTCATTTTCCCCAGAACCCTCATGCCGAACCGCAGAGGAAGAGGGACTGGGGGCTTTAGAGCTTTGATCCCATGCCGGAGAGAAGAGAACTTCTCCTTTGGAAGGAAGACTCGAGCTTGAATGGTGTTGAGTTCCATGCCCAGAAAGACGAGACGCTGAGTTGGAATCAGGGTTGACTTTTCCTTGTTGATAATCCAGTCGAGACGGACCAGTGTGTCCAGAGTGATCTGGAGGCTCTGGTCACAGTCCCGGCGAGATGGGCCCTTTGACCAGGAGATCGTCAAGATAAGGGATTGAGAATTCCCTTGGAACGAAGGATGGCCATGACCGCCGCCATGACCTTCGTGAAGACCTGGGAGCGGACGCCAGGCCGAACGAGGGAGCCGTGAACTGGTAATGGTGCTCCTGTATGGCAAACCGAAGGAACCTCTGGTGTTGAACACAGACAGGAATGTGCAGGTAATTATCCTGTATGACCACTGAGCAAAGATATTCCCCGGGCTCCATGGAGGTGATCACCAAGTGTAATGACTCCATTCTGCAGTGGCGAATCCGAGGGTGGCGATTCAACTGCTTGGGGTCCAAGATCGGGTGGAGGGAACCGTCTTTCTTTGGAACCACGAACACATTTGAGTAGAACCCGGAAAAGCGTTCGTGACAAGGAACGGGTATGATCACTCCTGAGTTTAGGAGGGAAGAGACGGGCTGGAGAAGCCCTGGGAGATGCGAGGGCTGTTTTGGAGGGTGAGAGGGGAAGAAACGTCTTCCTGGGGGCGATGAAAATTCTATCTTGTAGCCGGATGTAACGATCTCCCTGACCCAGGCATCGTCGACCGCCGACAACCAAGTGTCCCTGAAAAGAAGGAGCCTGCCTCCCACCCTGGAAAGATTCCCAGGTGGGGGTGACCCGTCATTTAGAGGAGAATCTATAACTGCAGGATCCGGAGGGCTTAGAGGGACGGCTTTTAGATCTCCAGTGAGTAGTCTTGAAGGAAGGTTTCCTTCTCTCCCCTTGGGCAGAAGAACGGTCCTGTTTGGAGGAGCCGCCAGAAGAAGAGAAGGCCGAAAGTGGCGAAAGGACTGGAGTCCCTTCCTATTGAAGGGACGTTTTGATCTGGATTGGGGCAGAGAGGTGCTTTTACCCCCAGTAGCCTCAGACTCCTTGTCAAACTCCTTGTGGTTGGGGAAAAACCCTGGAGGGACGCTTTACCCGTTTGAATGAAACGGAGTCCTGAATAGCCGCATCTTCCTCTTTTATCGCAAGGGTTTGAACAATAGCCAAAATAAGGTTATCTACCCTGTCCTGCGTCTCCGAAGTCTGATCCGAGTCCGACTCAGACTGAGAAGCTATATTCGACCCGACGTCCGCCTCCGAGGAGGGGGAACAGGTAGAGAGGGGCATTCTGGATGCCGCAGAGGGGCCCGGCGAACTGGAGGAAGAGCTAGACAGAATTCGCTTCCTAGGTCTTTTCCCTTACCTGTCCCTGTGAAGGTCGTGGACGGGTGCGTGCTAATCACCATGGGAGGCGTTCGGAACACTGGTGGCGGCAGATAGATGCGGCATATGTTCGAGGACCTGTACCAGGGACTGCGATACTTTAGTCAGGTTTGAGACATGGCAACAGCCCACTCCAGAGGGGGGGGGAGTGCTCTCATCCCGGGCGTTAGAGGTCTCCTGAGGGGCAGACATGGTGGAAGGACTGCAGGACAGACAGAAGGCTGGCTGGCTGGCCTGAAGCCCACTTTCTCTTACAGCGGGCACAAGCGTAGTGAATCACCATGGGATTATGACCAGAGGCAGCGGGGTTGGGCATAGGTAGAGCTTGTGCAACAAATACAGCAGGGTACTAGGGAGGCAATACTGCTGATGGAAGATATGGAAAAATAAAGGTGGACAGAGGCTGGGAGAGAGCAGAGCCTACTAGATACCCAACGATCAGCAGCAGAGAGCATGTAGCTGTGTCCCCCGTAGATCGCAGGAGTAAAAACCGGAGGCTGAGGACGCTGCAGGAGCTCGGATTCAAGATGGACGCTGTGCTCCCTGTGGCTACATGACGCGCTGAAGTGAGTTGGTGGGTGGGGTTAGCGTCCTGTGCAGAGAAGAAGAGAAAGACCAGTGATTGGCCTGATGGCCCGGGCGCGCAGGGAAAGGGGCGTGCCCGGCCGAAGGGAAAATTAAACCAGGGTCCAGATAGGTTGGCGCGTCCTAGAGGGCGTGTACAGCCTGAAAGTGGGATGAACGCCAGCGCCAGGACAAACGCGCAGGCAGGGGGCGCTGGAAGACAGAAAGGGCAGCGGCGATAGGATGAACCCGGCGAGGGGGGCATGACCGGCCAGAGCTGACGCCCGGAACAGAGTGCTCCAAGCAGGGGGCGTGCCAAGGAGAGAAAGGGGGAGATGGTACAGAGCAATGCTGGGGAGAGAGGGGGAGGCGTGGCCTGTACAAAGAGCAGCTGAGGAGGAATGAGGCTGAAAATGTTGGGTACCGCGCACTTTTGGGACAAAAGGCGCAAAATTCAAAGTGAGGAAGAAGCAGGAGCTGCAGGGGTCCAAAAGGAGGTACTGAGTGCTGCAGGGAAAAGAGGGATTCTACCTGCTCTTGAGTCCGGTTTCTTTTCAAAGATGAGGATTACGTCAGGAGCCCTCGAGAGATGGAGAGGGTCCTGGGAGAGAAGATCCTTCTTCCCGCATCGTCTCCGGACGGTGCAGAAGACGGCCTCAACTCCTTACTAGAAGGGGGTAGGCCACCGCTGGTGAGCACCGTCTTCCTCTCAGCCCTCTCCGAGGAGAGGGGTGAGAAGGGGAAAAGGCAAGGACTGGCCACCAAGAGTCACCCTGAAACACCCGTAAGGGTGACAGGGGACAAAGTCCTGCCAGTGGGTCCAAGAGTGGGCGATGTGGGTGATACCACACTGCTCTCTCGGTCGCTTAAATGTGGGAAAACAGGGTGAATAAATTGCACCGTTACCCGAAGGGATAAATCTGAAAAACAAAGGGACAATGATTAATAAACACACACAAAACATGCGAAGGAAAAACACTGCGGATCTGGTGTTAGATCCAGGTCCGCCTCCTACAGACACGAAGCAAAAACTGAGTTGCTTTGTGCCTGTCGGTAGGTGTATACTGCTGAGGAAGTAACCTGTGTCCCCAAATGAAGCGAGAAAGAAATATATACAGATGCTTCTCACAAAATTAGAACATCATCAAAAACTTAATTTATTTAGTTGTTCAATACAAAAAGTGAAACTCATTATATAGAGTCATTACAGACTCTACATTACAAACAGAGTGATCTATTTCACGTGTTTATTTCTGTTAATGTGCCAAGACCTGCTTCTGAATAACATTTCCATCTCCAAAAAGCTTGTCAGCAGAGAGAAGCATGAAGTGCTCTAAAATTTCCTGCACAGCAGTGACAGATCAGCGATCTGACAGGCAGGGAAGGAGGCATGCCGATGCTTGCTCTCAGCAGGCGCTTGCAAGCCACCTTCCCTCCATTACCCCGAAGGACCCCGCGGCCATCTTGGTCCGGGGATCTCCACGGAGACCATCAGGCCAACGCGCTTGCATCACGGCCCGATGCTTCTCTATGCCGCTGTCAGTAGGGGTTAAATGCCCACGATCGGCGATAGCCCCAATTATGGGCATTGCTGCGTGGTGTCAGCAGTACTAGTACGGCGCATGTCGTGAAGGGGTTAAATATATAAAATTTAATAGTTCTGTTCCTCTTGCTCTGTAATCCGCACTCCTGAAGCCATACATGTAACTAGTATTCAATGATCCTATATAAACGATTGGTTGTGGCAGCCAGTAGTCCCTTTTGTTATTGTGGAGATGGCAGTGATTGTATTGAGATATATACAGTGTATGATTAAAATATGTATATATTATACATATATATTATACACACACTTCTCA
Organism: Oophaga sylvatica; assembly: GCA_033576555.1. Lineage (NCBI taxonomy): Eukaryota > Metazoa > Chordata > Amphibia > Anura > Dendrobatidae > Oophaga > Oophaga sylvatica. The sequence goes on from JARQOD010000004.1 coordinate 519,652,725, forward strand.
CTAAATTAGAATACCAAAAAGTTAAGTTCATATTATATAGTTATTACAAACAGAGTGATCTATTTTAAGTGTTTGTGTTAATGTTGATGATTATGGCTTACAGCCAATGAAAACCCAAAAGTCATTATCTCAGTAAATTAGAATAATCAACAAAAAACACCGGCAAGGCATCCTAAGCATTTTAAAAGGTCCCTTAGTCTGTCGCAGTAGGCTCCACAATCATGGGGAAGACTGCTGACTTGACAGATGTCCAGAAGGCAGTCATTGACACACTCCACAATGAGGGTAAGCCACAAAAGGTCATTGCTAAAGAAGCTGGCTGTTCATAGAGTGCTGTATCCAAGCATATTAATGGAAAGTTAAGTGGAAGGAAAAAGTGTGATAGAAAAAGGTGCAGAAGCAACCGGGTTAACTGCAGCCTTGAAAGGATTAAGAAAAGGTTATTCAAAAATTTGGGGGCGATTCACAAGGAGTGGACTGCTGCTGGATTCATTGCTTCAAGAGCCACCACACACAGACGTACCCAGGACATGGGCTACAAGTGTCACATTCCTTGTGTCAAGTCACTCATGACCAATAGACAACGCCAGAAGCGTCTTACCTGGACCAAGGAGAAAAAGAACTGGACTGTTGCTCAGTGGTCCAAGGTGTTGTTTTCAGATGAAAGTAAATGTTGCATTTCATTTGGAACTCAAGGTCCCAGAGTCTGGAGGAAGAGTGGAAAGGCCACAATCCAAGCTGCTGAAGGTCTAGTGTGAAGTTGCCACAATCATTGATGGTTTGGGGAGCCATGTCATCTGCTGGTGTAGGTCCACAGTGTGTTATCAAGACCAAAGTCAGCATAGCTGTCTACCAGGAAATTTTAGAGCACTTCATGCTTCCCTCTGCCGACAAGCTTTTTGGAGATGGAAATCTCATTCTCCAGCAGGACTTGGCACCTGTCCACACTGCCAAAAGTACCAATACCTGGTTTACAAACAACAGTGTCACTGTGCTTGATTCGCCTGACCTTAACCCCATAGATTCGGGTATTGTCAAGAGGAAGATGAGACACCAGACCCAACAATGCAGACGAGCTGAAGGCTGCTATCAAAGCAACCTGGGCTTCCATAACACCTCAGCAGTGCCACAGGCTGATCGCCTCCATGCCACGCCGCATTGATGCAAAAGGAGCCCCGACCAAGTATTCAGTATTGTGTTGGAATTGGAGGTGTATTTGCACGGAAGTCTGACTGCACCGTTAGAAGAAAAAAAAACACTCATGTGGTTTAATTTTTATTATTGCTAAATCGCCTTGTGCTCCGTCCTTAGAGCTGAAGTGGTACAACACCATGAAAGCAGGACTTCCATCTCAGATTTCTACATCCCTTTGATTCTTTAATTTCTCCAATCATGTCTGGACTTGACTCCTTAATGGACAGGTTTTTGACGTTCCCATTATTTTTCAGCTTACCCTGACATTTTGGAAGCGTTAAGGCTTTCTGAAGGACCGGTCATCAGGTCGAGTGACCAGTTTCTACTCTAATTCCCACTTCTCCCCAGGTTTTCATTTTTTCTCTTACAATCCGGATGTAGGCCTTTTTTTTTAAACCAACTTTTTGATTTTCTTGCATACAATATACAAATTGTATAATTGAAAGGATAAGTATTAGCATATAAAAATATATCAAATATCGTAATAACTATCAAGGAATCTCACTAAATTCGCAAAATCCTTCCAGTTTGCCTCTATCACCTTCTCCTCCTTATATAGTCTTCCTTCCTATTTTCCTCCTCCCAAACTTCAACAGTTTCCTATGTCTTAAATCCAACCTTATTTAACAACCCTAACCCTTCCCCCTTCCCTCCCACTCCCCATGCGACTCGGCCTCGGAATCTCCCCTATATTTTCACCTTACCTAGGGATCCTAACAGATCTTCCTTCATGTACCATTCAGTAGATACAAATGTTAACATTATTTGTCTTATTTCATCTCCTGAGCATATACCACTTATGAACTTTCTCCATTTACTGAAAAAAAATTGCTGTCGATCTTTCCTTGCTCCTCTCCACCACCACTTTCTCTAGCATGAGCATTTTTTTCATCTGGATTATCACCTCTTCTCTCGTGGGAATTTCTCTCACCAACCTTTTCTGGAGAATTGCCCTTTTACTTACCATGACTATATCGTGGAAGAGAGATGATATTGTACCCCCTTCTTTATCCCCTCCCTCCTGATGATGATAATGGAATAGCCAAGCCATTGGTTCCAGCTCCATGTTCCTATTCCAGATTGTTCGAACCGACCCCTGAACTTGCTTCCAAAATCCCTCAATTTTTCCGCACTGCCAAATCCCATCCATTCTTTCCGTACCACATTTCGGACATTTCATCAGTTTGTCTTGTTGTCTAATATTCAAAAAATTGAAACCATATATAGCCCTATGTATAAGTCTATATTGAGTGTCTCTCCAGATTTCATTTACCATCTTCTTCCTCATCTCCATCCACCCTTTCAAGGTTCTTCCCCTTCTTGGTCTCCTAACTGCTTTGCCCATTCCTCTAAAATTTTCCCTGGTATGTTGGGAACTAATGCTTCTCTCAAATCCCTATAAAGACCTGAAATGGTAATCTCATGGATGTCCTTTAATAAAATTGTGTCTCAGTGGTTCACCTCATATTCATTGTTTATGTTGAGTAATTTCCTTATTATCCCATGCTTTAACTGTTCATACTGGAGAGTCTGAAACGGGCGCAAATCATATTTCTCTTATTTCCCCACACGTCATCCATCTCCGCTCTGTAAGGAAGTTGATGCATGATAAAGTCCTTATCCCCTTCTCCCTCCACTCTCTAAACAGGTCATTGTCCCTCCCCTGTGGGAAATCTGGGCTTGCCCAGATGTTAATGAATTTGGAAATATTCCATGCTAGCCCAAACTTTTTCCTAACCGCCTTCCAGGTCATAACTGTGTCCCTACATAGCAATGAGTGTTTAAGATTGGGTGGTAAATTTGGTATGGATGTATGTAATATTGATCTCAGGTCCCATGGCTTACAGAATTCGGCTTCTAAAGTCCAATCAGAATGTCTACTTGTTTGTCTAATCCAGTCAATTGCATGTCTCAAAATGCAAGCCAAGTTATAGCCTCTAATGTTTGGTAGCCTGATCCCCCCCCCCCTCCGTTGGTAGCATTAATTTATTAGCGTTAATCCTCGGTCTCTTTCCCTTCCACAAAAAGTGAGAGTATGCCTTCGTCAGTCTTTTTACGTCTGTATGTTTGAGAAGTAGTGTTGAGCGATACTGCCCGATATCCAGAAATATCGGATTTTATCGGCCCGATACTCAAAAAGTATTGGGTATTGCCGATTCCGATACCGGAAACCCAATGCAAGTCAATGGGACAGAAATATCGTAATTAAAAAAAAAAAAACCTTTCTTTCCTTGTAAACACTAGATATACACACATAATATAATATATATAATATATATATATATATATACATAATACATACATACATATATTTATAGTTCATACACTTCTACATAGTAAAATAGCCGCTGATTCAATTGCCGGGCAATGCCGACTTTTGTGAAATTACAGAACCACCCAACATGAAATGACACATGGTTTACATAGAGTTAACCATGTCATTTCATGTAGTTGGATATATGGTTCTCACTAACAATTACATGAGTGTATGTGTGCAAAATTTCACACATGTAGGGGTTAATTAAAGGTGTAATATCGTTGTAAAAAAAACCCACTTTTTTTTCTACGAATTTACACCTTTAATTAACCCCTACATGTCTGCAATTTTGCACACATACACATGTAATTGTTAGTGAAAACCATATAGAAAAAACCATGAAATGACATGGTTAACTCTATGTAAACCATGTGTCATTTCATGTCGGGTCTGTAATTTCACAAAAGCCGGCAACTGAATTAGCGGCTATTATACTATGTAGAAGTGTATGTACTATATATATATATATATATATATATATATATATATATATATTATATATATATATATATATATATATATATATATGTGTGTCACAAATTCAATGACCTGTGTATATATATATATATATATAGTGTGAAATTGTTGAAAAAAAATGCGTGGGCTCCCGCCCTATTTTCTCAACCAGACAGACAAAGCCAGCGAGTGGGGGCAGATAATAATAGCCCAGAGAGGGACCATTATTTTTGCCCCCCCCAGCTACTAACATCTGCCCCCAGACACCCCAGAAAAGGCAAATCTCTAATTAGATTTGCCCTTTCTGGGACTTTGCCCGTCTATTCCCATTGCCCTGTAGCGGTGGCGAATGGGTTAATAAGGGGTTAAAGCCACCTTGCTATTGAAAGGTGACTTTAAGCCAGGTTAATAATTGAGAGCTGTCAATTAGACAACTATCAATTATTAATCCTATTGTATGAAATAAAAATAAAACACACACACTTTAATTAAAAATCATTTTAATGAAATAAACACAGTTTTTGACCATCTTTTATTTTACTGCCATTCCTTGCAAAGCCCTTGTTCACCTGTAATAAAAATAAAATAATAAAGCAACATTATTCTTACCTATCCGATGTTCAGTCAGGTCCCCCGATGTAATCCTTCTGAAAGGGTTAATGTTTACTGCAGGCACCGCAGCTAATGCTGACAGCCTCGCAGTAAACCCCCCGACTGAATCATCTCCTCTCCTGGCTGACAGGAGAGGAAGTGGTTAGCATAATTGATTGCTTCCCACTTTCACTTCAGGTCAGCCAGGGACACCGCACAGCATCAGTGACGTCAGAGGGAATCCCGGCTGACCTGAAGTGAACTGATTAACAAAAAAAAGGGGATCCCCTCGAAAAAAAAAATGGCGTGGGGTCCCCCCTATTTTTGTTAACCAGCCTGATGAAGCAGACTGCTGAGGCCTGGTTTTTCAGGCTGTTAAGGAGCCAATATCCATGGACCTTGCAAGCCTGATAATACCAGGCCACAGCAGTCTGCTTATCTTGGCTGGTTAACAAAAATAGGGGATCCCCTTGAAAAAAAAAAATGGCGTGGGGATCCCCCTATTTTTGTTAACCAGCCAAGTAAAAAGCAGACTGCTGCGGCCTGGTATTAAAAGACTGTCAAGGCCCATGGATTTTGGCCCTCAACAGCCTAAAAATACCAGGCTGCAGCATCCCCACAATTGGCGCATCCAAAGATGTGCCAATTGTGGCACTTTACCCAGCTCTTCCCACTTGCCCTGTAGCGATGGCAAGCGGGGTAATAAGGGGTTAATGTCACCTTTGATTGAACGGTGACAATAAGCCCGGTTAATAATGGAGAGGCGTCAATAAGACACCGATCCATTATTAATCATAAAGTTTGTAAATTTTTTAAAAAATACACAGCCAGAAAAAAGTCTTAATGAAATAAAACAACAGTTTTAATTATTTTTATTTTACACTCATCCTGCGACGCCATCGATCTCCTGTAAAAAAACAAAAATAACCAACACAAATACTCCCTGTCCGACGCAGTGCAAAATCACGAGTGTCTCACGACGAGTCCAGCTCTGCTACATCTGCATGCCAGGCTGAGCCTGACATCCAGATACAGCAGAGCTGCTTACCATAGCTGCTTCCCCGGCGGTGACGTCATCCGGACTGCTGTACTCTTGCGACAGCTGGCCGAGATTACCCAGTACCCAGCAGCACGTGCAGTTATCGCGAGAAGCTGCACGTGACCGCCAGGGAGAGGGTAATGGCGGCCATCAAGGAGTCCAGGACGTCACCACCGGGGATCTTCTGCCAGGTAAGTGCTCCTGACAGACCCGACCGACACTGACAGTGACACTTTCGGGAAGTTCCTGTGTCACGTACTTCGTTCTGTGACACAGGAACTCCCCATAGACTTTACTGCCAACGTCCGATTCCGGTATCCGATATGCAAAAAATATCGGATCTCAGAATCGGAATTCCGATACAGCGAATATCGGTCGATACCCGATATTTGCGGTATCGGAATGCTCAACACTACCCATTACTTCTCAATAGTGTTGAGTATCGGGCCGATCCAATATTTCTGGATATCAGGCAGTATCGCTCAACACTAGTAATGGGACTGTCTGCATGGGGTAAAGGAGGCTAGAAAAGCTCATCATTTTTATCAGATGATTTCTTCCCAAAAGGGTCAGCGGAAGATTAGCCCACCCCTGCAGTTCTTTCTCTATACGTTCGATTAGTGGGGAACAATTTAAGGAATGTAAAGCTTTTGGATCCCTCCCCACCAGTACTCCCAAGTATTTAATTGTTTTTCTGGCAATAGGAATGTCACATAGTGAGCCTCTCTCTCTACTCCCAAAAAGAGTATTTCACATTTATCTTTGTTAAGTCTGAATCCTGCCAATTTCCCGAACCCCTCAATTTGCGCTATAACTTCACTCAGTTGTGTTTTGGGCCTACTCATAAACAGGACAATATCATCAGGAAACAATGCAGAACACAATGCTCTTCCCCTCACTTTGATCCCTTCAAACCATCGACCTTCATTCAAACTTCTGGCCAGTGGTTCAATAGCTAAATTGAATAACAAAGGTGACATCGGGCAACCCTGCCTGGTGGTTCCCTTTAACAAAGGAAACGTTCTTGATTAGAATCCCGGGGTGTTCACCCTAGCATGAGGGTTCGCATACAGCACCTGCACAAAGTTTCTAAAGGCTCCATGCAAACCCACATGATCTAGCACCTGTTCCAGCCATTTAAACTGTAAAGCGCTGCAAAATATGATGGCGCTATATAAAGATTATTATTTTTATTATGACCACCTCACATTGTCAAATGCTTTTTCCGCATCCAAGGTGACCAAGGCTGGAATTTCTCCCCCTTTCCACTTAGCTATGTCAATTGCCAACATTACTTTCCTAATGTTTGTCACTGCCGAACGTCCCTTAACAAATCCCACCTGGGCGAGATCTATAATCTCCGGCAATATCGATGCCAATCTATTAGCCATCAACTTTGCCAAAATTTCAGATCCTGGTTGATTAAAGAGATAGGCCTATAACTAGTTGGGTCCTCTAAATTCTTTCCTGCTTTAGGGATGAGCTTTATGTATGCTGTATTAAGGGTAGCCGAGACTCGCTCTCCCCCTAATATCTTGTTAAATAAATCCTTCAATACAGGTAAGATTTGTTCCTTTAAAATCTTGAAGAAACTGCCATTAAACCCGTCTGGCCCCGGGGTTTTCGTTGAACTCATCTCTCCTATGACTTCCCCTATTTCTTCCTCCGTCACCTCCCCATTCAATATCTGTAGATGCTCCTCCGTAAACCTAGTCATTTGCGTTCCCCTTAACCACTCCTCTCCTTCCACCCTCTTCGCTAATCCCTCCTCTTTGTATAGATCTGCATAAAAGTCTCCCAGGATATCATTTCCTTCGGATCTGTTGTTTTGATTTCCATAGCATTCCTCAGTGCTGTTATAAGAGTTATTGGTCGCCTTCCCCTTGCCAAGTTTGCCATTAATTTTCCTGCCTTATTCCCGTAGCGCGTCAACTCAGCCTCCTGTTGCGTCCTGAACATATTCTCCTTCCTTTCCACCCAGTTTTCAAAGTCTCCCTTCGCCTCCACCCCCTTTGCTGTCGTCACTCTTGATGGTTTTTCCAGAAAGACCATATATGCTTCCCTAACTAACCAACTGGCTTCTTGAAATTTTTCTTGCACCTGTCGTTTTGCCTTTGTCGTGTATCCCATCACCTTCCCCCTCAATACTGCCTTGGCCGTCTCCCAAAACAACCCTATCTCTCCTCTATGTTCCTGATTCGTCGGTGTGTAGTCCACCCACCACTCTCTCAAAATCCTGTGAAAGTTTTCGTCTGTCGCCAAGAAAGTGGGGAATCGCCAAATATAGTTCTGTCCTCTCTGAGCTTTGTCAACTACACTTGCTACCACTGGACTATGGTCTGAAATCACCATATTTTCTATATCAATCTCCTCCACCCTTTGCATCAAAGTCTCACTTGTCAAGAGAAGACCAATGCGTGACCACGAGTCATGCGGGTGTGAGTAGTGCGTAAACGCTCTCTCTTGTGGATGATACATTCTCCAACTCTCGTGTAGGGACATGGCTTCCAACATCGCTTTTAAAGGTCCCTCCGTATGCCTCCCCTTTTTCCCTGGCTTCTCCTGTCTTCTTCCTGGGAGACTACAGTGTTAAAATCACCTCCACCATTTTACACACTTCCCCATCAAGTAATATCCTGTTTGTTATGTTTTCAAAAAAATGTATTTGTTCCGTGTTGGGAGCGTAAACATTGTAGATACTAAAAGTGCCCTGAGTGCCTGAGATCTTGATATGTAGGTATCTTCCTTCCTCATCTGATTCTTGTGACTCCACCGTGTGTGCCAAGCTCTTGTTGATCAGAATGAGCACTCCTGCCTTCTACCTTGTGATGCCGACCCATACACCTTTCCCACCCACATCTTATTCATACGGAAGAAATCCTCTTTCTGCAACTGTCTCCTGTAGTAAAGCAATATCAGTTTTAAGCCTCTTGAGGTGATGTAAAATCATTTAGTTTGTGTGGAGATCTAAGTCCCTTGACATTCCATGTTACTATCCTAACCATAATCCCTTAAAATGGTTGCTCATTTTCCTGGCCGTGTCGCCTGAACTAGAAAAACTACTTTCCAATTCCCCCCCCCACTCCCCCCTCAACTGATCGCTTGAAACCACCATCGTTTTCAACTGTACATAAACATTTTTCCACTTCCATTTTTTCTGAGATGCTTAATTAACCTCCCAAACCACTGCTATAACTCAAACCCTCTTGATTGACACCCCTTTCCTGTTGTCTCCCTCCTCCCCTCTCAAACTTCCACCAATTCCGTTCTTTCCCATCATTTTTTGCAGATTTACCATGATATGACACTTCTAGTTAGGAGACAGAGAAAAGCACATGATATAACGATACGCTTGTCACCGTATTTCTCCTCCCAACGGTCCAAAAATTAGTTCCTCATCTCAAATCACAAGCGACCGCTTCTTCCTCCTTTCTTCCCAGTTGACGTTGCCGTGTGTTTTTTTCGTTTGGACTCTCTGCCCTGATGCCCGCTTGACTCCGCTCTGATTCTGGATCCAGTCTATCTGAAGATGTGATCAAAACGGAGCCTCCTCCTTGCGATTCCATGTCAGTCCCCTCTTTTGGGTTCTTGTCCTGTCGCCATGACCTTCCCTCCTGGGTTAACATCTGCTCCGCTTTCAACGGGTCCCGAAAAGTCTGAGTCACTCCATCTGGCCCTCTTACCCTCAATATTGCAGGGTTGAGGAGCTGGAATTTGATGTGTTTGTGGTAAAGAGTTGTGCACACCTGGCTAAAAGCTTTTCGTTTCCGGGTGACTTCCGCAGAGTAGTCCCCAAATATTAAGATCTTATGTCCTTGGATACACAGAGGTTGCTTTCTGTTCCTGAAGGCCCTCAGGATTTCTTCCTTCTTTGTATTCTAGATATTTGACTATGACCTGATCTGGACCTTACGTCTTGCCTGGATGTATAATCTGTATTGGTCCCTCTCTCCTCCCGCCTCATCATCGGGCCGATGGTGTGTGGGGCCCACTCTGTGGGATCTTTCCACATGACAGCTGTGGGTTAAGCCCAGGGCCTGTGGAAGCTCTTTCTCACAGATTGCATCCAGCTGGCTTGACATCACTGACTCTGGCATTCCCACCACTCTGATTGCTCCTCCTTGACCTGTTTTCCAGGTCATCAATTTTTTCTTTCATCATCTGGGTGCTCGTGCCTAATTCTTTAAATCTGCTCTCCAGCAGTGCCAGTGTATCTTCAGCATCGGACACCCTCTGTTCTGCCTCAGCCAGCCGGACATTCTGATGCTCTATGTCCTCCTGTAATCCTGCTAACGCCTCCTTCACGGTAACCTTAAGAGCTTCTCTGACCTCTGCAGCCAAGTGATCTGCTACTTCTCTGGCCAGTCTGGAATAGTTGATCTCTCCCTCAGCCTCTGCGATTCATTATCAGGTACAGCGCTTCTACTCCTCTGTCAGCGTTCTCCCCTTCAGCTCCCTCCTCTCCGCCGGCGCCATCTTGAGACCGTACACCTCCCCCACTCTGGACACTGTCTCCGCTCTGCTCAGTGTGCCCCAACTCCTGAGGAGATATCGCTCCATGCACTGCCCCTTGGAAAGGTTATCAGCTGTTTTCACACCTTCTTGGGGAGTCTCCTTGTCCTTTTTGTGAGATTTAGTGCAGTGGCTAGCTGGAGCTTCTCACCTCCCTCGAATCACAGCGCTGGAACCGGAAGTCCACTCAATGTAGGCCTTTTTATTTAGCGCCTATTTCTTATGGAATTTACAAAAAGGGAAAAACATTTTCCAATTGTGAGTGGAGTCTGGTCACTTCACTCATTTAATGGCTTTTGACTCCACGTCAGATGAACATTTTAAAAAGTAACCTGGGACCGAAAAAGATCAGTAATTTGATCAACAGTTACAGTGGTCTCCTCCAGCAAGGGCAGTCGTGAACGAACAAGTGTGCATGGGAATGGGAGCCGAAGGTACTGCCAAGGGTGAGTATTACTTACGTTAGTTTTTTTTCACCCATTTAAAAACGATCTTTACCTGCTGGACGTAAAGGTAAGAGAACAGTATAAGTGTATGACAAGTGGAGTTCCACTTAGCAAATGCATCACGATTAGTGAGGAGTGGACCGAGTTTCTTTGGCGTGCTCGAAAAATATGTTCGACAAACAGGCAATCCCCACATGCGTTGTGGCTGCCGGATATCCCAGAGACACGCAACCGCGGGGACTCAAACATATTTTTTGAGCACAGTGAAGACACTCGGTTAGCACCCAAGTGCCACCGTTACATTAAGCCAATGTGATGCACAATTTCCCTGTAGAACACTTCATATGTAGACCCGACATAGGGCGTAAGTACACTATATGGGCACAAGTATTGGACACTCCTCAATCTTATTAAATTCATCTTTTTCCTTTAGTACCATCGCCTCCGGTGTATAACAGTCGGCCCTTTGCCCACCCCTAGTGTGTAACATCCGGCCCCCTCATGATGCCATTTTCCTTCAACATGTGACAAAATGGCCGGTGGTAAAGATCTCACGGATACCAGCGTAGTTCTGTAATAGGAGCTACCGGGGTAACAAGTCTGTTCATGACATTTCTTCCTCCATCACCTGTGAGTGATATTATGGAGAAGCGGAAGGAACCTCAGCGACTTAGCCACAAAGTTGAGACCCTGTAACGTTTCAGAACAGGGGGCTGAGTGCTGAGGACAGAAAAGTCACCTACGTTCTGCTGACTCCATAACTGCAGAGTCCAAACCTCCTCTGTTATTAACATCACCACAAACACTGCGCTCCTCCGGGAGCTTCATGCAGCCGTACATCACAAAGCACAATGCCGAGCATAAGACAGTATGGCCTGAAGGACTTTGCGGTGGAAACGCGTTTTGTGCAGTGACAGATCACACTTCTCAATCTTGCAGTATGAAGAACAAGTCTGAGTTTGGGGAATGCCAGGAGAACGTTAGCTGCATTGTATCAGCTGTAAGGTTTGCAGGAGAGATATGTTATGGGCTAATTTTTCTGGGATCAGCTGAGGCCCCTCAGTACCAGTGAAGGAAAATATTAATACTTCAGCATACAAGACACTTTGGACAATTGCAGCCTTTTACTTCATGGGAACAGTTTCGGAGAGGCTCTTTTCTCCATCGCCTCATTGGGAGACACAAACCGTGGGTGTTATGCTGCTGCCACTAGGAGGACACTAAGCAATACATAAGCAAAAGAGATTAACTCCTCCTCCTGCAGTATACACCCTCTGTTGGCTCAATCCTGAACCAGTTCTTGCTTAGTGTCTGTAGGAGGCACTAGGGTCTGCTCTCAGACCCCATTTTTTTTCACATTTTTTACCTTTTATTATTTTTGCTTTCTTCACGCACGGATGGGCGACGGGACTTGTACGAAAAGTCACGATCTCCCAAAAACCATCAACAGGCGGCATTGTGCGAGTGTCGCCTCCACGTACCCCTCCTGCTACGCTACCATGGGGCAACAGATCCCTTGAATGGGCCGCTCTCCCCATGAGATACCCCTCGATGTGGGCGATGTGATTGGCGTGGCACCATGAATGGATACCCCTCACCACCTCTCCTGAAAGCGGTGGCGGTCTGGAGGCATTTAAGATCCCTCTCCACCCCCCTATCAAAGGGGAAGGTGGATTGAGGAAGTACGGCCATATCTGCCGTAGTCCCTGCGGAGGTCCCTTCCTTCTCCATCTTCGGGTCTCTCCCCGCAGTGAGTACATGCACCTGGATGCAATGTGTACCGGCCGTCTGTCACCGCGGCCGCCTCTGTGTCGCGCCGCCGCAGCTTCAGCGTCGCGCCGCAGGCGCTTCCCGTCGCGGCCCCAGTCTCAAATTTAGTCCCCGGCTTTGGCCCGGGATAGGCCGCAACCTGAAATTTAGTCCCCGGCTTCGGGCCGGGATAGGCCGCAGCTTGAAATTTAGTCCCGCTTCAGGCCGGATGGCCTCGATGGGGAGGTCTCCTGGCTCTCCCCTGTGACTCCGCCCACGTCGCGCGCACGTACTGCGGCCCAGGATTGGACAGGGCTCCTTCCTGGTCACTCCTTCGCCCCCCCTCACCTTCTGGCGCTTCTCGTGGCATACGAGAAGCGCAATCCTAGTCTCGGGCGCCATCTTTAACTGGAGACGCTTCCTCTGCTAAGGGGCACAGTACCTGGGTAAGTGCAATAGCGCTTAACCCTTCTCCTGCCGAAGCCCCATTTGTAATAATGTTGCAACCAAGGGCAATAAAAAGGCTCACAAATCACACACTGCGGTGTATACCACCTGTGCCTCATGCAGCGCTTCGCTGCCAAGAAAGCTAGGTTACGCACTATGTGCTACAAGCGACCAGGAGCCTCCGGTCATTACGATCAGGAGCCCCAGCTATTCTCTACCCCAGTGAGCTCACTCTTCCTCATGCAGCCCCTCGCTTCTGTGTAAGCAGCTCCGCGTTCTGTGCGGCCTGAATTTACTCTCGGCCGCCATGTCTCCTCTCAGGTAGGACCAGAGACATCTGAATTTTTCAAGGGGGGTAAGCTTATAAATGGCTTAACCCCTTCCCTGCAGCAGTCTACAGGCTCAATTGCAGAATGTCACAATCCAAGAGCTCTAAGAGGATTGACAAACACACTCAGTTGTGTATGCCTGGTGTGCTTCATGCGATACCTCGCTATAGTGAAGACACGGTTCCGTTTTTTGTCTGTGGGGCCTGCGTTTTTTTTTCATAAGTCCAGGAGCCCCACGCGTCTCAGACTCCATACGACGCCCGTGCGCCCCCACTATGTCACCACTGTCCAAAGTGAATGGTGACTGGGGGGCTAACAAAAGCCTCTCCACCTCCCTATCAAGGTGATGTTGGATTGAGGAGATAATCAGTGCAGATGGTCACTAGAGGCTACCAAAAACCTCTCCTCCTCCCTATCAAAGGTATGGTGGATTGAGGAGATAATCAGTGCAGATGCTGACTGGAGGCTAACATAACCTCTCCACCCCCCCCTATCAAAGGTACGGTGGATTGAGGAGATAATCAGTGCGGATGGTAAGTGGTCTGCAATCTCCTGTGACCTACGTTATTTGTCTGTCGCCGATAGGCAGTCTGCCGTCTCTGGCCGGGCCGGACATATGACCTTAGAGCACTGACCGATACAACGCACGCTGACGCTTAATGTGTTACGGATAATGTCATTTTACCGCGGCGACTCTACACTTTAATCTGTGCAGTTTGTCTTTCTCACAGGAGTCCAACGGATGGGCACCCAGCTCCCCCGTTCCTGGGGATTGCAGCGAACATGACTCAAAATATGAGTCGTATGTGGGTATATCCGGATTCGCCAGACTATCAGTCTTAGCTCACTGAGATCTTTAAAGGGATCAAACGTCTTCACGGAGTTTTTTACCAAGCCCCCTGACTTGCTGACATGGGTCAGAGATACAGTGGTTGCCGGACAAAGATTTCTCGGAGCTAAAACCGTTTAATCACAGTGTCCTTTTTTGGCCACATTCTAGTACAGAGCAGACGGAGTCTCCAACAATGGATCCTATACCACAGCTCGCTTACTAACTTCTACTATCTCTGACTGACGGTCTGTTTATTAAAACCCCCACTGACCGTCCAATTGGGCTGCGGTCAGTCTTTATTCCTTCCGCAGCGCAGAGTCAATCGACCCTTTCGGTCTCAATACCAAAAGTTCCTCACGAGGAAAGGTTCGAGGGTTTTTAGTCAAACCCCTTCGGGGTTCCCAAGAAGGACGGCTCTTTGCGTTCTATTCTGGACCCGGGAAATTTAAAAAAAAAAAAAAAAAAAAAAAGAAAGAAATTTGCTAAACAAATTCATCAGAGGCCGCCATTTCAGAATGGAATCTCTCCATTCTGTCGTCGCATCTCTAAACAGAAAGGAAAACCTGGCGTCAATCGACATCAAAGACGCGTATCTGCACGTCCCGATTTCCAGTGGCCATCAAAAGTTTTCTGCGTTTTTTTGCAGTCGGAGAGGATCATCTTCAATTTGCCGCTCTGCCCTTCGGACTCGCAACCGTCCCCAGAGTGTTCACAAAGGTCATGGCGGCCCCCATGTCAATTTTACACTCTCGAGGTGTTGTGGTCCTCCCGTACCTAGACGACGTGTTCATCAAAGGACCAATCTTTCCGGACTGCGCAGAGAGTGTCGAGATCACTATCGACACCCTCTCTCGCCTAGGTTGGTTAGTCAAATTGGACAAGTCCTCTCCCATTCCTTCTCAAAGGATCCTTTTTTTCTGGGAATGATTCTAGACACTTGCCAAGGGTTAGTGTCTCTCCCTCCAGAGAAGATCGCTTCTCTGAGGTGGGGAGTGCTCCTGTTGTCTCTAGCCCACTCTCACTCTCTGCGAGTCGCCATGCAGGTCCTGGGAAAAGTGGTAGCCTCCATCGAGGCAGTACAGTTCGCTCTTTTCCATTTCCGACCTCTACTACAGGAGTTAATATCAGTCTGGGACAGGAACCCAGCGTCCTTAAGTTGCCGTTTTTCGTCCTTCTCCCAGAGTCAGACGCTCCCTAAAATGGGGGACAATTGTTTCATCATTGAATCAAGGGAACTCTTTTCTGCCCGTCCATTGGTTCGTGGTGACCACCGATGCCAGTCTCCTCGGATGGGGAGTGTTTTTTTCTTTCACCACATGGCTCAGGGCCGCTGGTCCCTTCCAGAGACCCGTCTCCCGAGCAACATCCTGGAGATCAGAGCTATCAAACTAGCTCTCTTGCATTTCCAGCATCTTCTGGCCGGTCGTCCCATCCGGATCCAGTCAGACAATGCCACGGCTGTGGCGTATATCAACCATCAGGGATGCTCGCGGTATCACATATCCAGCGCTGGGCAGAGAAAAACCGCTCGCCCATCTCCGTAGTTCATATTCCAGGAGTGGACAATTGGGAGGCCGACTTTTCTCAGTCGCCAAGGCTTAGACTCAGGAGAAGGGTCCCTGCACCCGGAAATGTTTCAAATCATTTGCCAGCGTTGGGGTATGCCGGATGTGGATCTCATGGCATCCAGGCTGAATACCAAAGTTCAGACTTTCATAAGTCCATCTCGCGATCCACTAGCCATCAGATCGGATGCACTAGTCCTCCCTTGGAGTCAATTTAGTTTTCCTTACTTCTTTCCTCCTCTTCCGTTAATCCCCAGGGTGATTCGGAAGATCAAAACGGAAGGCGTTCCTCTCATCCTAGTCGCACCGGACTGGCCTCGCCGCCCGTGGTATGCGGAACTAGTACGTCTGCTCGCAGTCGTTCCTTGGAGATTACCGGATCGTCCGGATCTTCATTCTCAGGGCCCAATCTACCATCACAATTTGAGAGCGCTGAATTTGACGATATGGACATTGAAGCCTGGATCTTAGGCCAGGCTGGTTTTTCACAAGAGGTTATCTCTACAATGGTCAATGCCAGGAAACCGGTTTCCATACGCTTTTACCATCGTGTGTGGAAAACATTCTTTTTCCTGGTGTAAGGATAAGGGTCGTCCCCCTTTGGTTTTTTTCTATCCCTTCCATTCTGGAGTTCCTCCAGGCAGGGTAGGATTTAGGGTTAGCACTCTCTTCCCTCAAGGGACAGTTTTCTGCCTTATCCGTCCTTTATTTCCAACGACGGATCGCTTCCAAGTCTCAGGTCAGGACTTTTATCCAAGGAGTGGCACATCTTGTTCCACCCTACAAGAGGCCCCTGGACCCTTGGGATCTTAATCTGGTCCTCAGTGCCTTACAAGAATCTCTCTTCGAACCTTTGCCGGAAGCGTCCTTATCTCTTCTTTCCTGGAAGGTTGTCTTCCTAGTTGCAATTACCTCTATCAGGCGGGTATCAGAATTGGCAGCCTTGTCTTGTAAACCTCCGTTTCTCAATTTTCACCAGGACAAGGTAGTCCTCAGGACTTCTCCTTCTTTCTTGCCTAAAGTCGTCTCGGCTTTTCATATCAATGAGGAGATAGTCCTGCCCTCCTTCTGTCCGGCGCCGATGCACCGTACTGAAAAAGCCCTTCACACCTTGGATTTGGTGAGGGCTCTCCGAAGGTACATTTCGAGGACTGCATCTTTCCGCAAATCGGACGCCCTGTTTGTGCTTCCGGTGGGACGCAGACAAGGTTTTGTTCCTGCTTCCAAAACCACGTTAGCCAGATGGATTCGTTTAACGATCCAAGAGGCGTACCGTGTAAAGAGTCAGCCTATCCCGACTGGGATTAAGGCACCTTCCACTCGATCTGTGGGGGCCTCCTGGGCCATTCGGCACCAGGCTTCGGCACAGCAAGTGTGAAAAGCTGCGACCTGGTCCAGTCTGCACACTTTTGTCAAACATTACAAAATTCATGCTCAAGCCTCTTCAGATGCGACTTTTGGCAGACAGATTCTGCAATCAGCTGTTGCGCATCTGTGAGTTGCTTTCTGTTAAGCTGTTTAAAGCGTTTATGCATTTGGCTTACGAGGCTACATCTGTGGTGATGTTTCTTCCCACCCAGGGACTGCTTTGGGACGTCCCACGATTTGTGTCTCCCAATGAGGCGATGGAGAAAGACGGATTTTGGTAAGACCTTACCTGTAAAATCCTTTTCAGCGAAGGAAGGAAGGGAGACACAGTCATTACTAGTGGGTAGGCGGAGCCCACACAGGATAGAACACCTCAGATTAAAAAGTGTTGACCGGCCCCTCCAGCTTGGGCTCCTCCTACTCCAGCTCTCCAGTCCGTACACAAGCTAAGGAAGAGCAAATATCACCAGCGGAGCAACATAACCCCTTCTGAATAACTTCAGAGAAAAAAACAAGAAGACAGGTTATGCATATAACAGAAAAAACCACACAGTCCCAGGTACTACTCACTGAACCTGACCACTGCGATGAGCTGGCAATGCTGGAACAGAGCCTTAGCGCGCCGATCTCAGCCCAGATAATCGCTATCAGAGAAGGGTCACGCCGCATCTGAAAACACAACAACACACTTCTGCCATGGGAGGGATCTGTGTCTCCCTTCCTTCCTTCGCTGAAAAGGATTTTACAGGTAAGGTCTTACCAAAATCCGTCTTTCAGCAGCAGATGGAAGGAAGGGAGACACAGTCATTACTAGTGGGACGTCCCAAAGCAGTCCAGAAATTAAGGGTGGGCAAAAAACCAACAGAGGCAGATTCCCCACAACTTAGATAAATGCGCAACTAGCGCTAAATACAAGTTAACAAGAACTTTAAACTACAGCCGCCTGCAGGACCCTACGTTCTAAGGCTGCATCAGCGGAAGCACTGACGTCCACCTTATAAAATTTCGTAAACGTGTGGACGGAGCGCCAGGTCGCCGCCCGGCAGAGCTGAGCTGCCGAGGCTCCTTGATGAAAGGCCCACGATGAACCCACAGCCCTCGTGGAGTGAGCTCGAATCTTAACCGGGCAAGGTTCGCCCTTAAGTCGGTAAGCCTCTAAAATGGCCGACCGAATCCAACGAGCTATAGAGTCCTTGGAAGCTCGATGACCACGTCGACGACCAGCTGGAATCACAAACAGAGAATCCGACTTCCGAAAACTTTGAGTAATAGACAAATAGAACTTCAAAGCCTGCACTAAATCCAAAGTGTGCAAAGCCCGTTCCTTCGCATTCCTCGGCTCCGGACAGAGCGAGGGCAACACAATATCCTGGTTAACATGAAATTGTGACACCACCTTAGGTAGAAAGTCGCCCCGTGTGCGAAGCACTACTCGATCCGGGTGAAACTCCAGAAAAGGAGGCGAGCAAGAAAGAGATGCCAACTCAGAAACCCTTCTCAAAGAAGTGACCGCCACTAGGAAGGCAACCTTCCAAGAGAGAAAGGAAAGATTAACAGAGTCCATAGGCTCAAAAGGCCCATGTTGAAGAGCCTCCAAGACAAGATTGAGCCGCCAAGGAGACACAAACGCCTTCCGCGGCAGAAACTGACGGGTTACTCCGCGAAAAAAGGAATGTACGTCCCTACGCGAAGCGATAGCCTTCCGAAACAGCAAGGACAAAGCAGAAACCTGCCCCTTCAGAGTGCTAACTGCCAAACCCTTGTCCAGCCTGTACTGCAAAAAGGCCAACAAATTGGAAATGGAAAAAATCCTCGGGTTCTTTGAAGAACCCGAACACCACGAAAAGAAGGCTTCCCAAGTCTTGTGATAAATCCTAGTAGTAGCCGGACCTCTGGCAGCTCGCAGAGTAGCAATGACTTCGGCTGAAAAACCTTGACGGCTCAAGATTTCGGTCTCAAGAGCCACGCCGTCAAACGCAGAGACTTCAGGTCCGGGTGACGAACGGGCCCTTGGGTTAACAGGTCCAGGCGAAGAGGGAGTGGAAGTGGAGGCGCTGCCAAAAGCGACACCAGCGTTGAGAACCACGTCCTCCTCGGCCAATCTGGGGCTATAAACATAGCCGGGACTCTCTCCAGTCTGATCCGACGCAACACCAGAGGAAGTAAGGATATCGGCGGGAACACATAGATTAGCTCGAATTGGTCCCACGGAGCCACCAGAGCATCCACCGCCACAGCCTTCGGGTCCTTGTACCTGGACATGAACGTTGGTAACTTGGCATTGAACCTGGATGCCATCAAATCCACTTGGGGAGTTCCCCAACGGGAGCACAGCAGTGCAAAAATTTCCGGATGAAGACTCCATTCTCCGGTATCCATCTTTTCGCGACTGAGGAAGTCCGCCGTGACATTCTGAACTCCTGGAATGTGAATCGCAGAGATGGCTGGCACCCTGGCCTCGGCCCATACCAGGATCCGAGACACTCCATCATGTGCTTGAAGCTCCTCGTCCCACCTTGATGGTTGATATACGTGACCGCCGTCGCGTTGTCTGTCTGCACTCGGACTGGTAGACCGCTTAAAGGGACCATCCAGTGTTGGAGGCAAAGGAAAATTGCACTCAATTCCAGAATGTTGATCAGCAGGACAGACTCTTCCGACGACCATACTCCCTGAATCCAGAGATCGTTCCAGACACCCCCCCAGCCCGTCAGGCTGGCATCGGTGGTTATGACCGACCACCTCGGAGGGAGGAAGGACTTCCCCAGGGATAACACTTCCGGACGTAACCACCATCCTAGAGACTCTCGCACCCTGTGGGAGATGATGACACTGCAATCCAGCGAAACCTGCGATCGATCCCAACGGTTCAAAATGAGCATTTGGAGAGCCCTGGAATGAAATTGGGCAAACGGAATTGCCTCCATTGACGCCACCATCAAACCCAGAAGGCGCATACACCTTCGAAGGGACATTGCTGTCGAAGACTTCATAACCTGTACATGTCGAAGAAGACTTGCTTGCTTGTCTGGGGGCAGAGACACCACTGCTTGTACCGTGTCGAAATGCATCCCCAAAAAAAAGTATTGACTGCGACGGTTCCAGAGACGACTTCTCCCAATTGACCAGCCACCCGAAGTCCTCCAGGAGCTGAAGGGATAGATTGCGAGCCGTCACCGCCTCCTCCTTTGAGGACGCCACAATCAAAAGGTCGTCCAGGTAGGGAAGAATCGTAACCCCCTGTCTTCGAAGGATCGCTATGAGAGGTGCCAGAATTTTCGTGAAAACTCTGGGAGCTGAGGCCAACCCGAATGGCAGGGCCACAAACTGGTAATGGTCCTGACCTATGGCAAAACGAAGGAAGCGTTGGTGGGCCCTTCCGACGGGAACATGCAAATAAGCGTCGCGAATGTCGATTGACACCAAAAAGTCGTTCTGCGACAGGGCCGCCACAACGGAGCGAAGCGACTCCATGCGGAATTTCCGGGTGCGGATATGCCGATTTAATCTTTTGAGATCCAGAATGGGGCGAAATTTGTCCTCCTTTTTGGGGACCACAAAGAGGTTGGAATAAAACCCTCTTCCCCGGTCCTCCGGCGGAACCGGTACCACCACACCCTTCTGCAGAAGGGAATCTACCTCCCGCAGTAAAGCGGCAAATAGTTCGGGCTCTGACGGAATGCGAGATTGACAAAAACTGTCTGGGGTTCGAAAAAGAAACTCTATGAAGTAGCCTGCCGATACAACCCGCGTCACCCAGTCGTCCGACACGCGGGAAGCCCAAGTCGGTTCGAATTGGAGTAAACGACCCCCCACTCGAGAGCCCTCGAGTGAGACCCTGGCGTCAGTCCACCTTAGCGGGCTTTTTGTCAGCTTCCCGCTTGTCTTGACGGAAGCTCTGTTTCCAGGGAGTGCGGGATTTCTGAGAGTTATTTTTTCCTGAAAAAGAGGGACGACCCGATCCCCAAGAGTGCTGACCGAACCGTCCCCTGGACCGAAAGGACCGTCGACTACTACCGGCACTAGGCCTGCCAGACGCAGAAGTCACAGCTCTTCGCTGCGGTAACGCCGTTTCTTTTGCCTTTGCCTTGGCAATCAGCTCCGTGAGGTCAGATCCAAATAGCTGACCACCCTTGTAAGCTAGATAGCAAACCTTGCTTGGAAACCGCGTCCCCGGTCCACTGTCTAAGCCACAGTGCTCTTCTGACTGTGACCGCCGAGGATTGCGCCCTGGACAGCAGTGAGGCAGTATCCAAACCTGCATCACTGCCATATCGGGCTGCATCCTCCAACAACTTGAAAAGTTCATCTACCTCGGATAGCGGGGATCCATCTTGCCACGCCGTCCGTAGACGGTCCAACCAGCTCAGGGAAGCCTTACAAGCACACATGGATCCTAGCACCGCTCTGAATCCATGACCCGCGGCCTCGTAGATGGATTTCGCCGCCATCTCCGTTTTTCTGTCCGATCGCGACCTATGCGACTCCTGAAACATCCGGGCCGACTTACCAGGACGTCTAGTTACCTCCTCCGGTAACTAACGCCTCTCTCATGGCTCCAATAAAAGCCTCTGTACGGCCCAAAGAGAGGCAGAGTGTCCCTGCCGGTCCTCCTTATCCGAATCGGACATCTCCCCATCCGAGCTTGAAGGGGAACTGTAACGCCTCCCTTCCATACCAGAGATCTCCGAGTCGCTATGCGGGAAGGATAGTACCGGCCTGTGGCGCTTCCTGCCATGAGAGGATCTAGCTGACACCCAATAACCTAGAAGGTCAGACAGGCCATCAATAGAACAAGTGAGGGCCTCCATTTTGACATCACTGAGACCTCCGACCGCTGCGCTTGACGCCGTCGAGGACTCCTGCGTGTCAGATACGCGAGACTGATCCTGTAGCGGACTTGGGAGACGGTCCGCACCTCCTGGGCCCTGATCTGACATGCCCTCACACAGTATATGGCAGGTTAAACCTGTCAGTAACTGGAACAGTGTGGCTTCTTAAGGGAAAGGGAAACGAACGCTGAAGGGTTAAAGCTCTTAAGGAGAGAGCTGCCCCAGCTGTCCCCCAATTAAAGGTTAACCTCCTATCAAGGGGTTAATGTCGCAGACTCCCTACAACCTCTGTTAAATGAACAGGGTGTGCGAGCCCCAGACTGAAAAAGGACCTCTATATGAGGTAACAGCTGCAGGACAGCGCAGTCTGCCACCAAATTGTGCCTCAGAAAGGTGCCCTGCACTGTGAGGGTGAGGGGGTTAAGCTTCTGCCCTGACAGGCAGAAGCGACTCACCCAGCTGGCCGCGGTGCAGTGTTCCTTCGGTTGTCGGGAGGAGAGGAGAGTGAGGAGCCGAGGCAGCCTTCAGTAATGGCCGCTGCGCTGGAGAGAGAACGCCGGAAGAGAGGCAGGGAGAAATCGCGCGCTCTGAGCGCTTCCTGCCCGCGAAAGACCGGGAAGGCGCGAAGCCACGCCCCCGCCGGCTTAAAAAAAAAGCGCGCGCGACTCCTCCGCTCTCCCCGTCCCATGTCCTGCAGGCATCCACCTGCGGACAAAAAACACACATCACCAACATGAAAAATGTAGCAGCGGCTACCGCAGCAGTCGCTAAAGCACTCAAAACACATATTAAAATGTTGAGTACTCACCCAGCTGAGCGCCACAGGGACCCCAGGGATTTGTGGCGCTGTGCCCGTAGCTTCCCCCAGGGCGGAGAACGCAGTGACCCCAGAAGCGCGGTTTGCATCCCCGCCAGGGAAGCAACCCTCATCCCCGGGCCGGCAGGGTTCTGCAGGGACCTCCTTAAAGGGTAATACAGATCTGCCAAGGGAGAGGTGGGGGTCCAGCAGCGCTGAGACCCCTGAGACCTCTAGACCACGGGGGTCCAAGTCTCTGTCCGATAAAAATAAAAAAATTTCTGAGGAGCTGCTCCTGCAGCGACTATCCTCTGTGACCTCAAATTTTAGACTGGAGAGCTGGAGTAGGAGGAGCCGGTCAACACTTTTTAATCTGAGGTGTTCTATCCTGTGTGGGCTCCGCCTACCCACTAGTAATGACTGTGTCTCCCTTCCTTCCATCTGCTGCTGAAAAGGGGATTTTTGTGTTACTC
Organism: Oophaga sylvatica; assembly: GCA_033576555.1. Taxonomy (NCBI): domain Eukaryota; kingdom Metazoa; phylum Chordata; class Amphibia; order Anura; family Dendrobatidae; genus Oophaga; species Oophaga sylvatica. The sequence goes on from JARQOD010000004.1 coordinate 519,675,671, forward strand.
ACCGTAAAATCCTTTTCTCCGAGACGCTCATTGGGAGACACAGCTCCCACCCTTGTCTACTCAGTAGCCTCGAGCTTCTGTTTGGTTATGACATATGCATTTGTTATGAGCTCCTACTGCTTTGGCACCGAACTGGTTCAGGATTGAGCCAACAGAGGGTGTATACTGCAGGAGGAGGAGTTAATCTCTTTTGCTTATGTATTGCTTAGTGTCCTCCTAGTGGCAGCAGCATAACACCCACGGTTTGTGTCTCCCAATGAGCGTCTCGGAGAAAAGGATTTTACGGTAACACAAAATCCCCTTTTCTCTTCCCCATTACTGTGTCCAGAGCACAAGATCCATAAAAACATGGTTGAGGGAGTTTGGTGAGGAAGAACATAAACATCAGAGTCCGGACTTCAACTCCATCCAACACCTTCGGGATGAACTAGATCTGAGATTGTGAGCTCGGCATCTCCTCAACATCAGGGTCTGACCTCACAAATGCTCTTCTTGGATGTATGGGCAAAAATCCTCACAGACACCTCCAAAATTTTGTAGAAAACTTTCCAGAAGAGTGGAAGATGTTATATCTGAAAAGGAGGAACCAACTCTTTATTAAGAGCTATTGATTTAGAATGAGATTTCATAAAAGCTCCTTCAGGTGTATTGTGGAGGGGGCACATACTTTGGTAAATTATATATTTTATTCACATATGTATATATCCTGATTTTATATATATATATATATATATATATATATATATACACAGTGCCTACAAGTAGTATTCAACCCCCTGCAGATTTAGCTGGTTTGATAAGATGCAAATAAGTTAGAGCCTTCAAACTGCAAACGAGAGTAGGATTTATTAACAGAAGCATAAATCTTACAAACCAAAAAGTTATGTTGCTCAGTTGAATTTTAATAAATTTTAAACATAAAAGTGTGGGTCAATTATTATACAACCCCTATGTTTAATATTTCGTGGAATAACCCTTGTTTGCAATTACAGCTAATAATCGTCTTTTATAAGACCTGATCAGGCCGGCACAGGTCTGTGGAGTGATCTTGGCCCACTCCTCCATGCAGATCTTCTCCAAGTTATCTAGGTTCTTTGGGTCTCTCATGTGGACTTTAATCTTGAGCTCCTTCCACAAGTTTTCAATTGGGTTAAGGTCAGGAGACTGACTAGGCCACTCCAACACCTTGACTTTTTCCCTCTTGAACCAGGCCTTGGTTTTCTTGGCTGTGTGCTTTGGGTCGTTGTCTTGTTGGAAGATGAAATTACGACCCATCTTAAGATCCTTGATGGAGGAGCGGAGGTTCTTGGCCAAAATCTCCAGGTAGGCCGTGCTATCCATCCTCCCATGGATGCGGACCAGATGGCCAGGTCCCTTGGCTGAGAAACAGCCCCACAGCATGATGCTGCCACCACCATGCTTGACTGTAGGGATGGTATTCTTGGGGTCGTATGCAGTGCCATCCAGTCTCCAAACGTCACGTGTGTGGTTGGCACCAAAGATCTCGATCTTGGTCTCATCAGACCATAGAACCTTGAACCAGTCTGTCTCAGAGTCCTCCAAGTGATCATGAGCAAACTGTAGACGAGCCTTGACATGACGCTTTGAAAGTAAAGGTACCTTACGGGCTCGTCTGGAACGGAGACCATTGCGTTGGAGTACGTTACTTATGGTATTGATTGAAACCAATGTCCCCACTGCCATGAGATCTTCCCGGAGCTCCTTCCTTGTTGTCCTTGGGTTAGCCTTGACTCTTCGGACAAGCCTGGCCTCGGCACGGGAGGAAACTTTCAAAGGCTGTCCAGGCCGTGGAAGGCTAACAGTAGTTCCATAAGCCTTCCACTTACGGATGATGCTCCAACAGTGGAGACAGGTAGGGCCAACTCCTTGGAAAGGGTTTTGTACCCCTTGCCAGCCTTGTGACCCTCCACGATCTTGTCTCTGATGGCCTTGGAATGCTCCTTTGTCTTTCCCATGTTGACCATGTATGAGTGCTGTTCACAAGTTTGGGGAGGGTCTTAAATAGTCAGAAAAGGATGGCAAAAGAGATCATTAATCCACACATGTGAAGCTCATTATTCTTGGTGCCTGAACTACTTCTTAATACTTTAGGGGGACCAAACAGAATTCTTGTGGTTTGAGGGGTTGAATAATAAATGACACTCTGAATTAACTTTTAACGTTTTTTAAAAAAAAAAAAAAAAATTAAAACAAAAATTTTTGCAGCAGTGCATTTCCCACTTCCAGGCTGATCTACAGTACAAATGTCACAATGCCAAGTTAATTCCGCATGTGTCAACCAGCTAAATCTGCAGGGGGTTGAATACTACTTGTAGGCACTGTGTGTATATATATATATATATATATATATATATATACACACACACACACACACGTCTATTCATTTGTTAAAGGGTCTATCTGGGACTATTTTTTTGTTTTTACTATGGGCCAAAGAACAGGCAGGTAGTTTGTGAGCAACAGCCTGTTCTAGCTGTTGTCGTCACTGACTGTCCCACCGGCGATTAAGCTGCTCCATGTCAACAGAGCAGTTCTTCCTCTTAGTCAATCAACATGTTGGTAGTCGCACCTCGTCAACAGAGCAGAGCGGAAGAAAAGCCCTGCTCTATCGATGTGACATCAGCAGAAGCCACAGAATCATCGGTAGGAGCGTTCATTGATTGCTCCTACCGGCGATTAAGCTGCTTCATGTCAACAGAACCATTCTTTCTCTTCCGGGCAGCTCAATCAACGGGGCGTGACTGCTAAGTTATGCTGATTGACAGCTGGCTCCTCGCACCTAAGGAGCCCTCAGGTAATCAACATGTCGGCAGTCGCGCCTTGTCAACATAGCAAAGCGGAAGAGAAGTCGCTGTTGTGTCTATGTGATGTCAGCAAAAGCCACAGAATGAGTCGGCAGGAGCAGTCAGTGACTGTTCTGTGCCGGCAGAGATTGGCGCCGGGCACAACAGATAGGTAGGTAGTAACTACCTGCTTAGATCTTAGGCCTATAGCAAAAAAATATAAATAGTCCTAGATAACCCCTTCAATTAAAAAAATACAGTAAAAATATTACTAAATAAAGCATACATCTAACGTTTGTTTTTAAAAAAGGAAAATGCCTGAATATTTTGTCACAAGCACATCTGCACAACCGTAGAGTAAAAATTCTATTTATTTCTTAAATTCACAGACAGTCTTTAATTATAAGAACATGGTAATACAAGCCGTGTTACATGTGTAGTTTGATATAAATTTGGTATTTTGTGTTTATATGAATTTGTGATGCTCTGCAGGGTTTCTGCAAAAAAAAAAAAAAAGAAGCTATATAGGGTTATGGATACTATTACATGGGGCGACCAAAGGGGACGTGTATGTGTGCACCTCTGGAAGCCTCGAAGCACTTTGCCAGTCATGTAATTCTAAGAACAAAAAAATTGACAAAAAACTCATCTATTCACAGAAGTAGTGCTTGATTGGCTTACTTAAAAGCTGTATGAATAGAAATCATTAGATCACCGTGGATGTAATGGATCCCAATGAATACACAAATGAGGAGCGTTTAACACTGTCCGTTCTTCCAAACCAAAAAAAAAAACATGAAAAATAAAAATACAAAAACACCCACCCAAATCTGTCAAGAAGTCACATTGGGTGCGAGACTGGACGAAGAAATGATGATTGTCGTGGTGAAAAATGACAAAGAAAAGCCAAATAATCCTATCTATAGTAAATGGCAGGGCTTTCCAATGAACACCCTCAACATTATTTTTATATATAAGCTATTTCCTAGGCAGGATTAATAGATTACAATGATCTGCAAAATAAATATAGTTTAAACCTTTTTGATTAATATTGTCAAATGAGAGCATTTTTTTGTTTTTGAGGGGAAAGGATGGGAGCGCATTTAGAAAAAAATGGATATCTTCTCTTACAATTTATTTATAACTGATCTGTAGTGGAACGGTTTGCAAAAAAAAAAGGTAATCCCCGCATGTGTTGTAGCTGTTGAACATCCGCGAGACATGGAGCCAGGAGACCCGATCATATTATTCGAGCACGCCGGAGACACTCAATTAACACCCGAGCATGCTCCGATAACGCCTTATCCCAGCATGCTTGGGAGTTATCGGGTGTGCTCGAATAATATGTCTGAGTCCCCGTGACCGCATGATTTGCGGCGGTTAGGCTATCCTGGCATGTGCCGCAGCTCTCTAAAAGCTGCAGATTAAGCAGCCACGGGGACTCTAACATATTACTCGAGCCCCGCAGATACTCTGATAATAACAGAGCATGGGATGACACTATATCCGAACACGCTCGCTCATCACTAGCTATCATCTATCCACAGTTTAGGTTATAACTTAATAGATTAGTGGGGGTCCGATCACTGGGACCTCTAAAGATCGACAGGAGCAGGGCACTTATATCTATTAAAAAGTAGTGGCAGTGCGCTTGCTCGACCACCGCTCCCATTCATTACTTATGGAGCTGCTGGAAAAAGCAGAGAGTAGCGCTCCAGCAGTCCCATAGTAAACAAAAGGATAGGTAGCAGAGCGCGGGCACGGTTGCTCCAATCTAACAGAGCTAAAAGTGCCCCGTTCTACAGATCTTTGGAAGTAAAAGTGATCGGAGCCAGAAGGTGGTAACTTCTCTTTACCGGAGAACCCCTTTAAGTCAAGGAATTAGTGAATCTGTCCTTGATCTATTCAATACGGCTCGATTGCCATCTCAGAAGGCAACCTATATCCTCGCGGTCACTTCTGAAACCCCATACACGAGTCACTGACATTACTTCCAGGATTTCGGATGATGTACCCTGCGCCCTCCTTTTGCTGTCGCGTGTCACTAATAACAGTAATGTTGCATCTAATGATTTCCTATGATGTCAACAGGAGTTGGATTTTCTGTTGCGACTCGCTTGCCGCGGGACTTTAATGCAAGTCGCTTGCTACTTGTCCGTTTTACTTTACAGCAAAATCAAAGCTCTCAAATAGTCGAGTCGCACAGATGTCCTCGAAGCGCGACTTTTCCCCGAGACTCGCTGTAGCCGTCAGGAGGCCATAACACATTGACATCTTATCGCTCCTTCCCTCAAAGGACAACACGGTCTACTGCTAAATATTTTACTTTTTGATTACAAAAATAGACCATTTATATGGGGTGCGGGGGTGCGTGTAATTTTGCACAGATACCAGAAATTAATTTATTCCAGCATATTTACATGGTTCAGGAGACAGAGGTTTACATGAAAGTTGAAGGGGTCAAAAGCCCAAATTATTCCTAAAAAAAAAAAATGTAATTGACTTTATAAGTTACATCTTGACAGTAATTTTGTGAAAATGGATGAAGAATAAAAAAAAAAATAAATAGGCGATAAGATATGGGACATGACGGGATGCAGTAAGGCAATTGGAAAAAGGGATCCAGATGAGGTTTGGGAACAGAACACTGTTTAATAGGTGAATGGACTAGGATTCTAGAACATCTCGGTCAAATGCCCATCGCTCATAATACCAGAAATAAGGGCGTATTTTCCAGAAATATATTAAGGATGAATACAAATGGAAGTACATCATGTCCTGAACTCCTTAATGAATGATATTCCTATAACCCGCTTCCAATTTTGACCGTCCCCCCCAAAAAAATAAAAAAATAAATTGTTTTCCGCCCCTGCAGAGCATCACGAACCCCATCACCACTTTGCAAATACTGAACAAGTATCACCCTCACAATCTTACATGGCTCCCCAATATTGCCAACGTGTCGATCCCCACACCCTCCACCGCCTCTGCAGACCACTTACCACCATGCCCGTAGATGAAGAAAGCACCCTTCTGCAGGGTAACTTAAAAAAAAAGGAGGAAACGATAAAGGGTGGTGGGTGGGCAGGAGTTAGAGGTGGGCAACAGAGGCAAACGGGTTGAAACCAACATAAATAATACTAAGTTTTTTTTTTGCTTTTGTTTTTTGTATATGCAGCAAAAGTAAAATGAAATGAAAATATAATAAAAAAAAAGACTTTATTGCATGAAATCAGTTACAACACAGACTTCTGTGCCTGTTTGCTCAGGAAAATGAATGGGGTGAGGGGAGTGGGGTTGAGGGCTCTATCTTAAAAAAAAAAAAAAAAAAAAAAAAAATGAGGAAAACAATAGGGGAAGGGGATTGGGTGGAGAATAGAGGAAACAGAGCTTATGGCACATAAAATGGATTTTAGTTTTTTTTTTTTTTAACAGTTCAAATTATATATATTTATATATAAAATAAAAAACAAAAAAAAAAAAAAAATAAAAACAGAGTAAAATTACAGAGACAGGATACGGGTCGGAAAGTTCCAGGGAAGGCGAGTTCGTATCAAATTAACAGGGTGATCAAAACAATTAAAGATCCCTTTCCCCACCACCCTCTCCCTCCCCGCCATGCACGCACGAATACACACTCACGTACATACACATTCACTCACACTCACGGGGCCCGCACTAAACTTAGGGCTGGTACAGCTATACTCTGCATTACTGCAGCGCCTACAGACTAAGGGGCATAGGGATCGGTGCAGACTATTGGATTGTGTGCGAGCAGATCATTGCGCCAGGTTTAACCTGCGGTGGCGAGCTGGACTCTGAGATTTCACAGCATTTTCTGGTCGTGTGAACTTTTGATGCTACAGTGTATACAGAACGCCTTTTTGGGCCTGGTCTAAAACTTTTACACACACGTTAATATTTTAATTTTTTTTTTTTTTTTTAAGCTCCGCGCTCCGGAAAGCCCATTCGCTGGTTTGACGCCACGTGTTGAAGTGCTGTATCCTTGTGAGAATACGAGGACACGGCGCGGTGCTCGCGGAGCATCACCCTTCATATGCGATGGGAGAAGACCTTGCTGGGCGAGAAAACGTAGACTACGGAGGGTTATTTCATTTTTTTTCTCTTTTTAATTTTTTTTTTTTAAATTTTTCGCGGTCGGTGAAGGCAGCCATGCAATGTAATGTAAATGGGTCGGCCCAGCAGAGCGATATTAAAATACATAGAATGGTGTTTTATAACAAAGTCATAGGAATACACGTAATGAACCATGCAACTTCCATGTGTGTGTCTGTATACGGCCCACCCGCATGTACACGTGGAAAGCGATATACAAATGGATGTGCGGAACGGGAAATCTGGCTTTTTCAGGGGGACACGACTATTATTTCTCTAGGCTTTGCTTACGTTCTACTGGATTCACGGGCGAGCCGTTTTCTACGTCCGTATAGAGAAAGGGGGATTAATACCTGAGTTTCAAGAGCAATTTGGGTGTACGAGGGACAAACATACACGCGCGCGCGCACACACACACACACGTACACAGCATGAATATGAATACAATATTAAAAAATAAAAACAAAAAGACAAAAAAAATTAAGTACAATCATTGCAGGCACATAGAAATGTGTGTACAAAAACCATGGGCTGTCATTGAGCAGTCATTGCTGTATGTGAAATGCAGCCGACATGTACACGGTGAGTGACATCGGGTACGGGACATGACGCACGTGTCTGCAGATGAACGCTCCGAACACTGACCGCGTTTCGCTCATAGGATGTCTCCTCTAATGCCACAGGTAGCTACGGCCGCTGTGTAAATTTGTCGCCTTGCCTATTCGCGGTGCGCGGTAAAACATTCCGGCACGTACATAAGTGCATCTCTGCCTGGTACCCGATGACTGGACTCAAAGTGCAATGGCGGAAAACGTGAGTAAATGTAATAGTATAAAACAAGGCTAAATGGGCTCCCAAGAGCTGCGAGGGCATTTGGATTATATACACCAGGTAATCTCTACTTGCCGTAGCGATTTGTTTGCGCACACAATTAGCAATGTTCTGCGGCCCCTCTTCGCCCCGACACAAACAAGCACACTTTTGCACTGTACCCAAACGCCTGTCTCTTGCGCGTGAACCTCATTCAATGCAGAGCGCTCCAGTCCCCCCCACTTCTCACAGAAAGTGGGTTATAGAGGGATAACCTCCGCTACTCCTCCCCGCCCACCCCAGAGAGTCTCTGCTTTTCCAAAATTGCTCTGCCACAAGAGGAGGAAGGGGGGTTGGTGTGAAATCAGAAGGTTTTTACTGCACTATAATCCATACAGAGGCCATGTGTCTCCTCTCGCTTTCGTATCAACACTTCTGGAGACTCCACGTTTCCATGTACGAAGGCTGGGATAAAAATACATGAGGGGCATGAACGTCAACGTCTCTTGTAAGGGTGGTGTCCCTTTTGCCCCTCAGCAGTGACGTTAAAAAAAAAAAAAAAAAAATGTTTTCAAAAAGAAAAAAAAACCCTTGAGAAGGTGAAAATCATGGGACAGGGCTGAGTGGAGTAAAGTGGTGGAGGTGGTGACGATGCGAAGATTGAAGTCTCAGGAGAACAAGTTCTGTTCAAATATCTCCATCAGGTCACTCTGAAAATTCATGTCTATAGAAGGGGCCATCTGCAAGAACAGAGGACAAGAAAATGAGAAGCTGCAAGCACATCTACACCAAACGCACGGACACCGTGATGCTTGGGGCTTACCGCCTGTCGCCGTCTTCTCTCCTGTTCTCTCCTCCTTTCCATCTCTCTCTGATCCATGATCGGCTGCGAGCTTTGTGTAGGCGGAGGAGCAGCAGGAAGAGTATTTTGCACATGCTGCTGCTGCTGTTGTTGCTGCTGCTCTTGTCTCCTACGAGCCTCTTCGTGCACTTTACGTGCTTGCTCCTGAGCATCATCTTCTTCCCGAGACCTAGAGGGAACAAGTTATATTAGAGGGTCAAGGTACATATAAACCAGCTTCCCAAAATAGAAGGTATGCTCTAAAGTAAAAGTACACTTAAGAGGGGTTGTCCGGATGGGTTGCAGCCTGAAAAAACATCAGTCGAGACATGTGTCTCAACTGTCAGAGGAGCAGCATCATGGACAAACTTACTGGATCTGCTAACTCAGCCGTTGAGCAGGGCTGTGATAGGAAAAAACAAACGCTCTTCTCAGGGTACGGAGCACGAGAGGTTTTTTTTTCTTCAGATTATGTCACTCAGTTTCCTTGTCTTGCTGTAAAGCTGTCAGAATTAGTAAGCAAAACTGAGCAAGATGAAGCTGAAGAAAAAGAGCCAGTTGTGCGAAATCAGCAGAGTAGACGGTTTCTTTCCTTCCTGTCACAGCCCTGCTCTGCAGCTGAGTCAGCAGATCAGGTGTGCTTGATTACAACCCTGCTCCTCTGACAGTTGAGACATGTCTGAAGTGATCCATCAGCCATAAAAATAAAAAATGTACGCATCTCATGAAATGACAACAAAAACAAACAAAAAAGGGGTTAATAAAGCTTGGATAGCCTATTAACAAGAATGTCTTCACTGTTAGCCATAGCTCCACCCCAGCCTACATCACCCCTTTACACAGGTTTTCCGATTTCAGAGAACTCCTCCAAGCTGCAGGTTGTTGCAAAAACAAACAGAGAATTACTCACCTTCACTTGGTCCAGTGCAGAGTCTATGTCTTCACTTTTAGATGTGTGTGAACCAAGCAAGTTTATCAGGAAAAAAACTCTTCCAGACACATTGGTATATTTGGCCTAAAGCAGGGTTTTTTTTGGGGGGCAACATTTCGGTTCTTTTAACTGCTTTGCGTCTTTACACAAAGCAATGAAAAGAAGCTCAAAACATTGAACAAATGCGCAGCGAGCTGTTTTTATGCTGCGGGTAAATAAGCCCTATGTTAAGGGGTAAATAAGCCCTATGTTAAGAGATGTAATAACTGGTCCTGTGTCCTCCAATTAAGCGATAGAGAAATATGACTTATTAAATTTCAATTAAAAAAGTGATCAATAATGTTAAAATTTGCTGAAATTATATTGCATATCTAATAAGATTCCTGAACTGGAGACTCCTACCTTTTATGCTAACAATCCTAATTATTAGTACTAATCTAGCCTGATTAGCCATGGCTGCACTCAAATAAAGACAGAACAAAAGACGTACAAATTCCCTTTTTGTAACTCATTATAGCCCCAGCCCCCTGAAGAAGCCTGTCAAGCCTGTGTATCGTAGTAATGACCCACTGTTGAGCTTTTTTTACCCGTCTTACACTGTGGGGCATATGTTCATTTTTTTTAGCGCTGATGTACTGATAGCAGAAGCCTTACCTCATCCTCTCCTGCTCTCGTCGCATCCTCTCGGCTTGCTCAGCCTGAAGTTTTAGAGCCTTCTCCCGCTCTTCCTTCTCCCGTGCTACTCGTCTAAATTGCTCAAAGCTATCGCTGGATGACTTCCCAGCTGCTGTGGGGGTGACTGGGGTCTTGTGCACTAGACTCGCCCATGATCCCATTTTTTTAATTTTCATATCCTGCAGAGAAATGTGACAAGTCATAAAAGAAAAATGTATGCATATTAAAAACACTCATAGGCGCTGTGCACACTGCATTCATTCGTCCCGTCGAAGGACACTGATATACACTGCAGAGAAAATAAGCAGCATGGTCAAGTATGAAGAAAGAACGGAACAAATAACTATGGCGGCACTACACTATCCTCCTCCCTCCATGTGACTTTCCTTTCCCAGGTCCATTAAATGTGGTGGTTTTGTCCTCAGGCTTCACTTTGTGAAGGATAATCCAATAATCCTTTGAAAATCTGCATTCATATTACCTTTTTGGGGGCCACTGGCGTCTTGGGCTCCTGCTTTTGCTTCTCTTTTTCAAGTATCCCTTGAGGGGGGATGCTCTGCTCTGAGGATCGCACAGGGCGGCTACCATCAATCGGTTTCATCTCTGGCCCTGAATATGAGAGAAGTCACGTATTAGGCTGATGCAAACAGCGTGTTAATGAGACCTGAAGAGCTAGCATCACATAATCATACCCTCTCTCATGTCCCCAAGACTAGAAGAGATGTAGAGCTAGCATCACATAATCATACCCTCTCTCATGTCCCCAAGACTAGCAAGAGATGAAGAGGTTTGCAAAATGTTTAAGTGGAAGCAAAGGGAAAATGTAAGAGATGGGGAAAACTTAAAAGGGGTTATGCTGCGTCCATGTTTTCCACACAATTTGGTCATCTTGAGTGGAGAGATTGCTCCTGCACACCATGCCACCATCCACCGTCTGGCAGATATCTTGTATGGGTCTTAGTCTCATTGGCAGGACATCAGTTCCGGATGTTGGAATGATCCTCGGCGCACAGGGTGTTTTCAGAGCATCTGGACGTGCTCGTATATTATGTTCCAGTCCCCGCGGCTGCATGATTTGCAGCTTTTAGACAGCCTCAACACATGTGGGGATTGCCTGTTAGTTAAGGAATCAATGCATGTGTTCAGGCTGTCAAACAGCTGCAAATCATGCAGCCGCGGGGACTGGAACATAATATATTATCACGCCCAGACGCTCGCATAACACCCAGGATGCTTGGATAAGATGTTATCTGAGCACGTTGACTCATCACTGCCTAGCAAAGAATGGTCTCTGATGAGAATCTCTAAACATACAGTAAAGGCTGGAGAAGGATCAGCCATCACTGGGCAACATCTGAATAACTTTGCATGTGCAACACAAGTGACATCTGCACTCACGGGGCTGGTCATGGCTGGAACCTTTAAGGGACTCAGGAAGTTTGTGGGATTCACTCCTCATGCCAGGAGAGAAGCCTTCAGGCCTCAGAGAGGGTGAATGGCGCTTTTGTTCTTTTACCACGAGTGGCTGAGGCTGCAACACTGATGACCCTCTCATTTCCTGTAGGAGTAAACAAATGGATTAGAAGAAGTAAAAAAAAAAAAAAAAAAGGCTGAAAAAGACACACAAAGCAGAGATGCTATCGGGTTTACCTGCTTCTTAGGCTGCATGGCCTGCGGTGACGGTGGATGTGGCATGCCTGCAAATGGAGCCACCTGTGGTGAATGGAGGAGAAGCGGTGATGGAGCCTCTCTCATGTGACCTGGACACAATAAATCGGGTAAGTTACACGTAGAACAGAAAGTGCCTGTTTCATGAGTCATCATCCCTTTGGCAAATACCTGGCATGCCCTGATCTTTTCACCTCCAGGGTACAGCTCTGATTTCTGCTGCCGAGGTGACGGGTGATGGTGTTGGATCACTTGCTGCTGCTTGGCCTGCTGATGTTGCACCAGCTGTTGGTGCGGCAGAACCAAGGGGCTTTGCAGAGCTGGGTGTTGTGAGGAGGGTGGCGCCGGCCCTGGCGGCTGCTGTTGGGATGTTGCAGGAGGACTCTGTAATTGATGCACATGGGGAGGAGGAGTAGGTTGGGGGGCAGTGCTTATAGAGGAAGAGGAAGGAGAAGGGTAAGGCAGGTTCGGCAGGTGACGCACTGACTGGGGAGGGACAGTCAGTGGGGCTTGACTTTGCACTTTGACGGAAGGGTGGAGCGGCTGCAGGGAGACTGCGCGGGAGCTTGTTGCGATTTCTGTAGCTGCTGCAGGTAAAGGGCCATCTGTGCAGGGCCTAGATGAATAGGGGAAGGATGGAGATCGCTGTTGGGAGACGGTGGACCATCATCTTCTAAAAGCACATGAGGGGGCTGTGGATGGTGATGGTGGGAATGAGAGACTGGTTGGTGATGCGTTTGTGGTGGAGGGGGTGAAGCTGATGGTTGTCGGATAGGTTTTGGGGGGAGAGCAGCCGCACGGTTTGAAGGTCGAGAGGGTTGCTGGGGCATGGCGTTGTGCAGAGCTGTAAAGAAATAAATATATATGATCAGTCACAGAACATGTTCTCACACTTGGTACAGTCAGTGTACAAGTAAGACAGAAATGCAGCGTACCTGGCGGACTAACAAGAGCATGTTGGTTGAGATGAGGCGGAGAAATGCGTTCCGGCTGACCACCTGTTAGATGTGCTGGAAGATCAGGTGCCGGGATGTGCAGACCTGCCTGCCCGTAGTGAGCAGAAACGGCTTCAAAAACACTAGCAGGGTGGAGAGGATGATGAAGGGATGGATGGGACGAGTCCAGGCTGGGAGGAGGGACGTAGGAAGCCGGAGGGATAGGGGAGGGTGGCTTCATGGCGTTGGAAGGGGGTGCAAGAGACGGCTGAGGAGGGTGGGACTGATGATGATTCTGTAGGGAAAAAAAATAAAATGGAAAATTAGGACAGAGTCGGACCCAAATGTGCACAGAAAATTCACATTGTGTGCCTCTTTGCCAATGTTAATTTCTGTTCTATGCAATTGTGAATTTAGTGATCAGTGTAGCGAGCTGCGGCCAAACAAAAGATGACCGCCATCTCTCCCCTCCCCCGTGGTGGTGCAGGTGTTTATGAGGAAGAGAAAGACCCTGCTAGAATTGTGGCCGACAGCACCATCATCTGACAAAGAAGAATATAGCAATCATGTGACACCGCCATTGGGATGGAAACAAAGCACGATGGGAAAAGGGATGAAACTTGTCACATTCACATTGCCATTCAGGAGCCTCCATCAGCCACATCTTCCAGTGAACCCCGATGGACCCCCGTTATATGGACCCCCATATCACTGGGGTCTGATAGCTGCAGTTCAGATCAGTCTCAAAATGGTGCTTTCTATGATACATGAAAGCCACATGCAGGTGGGAAAACAGCCTTTAATTACAAATGTTGCACAATTTAGCTTTTACAGGCTCTTTGTTACTCCGGGGAGATAAACAATTTTCTGAAGACCCAGAATTCATAAACAATAATGATAACATGAACAGTGCTGTTTGTAACCCTCCGAGTACCTGTAACTCTGTGTGATCCTGGAGCTGCTCCTCACTGCTCCCCCTCCTTTACGGGACATAACGTCACAGATCAGGAGGAGTGTCTGCTCCCTGCTTCAATAGCAACAGCTCCCTGATAATGTCTCCTTGTCTGCAGGGCTATGAGCAGTGAAGCTCCAGTGTCACATGGAATTACAGGTACTCAGAGGGTTGCACAGCACTGTTTATCTTGTCTTTATTGTTTATGAGTGCTGGGCAATTAGAATATTTTTTTTTTATCTCCCAGAGAACCCCCTTTAAATCTGAATGAGGTCACTGACTCAGTTAACTCGTTTTGGCAGCCAACACTCAACAGCGCAACAGGTAGTATAAGGCAAATGGTGCAATATTTTTATTGACACCCAATAGCAAAAATTATTTGCAGAGCCAAATTCAAGCATTTAAAGAGAGTCAGTCATCCCTAGCAATGTAAATCACATCAACGGTGATAAAGGGGATATAGCCCCTATAAAAATCATCCTAGCACTGTACCTGTTACTGGCAAGTGCCTGAAAAATTAATTTGTGGCCAAGAGCTCAGTGCACCCACAATGTGGCAAGAGCTCAGTGCACCCTCAGTGTGTGGCCAAGAGCTCAGTGCACCCTCGGTGTGGCCAAGAGCTCAGTGCACCCTCGGTGTGGCCAAGAGCTCAGTGCACCCTCGGTGTGGCCAAGAGCTCAGTGCACCCTCAGTGTGTGGCCAAGAGCTCAGTGCACCCTCGGTGTGGCCAAGAGCTCAGTGCACCCTCAGTGTGTGGCCAAAAGCTCAGTGCACCCTCAGTGTGTGGCCAAAAGCTCAGTGCACCCTCAGTGTGTGGCCAAGAGCTCAATGCACCCTCGGTGTGTAGTCAAGAGCTCAATGCACCCTCGGTGTGGCCAAGAGCTCAGTGCACCCTCGGTGTGGCCAAGAGCTCAATGCACCCTCAATGTGTGGCCAAGAGCTCAGTGCACCCTCAGTGTGTGGCCAAGAGCTAAGTCCATAGTAACGCCCCTTGATTTGCATACCTCCCCCCAGCTTTTGACTGACAGTGTTATGGGGCTTCATATGCATGGGGCACTGAATTGTTCAGTAATCCATCAAAGATGATAGTGAGTGTAGGTGTGAACAATCACACTTCCAGGTGTATTAGTATAGAGCACATTGTCAGCAGAAAGGAGACATGGAGGAGGATGTGCATAGGCAGTGTCAGTGGCTTTAGTATTTGTGCCTTATTCTCTATACATTTCCCATCATACAAGTTGTCTTTCTTTTTAAAGTTTGTGTTTTTAGTTCCAGATTAGACAGATTTTTGAAATGCGATTTTTAGCAATTTCTGCACTTTCTGGCGCATCTCACTCTAATCCCTGCCTGGAGAGTAAAGTTTCTGAAAGAATTTTCAATTTGGCACATTTTCTTGGGACTTTTTAAAAAGATTTGTGATATTTGGTGAGGAAAAGTCACACACAAAGAAAAAAACGGCTGAAGACAATAATAAAGAGCATTTTTGATTTTGAGCCAAATTCATGGCCGCATGCACTACTTAAGAAGTTGGCGCAAAAAAACATTAGCAAATACCAAATAGAAAAACAAAAAAAAAGTGACTTCAATAAATCACAAGTGATGAATTGGGCCTTGAGTCTTAAGATTAGGTAGATACAACCTCATTGTGTCATGAATGTGGCCAAGATGTGCAGGGGAGCAGTCTGGTTGGTCTACTACTTTCTATAGTGAGGATTACCTTTCTGGACTCTCTCCCTGAGTGACTCTTTTTCTTCTGTTTTGGGGCCATTTCTGTAAATATAGAAGAAATTGTAATAAGGTTGTTTGATATGCTGAGTTTTACTGTATCTATACAGTATATACGTCATCTAACCTGGGTCAGATTCTTCGCTGTCAGAAGTGCTGGACTCGCTGGAGCTTTCCGATTCTGAAGAGGAGAAGCCTTTCCCTTTACCGGAGCCAGAGATCGGAGCCTCAATTTTATCTGGGGAATAGAACAGCAGCTTCAGGAAAAAGCAGTGAGTAGGCCACAAGACATCAGTCATCCCACATGTATTCCCCAATATTTGGCACCAATATTGGACCCATAAATGTGCATGTGCTAAGAAATAGAAATATTTAGAGGATGGCCCAACAGCTGCTCCACGAGCACGGCCCAACCGCTCCTCCACGAGCACGGCCCAACCGCTCCTCCACGAGCACGGCCCAACAGCTCCTCCACGAGCACGGCCCAACAGCTCCTCCACGAGCACGGCCCAACAGCTCCTCCACGAGCATGGCCCAACAACTTCTCCACGAGCATGGCCCAACAACTCCTCCAAGAGCATGGCTCAACTCATGCTGCTGTTACAGATGACCTCACCTTGAGGCTTCCGCTTCTTTCTCAGGCAAGAGGTGACATATCTCTCAAGCTCTCGCAGAGTGGACGGTTTCAGAGTCTCAAAGTCTATTTCAATCTCATCTGGGTTTGAGTTTTTAAGAGATGGTTCCCTGGACTGGATAATGTAAACTACACGACCCAGCTTCTCCCCTGGAAGTTTATTAATGTCCAGGCTCAGCTGGCGTTTTTCTTCGTAAGACATGGGCCGGCATCTCTGCGTTTCCTCTTCTGAAGACTCACAGGGAGCGGGTGGTGGTGCGGGTCGGGGAGGGCGGGACACTGGTAGGGGCGCTTCTTTCTTTATACTATCATGACAAAAGGAAGAGGCAAAAACATTAAATTACCATCACTGGAAGAAGGCAAGGAAAGATGCATATGCAGGTGGGAAAAAAAAAGAAAGAAACATTATTGATATTATTAATTTCTCAATAAATATATATAAAAAAAATCAATACATTTTAAATCTAAAAATAAATACAATTTATAAATATACATAATATAAAAATATAAATAATATAAAAGACATACAACTAAAACACCCCTTCTTCCCCCCAGAGAAATAAAACCCACTCTCTGCCCCGATTATAAAAGATAAGCTTAAAGGGATATTCCTATTTCCAAGATTCTATCCCAATATGTAGAGAGTGTAGTAATAATATTAGCAAATACCTCCAATTAGAAATGTAGTATAGTTTTTCTGATTCGCTATGTCTCTTTCCTCATGTGCAGGCATTGCAGGACCTTCGGTATCTATGGTTACGACCACTAGATACTAGATGTCACTATAGCAGTGGTCGTAACTAGGGATACCGAAGGTCCTGCAATGCCTGCACATGAGGAAAGAGGCATGGAGAATCAGAAAAACTATACTACATTTCTAATTAGAGGTTTATTTGCAAATATATATATTGGGATGAGGTCTTGGGCACAACCCTTTAAAGCACTAAAGGAAGCACAAGTTTTAGAGATTGAAATTTATTTGACTCTTTCTCACTTTTGCTTGTGAAACTTGCACACAATATTAATAGTGAACCCCAGGATAATGAAATGGGGAACACCTTAAATTTTGCAGTGGATTTCAGACAATGCTACGTTAAAAGGTCATATTCACAATTTTACATGGAAACCAGTTGATCATTGTTGTTTAACCCTTGGCCGGGCTTCACTAGGGTTAGTATCGTACCTTGGTGTTCCCACTGGCGCTTGAGCACTTTTCTTGGGTTTCTTAGCTGGAGGTTCTCGAGCTCTGTTCTTACGAGGCTCCTCAACCTCTTCCTTCCTTTTGTGCTTTTCCTTGCGCTTCTCACGTTCCTTTTTCTTTGGTTTGTTTGGCTGTGGCTGAGAGAGGGCCGCTAATTGCTCGTGTACAGCTTTCAGCTACAAGAAGAAATCGGGATGCGTTAAATCCCGTATTACTGCCTACTTCCCAGCAGAAAAGTGTCAGGGCGGACCGTGTGCTCACCTGCTCCTGAAGCTCCGCTAACCTCTGCGCTCTCTCCTCTTCACTATCGGAGCTGCTTTCACTATCGGAAGAGCTGTCGCTGCTACTATCGCTAGAGATGTGAGAGGGACCTTTGATGGAGGGAGCAGGAGGACCAGGGCTTGGCGAGGGTGCTGGCGCAGGGGTTTCTTCAGGCTCATCTGGCATCTTGGCAAATTTCATTTCAAAACATCCTTAAAAATAAAAAAAATAATCTTTATTACAGAAAGCAAATATAACATTTTAATGCTTACTGGCCCCAGTTCTTGCAAGAAATGGATTTTCACAATGCATGCGCCACTTAGGCAAGCTCCCCAATTTCCTCCTTACAAAAGGGATTTCCAAACTCCTAAGAACCCCATACACAGCTGCTACTGACACACATTCCTGTCCAAATTGCCCCCCGCTCGCTGATCACCACCCCTCAAGTTTACCTGCAGTTTTCGGGCCATGGCTACCACCTCGTGGTCTGGTGGGTTATACTTGTAACAGTTAGAAAACATAAGCCGCACATCAGCGGCAAACTCCTGGGCATCTCGGTACTCCGTATTCTCCAACTTGCCCTGTGGCAACCAAAAAGACATTAGCTGGTCATAAACTGTGCAAAAGGCAGAGGTGGGACATATAACGCGTGCTTAGTGTTACGCAGATACTAGTCAGAGATCGGCAGTCATTTCTCAGGTGCAGCCATAGATTAATTCTTTTTATATCTTGACAAATCGGGCGTTTCTGAACGACGGGATACCAAATATGTGTAATTAATTAATTGTTTTATACTGCATGGAGCATAAAGGGGTGATATGAGCTTTTATATTTCTTTGATTTTCTTTAAACTTTTTTTTTTTACTTGTTTCAATAGTCTGCATGGGAGACTAGAAGCTGCGATCTTCTGATCGATTGTGTTGCACACAGCAGGGCTGCAGCAAAGGTATGTTTAACAATGCTCATCTGCTATTTCATAGCAGTTCAGCAATGATAACCACAAGGGTCTCCTGCAGACCCCAGGTTGTCATGCCAAACTATCGGCCCCAAGACGCGCATCCTGTGCCAAAAAAGAGGGGGAGGCGATCTGTGATGGATATACACGTCATAGGTCATTAAGGGGTTAAGTACTGTGCATTTTCCGATACCTTGATGGTAGTCAGGTCCATCGGATGCTTGATGATATCGCAGTAGTCGTGTAGCCCGAGAGCATCCACATCCACCGGTTTATAGAATGGCCAGGCATAGGCAGTGTGTTTCTTTGAAAACATTTCCCGGACGATTCCGGTACAATGGCGCAGTTGCTCAGAGATTTTGGTGCTGCTATTTGCTGGGATAGATGCTGGACTTTCAGCAGTTTGTAGGACAGGAGGCGCGGGAAGCTGGGAGTCAGGCACCTCAGTTTCTTTATAGGCCGAGCCTGGCGACCGCTCTCCCGCCGCGGCGCAGGCTTGGGTGGCTTAGAGTCACTAGGAAGCGGAGAAGATTCATGGAGCGGATCATGGGTGGTTGGAGTCGTGGTGTCAGCTTTCCTTTTAACCCCTTTCTATAGTGGAAAATACATAAGTCAGTAGCGGAATGAATCACATAACTAATCTATTACGTAAAGAAGCTCTAGCAGGATTGACAATTTTATCCGGATTTTATTTTGGCCCGGCGTTGTATCCTTATCAATGGCAGACTATAGTAACCCATCATCATAATCGGCCTCATTGAACTCACCGTTCTTCTCACCTTTACGGGCTGGGTTGCAGTCGGGATGATGGATGGATGAGTCTGTACGGGCGGTGGAGCAGCGGGTATTGTCGTGGGCACCACCATGTCCTGAGTGACGGTAGGTGAAAACGTGAGGGGCGCTTGCGTGATGGTAGGGGTGTGGGCAGGTGGGGTACGGGTCTGCGGAGGGGTAGGTGCCTGGGTCACAGGAGTAGTAGGGGTTGCAGGCTTAGACACAGCTGAGGAAAGAACAAGTGGTTAAGGAGGTGCAAACACGATTGAAACAGAAATTTTTTTTCTGACTTCTGCTACTTCATCAGATACAGTGGAGAAATGCCTATTATGTACAAATCAGTAACAGAAATCTAGAATGTGCGACTCCTTCCCATCCTCGGGATGTAACAGTACGTCCTAGAGAGCGAGCCGGTGTGTGGAGAGTGCTCGGGGGCACGTGTCACACCCTGGGGTCATCACAAAGCAATGTTTCCACTATGCATTACCATACGAAAGTACTGAGCTATACAGTACAAACGATCAAATGAGGGCAGGTTTAGTCCCCATAGGGGGACCAAAGAGACTAAAATGAGAGTCAAAACATTTTGCAGATTTTGCTGCTGACGGTGGAGTTTTTTTTATCCCAGTATTTCTGCATTTATCCCAACACGTCAGGACATCAGGCGGATAAATACTTCAATTCAGGTCAACTTACGTGTGACGGGTTTTTTAGCGATGGGCTTGTCTCCTTGGCTTATTGAAGGGAGCCGGGTTCTCATTGGGGTGATCGATACATCTAGAATAGACAGAAAACACTTAACCACCTGCATGTCGTAACCCAAGTGTCACGTATTGTCCCAACTCTCACACGTCACCTGGCCTAACCTTACAAAGCAAAGTCCTCCAAATAATAATCCCACGCTATATCCCCCCACCCATTCCCAAGAAGACCCCCTGGTTTCCCAGTCACCTGGTTCCCTCTTCCCACGACCACGTGCTTTGCTCTGAACAATTGGCAATTCGGTTTCTTCTTGGGGCATCTCAGAAATCTTCTGTAAGAAGAGTTTTTCCAAGGCTTCAGCCATCAAAACTATATCATCCCCAGGCTAAAGGAAAAAAATAAATAAGAATAAAACAAGTTATGAAGACGTGAGCTTTGAATAACCACAAGACCGAGACTTCAGCATAATCCAAATACAACAAATGATCTTCTATGAACGGGTTGAGGACATCAAAATCTTTCATCTGGTCATAAATCCTCAGAGAAGACCCATCACCAATGTCTGGCTGCACTTATAAAGGGCAACTGTGCTTTCAAGTAACTATTCGGAATAAGCCGTGCTGTGTGTACAGGAGGAATAACACCACTTCTGCCATTATGTGACTTATGTCCTGCATTCTCACCAGTTTGAGGCGTCACTGACCCCCCATCGCGCTCCTGTGCAGGCGCCCTTCTCTCTGCCCTGCTGTAGAGCGCATGGGCACCAGCGCAGGAGTGCAATGGAGAACACGGTGGGGATGATGTAGGACGCGTCATCCACACAAAGACGTGAAAGAAGACGGCGTGTGGGTAAAATAAAAGGTCTTTTTTCACTTTGAATTTTTATGCCCTTAAACCAGAGAGTTATACCGCACAATACAGTGAATAACATTTCACACATGTCTACTTTACATCTGTATCATTTTTAAAACATTTTTTTTTGTTGCTGGAAAGTTAGAAGGGTTAAAAGTTTATAAGCAATTTGTAATTTTTACAACAAAATATATATATATATATATATATTTTTTTTTTAGGGACGACTTAACGTTTGACGTGACTTTAAGGGGCCTATGTGATAGAAAATACCCAAAAGTGACACCATTCTAAAAACTGCACCCTTTAATAATAATAATAATAATCTTTATTTTTTATATAGCGCTAACATATTCCGCAGCGCTTTACAGCTTGCACACACATTATCGTCACTGTCCCCGAAGGGGCTCACAATCTAGATTCCCTATCTGTATGTTTTTTTTTTGGAATGTGGGAGGAAACCGGAGTACCCGGAGGAAACCCACGCAAACACGGGGAGAACATACAAACTCCTTGCAGATGTTGTCCTTGGTGGGATTCGAACCTAGGACTCCAGCGCTGCAAGGCTGCAGTGCTATCCACTGAGCCACCGTGCTGCCCCTTCAAAGTGTTCACCCTTCACAAAAATTAAAGCAATGTAAAATGAAAAAAATAACATTTTTTCCCCACAAAAATGTTGCTTTGGCCCCAAATCTTGCATTTTCACAAGGGTAACAGGTGAAAACGGACCATACAATTTGTTGTGCAATTTCTCCTGAGAATGTGGGGAAAACTACTGTTTGGGCGCACGGCATAGCTCGGAAGAGAAGGAGCACAGTTTTACTTTTGGAGCACAAAATTGGCTGGAATAGATAGTGGACGCTATTTGCAGAGACCCTTATGTACCTAAACAGTGGAAACCCCCCACAAGTGATCCCATTTTTAGAAACTACACCCCTCAAGGACCTTATCTAGCGGTGTGGTGAGCATCTTGAACCCAGGTGCTTCATGGAATTTTATAAAGTTGAGCAATGAAAATTAAAAAGTACATTTTTTTTCCAGCAAAAAGGTTGTTTCAGCCCCAAATTTTTCTTTTTCACAAGGGTAAAAATGGACTCTACAATTTGTTGTACAATTTCTCCAGATTACGCCAATACCCCGTGGGCGCACGGCAGGGCTCGGAAGCCAAGGAGCTCCAACTGAATTCTGGAGCACAATTTTGACTGAAATAGATTGCGGATGCATGTCACATTTGGAGAGCCCCTGACATGCCAAAACAGCAGAAACCCACGGAAGTGACCCAATTTTGGAAACTACACCTCTTGAGAAATGTATCAGGCGCCAATCGTAAGGGAGAGGGAGCCCCCTTCTTCTCCCAAGGCTCCTAAATGTTGCAATCGATACGGATCACGGTAATTAGGGTGTCAAATGGCCTGGGGGCAGTGCGGCCACCGCTCCTGACCGTGAGAGCTGGGTCTAGACTATTACTTACACAGAGTTCCTGGAGGCGATAGCATGTGCGCAGCTCCTGTCCAAGCACAATTGTCATGAACTAGGTCTACATCATAGGTCGTTAACAGCTAACTAGCCAAACTTAAGTCAAAGGTCGTGAAGGGGTTTGAAGGGAACCAACAAGCTGATACGTGCTATCCATGGATCGGGCAACATGTATCAGACAGTGGCTGCACAATTCCAGCCATACATGTTTAACTCCGAAATGCTGAGAAAAACAGTTTAGAAATTGTTTCTCTCTGCCCGCTGCCCTAGAGCGACAGGTCTCTCCCTGCTTGCGTCTATAGGCAGAGACCTGTCAAAGAAAACTAAGAGACCTGTCGAAGAAATTTTTTAACAGTTTTCCGCAGCGTTTCAAGCGCTGAGATCTCATCTACCGAGATCTTAGTGTCGAGATCTCTATCTGCGCATGTGCCGCCCCTGGCAGCCATTTTCCCGAAGTCCACCGCAAAGGAAACCGTGGAATTGCAGGGGCTCTGGCCTTTCACAAAATATCGACAGAGGCCCCGCAGCAGCATCGGACACCCGCAGCAGCACTGGACACCCACAGGGGCACGACGCACATCCGAACACCCCCTCATCCCAGCCTGCGGCCTGCAGCAACGCTCTACTCTTGCCTCCTCCAGCAGCGACCCTGGGACCCCGCAGCCACCACCTCCGGTAAGCAATAAGACGCATGGATTATAAGAAGCACCACCATTTTATTAAAAATAAGTTTTTCCCTATTTTTCTCTTTTGCGGTGCGTCTTCTAATCCGCAAAATATGGTAAATTTTTTCCTTCTCATTTCATATCAGACCGTCCACCAACTGAGGAATCCCTAACAATAAACCTTTAACCTGTTACCAAAGGGCGAGTTTGAGGCCCACAAAACGACCAGATCCCATCTCCTCAATACCCAATTACTGTCGACAACACGGGCGACCTGTAGACCCACCTTGTTATAGATGTAGCAGTTTGTAAACATTGCATTAAAATCCTGGATACATTCCTGGGCATTGGCGTAGTAATAGTTCTCCAGACGTTTCTTAATGGTGCCCATGTCCATTGGTATCTTGATAATTTTATAATAATCCTGTGGACAAAATAAATACACAAGATAAATAAGAATGCAGGCTTACAGAAAAAAAAAATCTTTACGGACTGAATTTTCAGATCTTCTTTGATGTATGGAAGCAGATTCAGGCAGAAGGATTTTAGGTCATTTTTCTGCTGCATGTGAACACGTCCTGGGTGGAGGACGGAGACTGACCAATTTATCATTTGGTGCCAGGGCTTCTCTGGCCTCCACATTCTCCAGCTTTTTCTTGTGACTGGCATCTGTAAGATCCTGTCTGACTATTGCGCAGCGGTCAGTCAGGTATTACCGCTCTGTGTCATTACCGCCGTGATACGAAGCCGCCAAGAAGTCACAGTGATGGGCGAACGGGTTTGCATAAACTGTTATCCAAACATGCTCGTGCGCTAATAGAGTATCTCCGACAGCCGCAACACTGGCAGGGATTGTCTAACTAACAGGGTATCCCTGCCATGAGACATGCAGCCGCGGGGACTCGGACATATTATTCAAGCACGCTGAAGATACCCAGTTAGCACACGAGCATGCCGAGATAACACCTTACCGAGAACATTCGCTCATCACTAGTCACAACTAATAAAAAGGTATTAATGGTTCAGAAATTGTAACAGTCACTACTCTACTTCCAATCTGTGCCAGTCTCTGCAGCTCCTGTAAGACCGTGTTCACATGCTGATGGTTTGGTCAGCCAATGGCTTCATGCTCAGATCCGGACAAGTACATGAATCAGATATTGTACACCTCATTCACATATATGGCATAATAGGCTGTGGACCCCGCAGGGGCTATGGCCTGGAAGTTAAAAATCCTAATTTTGATCAACCCCCTTTGCTGATCAACAAATTTTCCGGGTTCCCCCCCCCATCCCTTTTTTTCTTCAAGAGTCAAAATTTAATTTTTCCATCGACAAATGTATGAGGGCTTGAGTTTTACTTTTGAGTGACACCATTCAATGTACTGGAAAACAGGAAAAAAAAATTCCAAATGCAGCGAAACTGCGCAAAAAAAATGCAATCCTGCAATAGTTTTTACAGCGCTCATTGTGCGGTGAAAATTACCTGGTTAGATGAATCTCGACGTCATTGCCATTCCGTGAAACCAAAAACTTGTAGTTTCTTTTGTTTGTTATTTAAAGAGTTATTAAGTTTGGAAAACAAACAAACAAAAACAAAAAAAAATAAACACCAGAGTGGAGTGGACCTTTAACTCCTCCCTGGCATCTGATGTACTGGTGCTTTGTGTGCCCTTCTTTGCCCGCATCTCCCTCAGCCATCATCTGTGAGTGGAGCAGAGGTCTGCCGCGCTCTTAACCTATTAAATGCCGCTGTTAATCTCCGACAGTGGCATTTACATTGCACAGCTGGGAGGAAAAGCGCACTGTCCTGACCGCCAATCGGCCACCGAGTCACAATTGCAGGAAGCAGACAGGTAGCCATGTCAGCTGGGGGGCTGTTGAAAAATTTCGCAATTTTCCAACTTTGAATTTTCATGCCCTTAAATCACACAAATATGTCACATAAAACACGGATTTTGGTAAAGACTTACCTGTAAAATCCTTTTCAGCGAAGGAAGGAAGAGAGACACAGTATTCATTACTGATGGGTAGGCGGAGCCCCAGATCAGGATGTTACCTCAGATCAAAAGAGTGATGACTGGCTGGCCCCTCCAGCTCGGGCTCCTCCTACTCAGCTCCAGTCGTATCAAAGCTTTTAGGAAAAGAGCCAAGATCACCAGCGGAGCAACATAACCCCTTCTGAAGGAACTTCAGAGAAAAAACACAAGGATACAGGTTATGCATGCAAAGAAAGCCAAAAACCACAGAGTTCCAGGTACTACTCACGGAACCTGACTACTGCGATGAGCTGGCGATGCTGGAACAGAGCCTTAGCGCACTGACCTCAGCCCAGATAATCGCTATCAGATAAGGGTCGCGCTGCATCTGAAAACATCAACACACTTCTGCCGTGGGAGGGTGCTGTGTCTCTCTTCCTTCCTTCGCTGAAAAGGATTTTACAGGTAAGTCTTTACCAAAATCCGTGTTTCAGCTGCAGATGAAGGAAGAGAGCCACAGTATTCATTACTGATGGGACGTCCCAAAGCAGTTCAAAAATAAGGGTGGGAAAAAACCAACAAAAGGCAGAAACCCAACAACCTTAACAACAAAGCGCAACCAGCGCTAAACACAAGTTCATCCAGAACTTTAAACTACAGCTGCCTGCAGGACCCTGCGTCCGAGGGCTGCATCAGCGGAAGCACTGACGTCCACTTTATAAAATCTTGTAAACGTGTGGACAGAGCGCCAAGTCGCCGCTCGGCAAAGCTGCACTGCCGAAGCACCTTGATGAAAAGCCCACGATGAAGCCACAGCTCTCGTGGAATGGGCTCGAATCTTAATCGGGCAAGATTCACCCCGAAGACGGTAAGCTTCCAAAATAGCTGACCGGATCCAACGAGCTATAGAACCCTTGGAAGCTCGTTGACCACGCCGACGACCTGCCGGAACCACAAACAGGGAGTCCGTCTTACGAAAACCTTGAGTAATAGATAGATAAAACTTCAAGGCCCGCACTAAATCCAATGTGTGTAAATCTCGCTCTTTCGTATTCTTCGGATCCGGACAGAGTGAAGGCAACACAATATCCTGGTTAACATGAAATTGTGACACCACTTTAGGCAAAAAATCACCCCGAGTGCGAAGCACTACACGATCCGGAAAAAACTCCAGAAAAGGAGGCGAGCAAGAAAGAGCTGCCAATTCAGAAACTCTCCTCAAGGAAGTGACTGCAACAAGGAAAGCCACCTTCCAAGAAAGTAAAGAAAGGCTAGCAGAAACCATAGGTTCAAAAGGTTTATGCTGAAGAGCCTCCAAAACAAGGTTGAGCCGCCAAGGAGACACGGGTGCCTTCCGCGGCGGAAACTTACGAGAGATACCTCGGAAAAAAGAGATCACGTCTCTATTCGAAGCAATGGTTCTCCGGAACAATAAGGACAGAGCAGAAATCTGACCTTTCAGAGTGCTAACTGCCAAACCCTTGTCTAGCCCATGCTGCAGAAAAGCCAACAGGTTGGGAATGGAAAATTTTCTCGGGTTCCGAGAAGACCCCAAACACCACGAAAAGAAGGTTTCCCAAATTTTGTGGTAAATCCTAGAAGTAGCCGGACATCTTGCAGCACGAAGGGTAGCAATGACCTCGGCTGAAAAACCTCTACGGGTCAAGATCTCGGTCTCAAGAGCCACGCCGTCAAACGCAGGGACATCAAGTCCGGATGACAAATGGGCCCCTGAGTCAACAAGTCCGGTTGAAGAGGGAGTGGAAACGGAGGTGCCGCCAACAGCGACATTATTGTCGAGAACCACACCCTTCTTGGCCAGTCTGGAGCTATCAGAATAGCTGGAATTCTCTCTAGTCTGATCCGACGCAGCACTAGAGGAAGTAAGGATATCGGCGGGAATACATAGATCAGCTTGAACTGATCCCACTGAGCCACTAGAGCATCCACCGCCACCGCCTTCGGGTCCTTGTACCTGGACATGAATGTCGGTAACTTGGCATTGGACCTGGAAGCCATCAAATCCACTTGGGGGGTTCCCCAGCGAGAGCACAGTAGTGCAAAGACTTCCGGGTGGAGGCTCCATTCCCCGGGATCCATCCTTCTGCGACTGAGAAAGTCCGCTGTAATATTCTGAACCCCTGGAATGTGAATCGCCGAAATGGCTGGTACATTGGCCTCTGCCCAAATCAGAATTCGGGACACCTCTACCATGAGTCTGGAACTCCTTGTCCCACCTTGGTGATTGATATACGCGACAGCCGTCGCATTGTCTGTCTGCACACGGACTGGCAGACCGCTCAAAGGGACCGTCCAATGTTGGAGGCAAAGAAAAATCGCCCTCAATTCCAGGATGTTGATCGGAAGCACAGACTCTTCCGGTGACCATACCCCCTGAATCCAGAGATTGTTCCAAAACACCCCCCAGCCCGTCAGGCTGGCATCGGTGGTTATGACTGACCACTTCAGAGGGAGGAAAGACTTCCCCAGGGAGAATGCCCCTGGACGTAACCACCATTCTAGAGAATCCCGCACCGCGCGAGAAATGGTGACACTGCAATCCAGCGATTGCGACTGATTCCATCGACTCAAGATGAACCTTTGAAGAGTCCTGGAGTGGAACTGGGCAAAAGGAATTGCCTCCATGGACGCCACCATCAGTCCCAGAAGACGCATACACTTCCGTAGGGACATTGCCGTTGAGGATGTCATAATCTGTACATGTCGAAGAAGACATGACTGTTTGTCTGGTGGTAGGGAAACTACCGACCGAAACGTGTCGAGATGCATTCCCAAAAAGAGAATTGTCCTCGATGGTTCCAGGGACGACTTCTCCCAATTGACCAGCCAACCGAAGTCTTTCAGAAACTGAAGAGACAAATCCCGAGCCGTCAATGCCTCCTCCTCCGAGGAAGCCACGATCAAAAGATCGTCCAGATAAGGGAGAATCGTAATCCCCTGTCTTCGAAGGAGTGCCATGAGGGGCGCCAGAATTTTTGTAAAGACCCTTGGCGCTGAGGCTAAGCCGAACGGCAGAGCCACGAACTGGTAATGATTCTGACCTATGGCAAATCGAAGAAAGCGCTGATGAGCCTTTCCGATGGGAATATGCAAATAGGCGTCGCGAATGTCGATTGACACCAGAAAATCGTTCTGTGACAGAGCTGCCACAACGGAACGAAGCGACTCCATGCGAAATTTCCGGGCATGGACATGCCGGTTCAATCGCTTGAGATCCAGAATCGGGCGAAATTTGTTCTCCTTTTTGGGAACTATAAAAAGGTTGGAATAAAAACCTTTCCCTCGGTCCTCTGACGGAACCGGTATCACTACACCCTTTTGTAGTAGCGATTCGACCTCTCGCTGTAGAGCGACAACAAGCTCGGGTTCCGACGGAACGCGAGATTGACAAAAAACATTTGGGGGTTGAGAAGCAAACTCTATGAAATAGCCTGCCGACACTATCCGCGTTACCCAGGAATCTGGAACGCGAGCCATCCAAGTCTCCTTGAAAAGAAGCAGGCGACCCCCCACTCGAGAATCCTCGAGTGGACCCCTGGCGTCAATCCGACTTTGCGGTTTTCTTGTCAAGTTCCCGCTTGTTCTGGCGGAAACTCTGCTTCCAGGGAGTACGAGTTTTCTGAGAGGATTTCTTTCCTGAGAAAGAAGGACGACCCGATCCCCACGAGGAGTGACTAGATCGTCCTCGGCCCCGAAAGGACCGCCGACCACTATAAACACCAGGCTTACTGGACACCGAGGCCATGGCCCTTCGCTGTGGTAATGCTGATTCCTTCGCCTTAGCCTTGGAAATCAGCTCTGTGAGGTCGGATCCAAAAAGATGGCCACCCTTGTAAGGTAAGGCCAACAACCCTTGTTTGGAAACTGCGTCCCCGGCCCACTGTCTGAGCCATAAAGCTCTTCTGACTGTGACCGCTGAAGCTTGCGCTTTGGCCAGCAGAGATGCCGTATCCAGACCGGCATCAAAGATATAACAGGCTGCCGTTTCTAACCATTCACAAGTTTCCCGTATCTCAGATAACGGAGATTCATTTTGCAACTCCGTCTTCAGACGTGCCAACCAGCTTAGAGAAGCTCTAGCAGCACACATGGATCCTAGCACTGCTCGAAATCCATGACCCGCAGCCTCATAGCTTGCTTTTGCCGCCAATTCTGCCTTTCTATCCAAAGGCTCCTGTAAGCTCGCTTTTCCCTTAATAGGGAGTAGAGAGGATGTACTAAGCTGAGACAAAGACACATCCACTTCAGGAGCAGAAGTCCAATTAGCCTTTAACTCCGTAGAGCAAGGATAAAGTGTATCAAAGAAATGCGTTCCATGAAAACGCTTATCTGGACATAGACGTTCCTCCTCTATTACACCATTAAGCTCATCCAGAGCTGGCAATGTTGTGCGCGAAGCACGGGACTCCTGGAACATGCGTGCTGATTTACCAGGACGACTAGTTACCTCCTCCGGTAACTGTAGAATATCTCTCATGGCTTCAATTAATGCCTCCGTACGCTTCGTCATAGAGGAACGCCCCTGCGGCTCGTCCGCATCTGAATCGGATATTTCTCCATCCGAATATAAAGGGGAACTCTGCCCAATATCAGATACATCTGACTCGCTCCGTGTAGAGGCCGGTAACGGCCTGCGTCGCTTCCTCTGAGAGGAATTAGCAGACACATATTGACCTAAAAGGTCAGATAAGTTATTAATCGATCGAGCGATATCATCCAATTTTCCACCGCTGTCGACCGCAGCGCTAGACGCTGTGGAGGTCTGCGTATCTGATTGCCGCAATGGCACTGGGACGTGATCCGCGGCATCTGAACTCTGTTCAGACATGTCTCATCTGTATGAGCAGGTCAAAGCGGTAATACCAGCAAAAAACTATGCGGTTTTTTTTTTTTTTTTAAACGCTGAAGGGTTAACGCTCCACCAAGCAGAGTTACCCCAGCGGTATTCAGTCAGCAAATTTAGCAGGTAGAAATAACCCTCAAAGGGGTTAATATTGCAAACTCACCAAAATATATAATATTTGTGAGCCCCAGCCAATTTTTATGTCTCTGATGAGACTGCAGCTGCAGGATAGCGATCGCTGCGCTGCGGGGTGAGGAATCCACACTCACCCAGCTGGCCGTGGTGTCTATATGAGGAGGGGAGCGGTCCGAGGAGCCCAGGAGCCTGAGTAATGGCCGCCACAGTGAGGGGGTCGCAGGAGAAAAGCCAGAGCGCGCGTCTTCCTGCTCAAAAGACCGGGATAGATAGGCCACGCCCCCTGCTAGCTCAAATAATGAGCGCGAACTCTCCCCGCTCCTGCTCCCTCCCTGTCCTGCAGCTATCTGCCTGCGGACAAAAAATCACCACATCTTCATGTAGTAGCGCTGTCACAGCAGCGCTGAAGCATACTGACATTACATGTAGTAGCGCTGTCACAGTAGCGCTGAAGCTTACTGACATACATGTAGTAGCGCTGTCACAGCAGCGCTGACGCATACTGACATAGTAACGCTGACATTAGTAATAGCGCTGCTCATTCAGACGCTAAAGCACTCACACATAATTATTATTAAAATTTGTGTGGAGTACTCACCAGCCAAGGCGCCACAGGGACCCTCAGGGGTTTCTGGCGCAGTGCCCATGCTTCCCCCCAGGGCGAAGAACGCAGTGACCGCACGTGTGGTTTGCGTTCCCGCCAGAGAAGCTCTCCTCATCCCCCAGGGCCGGCAAGGATTCTGCAGGGACTTTGAGTAAATACAGATCCGCCAAGGGAGAGGTTGGGGTACAGCAGCGCTGATACCCCTGAGACCTCTAGACCAACTAGTGATCCAAGTCTCCTGTCCGAATATTAAAATAATAAAATTTTCTGAGGAGCTGCATTAGCAGCGACCATCCTCTGGACCTCAAATCTTAGACTGGAGCTGAGTAGGAGGAGCCCGAGCTGGAGGGGCCAGCCAGTCATCACTCTTTTGATCTGAGGTAACATCCTGATCTGGGGCTCCGCCTACCCATCAGTAATGAATACTGTGGCTCTCTTCCTTCATCTGCAGCTGAAATAGTTAATAATTAACATTTCCCACATGTCTACTTTGCATCAGCACAATTTTGGAACCAAAATCTTTTTTTGTTAGGAAGTTATAAGGGTTAAAAATTAAACAGCGATTTCTCATTTTTACATCACCATTTTTTTTTCTTAGGGACCACATCATATTTGAAGTCACTTTGAGGGGGTCTATATGGTGGAAAATACCCAAAAGTTACACCATTCTAAAAACTGCACCCCTCAAGGTGCTCAAAACCACATTCAAGAAGTTTATTAACCCTTCTGGTGCTTCACGGGAATTTTTGGAATGTTTAAAAACAAAAAAACAAACATCTTTTTTTTCACAAAAAATTTACTTCAGATCCACATTTTTTTTTATTTTCCCAAGGGTAACAGGAGAAATTGGACCCCAAAAGTTATTGCGCAATTTTTCATGAGTACGCTGGTACCTCATATGTGGGGAGGAACCACTGTTTGGGCGCACGGCAGAGCTCGGAAGGGAAGGAGCGCAGTTTGACTTTTCAATGCAAAATTGGCTGGAATTCAGATCAGACACCGTGTCGCATTTGGAGAGTCACTGATGTGCCTAAACAATGGAAACCCCCCACAAGTGACCCCATTTTGGAAACTAGACCCCCTAAGCAACTTATCTAGATGTGTGGTGAGCACTTTGAACCCCAAGGGCTTTACATTAGTTTATAACATGGAGCCATAAAATAAAAAAATCATATTTTTTTTCCACAAACATGACCTTTTAGTCCCCAATTTTTTACTTTCCCAAAAGTTGTTGTGCAATTTGACCTGAGTACGCGGATACCCTATATGTGGGAGAAAACTACTGTTTGGGCACACGTCGAGGCTCGGAAGGGAAGTAATGACATTTTGGAATGCAGACTTTGATGGAATGGTCTGCGGGCATCATGTCGCGTTTGCAGAGCCCCTGATGTGCCCAAGCAGTGGAAAACCCTCAAAAGTGACCCCATTTTGGAAACTAGACCCCTCTATCTACATGTGCTTTAACAGTGGCAATGCCAAGCAAGTGCCCCCTTTTTGGAATTAATCTACTGTTTCCTGGTATGTGAATTTTATAAGTGACCCCGGATCTCACCGCAGCTCAGCCCGGCTGGGAACTTCAGTGAGATCCCGTGTACGCTCACGGTGCTAGCGGGGATCTCACTGTACCTCACCGCAGCACAGCCCAGCTGGGAACAGAGCCCAGTGACAGGATAACCTCTATGACGTCACCCCCGGTTACTGACGCTACGTTCCATGCAGCTCATTCACTAGTGGTCCCCAGCGTGGACGGTCGCATCTTGGCACAGTCCAGGTTGAAAACTAATGTTTTTATGTTTGGCTGCTGTCACTCGCTAAGACGCTTTTTATTGCAAAAAATAGTTTTTTTGCATCACCACATTTTGAGAGCTATAATTTTTCCATATTTTGGCCACAGAGTCAGTCTTGTTTTTTACAGGACGAGTTGATGGTTTTATTGGTGCCATTTTCGGGCAAATGACATTTTTTGATCACTTTCTATTCTGATTTTTGGGAGGCAGAATGATCAAAAAGCTGCAATTAATTTTTTTTTTTTTTCGGGGAGGGGGGGGGGGTAATATCGCTCCGCGAGTGGTAAGATTGATAAGGCAGTTTTATTTTTCGGGTCAGTACGATTACAGCGATACCTCATTTATATTTTTTTTTTATGTTTTGGCTCTTTTATATAATAAAAACTATTTTACAGAAATAAATTACTATTTTTGCATCTCTTTGTTCTGCTAGCTATAACTTTTTTACTTTTCCGCTTTTTGACGCTGTACGGGGGCATTTTTTTTGCGGGCAAGATGACATTTTCAGCGGTACCACGTTTATTTATATCCGTCTTTTTGATCGCGTGTTATTCCACTTTTTGTTCAGTGGTTTGATGATAAAGCATTGTTTTTTGACTTTTTTATGGTGTTCACTAAAGGGGTTAACTAGCGGTAGAGTTTTATAGGTCGGGTCGCTGCGGACGAGGCGATACCAAATATTTTTTTTTATTATTTTTGTTTTTTTATATTTTTATTTACTTTTTTTTTTTTTTTTTTTACCTTTTCCTAACTTTTTTACAGAGGCTAGGTTCACATTGCGTTAGTGCAGTCCGCTTAATGCATGCGTTAAACGGACTGCGCTAACGCAAGTGCCTTTTATACGATCACGCTAGGGCAGATGCTCCATCTGCGCTAGCGGACCCCCAAACGCTGCAGACCGCGTCCGAGGGTCCGTCACAGAATGACGGCACATCGCTAACACATGCCGATTACGACATGCGTTAGCGATGCGCTACATAATGGCAGTCTATGGGTGCGCTAACGCATCCGTTACATAGCGTTAGTGCCGCTATGTAACGGATGCTGTCAGCGCATTGTCATTAACGCAATGTGAACCCAGCCTTAGTCCTACTATGGGACAATCATTTTTTGCAGGCTGATCGCTTCTATAACATGCAGATGAAGCAGCATCTGCATGCCATAGAAGCTGTCAGCGCTGCACTGACAGGGAGGACTTGCTAATCATGCACTGCACATGATCAGCAAGTTTACTTAGCTCTGGTTAGCCGGATGTCATCATGACGACATCCGGCTCACCATGGTAACAATCGAGACCCCGCGTCACGCCGCAGGGTCTCCGATCCAAAGGCGGAGTGGCTGTCAGCCCTGTGCCGGCTCCCGAATGCTGCGATCTTGTTAGATCGCAGTATTTCGAAGCTTAAAATGCCGTGTGTCCGCTGTCAGAATCAGCTGACACCGCGTCCAATCGCTTAGACGTACTATTCCGCCCATGCAGGGCTGTGGAGTCAGAGTCGGAGCCCATTTTGGTGGAGTTGGAGTCGGTGTCATAGAAATTGAGGAGTTGGAGGTTTGGCTTATCGACTCCACAGCCCTATTATGAGGGAGTTGGAATTGTTGAGTCGGAGTTGGAGTCGGTGTCATGGAAATTGAGGAGTCGGAGGTTTGGCTTACCAGCTCCACAGCCCTGTGTCCATGGTCAAATTATGCCAGGTCACTTGGACGAAATAGTACGTCTGATGTCAGAAAGGGGTTAAAGGAGTTGACAGGGACTTTAACATTAACGGCCTATCGTTAGGATAGGTCATCAATGTCTGATCGGTGGGAGCGCGACACTCGGCCACGTTTCCAGTGTCGGCAGGGGCCGTAACTGTATAGTTGCTCGGTCAACGGAATAGTGGCAGCTACCGGGTACTCCACATTCGTCCCCTATTGATCTGAATAGGTGGTGAATGTGCAGCTCCGCAACTGAGTAACTCCAGCAGCAGCCGATACCGGGAATAGCCGATTGGCGGGGGAGTCGCTCTCCCACCAATTAGACATTGATGACCTTTCCTAATGTCTCAGACAACCTCTTTAATTTTCCTACTGAGATCGCCAATATAACAACTGAAAAAAGAAAATAAAATTAAAAAAAATAAGCCCCACCCACATATAAAAAAAAAAAAAAAAAAAAAAAAAGGAAAAAAATGATTTGATTATCTTAACAAGAAAAAAAATACAGCTTTTTGTGTACCGGCACGTAAATGTATTAATTATTTATACAAAGAGATAGATGCACTGTGACAATGGAGGGAAATCTAGACTGGATGCCATATGCTAATCAGGCTGGAAGTGCGCTGGACCTATTGTGTGGACACAACCCCACGGGACTTCCAGCCCTATTTGCACGACTTCTACTCTAGACTTGTCATTTATGCCAGGAAAAGACGGATTTTGGTAAGACCTTACCTGTAAAATCCTTTTCAGCGAAGGAAGGAAGAGAGACACAGTATTCATTACTGATGGGGTAGGCGGAGCCCCAGATCAGGATGACACCTCAGATCAAAAGCGTGTTGACTGGCTGGCCCCTCCAGCTCGGGCTCCTCCTACTCAGCTCCTTCAGTCGTACCAAAGCTTTGAGGAAAAGAGCCAAGATCACCAGCGGAGCAACATAACCCCTTCTGAAGGAACTTCAGAGAAACAACACAAGAATACAGGTTATGCATGCAAAGTAAGGCAAACCACAGAGTTCCAGGTACTACTCACTGAACCTGACTACTGTGATGAGCTGGCAATGCTGGAACAGAGCCTTAGCGCGCTGACCTCAGCCCAGATAATCGCTATCAGATAAGGGTCGCGCTGCATCTGAAAACATCAACACACTTCTGCCCTGGGAGGGTGCTGTGTCTCTCTTCCTTCCTTCGCTGAAAAGGATTTTACAGGTAAGGTCTTACCAAAATCCGTCTTTCAGCTGCAGATGGAAGGAAGAGAGCCACAGTATTCATTACTGATGGGACGTCCCAAAGCAGTTCAAAAATAAGGGTGGGAAAAAACCAACAAAGGGCAGAAACCCAACAACCTTAACAAAAAGCGCAACCAGCGCTAAACACAAGTTCATCTAGAACTTTACACTACAGCTGCCTGCAGGACCCTACGTCCGAGGGCTGCATCAGCGGAAGCACTGACGTCCACTTTATAAAACTTTGTAAACGTGTGGACAGAGCGCCAAGTTGCCGCTCGGCAGAGCTGCACCGCCGAGGCACCTTGATGAAAAGCCCACGAAGAGGCCACAGCTCTCGTAGAATGGGCTCGAATCTTAATCGGGCAAGATTCACCCGAAGACGGTAAGCTTCCAAAATAGCTGACCGGATCCAACGAGCTATAGAATCTTTGGAAGCTCGTTGACCACGCCGACGACCTGCTGGAACCACAAACAGGGAGTCCGTCTTACGAAAACCTTGAGTAATAGATAGATAAAACTTCAAGGCCCGCACTAAATCCAATGTGTGTAAAGCTCGCTCTTTCACATTTTTCGGATCCGGGCAGAATGAAGGTAACACAATATCCTGGTCGACATGAAATTGTGACACCACTTTAGGTAAAAAATCACCCCGAGTGCGAAGCACTACACGATCCGGAAAAAACTCCAGAAAAGGAGGCGAACAAGAAAGAGCTGCCAACTCAGAAACTCTCCTCAAGGAAGTGACTGCAACAAGGAAAGCCACCTTCCAAGAAAGTAAAGAAAGGCTAGCAGAAACCATAGGCTCAAAAGGTTTATGCTGAAGAGCCTCCAAAACAAGGTTGAGCCGCCAAGGAGACACGGGTGCCTTCCGCGGCGGAAACTTACGAGATATACCTCGGAAAAAGGAGAGCACGTCTCTATTTGAAGCAATGGTTCTCCGAAATAATAAGGACAGAGCAGAAATCTGACCTTTCAGAGTGCTTACTGCCAAACCCTTGTCTAGCCCATGCTGTAGAAAAGCCAACAGGTTGGGAATGGAAAATTTTCTCGGGTTCCGAGAGGACCCCAAACACCACGAAAAGAAGGTTTCCCAAATTTTGTGGTAAATCCTAGTAGTAGCCGGACATCTGGCAGCTCGAAGAGTAGCAATGACCTCGGCTGAAAAACCTCTACGAGTCAACATTTCGGTCTCAAGAGCCACGCCGTCAAACGCAGAGACTTCAAGTCCGGATGACAAACGGGCCCCTGAGTCAACAGGTCCGGTCGAAGAGGAAGTGGAAATGGAGGTGCCGCCAACAGCGACATTAGCGTTGAAAACCACGTCCTCCTTGGCCAATCTGGTGCTATTAACATAGCCGGGATTCTCTCCAGTCTGATCCGACGCAGTACCAGAGGAAGCAAGGATATCGGTGGAAACACATAAATCAGCTCGAATTGATCCCACGGAGCCACCAGAGCATCCACCTCCACAGCCTTCCGGTCCTTGAACCTGGACATGAACACTGGTAGTTTGGCATTGAACCTGGATGCCATCAAATCCACTTGGGGAGTTCCCCAACGGGAGCACAGTATTGCAAAAATCTCCGGATGAAGACTCCATTCTCCGGGATCCATCTTCTCGCGACTGAGAAAATCCGCCGTAACATTCTGAACCCCTGGGATGTGGATTGCAGAAATGGCTGGAACCCTGGCCTCGGCCCAGATCAGGATCCGAGACACCTCCGCCATGAGTCTGGGACTCCTTGTTCCACCTTGATGATTGATATACGCAACCGCTGTGGCGTTGTCTGTCTGCACTCGGACCGGCAGACCGCTCAAAGGGACCGTCCAGTGTTGGAGGCAAAGGAAAATCGCCCTCAATTCCAGGATATTGATCGGTTAAAACAGTCTCCTCCGATGACCATACTCCCTGAATCCAGGAATCGTTCCAAACACCCCCCAGCCCGTCAGGCTGGCATCTGTGGTTATGACCGACCATTTCGGAGGGAGAAAAGATTTCCCCAGGGATAAGGCTCCTGGACGTAACCACCATCCTAGAGACTCTCGCACCCTGCGAGAGATGGTGACACTGCAATCCAGCGATTGCGACTGATTCCAATGACTCAGAATGAACCTTTGGAGAGCTCTGGAATGAAACTGGGCAAACGGAATTGCCTCCATGGACGCCACCATTAAACCCAGAAGACGCATACACTTGCGAAGGGACATTGTTATCGAAGACTTCATGATTTGTACATGCCGAAGAAGACATGACTGTTTGTCTGGAGGTAGAGACACCACTGCCCGTACCGTGTCGAAATGCATTCCCAAAAAGAGGATAGCTTGCGACGGTTCCAGAAACGACTTCTCCCAATTGACTAGCCAACCGAAGTCCTTCAGTAACTGAAGAGACAGATTGCGAGCTGTCACTGCTTCCTCCTCCGAGGATGCCACGATCAAAAGATCGTCCAGGTAAGGAAGAATCGTAATTCCTTGTCTTCGAAGAATCGCCATGAGAGGCGCCAGAATCTTTGTAAATACTCTGGGCGCCGAGGCTAAGCCGAATGGCAGAGCCACGAACTGGTAATGATCCCGACCTATGGCAAAACGAAGAAAACGTTGATGAGCTCTTCCAACGGGAACATGTAAATAAGCGTCGCGGATGTCGATTGATACCAAAAAATCGTTCTGCGACAGTGCTGCCACGACGGAGCGAAGTGACTCCATGCGGAATTTCCGGGTGTGGACATGCCGATTCAATCTTTTGAGATCCAGAATCGGACGAAATTTGTCCTCCTTTTTGGGAACCACAAACAGATTGGAATAAAATCCTTTTCCCCGGTCTTCTGGCGGAACCGGTATTACCACACCCTTCTGAAGAAGGAATTCGACCTCTCGCTGCAGAGCGACCAAAAGCTCGGGTTCTGTCGGAATGCGAGACTGGTAAAATGTGTCTGGGGGACGAGAAGAGAATTCTATGAAATAACCTGCTGACACGACCCGCGTTACCCATGAATCTGGAACGCGAGAAATCCAAGTCTCCTTGAACTGGAGCAGGCGACCCCCCACTCGAGAGTCCTCGAGTGGACTCCTGGCGTCAATCCGTCTTGGCGGGCTTCTTGTCGGTTTCCCGCTTGTCTTGACGGAAATTCTGCTTCCAGGGAATGCGAGATTTCTGGGAGGACTTTTTTGCTGAGAAAGAGGAACGACCCGATCCCCAAGAAGACTGAGCGAATCGACCTCGGCCCCGAAAGGACCGCCGACCACTATATGTCCTGCCAGACACAGAAGCCATAGCTCTGCGTTGTGGCAACGTCGCCTCTTTTGCCTTTGCCCTGGTAATCAGTTCTGTGAGGTCAGACCCAAAAAGATGACCACCTTTATAAGCTAAGGCCAGCAAACCTTGTTTGGAGACCGCATCCCCGG
Organism: Oophaga sylvatica; assembly: GCA_033576555.1. Taxonomy (NCBI): domain Eukaryota; kingdom Metazoa; phylum Chordata; class Amphibia; order Anura; family Dendrobatidae; genus Oophaga; species Oophaga sylvatica. The sequence continues at coordinate 519,714,344 of JARQOD010000004.1, forward strand.
CCCACTGTCTGAGCCACAGCGCTCTTCTGACCGTGATCGCCGAAGCCTGCGCCCTGGACAGAAGCGACGCAGTGTCCAGACCTGCATCATAGATATATCGGACTGCAGTGTCCAACCATTCGAAAATCTCCTCCATCTCAGATGACGGAGATCCATTTTTCCACGCCTTGTGTAAAAGGTCCAACCAGCTTATAGAAGCTTTAGAAGCACACATGGATCCTAGTATCGCTCTGAATCCATGACCCGCGGCCTCATAATTTGATTTCGCCGCCATTTCCGTTTTTCTGTCCAGTGGATCCTGCAAACTCGCCTTCCCTTTAACAGGAAGCAGTGAGGATTTACTAAGCTGGGATAAGGAAAAATCCACTTCAGGAGAGGGGATCCAATTATCTCTCGACTCTGTGGAACACGGATAAAGTGCGTCAAAGAAACGTGTTCCGTGAAAACGTTTATCCGGACACAGACGTTCCTTTTCTACTGCACTGTTAAGATCATCTAGATCTGGCAAGGCTGATCGTGGCGTACGATACTCCTGGTACATTCGTGCTGATTTACCAGGTAAACTAGTTACCACCTCCGGTAACTGTAAAACCTCTCTCATGGCTTCAATAAATGCCTCTGTACGTCTCACAAGGGACGAGAGCCCCCGCCTTTCCTCCTTATCCGAATCAGACATTTCCCCATCTGAACTTAAAGGAGAACCCTCACCACAATCTAAATCAGAGACATCTGATTCGCTACGGGTGAAGGATGGTAACGGTCTGTGTCGCTTTCTGTCCTGAGAGGATCTAGCTGACACATATTGACTCAAAAGGTCAGACAAGCCATTAATAGAACTGGCGATAGCATCCAATTTTGCATCACTGTGATCTCCAACCGCAGCGCTAGACGCCGCGGAGGACTGCGTACCAGATTGCCGAAGCGGAACTGGAATATGGTCCGCGCCTTCTGAACCCTGTTCCGACATGCCTCACACAGTATATGGCAGGCCAAATGTCAGAAAACCTGAAAAAAACGCAGTTTTTTTTTTTTTTTTTTTTTTTTTAAGTGAACGCAAAACAGCCGCTGAAGGGTTAAGTCTTAAAAATATAGAGCTACCCCAGCTGTATGCCAAGTAAAACCTTCAAGAGGGGTTAATGTCACAGGCTGTCAGAAAAAACAAGGTCTCTATGTGAGACCGAGCTGCAGAATAGCGCTATGTATCAGCGCTGTGTGGTGAGGAAACAATGCCACTCACCCAGCTGGTTTGGTGCCTGAGACGGGAGGAGCGGAGTCTGAGGAGCCCGGGAGCTCTTTTAATGGCCGCCGTGCTGAGGGAGCCGGAAGAGAAGCGCAATCGCGCGCTTCCTGCATTGAAAGACCGGGAAGCGTGAAGCCACGCCCCCCCGGCTCAAAAATATGAGCGCCAAAACTCCTCACTCCTACTCCCCCCCTGTCCTGCAGGCATCTGCCTGCGGACAAAAGTTGCACAGAAACACCACATCTACATGTCACGGCGCTGCCAAAGCAGCGCTAATAGTACATTTAAACACACATGTAATAGCGCTGTCACAGCAGTCGCTAAAGCACTCATCACATTGTATATATATTGTGGAGTACTCACCAGCTGAGCGCCACAGGGACCCCTCAGGATTTGTGGCGCTTGTGCCCATGCTCCCCCCCAGGGCAGGGAACGCAGTGACCCCAGTGTGCGGTTTGCGTCCCCGCCAGGGAAGCTAACCTCGTCCCCCAGGGCCGGCAAGATTCTGCAGGGACTATTTATGTAAAATACAGATCCGCCAGGGGAGAGGTGGGGTCCAGCAGCGCTGAGACCCCTGAGACCTTTCAGACCCATGTCCAAGTCTCATGTCCGATAAAAATAATAAAATCTTCTGAGGAGCTGCTTCAGCAGCGACCATCCTCTGAGACCTCAAATTTTAGACTGAAGGAGCTGAGTAGGAGGAGCCCGAGCTGGAGGGGCCAGCCAGTCAACACGCTTTTGATCTGAGGTGTCATCCTGATCTGGGGCTCCGCCTACCCCATCAGTAATGAATACTGTGGCTCTCTTCCTTCCATCTGCAGCTGAAAAAGTGATCATTAAGAATTTAGGCAGTGACCAAGATCTATAGGCCATGATCACACATACATTCCATCTTTGCGTTGGATTAGTTGTTGTTATAGACCAGTGATGGCAAACCTATGGCACGCGTGCCAGAGAGTGCACGCAGAGCCCTCTCAGCTGGCACGCGGCCTCGCCTCCTTGTTCCAGACTGCAGTGCACACATTGATTGCACGCCTCCTTGTTCCGGCCTCTCACACATTGAGCAGCGCGGCCGCTGAGCTGAATGATGACATCATCCAGCCGCGGCCGGCAGCGCCGCTCAATGTGTGAGAGGAAGCGAGAGGAAGGAAGCTGCGAGCGCGCGGGGGGAGAGGTGAGTGTGGCCGCTGTGCCAGTGAAGTGCTGTAGTGTGTGTGTGCGTGCTGGCTGAGTGTGTCTGTGCGCTCGCAGAGTGTGTGTCTGTGCATGTGGTGAGCATGTGTCTGTGAGTGCTGGGGAGAGTTTCAGCGTTGTGGAGAGCGCCAGTGATGGGGAGAGCTCCAGTGATGGGGAGTGCTCCAATGATGGGGAGTGCTCCAATGATGGGGAGCTCCAGTGATGGGGAGAGCGCCAGTGATGGGGAGAGCGCCAGTGATGGGGAGAGCGCCAGTGATGGGGAGAGCGCCAGTAATGGGGAGAGCGCCAGTAATGGGGAGAGCGCCAATGATGGGGAGAGCTCCAGTGATGGGGAGAGGGCCAGTGATGGGGAGAGGGCCAGTGATGGGGAGAGCGCCAGTGATGGGGAGAGCGCCAGTGATGGGGAGAGCGCCAGTGATGGGGAGAGCGCCAGTGATGGGGAGAGGGCCAGTGATGGGGAGAGGGCCAGTGATGGGGAGAGCGCCAGTGATGGGGAGAGCGCCAGTGATGGGGAGAGCGCCAGTGATGGGGAGAGCGCCAGTGATGGGAGAGCGCCAGTGATGGGGAGAGCGCCAGTGATGGGGAGAGCGCCAGTGATGGGGAGAGCGCCAGTGATGGGGAGAGCGCCAGTGATGGGGAGAGCGCCAGTGATGGGGAGAGCTCCAGTGATGGGAGAGGGCCAGTGATGGGGAGAGGGCCAGTGATGGGGAGAGGGCCAGTGATGGGGAGAGGGCCAGTGATGGGGAGAGCTCCAGTGATGGGGAGAGCTCCAGTGATGGGGAGTAGGAAATCATGGAGGTGGTGGAATTTCTACATGAAGGGGATCATGATGGGGCATATTTCTGCATGAAGGGGATCATGATGGGGCATTTGTACATGAAGGGGATCATGATGGGGCATTTGTACATGAAGGGGATCATGATGGGGCATTTGGCACGTGTTGACACTTCGTCATAAATAATTGGGTTTTAGGTTGCAGTTTGGGCACTCTGTTTCAGAAAGGTTCGCCAACACTGTTATAGACTGATCCTCACTTGACCTTTCAGGGGGGTCTCTATCAATTTTCAGAGTGATCGCTATTCAATTTCATCTGAAAAACATGACGAGGTCTGCAACAGTCTCCATCCAACACAGGAGTTGGCTTTAGCCACCTGGAACTACGTGTACACATACACAGGACAGCTTCCCTGACTCTCCAATCCGACCCCACAGCCCTGGTCACTACTGAGCATGTGCATAAAGTGCAGCACAGAGTCCTCTCCACTAAAAGCCGAGACCCTGAGATCAGGAACTGACATTTATAGGACATTTCACAACTTTCCCAAATTCTTATGAAGACATTTACAGCACATCCTGCGTTGTACTCCTGTACTCTATATTTTAGGAGTCAATCCATTTTATACACAAACTCACACTCCACAGCCCTGGTTTTATGTCCGGTCCCCACATAAAGACAGCAGGCTCAGGAGCCGAGCCCTCGCCATACCCGACAGAGGCCGGTGGTGTTACACAGCCAGCACTTGCCTGTACCTGCAGTGAACAGAGCTAGTCAATCGCTGCTGTTTAACCATTTACATACCACTGTCAATGTCTGATAGTGGCACAGAAAATTACTCATTGTGGCTACACAAGCACCAATTTTTTATCACCCTTCAACAAAATTGTGTGATGTTGCCAATAAGAGGCTTGCTGAAGGGGCTGTCATTAGTTCTTCTTCGGAGATCACAATTTCTTCTATACAAGGCAATACTCTGATTTCAGTATATAGAGTAAGCCGTAGGTTCAAGCCCCTCAAGGTGACTAACAAAAATAAAATAAAAATATTGTTTTTAACCCCTTTCCAATGTTGGGCGTAAGGCCGGGATCACACATGCGAGAAACACGGCTGAGTCTCGCATGTGAAATCCCAGCCCTGGCGCCGGCACTCAGGAGTGGAGCGAGCGGCTGCATATAACTACATGCAGCCGCACACTCCACTCCCGAGTGCCGGCGCCAGAGCTGGGATTTCACATGCGAGACTCAGTCGTGTTTCTCGCATGTGTGATCCCGGCCTAACAGTACAGCTGTTTTGAACAGTTGACATGTGCCTCTAACAGCCACGGGTGGAATCGCCATCTCCCGCAGCTGTTAACCCGTTAAATGCCGCTGTCAATCTCTGACATCGGCATTTAACTCGAGCTTCCGGCAAGCACGCCGGAAATCCCGCCCATCAGTGACACTGTCACATGATCGCTCGTCACCAATGGGTTGGCATGACAACCAGAGGTCTCCAGCAGACCTCTATGGCTGTCAGACAGATTGCTATGAGCGCCGCCTGGTGGTCGGCGCTTAAAGCAAGTGAGCATTTCTGCTACATACATCGCCTGTGTGTAGCAGAGCCAATCGGACAACTGCAGCTTCTAGTCTCCCATGGAGACTATTGAAGCGTGCAAAAAGTTAAAAAAAAAAAGTTTTTAAAAATATTAGAAATGAAAAAAAAATATATAAAAGCTCAAATCGCCCCCCTTCAAAATAAAACAAAAAAATAAAAACAGACATATTTGGTATCACTGCGTTCAGAATCACCCATTTATCAATATAAAAAAACTAACCCGATCAGTAAACGGTCTAATGAGAAAAAAAGTTAAAAACGCAAGAATTACGTTTTTTGGTCACCGCTACATTGCAATAAAGGGTGATAAAAAGATCGTATCTGCACCAAAATGGTATCAATAAAAATGTCAGCTCGGCACGCAAAAAAGAAGCCCTGACCCAACCCGAGATCACGAAAACCGGATGCGCTCCAGATCTCAGAAAATGGTGCCATTTTTGGCGTCTATGAACTCATAATGACCCGGAGAATCATCATGACAGGTCAGTTTTAACATTTTTTTGAAAATGGTAAAAAAAACAAGTATGGGATTGCACTTTTTTTTGCAATTTCACCATACTTGGAATTTTTTTTCCGTTTTCTAGTACATGATGTGTACAACTGAGGCTAATTTCACATTAGCGTCTTTTTGCGCTGCGCATCGTGCGCAAGTGGAAACGCATGCAAACGCAAGACCATGCGCCCCCATGTTAAACATAGGGGCGAATGAACGCTTGCGCAGATGCGCTGCGCACAAAAACGCTAACGTGAAACCAGCCGTCTAGTTATATTTACGCTTAAAACGGATGCGTACTCAAACGCAGGCGTGCGCATGTCCATGTGCACGCCTGCATTCCCATAGACTGTAATGCTTTGTTTTGACGCATTCTGTGCGCAAGCGATCGTATGCGGTTTTTTACGTCTTTTGACGGACCCAAAAATGCAACATATTGCGTCGGGCGCGACTAGACGCATACTTTGAAAAAAACGCATGCGCACGAAAACGCAACCAAACGCAAGACCGTGCGCCCCCATGTTAAACATAGGGGCACATAAACGCATGCGCAGATGCGCACAAAAACGCTAATGTGAAACCAGCCTGATGGTGTCGTTCAATAGTACAACTTGTCCCACAAAAAACAAGCCCTCACACGGCCATATTGACGGAAAAATTTAAAAAAAAAAGTTAAGGCTCTGGGAAGAAGGGGAGCAAAAAACGAAAACGCAAAAAACGGAAAGTGGCCCATTTTTAAGGGGCTAAAACTACATAAATAATAAAAAAAATAAAAAAAAAAGTTAACACCACAAATTTCCTGGTTATAACAAAAAAAAAAAAAAAAAAAAAGTGGTGTTGTCACATACATAAAAGATAAATCTAAACTCCATATTTGCCATTCTAAAACTAGCCTGAAAGAATACAATAGTGATCAAATAACGTATTCCTCAATGTTATGTGCTTGTGTGTGTAAAATATACATACACATCTAATCAACTCACCACTCAAGAAAATAAAACCCCAACACCCTCACACAGTTCTATCCACAGAAAAACGAAAAAATAAAAATTACCGTATTTTTCGTACTATTAGACGCCCTTTCTTTCCCCAAAATTTGGAAGCAAAATTGGGGTGCGTCTTATAGTCCGAATGTAGCTAACAGGGAGGTGACAGGAAGGGCGGCAGTGGTGCAGTCACAGGAGGCAAGAGCAGGGTTGCCGCAGCAGGAAGTCGGGGGCGTCACGAGAGGGGCGATGCTGTAGACACGGAGCTGGGAGGAGGTGTCTAGCGGTGCAAGGCAGGAGTGGAGTCCCCACTGCGAACATTGACCTTGCAGTGGAAGAAAGGAAAATGCCAGTTGTCGGCACATGCGCAAATTTAGATCTCTGATCAAAGACAGGAAGAGATCTCAATCTGCGCATGCACCGTCATCCGGCGCCATATTACTGATCAATGTGCGCAGAGGGAACTCCGCTCCTGCCTCGCACTGCCAGGACACCCACTCCTCTCAGCCCAGGGACCACTCCTGCAGTCAAACGACGTAAATGTGTGGACCCTGCTCCCGCCTCCTGTGCCCCCGCTCCCATGCATCCACAGCACCCCCCACACCATCCCCCTCCGGTAAGCTACATTGGACTGTCAGACTCACCTGTGACCTTTGATATGCCTGATCCTGCTTTCAGGTTAAAAAAAAAAAAATTATATATTTTTTTTACACTATTTTATTCCTCTAAACTTGGAATGCGTCTTATAGTCTGAAAAATAAAGCACTGATCTCAGAAAATAGAGACAAAAAGAAAACTTTTTTTTTTTTTTTACAACCCAATTAAATAAAAATGTAAAAAAAAAAACCCAAAACCTATACAAGTTTGGCATTGCCGTAATCGTACTGACCTGGAGAATCATGCTGCCAGGTAATTTTTACCGCACAATGAAACTGTAAAAACAAAAACCAAAAAAAAAACGGTGGAATTGCGATATTTTCAAGCATTTCACCCCATTTGGATTGTTTCCCCCCCATTTTTCAGTACATTATATGGCAAGGTGAATGGTGTCATCCAAAAATACAACTTGCAAACATTATGACTCTTAGAAGTAAGAGGCGAATAAAAAGCTAAAGCGCAAAAATGAAAGTTAGCCACAGATGGAGTTGGATATTCTGGTACCTGAAAGTTCAGTAATTTCAATAACTAAAAAGTTTTGAGAAAAACTGATTTTTAAACGTCGGCCTAACACCAGAAAACGGATATACAATGATGTACTGTGAAGACTAGACTGTCTCACCACATAGGTGACATCTATGGACAGACACTTAGGATTGTACTCACAGGCAGGTTTAGTTTGATAGCGTCCACAGGCTGCTGAAAAGGCCAAGCAAATTGGTGCTTCCATAGTGTCTTCAGCACGGTTTTTAATAAGTACTGTAATTGGTTGGTCTGCCGCTTTGGTTGGGTTGGTCTGGTAGTTTCAGGAGGTGGAGGGTTGACTAACAAGGGGACTTGTGGTTGCGGTTGAGGAGGTGCAGACTGTGGAGCCCCTGACATTGGGACCCCTTCTACTCCGTCGCCCATTCCAGATGAAGCCCTCAGACGTGTACCTAGCCCAGTCTCGGATGACATGATAAAGCTCCCATCGCATGCAGGGCCAGGCGACCTGGAGAAAAAAGATGAAATATATCAGAGAAATATTGGAGGAAAAAATCTGTCGTTTTCTACTATTCTTTAGGTTTCAGTTCCTCTCCATTTCCACAACCCCTGCGCATTGTTATTGATTGTGAGCTCTCACATGGAAACTGCATTGAGTAATAATATCTATTCATATAAGAGGCATCGTGATTACTCGCTAACCCGCCCCTGCACAGTAGCTCCGCCCCCACCACATTACCATACACAATCCGCCCCCACCACATTACCACACACAATCCCGCCCCCCACCACATTACCACACACAATCCCGCCCCCACATTACCACACACAATCCCGCCCCCACCACATTACCACACACAATCCCGCCCCCACCACATTACCACACACAATCCCGCCCCCCACCACTTTACCACACACAATCCCGCCCCCACCACTTTACCACACACAATCCCGCCCCCCACCACTTTACCACACACAATCCCGCCCCCACCACTTTACCACACACAATCCCGCCCCCACCACTTTACCACACACAATCCCGCCCCCCACCACTTTACCACACACAATCCCGCCCCCACCACATTACCACACACAATCCCGCCCCCACCACATTACCACACACAATCCCGCCCCCACCACATTACCACACAATCCTGCCCCCACCACATTACCACACACAATCCCGCCCCACCACATTACCATACACAATCCCGCCCCACCACATTACCACACAATCCCGCCCCCACCACATTACCATACACAATCCCGCCCCCACCACATTACCACACACAATCCCGCCCCACCACATTACCATACACAATCCCGCCCCCACCACATTACCATACACAATCCCGCCCCCCACCACATTACCACACAATCCCGCCCCCCACCACATTACCACACACAATCCCGCCCCCACCACATTACCACACAATCCCGCCCCCACCACATACCACACAATCCCGCCCCACCACATTACCACACACAATCCGCCCCCACCACATTACCACACACAATCCCGCCCCACCACATTGTTATTGATTGTGAGCTCTCACATAGAAAACGCATTGAGTAATAATATCTATTCATATAAGAGGCATCGTGATTACTCGCCAATCCCGCCCCTGCACAGTAGCTCCGCCCCCACGACATTACCACACACAATCCCGCCCCCCACCACATTACCATACACAATCCCGCCCCCACCACATTACCACACAATCCCGCCCCCACCACATTACCACACACAATCCCGCCGCCACCACATTGTTATTGTGAGCTCTCACATCGAAACTGCATTGAGTAATATCTATTCATATAAGAGGCATCGTGATTACTCGCTAATCCCGCCCCCTGCACAGTAGCTCCGCCCCACGACATTACCACACACAATCCCGCCCCCACCATATTACCATACACAATCCCGCCCCCCACCACATTACCACATACAATCCCGCCCCCACCACATTACCACACAATCCCGCCCCCACCACCACGTTACCACACACAATCCCGCCCCCCACCATATTACCACACACAATCCCGCCCCCCACCACATTACCACACATAATCCCACCCCCCACCACATTACCATACACAATCCCACCCGCCCCCCACATTACCACACGAGACTCCGTCCCCACACGAGGCTCCGCCCCCACACATTACCACATGAGGCTCCGCCCCCACACAAGGTATATATTATACACACACCATGTATACATAAATACTCCCCTCCCCTATACAGTACAGATAATGGCCGGTATACACCGCCCCTCCCTGCAGTGTCCGCACATTACACAGGGTATATATTATACACACACCATGTATACATATATACTCCCCTCCCCCTATACAGTACAGATAATGGCCGGTATACACCGCCCCCTCTCTGCAGTGTCCTCACATTACACAGGGTATATATTACACACACTATGTATACATATATACTCCTCTCCCCCTATACAGTACAGATAATGGCCAGTATACACCGCCCCCTCCCTGCAGTGTCCGCACATTACACAGGGTATATATTATACACACACCATGTATACATATATACTTGCCCCTATACAGTACAGATAAAGGCCGGTATACACCGCCCCCTCCCTGCAGTGTCCTCACATTACACAGGGTATATATTATACACACACTATGTATACATATACAGGTCCTTCTCAAAAAATTAGCATATAGTGCTAAATTTCATTATTTACCATAATGTAATGATTACAATTAAACTTTCATATATTTTAGATTCATTACACACCAACTGAAATTTGTCAGGTCTTTTATTGTTTTAATACTGATAATTTTGGCATACAACTCCTGATAACCCAAAAAACCTGTCTCAAAAAATTAACATATTTCAACCGTCCAATAAAATAAAAGTGTTTTTTCAAAACAACAAAAAAAAAACATCAAATAATAATGTTCAGTTATGCACTCAATACTTGGTCGGGAATCCTTTGGCACAAATGACTGCTTCAATGTGGCGTGGCATGGAGGCAATCAGCCTGTGACACTGCTGAGGTGTTATGGAGGCCCAGGATGCTTTGATAGCGGCCTTAAGCTCATCCAGAGTGTTGGGTCTTGCGTCTCTCAACTTTCTCTTCACAATATCCCACAGATTCTCTATGGGGTTCAGGTCAGGAGAGTTGGCAGGCCAATTGAGCACAGTAATACCATGGTCAGTAAACCATTTACCAGTGGTTTTGGCACTGTGAGCAGGTGCCAGGTCGTGCTGAAAAATGAAATCTTCATCTCCATAAAGCATTTCAGCCGATGGAAACATGAAGTGCTCCAAAATCTCCTGATAGCTAGCTGCATTGACCCTGCCCTTGATGAAACACAGTTGACCAACACCAGCAGCTGACATGGCACCCCACACCATCACTGACTGTGGGTACTTGACACTGGACTTCAGGCATTTTGGCATTTCCTTCTCCCCAGTCTTCCTCCAGACTCTGGCACCTTGATTTCCGAATGACATGCAAAATTTGCTTTCATCAGAAAAAAGTACTTGGGACCACTTAGCAACAGTCCAGTGCTGCTTCTCTGTAGCCCAGGTCAGGCGCTTCTGCCGCTGTTTCTGGTTCAAAAGTGGCTTTACCTGGGGAATGCGGCACCTGTAGCCCATTTCCTGCACACGCCTGTGCACGGTGGCTCTGGATGTTTCTACACCAGACTCAGTCCACTGCTTCCTCAGGTCCCCCAAGGTCTGGAATCGGTCCTTCTCCACAATCTTCCTCAGGGTCCGGTCACCTCTTCTCGTTGTACAGCGTTTTCTGCCACATTGTTTCCTTCCAACAGACTTCCCATTGAGGTGCCTTGATACAGCACTCTGGGAACAGCCTAATTGTTGAGAAATTTCTTTCTGGGTCTTACCCTCTTGCTTGAGGGTGTCAATGATGGCCTTCTTGACATCAGTAAGGTCGCTAGTCTTACCCATGATGGGGGCTTTGAGTAATGAACCAGGCAGGGAGTTTTTTAAAGCCTCAGGAATCTTTTGCATGTGTTTAGAGTTAATTAGTTGATTCAGAAGATTAGGGTAATAGGTCGTTTAGAGAACCTTTTCTTGATATGCTAATTTTTTGAGACAGGTTTTTTGGGTTATCAGGAGTTGTATGCCAAAATCATCAGTATTAAAACAATAAAAGACCTGACAAATTTCAGTTGGTGTGTAATAAATCTAAAATATATGAAAGTTTAATTGTAATCATTACATTATGGTAAATAATGAAATTTAGCACTAGATGCTAATTTTTTGAGAAGGACCTGTATACTTCCCCCTATACAGTACAGATAATGGCCGGTATACACCGCCACCTCCCTGCAGTGTCTGCACATTACACAGGGTATATATTATACACACACCATGTATACATATATACTCCCCTCCCCCTATACAGTACAGATAATGGCCGGTATACACCGCCCCCTCCCTGCAGTGTCTGCACATTACACAGGGTATATATTATACACACACCATGTAAACATATATACTCCTCTCCCCCTATACAGTACAGATAATGGCCGGTATACACCGCCACCTCCCTGCAGTGTCTGCACATTACACAGGGTATATATTATACACACACCATGTAAACATATATACTCCTCTCCCCCTATACAGTACAGATAATGGCCGGTAGACACCCCCCTCCCTGCAGTGTCCTCACATTACACAGGGTATATATTATACACACACTATGTATACATATATACTCCTCTCCCCCTATACAGTACAGATAATGGCCGGTAGACACCGCCACTCCCTGCAGAGCCCGCACATTATACAGGGTATATATTATACACACCAGGGTTCGACAAACCCGGCGCCAGGTCGCCAGGAAAATCATGCCTGGCGCCTGGGCAGTAGCTTAGCTACCGGGGTGGCAGAGGGGGCGGTGGCCCCGGGCCCCGCGCTCGGAGGGGCCCACCCGGAGCTACGCTAGTATAACTGTATCGGCGTGCACAGCGCACTGATACAGTTACATTCTGCGCAGAGCAGGGAGAATCGCTCTCCCTGCTACTGACGCGGCCGCTATGGGGCCGAGAGAGGTGGGGCCCCTGCGCCAGCAGTGTGCCCCCGTCATGTCATCGGAGGGTCAGCTGTATCGGCATCTAGACGATACAGCTAACGCATTGAGAGAGAAGAGCAAGTGATCTTCTCTCCCATAATCCCCCTTCAGCGTCTGACAGTGGCATGATGATGTCACTGCCGCGCAGGCAGTCAGACGCTGAGTGGTAGCACAGTGAGCAGCGCAGGAGCCGGGAGCAAGAAGTGAGTACAGGATTTATTATTTTTGTAAAGGGGGCTGCATATATTACAGAGCAGAGGCTCATATGGGGTGCATTATAAATAAGGCTGCCTATGGGGTGCTATAATAAGGCTCCTATGGGGTGCATTATATATAAACTGCCTATGGGGTGCATTATAAATAAGGCAACCTGGTGCCTTATAATAAGGCTGCCTATGGGGGTGATTATAAATAAGGCTGCCTATGGGGTGATGATAAAAAGGCTGCCTGTGGGGTGCATTATAAAAAAGTGCTATGGGGGTGCATTATAAATAAGCTGGCTATGGGGTGCATTATAAATAATGGCTGCCTATGGGGTGCATTATAAATAAGGCTGGCTATGGGGTGCATTATAAATAAGGCTGCCTATGGGGTGCATTATAAATAAGGCTCGCCTATGAAATCTAATATATCAAATATATAATATATTTTCCTTACTTAGAATAAATGTTATAAACGTTGTAATGTTTTTTTGTTAAATTAAAAACCAAGTTTGTATAAAAAAATTCCTGCTCCTAAATTTTGGGTCGGCTCCTAGATTCTGAACAACTTTGTCGGACCTGATAACACACACATGTATACATATATACTTCCCCCTATACAGTACAAATAATGGCCGGAATACACCCTCCCTCCCTGCAGTGTCCGCACATTACACAGGGTATATATTATACACACACTATGTATACATATATACTCCTCCCCCCTATACAGTACAGATAATGGCTGGTATACACCGCCCCTCCCTGCTGTGTCCGCACATTACACAGGGTATATATTATACACACACTATGTATACATATATACTCCCCTCCCCCTATACAGTACAGATAATAGCAGGTATACACTGCCCCCTCCCTCAGTGTCCCACATTACACAGGGTATATATTATACACACACATGTATACATATATACTCCCCTCCCCCTATACAGTACAGATAATGGCCGGTATACACCGCCCCTCCCTGCAGTGTACTGCACATTACACAGGGTATATATTATACACACACTATGTATACATATATACTCCCCTCCCCCTATACAGTACAGATAATGGCCGGTATACACCGCCCCCTCCCTCAGTGTCCCACATTACACAGTACTATATCTACATACCATCACCCCTTCAGTGTCCCACATTACAAGGTATATATTATACACACACTATGTATACAATATCTCCCTCCCCTATACAGTACGATAATGGCCGGTATACACCGCCCCCTCCCTGCAGTGTCCGCACATAACACAGGGTATATATTATACACACACTTTGTATACATATATCTCTCCCTCCCCTATACAGTACAGATAATGGCCAGTATACACCGCCCCCTCCTGCAGTGTCCGCACATTACACAGGTATATATTATACACACACATGTATACATAATACCCTCCCACCCTATACAGTACAGATAATGGCCGGTATACACCGCCCCTCCCTGCAGTGTCCGCACATAACACAGGGTATAACATATTATAATAGATGGCGGTATACACCGCCCCCTCCTGCAGTGTCCGCACATTACACAGGGTATTATTATACACACACTATGTATACATATATTCCCCTCCCCTATACAGTACAGATAATGGCCAGTATACACCGCCCCCTCCTGCAGTGTCTGCACATTACAAGGGTATATATTATACACACTATGTATACATATAACTCCCCTCCCCCTATACAGTACAGATAATGGCCGGTATACACCGCCCCTCCCTGCGTGTCGCACATTACACAGGGTATATATTATACACACTATGTATACATATATACTCCCTCCCCCTATACAGTACAGATAATGGCCGGTATACACCACCCCTCCCTGCAGTGTCCGCACATTACAGGGTATATATTATACACACACTATGTATACATATATACTCCCCCCCCCTATACAGTACAGATAATGGCCGGTATACATCGCCCCTCCTGCGTGTCGCACATTACACAGGGTATATATTATACACACACTATGTATACATATATACTCCCCTCCCCTATACAGTACAGATAATGGCCGGTATACACCGCCTCCTCCCTGCAGTGTCCGCACATTTACAAGGGTATATAATTATACACACACATGTATACATATATACTCCCCTCCCCCTATACAGTACAGATAATGGCCGGTATACACCGCCCCCTCCCTGTCAGAGTCTCACATTACACAGGGTATATATTATACACACACTATGTATACATATATACTCCCCTCCCCCATACAGTACAGATAATGGCCGGTATACACCGCCCCCTCCTGAGTGTCCGCACATTACAGGTATAATATACACACATGTATACATATATACCCTCCCTATAGTACAATAATGCGTATACACCGCCCTCCTGCAGTGTCCGCACATTACAAGGTATATTATACACACATGTACATTATACTCCTCCTTACAGATAATGGCCGGTATACACCGCCCCCTCCTGCAGTGTCCGCACATTACACAGGGTATATATTATACACACACTATGTATACATATATACTCCCTCCCCCTATACATACAGATAATGGCCGGTATACACCGCCCCCTCACTGCAGATGTCCGCACATTACACAGGTATATATTATACACACACTATGTATACATATATACTCCCCTCCCCCATACAGTACAGATAATGGCCGGTATACACCGCCCCCCTGCGGTGCCGCACATTACACAGGGTATACATTATACACACTATGTATACATATATACTCCTCCCCCCTATACAGTACAGATAATGGCCGGTATACACCGCCCCCTCCTGCAGTGTCCGCACATTACACAGGGTATATATTATACACACACTATGTATACATATATACTCCCCTCCCCTATACAGTACAGATAATGGCCGGTATACACCGCCCCCTCTCGCAGTGTCCTCACATTACACAGGGTATATATTATGCACACACTATGTATACATATATACTCCCTCCCCCTATACAGTACAGATAATGGCCGGTATACACCGCCCCTCCCTGCGGTGGCCGCACATTACACAGGGTATACATTATACACACTATGTATACATATATACTCCCCTCCCCCTATACAGTACAGATAATGGCCGGTGTACACCCCCCCTCACTGTAGAGTCCGCACATTACACAGGATATATATTATACACACACTATGTATACATATATACTCCCTACCCCCATACAGTACAGATAATGGCCGGTATACACCGCCCCTTCCTGCGGTGGCCGCACATTACACAGGGTATATATTATACACACTATGTATACATATATACTCCTCCCCCCTATACAGTACAGATAATGGCCGGTATAACACCGCCCCCTCCCTGCAGTGTCCGCACATTACAGGGTATATATTATACACACACTATGTATACATATATACTCCCCTCCCCCTATACAGTACAGATAATGGCCGGTATACACCGCCCCCTCCCTACAGTGTCCTCATATTACACAGGGTATATATTATGCACACACTATGTATACATATATACTCCCCTCCCCCTATACAGTACACATAATGGCCGGTATACACCGCTCCCTCCCTGCAGTGTCCGCACATTACAGGGTATATATTATGCACACACTATGTATACATATATACTCCCCTCCCCCTATACAGTACACATAATGGCCGGTATACACCGCCCCCTCCCTGCAGTGTCCTCACATTACACAGGGTATATATTATACACACACTATGTATACATATATACTCCCCTCCCCCTATACAGTACACATAATGGCCGGTATACACCGCCTCCTCCCTGCAGTGTCCTCACATTACACAGGGTATATATTATACACACACTATGTATACATATATACTCCCTCCCCCTATACAGTACAGATAATGGCCGTATACACCGCCCCCTCCTGCAGTGTCCGCACATTACAGGGTATATATTATACACACACTATGTATACATATATACTCCCCTCCCCCCATACAGTACAGATAACGGCCGGTATACACCGCCTCCTCCCTGCAGTGTCCGTACATTACATAGGGTATATATCACACACACTATGTGTACATATATACTCCCCTTCCCCCATACAGAACAGATAATGGCCGGTATACACCGCCTCCTCCCTGCAGTGTCCGCACATTACACAGGGTATATATTATACACACCATGTATCTATAATATAACGCTGGGAGTGTCACTCTGTGTTTAAGCCTTTATAGACTGCGTAAGCGCGACGCGCCTGCGCAGTCAGGACAGAGTAACGCTCCCGGCGATGAGGAGGGTGGCCCAGGAGATCGCGGTATGCGTAAGCACTGAACGCATACCGCGATCTTCGCCACAACCCCTTACCGATCCAGTGTTGCCGGCGCATGCCCAGTTTGCGCTTTCCGGCGCCATATTGTGGAAGACACTGCAGTGTGTCTTTAAGAAAATGGCGCCGGAAAGCGAGGACTGCGCAGGCGCTGATTTCGCCGTCATCAGCGCATGCCCAGTCCGCGCTTTCCGGCGCCATTTTGTGGAACACACACTGCAGTGTCTTCAAAAAAATGGCGCTGGAATGCGCGTACTCCGGCGCCGCTCTCCTCTCCCAGCCTCTGGCAGAACGGGACAACGCTGGAGCACGGGGAAGAAAGGTGAGTATAAATGTTTTTTTTTTTTGTATGTGTGCAGTTTCATAGGGGTGAACGGGACCATACTTATCAGGATACGGGGGTGAGAGGTAGCATGCATATCAGGATACGGGGACTGCGGGGGCCATGCATATCAGGATAGGGGACTGAGGGGGCCATGCATATCAGGATAGGGGACTGCGGGGGCCATGCATATCAGGATACGGGGGTGAGAGGTAGCATGCATATCAAGATAGGGGACTGCGGGTGCCATGCATATCAAGATAGGGGACTGCGGGAGCCATGCATATCAGGATAGGGGACTGAGGAGGCCATGCATATCAGGATAGGGGACTGAGGGGGCCATGCATATCAGGATACGGGGGTGAGAGGTAGCATGCATATCAGGATAGGGGACTGCGGGAGCCATGCATATCAGGATAGGGGACTGAGGGGGCCATGCATATCAGGATAGGGGACTGAGGGGGCCATGCATATCAGGATACGGGGGTGAGAGGTAGCATGCATATCAGGATAGGGGACTGCGGGAGCCATGCATATCAGGATAGGGGACTGAAGAGGCCATGCATATCAGGATAGGGGACTGAGGGGGCCATGCATATCAGGATACGGGGGTGAGAGGTAGCATGCATATCAGGATAGGGGACTGCGGGGGCCATGCATATCAAGATAGGGGACTGCGGGAGCCATGCATATCAGGATAGGGGACTGAGGAGGCCATGCATATCAGGATAGGGGACTGAGGGGGCCATGCATATCAGGATACGGGGGTGAGAGGTAGCATGCATATCAGGATAGGAGACTGCGGGTGCCATGCATATCAGGATAGGGGACTGCGGGAGCCATGCATATCAGGATAGGGGACTGAGGGGGCCATGCATATCAGGATACGGGGGTGAGAGGTAGCATGCATATCAGGATAGGGGACTGCGGGGGCCATGCATATCAGGATAGGGGACTTTCGGGAGCCATGCATATCAGGATAGGGGACTGAGGGGGCCATGCATATCAGGATAGGGGACTGAGGGGGCCATGCATATCAGGATATGGGGGTGAGAGGTAGCATGCATATCAGGATAGGGGACTGCGGGGGCCATGCATATCAGTATAGGGGACTGAGGGGGCCATGCATATCAGGATAGGGGACCATACATATCAGGATACGGGGGTGAGAGGTAGCATGCATATCAGGATAGGGGACTGGGGGGCCATGCATATCAGGATAGGGTACTGAGGAGGCCATGCATATCAGGATAGGGGACTGAGGGGGCCATGCAAATCAGGATAGGGGACTGAGGGGGCCATGCATATAAGGATAGGGGACTGAGGAGGCCATGCATATCAGGATAGGGGACTGAGGGGACCATACATATCAGGATACGGGGGTGAGAGGTAGCATGCATATCAGGATAGGGGACTGCGGGGGCCATGCATAACAGGATAGGGGACTGCGGGGGCCATGCATATCAGGATAGGGGACTGCGGGGGCCATGCATATCAGGATAGGGGACTGAGGGGGCCATGCATATCAGGATAGGGGACTGAGGGGGCCATGCATATCAGGATAGGGGACTGCGGGGCCATGCTTATCAGGATAGAGGACTGAGGGGGCCATGCATATCAGGATAGGGGACTGCGGGGGCCATGCATATCAGGATAGGGGACTGAGGGGGCCATGCATATAAGGATAGGGGACTGAGGGGGCCATGCATATAAGGATAGGGGACTGAGGGGGCCATGCACATCAGGATAGGGGACTGAGGGGCCATGCATATCAGGATAGGGGACTAAGGGGGCCATGCATATCAGGATAGGGGACTGAGGGCGCCATGCATATCAGGATTGGGGGGTGAGGGGATCATGCATATCAAGATAGGGGGGTGAAGGGACCATGCATATCAGGATAGGGGGGTGAGGTGACCATGCATATCTGGATTGGGGGTGAAGGGACCATGCATATCAGGATAGGGGGGTGAGGGGACCATGCATATCATGATTGGGGGATGAGGGCTACCATGCATATCAGGATTGGGGGATGAGGGGTACCATGCATATCAGGATTGGGGATGAAAACCATGCATACCAGAATTAGGGGGTGAGGGGGTCCCATACATCCTATGATAGGGATGAGGGTGGAACATGTATACCAGGATTGGGGGGTGAGGGAACCATGCATACCAGGATTGGAGGGTGAGGATACCATGCATACCAGGATTTGGGGGTGAGGGCACCATGCATACTGGGATTGCGGGGTGAGGGCACCATGCATACCAGGATTGGGTGGTGAGGGACCATGCATACCAGGATTGGGTGGTGAGGGCACCATGCATACCAGGATTGGGTGGTGAGGGCACCATGCATACCGGGATTGGGTGGTGAGGGGACCATGCATTCCAAGATTGGAGGAGGGGACCATGCATACCAGGATAGGGATGACGGGATGCCTTGCATACCAGGATTGGGGGGTGAGGGGACCATGCATACCAGGATGAGGTATTGGGTGCCATTCATACCAGGATTGGGTGGGGTGAGGGGACCATGCATACCAGGATTGGAGGGTGAGGATACCATGCATACCAGGATTTGGGGGTGAGGGCACCATGCATACTGGGATTGCGGGGTGAGGGCACCATGCATACCAGGATTGGGTGGTGAGGGACCATGCATACCAGGATTGGGTGGTGAGGGCACCATGCATACCGGGATTGGGTGGTGAGGGGACCATGCATTCCAAGATTGGGGGAGGGGACCATGCATACCATGATTGGGGGTGAGGGGACCATGCATACCAGGATAGGGATGACGGGATGCCTTGTATACCAGGATTGGGGGGTGAGGGGACCATGCATACCAGGATGAGGTATTGGGTGCCATTCATACCAGGATTGGGTGGGGTGAGGGGACCATGCATACCAGGATAGGAGGGGGCAGCACATACCAGGATGGGAGACCATATACCAATAAAAATGCTTGCCACCCGGATGTAGAACGGGTTCATCACTAGAACATATATACTCCCCTCCCCCTATACAGTACAGATAATGGCCGGTATACACCGCCCCCTCCCTGCAGTGTCCTCACATTACACAGGGTATATATTATAATAATGGCCGGTATACACCGCCCCCTCCCTGCAGTGTTTGCACATTACACAGGGTATATATTATACACACACTATGTATACATATATACTCCCCTCCCCTATACAGTACAGATAATGGCCGGTATACACCGCCCCCTCCCTGCAGTGTCCGCACATTACACAGGGTATATTATACACACACTATGTATACATATATACTCCCCTCCCCCTATACAGTACAGATAATGGCCGGTATACACTGCCCCCTCCCTGCAGTGTCCGCACATTACACAGGGTATATATTATACACACACTATGTATACATATAGACTCCCCTCCCCCTATACAGTACAGATAATGGCCGGTATACACCGCCCCCTCCCTGCAGTGTCCTCACATTACAGGGTATATATTATACACACACTATGTATACATATAGACTCCCCTCCCCCTATACAGTACAAATAATGGCCGGTATACACCGCCCCCTCCCTGCAGTGTCCGCACATTACACAGGGTATATATTATACACACCATGTATCTATAATATAACGCTGGGAGTGTCACTCTGTCTGAAGCCTTTATAGACTGGACAGAGTAACGCTCCCGGCGATGAGGAGGGTGGCCCAGGAGATCGCGGTATGCGTAAGCACTGAACGCATACCGCGATCTTCACCACAACCCCTTACCGATCCCGTGTTGCCGGCGCATGCCCAGTTTGCGCTTACCGGCGCCACATTGTGGAAGACACACTGCTGTGTGTCTTCAAGAAAATGGCGCCAGAAAGCGAGGACTGCGCAGGCGCTGATTTCGCCGTCATCAGCGCATGCCCAGTCCGCGCTTTCCGGCGCCATTTTGTGGAACACACACTGCAGTGTCTTCAAAAAAATGGCGCTGGAATGCGCGTACTCCGGCGCCGCTCTCCTCTCCCAGCCTCTGGCAGAACGGGACAACACTGGAGCACGGGGAAGAAAGGTGAGTATAAATGTTTTTTTTTTTTTTTGTATGTGTGCAGTTTCATAGGGGTGAACAGGACCATACTTATCAGGATACGGGGGTGAGAGGTAGCATGCATATCAGGATACGGGGACTGCGGGGGCCATGCATATCAGGATAGGGGACTGAGGGGGCCATGCATATCAGGATAGGGGACTGCGGGGGCCATGCATATTAGGATAGGGGACTGAGGGGGCCATGCATATCAGGATACGGGGGTGAGAGGTAGCATGCATATCAGGATAGGGGACTGCAGGAGCCATGCATATCAGGATAGGGACTGAGGAGGCCATGCATATCAGGATAGGGGACTGAGGGGGCCATGCATATCAGGATACGGGGGTGAGAGGTAGCATGCATATCAGGATAGGGGACTGCGGGGGCCATGCATATCAGGATAGGGGACTGCGGGAGCCATGCATACCAGGATAGGGGACTGAGGAGGCCATGCATATCAGGATAGGGGACTGAGGGGGCCATGCATATCAGGATACGGGGGTGAGAGGTAGCATGCATATCAGGATAGGGGACTGCGGGGGCCATGCATATCAGGATAGGGGACTGCGGGAGCCATGCATATCAGGATAGGGGACTGAGGGGGCCATGCATATCAGGATACGGGGGTGAGAGGTAGCATGCATATCAGGATAGGGGACTGAGGGGACCATACATATCAGGATACGGGGTGAGAGGTAGCATGCATATCAGGATAGGGGACTGCGGGGGCCATGCATAACAGGATAGGGGACTGCGGGGGCCATGCATATCAGGATAGGGGACTGAGGGGCCATGCATATCAGGATAGGGGACTGAGGGGGCCATGCATATCAGGATAGGGGACTGAGGGGGCCATGCATATCAGGATAGGGGACTAAGGGGGCCATGCATATCAGGATAGGGACTGAGGGCGCCATGCATATCAGGATTGGGGGGTGAGGGGATCATACATATCAAGATAGGGGGGTGAAGGGACCATGCATATCAGGATAGGGGGGTGAGGTGACCATGCATATCTAGATTGGGGGGGTGAAGGGACCATGCATATCAGGATATGGGGGTGAGGGGACCATGCATATCATGATTGGGGGATGAGGGCTACCATGCATATCAGGATTGGGGGATGAGGGGTACCATGCATACCAGGATAGGGGGGTGAAGGGTACCATGCATATCAGGATTGGGGATGAAGGAACCATGCATACCAGAATTGGGGGTGAGGGGGTCCCATACATCCTATGATAGGGATGAGGGTGGAACATGTATACCAGGATTGGGGGTGAGGGCACCATGCATACCAGGATTGGAGGGTGAGGATACCATGCATACCAGGATTTGGGGGTGAGGGCACCATGCATACCAGGATTGGGTGGTGAGGGACCATGCATACCAGGATTGGGTGGTGAGGGCACCATGCATACCAGGATTGGGTGGTGAGGGCACCATGCATACCGGGATTGGGTGGTGAGGGGACCATGCATTCCAAGATTGGGGGAGGGGACCATGTATACCATGATTGGGGGTGAGTGGACCATGCATACCAGGATAGGGATGACGGGATGCCTTGCATACCAGGATTGGGGGGTGAGGGGACCATGCATACCAGGATGAGGTATTGGGTGCCATTCATACCAGGATTGGGTGGGGTGAGGGGACCATGCATACCAGGATTGGAGGGTGAGGATACCATGCATACCAGAATTGGGGGGTGAGGGGGTCCCATACATCCTATGATAGGGATGAGGGTGGAACATGTATACCAGGATTGGGGGGTGAGGGGACCATGCATACCAGGATTGGAGGGTGAGGATACCATGCATACCAGGATTTGGGGGTGAGGGCACCATGCATACTGGGATTGCGGGGTGAGGGCACCATGCATACCAGGATTGGGTGGTGAGGGACCATGCATACCAGGATTGGGTGGTGAGGGCACCATGCATACCGGGATTGGGTGGTGAGGGGACCATGCATTCCAAGATTGGGGGGAGGGGACCATGCATACCATGATTGGGGGTGAGGGGACCATGCATACCAGGATAGGGATGACGGGATGCCCTGTATACCAGGATTGGGTGGTGAGGGACCATGCATACCAGGATTGGGTGGTGAGGGCACCATGCATACCGGGATTGGGTGGTGAGGGGACCATGCATTCCAAGATTGGGGGGAGGGGACCATGCATACCATGATTGGGGGTGAGGGGACCATGCATACCAGGATAGGGATGACGGGATGCCCTGTATACCAGGATTGGGGGGTGAGGGGACCATGCATACCAGGATGAGGTACTGGGTGCCATTCATACCAGGATTGGGTAGGGTGAGGAGACCATGCATACCAGGATAGGAGGGGGCAGCACATACCAGGATGGGAGACCATATACCAATAAAAATGCTTGCCACCCGGACGTAGAACGGGTTCATCACTAGTACATATATACTCCCCTCCCCCTATACAGTACAGATAATGGCCGGTATACACCGCCCCCTCCCTGCAGTGTCCTCACATTATACAGGGTATATATTATAATAATGGCCGGTATACACCGCCCCCTCCCTGCAGTGTTTGCACATTACACAGGGTATATATTATACACACACTATGTATACATATATACTCCCCTCCCCCTATACAGTACAGATAATGGCCGGTATACACCGCCCCCTCCCTGCAGTATCCGCACATTACACAGGGTATATATTATACACACACCATGTATACATATATACTCCCCTCCCCCATACAGCACAGATAATGGCCGGTATACACCGCCCCCTCCCTGCAGTGTCCTCACATTACAGGGTATATATTATACACACACTATGTATACATATAAACTCCCCTCCCCCTATTCAGTACAGATAATGGCCGGTATACACCGCACCCTCCCTGCAGTGTCCGCACATTACACAGGGTATATATTATACACACACTATGTATACATATATACTCCCCTCCCCCTATACAGTACAGATAATGGCCGGTATACACTGCCCCCTCCCTGCAGTGTCCGCACATTACACAGGGTATATATTATACACACACTATGTATACATATAGACTCCCCTCCCCCTATACAGTACAGATAATGGCCAGTATACACCGCCCCCTCCCTGCAGTGTCCTCACATTACAGGGTATATATTATACACACACTATGTATACATATAGACTCCCCTCCCCCTATACAGTACAAATAATGGCCGGTATACACCGCCCCCTCCCTGCAGTGTCCGCACATTACACAGGGTATATATTATACACACCATGTATCTATAATATAACGCTGGGAGTGTCACTCTGTCTGAAGCCTTTATAGACTGGACAGAGTAACGCTCCCGGCGATGAGGAGGGTGGCCCAGGAGATCGCGGTATGCGTAAGCACTGAACGCATACCGCGATCTTCACCACAACCCTTACCGATCCCGTGTTGCCGGCGCATGCCCAGTTTGCGCTTACCGGCGCCACATTGTGGAAGACACACTGCTGTGTGTCTTCAAGAAAATGGCGCCAGAAAGCGAGGACTGCGCAGGCGCTGATTTCGCCGTCATCAGCGCATGCCCAGTCCGCGCTTTCCGGCGCCATTTTGTGGAACACACACTGCAGTGTCTTCAAAAAAATGGCGCTGGAATGCGCGTACTCCGGCGCCGCTCTCCTCTCCCAGCCTCTGGCAGAACGGGACAACACTGGAGCACGGGAAGAAAGGTGAGTATAAATGTTTTTTTTTTTTTTTGTATGTGTGCAGTTTCATAGGGGTGAACAGGACCATACTTATCAGGATACGGGGGTGAGAGGTAGCATGCATATCAGGATACGGGGACTGCGGGGGCCATGCATATCAGGATAGGGGACTGAGGGGGCCATGCATATCAGGATAGGGGACTGCGGGGGCCATGCATATCAGGATACGGGGGTGAGAGGTAGCATGCATATCAGGATAGGGGACTGCAGGAGCCATGCATATCAGGATAGGGGACTGAGGAGGCCATGCATATCAGGATAGGGGACTGAGGGGGCCATGCATATCAGGATACGGGGGTGAGAGGTAGCATGCATATCAGGATAGGGGACTGCGGGGGCCATGCATATCAGGATAGGGGACTGCGGGAGCCATGCATACCAGGATAGGGGACTGAGGAGGCCATGCATACCAGGATAGGGGACTGAGGAGGCCATGCATATCAGGATAGGGGACTGAGGGGGCCATGCATATCAGGATACGGGGGTGAGAGGTAGCATGCATATCAGGATAGGGGACTGCGGGGCCATGCATATCAGGATAGGGGACTGCGGGAGCCATGCATATCAGGATAGGGGACTGAGGGGGCCATGCATATCAGGATACGGGGGTGAGAGGTAGCATGCATATCAGGATAGGGGACTGAGGGGACCATACATATCAGGATACGGGGTGAGAGGTAGCATGCATATCAGGATAGGGGACTGCGGGGGCCATGCATAACAGGATAGGGGACTGCGGGGGCCATGCATATCAGGATAGGGGACTGCGGGGGCCATGCATATCAGGATAGGGGACTGAGGGGGCCATGCATATCAGGATAGGGGACTAAGGGGGCCATGCATATCAGGATAGGGGACTGAGGGCGCCATGCATATCAGGATTGGGGGGTGAGGGGATCATACATATCAAGATAGGGGGGTGAAGGGACCATGCATATCAGGATAGGGGGTGAGGTGACCATGCATATCTAGATTGGGGGGTGAAGGGACCATGCATATCAGGATATGGGGGTGAGGGGACCATGCATATCATGATTGGGGGATGAGGGCTACCATGCATATCAGGATTGGGGGATGAGGGGTACCATGCATACCAGGATAGGGGGGTGAAGGGTACCATGCATATCAGGATTGGGGATGAAGGAACCATGCATACCAGAATTGGGGGGTGAGGGGGTCCCATACATCCTATGATAGGGATAAGGGTGGAACATGTATACCAGGATTGGGGGTGAGGGCACCATGCATACCAGGATTGGAGGGTGAGGATACCATGCATACCAGGATTTGGGGTGAGGGCACCATGCATACCAGGATTGGGTGGTGAGGGACCATGCATACCAGGATTGGGTGGTGAGGGCACCATGCATACCAGGATTGGGTGGTGAGGGCACCATGCATACCGGGATTGGGTGGTGAGGGGACCATGCATTCCAAGATTGGGGGAGGGGACCATGTATACCATGATTGGGGGTGAGGGGACCATGCATACCAGGATAGGGATGACGGGATGCCTTGCATACCAGGATTGGGGGGTGAGGGGACCATGCATACCAGGATGAGGTATTGGGTGCCATTCATACCAGGATTGGGTGGGGTGAGGGGACCATGCATACCAGGATTGGAGAGTGAGGATACCATGCATACCAGAATTGGGGGGTGAGGGGGTCCCATACATCCTATGATAGGGATGAGGGTGGAACATGTATACTAGGATTGGGGGGTGAGGGGACCATGCATACCAGGATTGGAGGGTGAGGATACCATGCATACCAGGATTTGGGGGTGAGGGCACCATGCATACTGGGATTGCGGGGTGAGGGCACCATGCATACCAGGATTGGGTGGTGAGGGACCATGCATACCAGGATTGGGTGGTGAGGGCACCATGCATACCGGGATTGGGTGGTGAGGGGACCATGCATTCCAAGATTGGGGGAGAGGGGACCATGCATTCCAAGATTGGGGGGAGGGGACCATGCATACCATGATTGGGGGTGAGGGGACCATGCATACCAGGATAGGGATGACGGGATGCCCTGTATACCAGGATTGGGTGGTGAGGGACCATGCATACCAGGATTGGGTGGTGAGGGCACCATGCATACCGGGATTGGGTGGTGAGGGGACCATGCATACCGGGATTGGGTGGTGAGGGGACCATGCATTCCAAGATTGGGGGAGGGGACCATGCATACCATGATTGGGGGTGAGGGGACCATGCATACCAGGATAGGGATGACGGGATGCCCTGTATACCAGGATTGGGGGGTGAGGGGACCATGCATACCAGGATGAGGTACTGGGTGCCATTCATACCAGGATTGGGTGGGGTGAGGAGACCATGCATACCAGGATAGGAGGGGGCAGCACATACCAGGATGGGAGACCATATACCAATAAAAATGCTTGCCACCCGGACGTAGAACGGGTTCATCACTAGTACATATATACTCCCCTCCCCCTATACAGTACAGATAATGGCCGGTATACACCGCCCCCTCCCTGCAGTGTCCTCACATTATACAGGGTATATATTATAATAATGGCCGGTATACACCGCCCCCTCCCTGCAGTGTTTGCACATTACACAGGGTATATATTATACACACACTATGTATACATATATACTCCCCTCCCCTATACAGTACAGATAATGGCCGGTATACACCGCCCCCTCCCTGCAGTATCCGCACATTACACAGGGTATATATTATACACACACCATGTATACATATATACTCCCCTCCCCCATACAGCACAGATAATGGCCGGTATACACCGCCCCCTCCCTGCAGTGTCCTCACATTACAGGGTATATATTATACACACACTATGTATACATATAAACTCCCCTCCCCCTATTCAGTACAGATAATGGCCGGTATACACCGCACCCTCCCTGCAGTGTCCGCACATTACACAGGGTATATATTATACACACACTATGTATACATATAGACTCCCCTCCCCCTATACAGTACAGATAATGGCCGGTATACACCACACCCTCCCTGCAGTGTCCTCACATTACACAGGGTATATATTATACACACACTATGTATACATATAGACTCCCCTCCCCTATACAGTACAGATAATGGCCGGTATACACCGCCCCCTCCCTGCAGTGTCCGCACATTACAGGGTATATATTATACACACTATGTATACATATAGACTCCCCTCCCCCTATACAGTACAGATAATGGCCGGTATACACCGCCCCCTCCCTGCAGTGTCTGCACATTACACAGGGTATATATTATACACACACTATGTATACATATAAACTCCCCTCCCCCTATTCAGTACAGATAATGGCCGGTATACACCGCCCCCTCCCTGCAGTGTCCTCACATTACACAGGGTATATATTATACACACACTATGTATCAGGGTGGATAAAAATCAATGATTTTTTTAAAAAAATCAAAAAAATCGGATTTTTTTGATTTAAATCGGATTTTTTTGATTTAAATCGGATTTTTTTGATTTAAATCGGATTTTTTTCAATAAACTGCTTTTTGAGGAAAATATTTTACCATCCAAAGGTTCTTCCATCATGAGATAAAGCTGAGTTGTTTAACTCAGTAGAATAAAGGCTGTATATGTGTAACATTCACAATGCCATGCTCTTCCAGAGGTTTCTGTAGGATTAGTGGGCAGTTTCTCTCCTATATTATCACAGACGCTCGCTTTATTTACGCAGTTCTCAAAGCTGAATTTGACTCCGCAGAGGTCCCAGCCTCTTCTTCACGGCAAAAATGTTACAACATGAACAGAGTTGAGAAAAAGACCTTAATCCTATTGTTCTACAAACCTATGAATACAGAATCAACCCCTTCAGTGCCAAGTCCAAGAAGTTAGACAATATGTTTCTGATTGTTTGGAGTGGAATAGATCTGCACAACACAAGAAGAATGTGAATCTAAGTGTGAGGAGGAGGAAGGGCAAGCAGACAAGAAAATGAAAGTGAAACTTTGAGCACAATACTGCAGCATAGCCACAGACAGACAAGTCTGGATCTGTTTGTGTGTACGATCTGAGGTTTATTGCAGGCCGAGAAATAAAATCTGAAAAATAATTGTAAAATGTTTGGTATTTCCACTTTTAAACACTAGGCAGAGCAGCTGCTGAAATATAAACTGCTAGCTCGTATTGCGACAGTAGTAAATGCAGGCGGGGTCTGATCACGTGTGACTTCTCTCCTCCGTTACTAGGTGTTTGTAATAACAGAGGATGTAGTTTAGGCTCACAGAGCGGAGCCATTTTGTTGGGGACTGCCAGTGATACTGACAAGTAGGCTGTCACTGAGGACGACCGGCAGCATCTATTCTGTTAGTTCATGCTGCTCGCTGTATTATAAACTGAGCACAGATACGTGGAGAGTATCACACACTGGGATTATTCACAGCACATGACACACTGCATGTATCTAGATACAGTGCTGAGTGTACTGTATCGCATTATGGGATTAGATACACCGGTCTGGGGCATATCGCGCATGATGAAATTAGATACACCGGTCTGGGGCGTATCGCACATGATGAAATTAGATATACCGGTCTGGTAGAAACTTTGATTTAAATCACTGATTTAAATCAAGCCTTACTGACTAGTGATTTAAATCGTGATTTAAATCGTGATTTAAATCAGTTTGATTTAAATCAAATCCACCCTGCTATGTATACATATATACTCCCCTCCCACTATACAGTACAGATAATGGCCGGTATACACCGCCCCCTCCCTGCAGTGTCCGCACATTACACAGGGTATATATTATACACACACCATGTATACATATATACTCCCCTCCCCCCATACAGCACAGATAATGGCCGGTATACACTGCCCCCTCCCTGCAGTGTCCGCACATTACACAGGGTATATATTATACACACACTATGTATACATATATACTCCCCTTCCCCTATACAGTACAGATAATGGCCGGTATACACTGCCCCCTCCCTGCAGTGTCCTCACATTACAGGGTATATATTATACACACACTATGTATACATATAGACTCCCTCCCCCTATACAGTACAGATAATGGCCGGTATACACAGCTCCCTCCCTGCAGTGTCCTCACATTACAGGGTATATATTATACACACACTATGTATACATATAGACTCCCCTCCCCCTATACAGTACAGATAATGGCCGGTATACACCGCCCCCTCCTGCAGTGTCTGCACATTACACAGGGTATATATTATACACACACTATGTATACATATATACTCCTCTCCCCCCATACAGTACAGATAATGGCCGGTGTACACCGCCCCCTCCCTGCAGTGTCCGCACATTACACAGGGTATATATTATACACACACTATGTATACATATAAACTCCCCTCCCCCTATTCAGTACAGATAATGGCCGGTATACACCGCCCCCTCCCTGTAGAGTCCGCACATTACACAGGGTATATATTATACACACACTATGTATACATATATACTCCCCTCCCCCTATACAGTACAGATAATGGCCGGTATACACCGCCCCCTCCCTGCAGTGTCCGCACATTACACAGGGTATATATTATACACACACTATGTATACATATATACTCCCCTCCCCCTATACAGTACAGATAATGGCCGGTATACACCGCCCCCTCCCTGTAGTGTCCGCACATTACACAGGGTATATATTATACACACACCATGTAAACATATATACTCCCCTCCCCCTATACAGTACAGATAATGGCCGGTATACACCGCCCCCTCCCTGTAGTGTCCGCACATTACACAGGGTATATATTATACACACACTATGTATACATATATACTCCCCTCCCCCTATACAGATAATAGCAGGTATACACCGCCCCCTCCCTGCAGTGTCCGCACATTACACAGGGTATATATTATACACACACCATGTAAACATATATACTCCCCTCCCCCTATACAGTACAGATAATAGCAGGTATACACCGCCCCCTCCCTGCAGTGTCCGCACATTACACAGGGTATATATTATACACACACTATGTATACATATATACTCCTCCCCCCTATACAGTACAGATAATAGCAGGTATACACCGCCCCCTCCCTGTAGTGTCCGCACATTACACAGGGTATATATTATACACACACTATGTATACATATATACTCCCCTCCCCACATACAGTACAGATAATGGCCAGTATACATCGCCCCCTCCCTGTAGAGTCCGCACATTACACAGGGTATATATTATACACACACTATGTATACATATATACTCCCCTCCCCCCATACAGTACAGATAATGGCCAGTATACATCGCCCCCTCCCTGTAGAGTCCGCACATTACACAGGGTATATATTATACACACACTATGTATACATATATACTCCCCTCCCCCTATACAGTACAGATAATGGCCAGTATACATCGCCCCTCCCTGTAGAGTCCGCACATTACACAGGGTATATATTATACACACACTATGTATACATATATACTCCCCTCCCCCTATACAGTACAGATAATGGCCGGTATACACCGCCCCCTCCCTGCAGTGTCCGCACATTACACAGGGTATATATTATACACACACTATGTATACATATATACTCCCCTCCCCCTATACAGTACAGATAATGGCCGGTATACACCGCCCCCTCCCTGCAGTGTCCGCACATTACACAGGGTATATATTATACACACACTATGTATACATATATACTCCCCTCCCCCTATACAGTACAGATAATGGCCGGTATACACCGCCCCCTCCCTGTAGTGTCCGCACATTACACAGGGTATATATTATACACACACCATGTATACATATATACTCCCCTCCCCCTATACAGTACAGATAATGGCCGGTATACACCGCCTCCTCCCTGCAGTGTCCGCACATTACACAGGGTATATATTATACACACACTATGTATACAATATACTCCCCTCCCCCTATACAGTACAGATAATGGCCGGTATACACCGCCCCTCCCTGCGGTGGCCACACATTACACAGGGTATATATTATACACACACTATGTATACATATATACTCCCCTCCCCCCATACAGTACAGATAATGGCCGGTATACACCGCCCCCTCCCTGTAGTGTCTGCACATTACAGGGTATATATTATACACACACTATGTATACATATATACTCCCCTCCCCCTATACAGTACAGATAATGGCCGGTATACACCGCCCCCTCCCTGCAGTGTCCGCACATTACACAGGGTATATATTATACACACACCATGTATACATATATACTCCCCTCCCCCTATACAGTACAGATAATGGCCGGTATACACCGCCCCCTCCCTGCAGTGTCCGCACATTACACAGGGTATATATTATACACACACTATGTATACATATATACTCCCCTCCCCCTATACAGTACAGATAATGGCCGGTATACACCGCCCCCTCCCTGCAGTGTCCGCACATTACACAGGGTATATATTATACACACACTATGTATACATATATACTCCCCTCCCCCTATACAGTACAGATAATGGCTGGTATACACCGCCCCCTCCCTGTAGTGTCCGCACATTACACAGGGTATATATTATACACACACCATGTAAACATATATACTCCCCTCCCCCTATACAGTACAGATAATGGCCGGTATACACTGCCCCCTCCCTGTAGTGTCCGCACATTACACAGGGTATATATTATACACACACTATGTATACATATATACTCCCCTCCCCCTATACAGTACAGATAATGGCCGGTATACACCGCCCCTCCCTGCGGTGGCCGCACATTATTTACACGCCGTGCACACGCTGCAGCATGGGCCATCTCCCATATAATCTCACCCACAGATAGGCCCACCCCCCGGGCCTCCTCTCCCAGAAAATGGCGCCGGCTCGGGGCCGCTCTCCAGGCCGCCGGCTCCTCCTCCTCCCCCGGTATGTCTCTCTGTACTCAGTACCTATAGAGAGTCCGGCACACATGTAAGCAGCGGGGCAGCTCGGCGGCGAGGAGACGCGGACATCGTCTCGCCGAGGGTGCGCCACCGGTGGCCGCTTTCCAACCCGTCCGACACAGGGCCCGCCAAGGAGAACCGGCCTTACGAAAGTTGCGCAGCGGCGCTGAGCAGATACACAGCGGCAAACGTACATTCTCTATTCACGACCACGATCAGCGCTAATGGCGTAGCTACGACGGCTACGTGACGGATCAAAGAACTGGGCCGTCACCGCAGCGAGGGAGGCTTGAAGCTGCGTCACGCTGGCGGCGTAAAGGTGCCGATTCACGAACGCGTTCGCCCTATTTGCGGAAGTGACATCATGCGCAGCAGGAGCGTGGTGATGCAATTGAAAGTAAGTCCAGGTGATGCATATACGCAAGTAGACCAGCTACGCAAATTGCGTAAATGGTAAAGGCCAGCTACGCAAATAGCGCAAGCATCCTTCCCATCTTTATACCAGATTAGGAAGGTTTTTTTTTTTGTTTGTATAAGTTTTATTAATATTGCTGGGAGACCGTATTTTAACCTTCATTATCCAGTGCTTCAGAGGCATAGTCGTACATTTGACTCTTCGGAGCAATGAGGTGACCATATAAGAGACAAAGCATCTGAATAGTTGGGAAAGATTGTTCTGCCAAGCTCCATCTAACCTGTATGTGCAACTCTGCAATCGACCTCTTATGAAAGATTCTCAGTGTTAACATCGTTGAAGATTTTAAATTCTGTAGTAGTCTACAGATCGTTGCCAAGACTACCGACCACCATAGAGGTCGCTTTCAAGTAGCTCTATAGCTGGCTGGATCCAAAAGCAGCCTGGGAAAGAGCGGCCATCCGGACCAGCGTTTGGCCATGGAGCGCACTGTCACTCACCAGGAGCGCACTGCCCCATGTAAGCAGGGAGAGAGGATGCTCTCCTGAAAACAACCCTTTTAAGGACACAGGTGGCCAAGTATATGATCCGTGGGGGCGGGAAACAGGGAGCAAACAAGTGCACTGCCGGGAGCCATCTTGTCTCGAAGACCTGAAGGTCTTCAACCGTCTAACATCTGTCTGGGCCAGAGCCATGAGCAGATGGTGACATGGCCAGTCTGCATAGGTGCGTCCATAGAGAGAGGAAATCCTGGTGTTTACAGTCGAAAAATCGGTATTGTCTTCCAGATTGGCATTTCTGGTTCTCTGGACTGCAAATCCCACCAAGCCCAGGGCTGGCTTCTCAGCTAGAGCCATGTCTGCCCGGGTCATGCCTCTGGTTTCACTTTACCCCACCCACTCCTGTGTGCATCATGGAGAGGGGGACATGGCGTGAAATTCAAAACCATGGCAGGCACTAAAGACAATGGTTACCAGCACCATATAGAAAGCCATAATAAAAAATTAAGTCAGCACTGGACAACCCCTTTAAATATTAAAAATACCAGATGCATAGGACAGCTTATATTTTCCAATCCCACATAACACGGAGCACGAACTCTCACGATTCTGTGATACAGATCCCCTATCACACTGACAGAAGCTGCAAGATCTGTACACCTCAACGCGTCATTACAGCAGCTACAAAAGAGGTCTCATCTGTAACCTGCACATATAAACATGGTAAGATGTGGCTTCGGGGTTTACAGTGGATCTGCCACCAGATTCCAGGACGCAAGTTGCATGCTATTACACTGGTCTCTCTGACCTGACAAGGCTGATGTACTTACTGTGTAATCCTATTGAGGATTTTCTTGACTGATGTAAAATTATATTGGGGTACCAGGTTAGCCAGAGAGAAAAAAAAAGCCAAATACTTATACCCCAAAATGACAGGAGTATTCTAGGAGTGATGATCCTTCGGGTTAGCCAATGAAGGTATGTTGGCAGCTTTCAGGGCTCAGTTGCTCCTTCTTCAGGCTGGTTTATAAATGAATGACTGAGTCAAGAGGCCAACATTTAAGAGACAGGACAGGACATGTGATGCCTTCTAAAGAGAAGCTAAAGAAATTAAACAGAGAGGTGATGGCTTTAGTGACATGGAGGGCTCCTGGAGGAGGTGTGAACCAGGAGGGGGGGATGAACCAGGTGTTACATTTGGGTCCCATTGTGTAAGAATTTTACATCCTTATCAGTTTTAAGTCTGTAGGTAAACCAATCTTTCAGGACTGAGACATTTAAATCTGTTTGATTTCCTTGGCTTATCTGTAGGAGGCATCACCCCAGGCACAAATGTCCTTTTGTATTCTCTCCTAAGTATTGTCCTAGTCTCAGTCATTCATTTGTAAACCAGCCTGATGGAGCCTCTGTGCCTGGAAAGATGCAAATGTCATTCTTAGTCAATAAATGTATCACTCCTTGCATACCTCTGCCATTTAACATTTCTTTTATTTGAAAATGTTTGTATACATTGAAAATAAAGGGAGAACACAACACCAGTGGCTTTACATAGTACGGAGATACAATGTAACTTCCTGATGAAAAGAATTCAAAATTACTCAAGGGTAGAAACCAACAAATTGCAAAATCAGGCGATACTAGATCAATTAAGACTCTCTAATATAAAGACTCAATGCATCAGAACTAGTTTGGAAATTAAATGTTATACTCTAATGGATATTATATAAAATAAAATTGTGAAATGAAGCGGTCACGATGGTGTCAGAACTACACCAAACAGTTCACGAGAAACACGGAGATCTCCTAAAGTTCTACGTCTACCATTTTTGGGAATACAATTATTTATATAAACCTGATTTGTTGTCAAAATTATTAACTTTAATTTTACAGCCATTTTAACACGGACTAGTTTAAGTCCATCGGTCTCATCAGGTCTAAAGGTACTGCCACACTTAGCGATCTCGTTAGCGATCTCGATAACGACGCAAGCTAACGAGATCGTTGGTGTGATCTCTTTTAGGTGGCTAGTAACTGCCAAACAGGAGATCTCATAAACGACTCATCAGCGGTCAGCGATCTCTTTAACGACTTTGGCGGTCGTTAGGATCTGTCATTAGCATGTTCTGAGCACTTCTAATTCATAGGAATTTCCAGCATCGCTCCTGCTCTCTGCGTCCTGCTAGCCTGCTTTGCAAACTTCTGCGATCCTCTCTGTGACGCAAAAGAGAACTTACAGATATTGCGATCCATTCCGTGATGCTAAAACTCATGCGTCACAAACGAGGTCGCTCGTCGTTCGCAAAAGGTGCCAAACACAGCGATATAGCCTCACCAGCGGGACGCCAACGATCAAAAAACGGTCCAGAACGCTAGTGAACGATCAGCGACATCACAGCAGGGGCCACATCGTTGCTACATGCCACACACAACGAGGTCGCTAACGAGATCGCTAAATAGTGACGTTTTAGTGATCTCGTTTGCAATCTCGTTTAGTGTGGCATACCCTTAAGAGATCTATGTAATGTGTGCAGTTTATATTGAGATGTTGATAAATCTGCTTTTTCTGACAGCTACTCCTGGGGATCTGAGACATTTGTTGCAATTTTACAATGTTTCCAGATGATTATGGTGTACAGTGTTACCATTTCTTTCCTGAATGATGTACCTCACATGT
>JARQOD010000004.1:519751124-519848352 GCA_033576555.1 Oophaga sylvatica
CCCAGATCCCTTTGCCACCTGGCTTCTAAACTTTCTACCCTTCACTCTCATCATGGGGGACTTTAACATCCACATTGGTGATCCCCATCTTCCTCCCATCTTTTATCGCTAATTTCCTCCTTCGGCCTTTCATAACTTGCAGACTTTCCTCAGCATGAAGATGGTAATATGCTGAACAAGGTCTTATCCCAATTCTGACCACAAGATTCTTTCATTCTCTGTCAAGAATTGTCACCCCACTCAGGACACCTACAGTTTCCACACACATAGAGATATACAGTGGGGGGAAAACGTATTTAGTCAGCCTCAAATTGTGAAAGTTCTCCCACTTAAAAAGATGAGAAAGGCCTGTAATTGACATTATAGGTAGCCCACAACTATGAGAATCAAAATAAGAAAACAAATCCACAAAATCACCTTGTCTGATTTGGAAAGATTTATTTTGGAAATTATGGTGGAAAATAAGCATTTGGTCACCTAAAAACATGCAAGATTTCTCGCTCTCTCAGACCTGTAACTTCTTCTTTAAGAGGCTCCTCTGTCCTCCACTCATTACCTGTACTAATGGCACCTGTTTGAACTTGTTATCAGTATAAAAGACACCTGTCCACAACCTCAAACAGTCACACTCCAAACTCCACTATGGTGAAGACCAAAGAGCTGTCGAAGGACACCAGAAACAAAAATGTAGCCCTTGGAAGCTGGGAAGACTGAATCTGCAATAGGCAAGCAGCTTAGTGTGATGAAATCAACTGTGGGAGCAGTAATAAGAAAATGGAAGACATACAAGACAACTGATAATCTCCCTTGATCTGGGGCTCCATGTAAGATCTCACCCAGTGGGTCAAAATGATCACAAGAACGGTGAGCAAAAATACCAGAACTACACGGGGGGACCTAGTGAATGACCTGCATAGAGATGGGGCCACCATAACAAAGGCTACCATCAGTAACACACTACACCGCCAGGGATTCAGATCCTGCAGTGCCAGACGTGTCCCCCTGCTCAAGTCAGTACATGTCCGAGACCGTCTAAAGTTTGCTAGAGAGCATTTGGATTATGCAGAAGAGTATTGAGAGACTGTCATATGGTCTGATTTAACCAAAGTAGAACTGTTTGATAGAAACAAAACTCGTCGTGTTTGGAGGAGACAGAATGCTGAGTAGCATCCAAAGAACACCATACCTACTGTGAAGCATGGGGGTAGCAACATCATGCTGTGGGGCTGTTTCTCTGCAAAGGGACCAGGATGACTGATCCGTGTACATGAAAGAATGAATAGGGTCATGTATTGTGAGATTTTGATTGCAAACCTCCTTCCATCAGCAAGGGCATTGAAGATGAAACGTGGTTTGGTCTTTCAGCATGATAATGATCCCAAGCACACCGCCAGGGCAACGAAGGAGTGGCTTCGTAAGAAGCATATGAAGGTCCTGGAGTGGCCTAACCAGTATTCACATCTCAACCCCTTAGAAAACCTTTGGAGGGATTTGAAAGTCCGTGTTGCCCAGCGACAGGCCCAAAACATCACTGCTCTAGAGGAGATCTGCATGGAGGAATGGGCCAACATACCACCAACAGCGTTTGGCAACCTTGTGAAGGCTTATAGAAAATGTTTGATCTCTGTCATTGCCAACAAAGGATATATAACAAAGTATTGAGATGAACTTTTTTAATGACCAAATACTTATTTACCACCATAATTTGCAAAATAAATCTTGCCAAATCAGACAAGGTGATTTTCTGGATTTGTTTTCTCATTTTGTCTCTCATAGTTGTGGTCTACCTATGATGTCAATTACAGGCCTCTCTCATCTTTTTAAGTGGGAGAACTTGCACAATTGGTGGCTGACTAAATACTTTTTTCCCCATTGTACGTGCCATTAACACCAAGAAATTAGTGAAGAATTTACAGTCATCATTGTTTCCAATCTCCTCTCTCTAATGTCCTTACTCTGCATTGAGACATTATAATGAAACACTGCAATGTGCCTTGGATGAAGATGAACCTCCTACATTTAGCACAACTCGGCACAGATAGCATCAACCCTGGCACATGCTGCAAATTCTTTTTATCCAGCTGTGCCCAGGTGCTCCGAACATTTGTGATGGCTGAAGATTTCATTCATTATAAGTTTATGCTTAAAACGTACAACTCTGCCCTTCACCTCTCCAAGCAAACCTACTTGAGCAACCTCAATACCTCACTATCCAGTAATCCTAAATAACTCTTTGATACTTTTAACTCTCTCCTCAATCAAACAGTACAGACTCCCATCACCGTCCTCAATGCTGATGTTCCGGCCAATTATTTCAAAGAAAAAATTGACCATATCGGCAGGAAATTTTCTCCTAATCCCTAATGTTATGCATTCTCCTCCCTCTTGCACTGCATCTATCTCACATTCTGTCTTTGAACCAGTTATGCAAGTAGAATTCACCAGGCTCCTTGCAACTTCTCGCCCTACTACCTGCACCAGTGACACTATTCCCTAACCTCTCCTCCAGTCCTTTTCCCTGGCTGTCACCTCTCACCTAACTAAAAGATTTAATCTCTCCCTCTCATCTGCTATTTTTTTCTCCTCATTTATCTGCAGCGTACATCCATTACTTAAAAACATCCCTCAACCAGAACTGTGCAGGTAACTACAGACCTGTCTCCAATCTCATCTTCATCTCTAAACTCCTGGAAAGCTTGGTCCACTCTAATCCACTGTCTCTCAGATCACTTTCTTCTTGACTCTTTACAATCTGGTTTTCACTCTTTAAATTCTACTAAAACTGCCCTCACTAAAGTATCTAATCGTCTACTAACAGCTAAATCTAATGGTCAATACTCTCTGCTGATTCTCCTGGATCTCTACAGTATTCGACACTGTGGATCACCAGCTATTCTTCACTATGCTCCGCTCCAACGGGTCTCAAGGACATCGTTCTCTCCTGGTTCTCCTCCTACCTCTCTGACCGCTCCTTCACTGTTTCTTTTTCTGGCTCCTCTTTTTCTTCCCTTACTGTTTGGGTTCCTCGAGGTTTAGTCCTAGGCCCCATCCTTTTCTCTTTTGTACATCGCCCCTATTGGATAAACAATCAGATTCAGTTTTCAGTACAATCTATGCTGACGACACCCAATTATATACCTGGTCTCCTGACAACCTTGCGTTACTACAAAATACCAGTGATTGTCTTTCCACTGTCTCCAACATTATGTCTTCCCTCTGTCTAAAACTGAATCTTTCAATTTGAAATCCCCGTATTTCCCCCTTCCACTAACCTACGTATGCCCGATTATTGCCATTTCCATGTGTGGCTCTGCCATTACTCCCCAGCAACATGTCCGCTAGCTCATGTCACCTACACCTCAAAAACATCTCTAGAATTAGACCTTTTCTTACCTTTGACAAAAACTCTAACTGTAGGTCTTATTCATTCTAAAATCCCCCCTTTCCAATCCGTCCTGAATGCAGCAGCCAGGATAAAATTCCTTTCCAACCGCTACACCGATGTCTCTACCCTGTGCCAGTCATTGCACTGGTTGCCCATTTTCTACAGAGTCCAGTATGAACTCTCTCTCACCCACAAAGCTTTCCACAGTTCAGCACCACCCTGCATCCCCTCCCTCATCTCAGTCTATCACCCTACCCGTGCCCTTCCTTCTGCTAATGACTTAAAACTAAAATCCTCAATAATCCTTACCTCCCATTCCCGTCTCCAAGACTACTCGTGTTCTGCGCCAGTTCTTTGGAATGCACTACCTGTGACAATTCAATTAGTTCACAACATCCACAGTTTAAGAGTGGCCTAAAAACGCATTTATTTAGACTGGCCTATCACCCCACCTTACTTATCTAGCTATCCCCATTTGGCCCATACAAAATTTTCTTCAAAATCATGACCCTAGTAGCATCTGTTCACACCCTCCATGCACTTAATAGCCCTCTATGTCTGTATTGTACACATACTGGCTAGTGACAGGGTATGCACATAACGCTGCATGAATCGATTTATTATATTAAGGTTGTATTGTGCAATATAAGCTTATTTTACCATTTACCTTTCGTGTCTTCCCTATTTCCTCATAAATGTAAGCTTACAATCAGGAACCTCACTCCTTTTGATATCTGAGTTATGTGTTACTCTGTAATGTCTTTATTGTCTGTACAAGTCCCCTCTAAAATTGTAAAGTGCTATGGAATATGTTGGCGCTAAAAAAATTCTTATACCTGTCACAAGCTCTCAATGTACAGTTAGGTCCATATATATTTAGCCAGAGACAACATTTATCTAATTTTGGTTCTAGATATTTCCACAATGAATTGTAAACAAAACAATTCAGATGCAGTTGAAGTTCAGACTTTCAGCTTTCATTTGAGGGTCTCCACATTAAAATTGGATGAAGGGTTTAGGAGTTTCAGCTCCTTAACATGTGCCACCCTGATTTTAAAGAGACCAAAAGTAATTGGACAATTAACTACAAGGCTATTTCATGGACAGGTGTGGGCAATCCCTTCGTTATGTCATTCTCAGTTAAGCAGATAAAAGGGCTGGAGTTGATTTGAGGTGTGGTGTTTGCATTTGGAAGGTTTTGCTGTGAAGGAAACATGCGGTCAAAGGAGCTCTTCCATGCAGGTGAAACAAGCCATCCTTAAGCTGCAAAAACAGAAAAAACCCATCCGAGAAATTGCTACAACATTATGAGTGGCAAAATCTATAGTTTGGTACATCCTGAGAAAGAAAGAAAGCACTGGTGAACTCATCAGTGCAAAAGGACCTGGGCGCCCACGGAAGACAACAGTGGTGGATGATCACAGAATACTCTCCATGGTGAAGAGAAACCCCTTCACAACAGCTAACTGTCACGTTACTGGCGATACAGGACTGGAAGTCAGTGGCCGGAGCAGAAGTGTGCAGGTGAGTGGACCAAGGAAGGACTTCTGGAAGTGCCGTATATGGCGGTGGTGGTTCACTATGTTGGCAGATGCCGGAGCCCGCCCGAGCACGGGCCGGCCG
Organism: Oophaga sylvatica; assembly: GCA_033576555.1. Taxonomy (NCBI): domain Eukaryota; kingdom Metazoa; phylum Chordata; class Amphibia; order Anura; family Dendrobatidae; genus Oophaga; species Oophaga sylvatica. The sequence continues at coordinate 519,756,133 of JARQOD010000004.1, forward strand.
AGGTCACACACAAGCACCAAGTCCGTTTAGGTGAATAGAGTTGGAGGTAGGAACAGCAGGGTTTCCACAAGAGACAGGAAGATGTCAGCAGAACACCTTCCAGATCAGGAGCTCAGATAATGCTTCACTCAGTTAGACTGAGCACCACAATATACTCAGCAACAGGAAGCTGCACAGGGCCAGGTATATATAGCAGGTCCAATCAGTTTTAATCAGGGCGAGAACAATCAACAGGGCAGGTGATGATCTCTATCCAATCAGTCTCAATCAGGGAGGGAACAATCAGCAGGGCAGGTGATGATCTCTATCCCAGACGAAGTTCATATGGTTTCAGGCTGAAGTTATTCTAGTTCCGAAATAGCTCCACAGCAAGGGAACAGACCAGCAAGCCATGGCTCACAGGTTCAAATCCTAACACTAACCAAGTGAACAACACTCTCCAGGAGGTAGGCATATCAATATCCAAATCTACCATAAAGAGAAGACTGCATGAAAGTAAATACAGAGGGTTCACTGCACGGTGCAAGCCACTCATAAGCATCAAGAATAAAAAGGCTAGGCTGGACTTTGCTAAAAAAAACATCTAAACAAGCCAGCACAGTTCTGGAAGAACATTATTTGGACAGATGAAACCAAGATCAACTTCTACCAGAATGATGGAAAGAGAAAAGTATGGCGAAGGCGTGGTACAGCTCATGATCCAAAGCATACCACATCATCTGTAAAACACGGCAGAGGCAGTGTGATGGCTTGGGCATGCATGGCTGCCAGTGGCACTGGGTCACTAGTGTTTATTGATGATGTGACACAGGACAGAAGCAGCCGAATGAATTCTGAGGTATTCAGAGCCATACTGTGTGCTCAGATCCAGCCAAACTAATTGGTCGTCGTTTCATACTACAGATGGACAATGACTCAAAACATAAAGTCAAAGCAACCCAGGAGTTTATTAAAGCAAAGAAGTGGAATATTCTTGAATGGCCAAGTCAGTCACGTGATCTCAACCCAATTGAGCATGCATTTCACTTGTTAAAGACTAAACTTCAGACAGAAAGGCCCACAAACCAACAGCAACTGAAAACCACCGCAGTGAAGGCCTGGCAGAGCATCAAAAAGGAGGAAACACAGCGTCTGGTGATGTCCATGAGTTCAAGACTTCAGGCAGTCATTACCAACAAAGGGTTTTCAACCAAGTACTAGAAATGAACATTTTATTACAATTATTTAATCTGTCCAATTACTTTTGGCCCCTTTAAAAACAGGGTGGCACATGTTAAGGAGCTGAAACTCCTAAACCCTTCATCCAATTTTAATGTGGAGACCCTCAAATGAAAGCTGAAAGTCTGAACTTCAACTGCATCTGAATTGTTTTGTTTACAATTTATTGTGGTAATGTCTAGAACCAAAATTAAATAAATGTTGTCTTTGTACAAATATATATGGACCTAACTGTAAGTCTACAAGAACCTCGTTCTGGCTCCCGTAGACGTACATTGAGTTGCAACTTCCAACTCGCCCAACAAACACTGGATCCGTTAGGTCACAAACTGCAGAAGACGACCTGAGAACAGAAGAAGATAGTTGCTGATAAGTATGATACTTGGGGCAGGGAACTTAAGGCCCCGTCACACATAACGAGATCGCTAGCGAGATCATTGATACGTCACAGGTTTTGTGACGCAATAACGATTTCGCTAGCGATCTCGTTACGTCTGACAGGTAGCAACGATCAGGCCCCTGCTGTGAGATCGCTGATCGTTACAAAGCTTCCTGGATCATTCCTGGGTGGTTGCGCTCCCGCTGGGCAGTGTGCATCGCTGTATTTGACACCTAACCAACGACCTCGTTAGCGATTCAGAACTGAAACACATAGGCGTGCATAAATTGGACTTTTCTGCGCCCCTCGTCCCCGATTGGTGGTCGCTACAGCGTTCTCATTTCCCGCCGTGCATAACAGAATAGCGATTCCATCCTTTGTTTCTGACCTCGTGCTGGATTGCAGATCTTAGCAGAATTCTCCGGGCTGTGTGGACTCACAGCCGAAGAACACTACAATCCACAAACCAGAACGCTTGTCAGGAACAAAGCCCAGATGAATGGATACAGAGTCACAGTCGAAGAACGCTGCTACGATCCGAAACCAGAACGCAAACAGGAACAAAGGGACGGAACTGCTACAACGTGGTTTTATTTTAAACCTGCCGCCCAATCAGAGCGCAGTAGCGTCCACCAATCGGAGATGATTGATGACACAGTACAGCCCCTATCATGGTGTGGATCATTGAAATAGCTGCTGTGTGAAAGCGTCCCAACGACCAACGAGATCGTTAGATCGCTAGGGTGGCCGAAATCGTTGGGAAGTTCTGCATGTTTGACAGCTCCCCAACGATCACGATACGGCTCTCCAGCGATCTCAAAATCGTGACGTAATAACGATCTCGCTAGCGATCTCGTTATGTGTGACGGGGCCTTTAGATTAGTGGCACCACTCCAGCAGTAAAATTAATTAAAAAAAATGGCTGAAGTGGTGCTTTAAAGAGGCTGAAAAGAATTAACATGTCAACTTCAATGTAAAAATGACATTTTGTGTGTGTGTATGTTCTGTCTTTTGATCTTCTTTTAACCACTTCTACTTACCTGAATATTCTTCAAGAAGCTTCTGCTTGGAACATAAAAGTAACAAAAAAAAGTGCTGTCAGAATTTTAAAAGACATGTGGGAGCATACCCTAATGGGGTTTCCAGGTCTTTCATATGGAAAGCTGATCGATTGGATAGTGATGATTATCAATACATGATCGGGGCTTCTCCACTAATATGTTGTTAGCAGGTCATGTGGTGGGTAGATGTAGTGTTGAGAGTAAGAACAGCACAGCGCCAGATTGCTTACTGCCAGCTCCAATGCAGAGCCAGTGTCCTGTCCGGGGGTGCGGTTACAGACGCCGCTATGTACACACCGAACAGCGACTGAACCAGCACTGGCATCACCCACGTGACTAAAACCGGAATGCAGCTGGGAAGAATAAAGTTAATTTTCTCCCTGCAGGGATCGGCTAAGTGCGGGTGCCAGACAGGTTAGTAACGCCATTAACCTGCAGATTAACCCCATATGTGCAGGTTAATAGCGTTTTTTTCTGTTGACAGGTTCCCTTTAAGTTACTTTTAAGACTGATTTAAAACAAACCATTCTTGCATCACGATATCCTGCCCGACTGCTGGGTTTCCTGACTTGAACTAACTGCCTCGTAGGTATACAGGTCCTTCTCAAAAAATTAGCATATAGTGCTAAATTTCATTATTTTCCATAATGTAATGATTACAATTAAACTTTCATATATTTTAGATTCATTACACACCAACTGAAATTTGTCAGGTCTTTTATTGTTTTAATACTGATGATTTTATTCCTAATTTGCAACCGCGGATTGATGGATGGTTTATACTCTGGATCGCACTGTTCCTGTATGACGGACCATTGTGGGAAGGTGGAAACCATTTACCCATACAACCAACTGCCTCTGGACACGCAGCTCTGGATCAGCACCTGGATCTGCCACTACTACGTACATTCCCCTACAGGTACATGCAACTCCTAAATGGATACCAGTAATGCGACACACCCATGGACATGAATCTAATGCAACCACTACCAGCTACAGTTCCACAATACACACAGCTTCAACCTTGTTGGTTACTGATGCAGCCATCCGTGTACAGAGGAGAACACTGGAAACAGTCAGATATGGCGCGGACTGGAGCAAAGGACAGGGACACTGATGTGCTGGTTGCCCCTAAGTCTGTCACTAAACGTGTTGTATATTCAAGGGATCGACTTCTGGAGCTGAGCAGGATGAAGGCTACTACAGCTGCGGACATACCACTTATTCCCTGTGAAGTGTGGAGACCTTTCAGAGGCTGCAGAGCAGGATAAAAGGTGAAGCCCAGGAGAAGAAGGTTTAAACCTGCAGTCCCATCCATTATCATGGGTAATGTACGATCGCTGGGAAATAAGACGGATGAACTTCTAGCTCTGTGTAAAACCCACTTGGAGTACAAGGAATGCAGTCTCATGTGCTTCACAGAAACCTGGTTACATGGGGATGTTCCTGATTCAAGTGTTTTGATTCCAGGGTTTCACATGGTCCGGGCTGATAGAGACAAAGCTAAGTCTGGTAAGAAGAAGGGTGGTGGAGTGATATTATACATTAATAACAGATGGTGCAATCAGCGTCATATTACTGTTAAAGAAATTCATTGCAGTCAAAACATTGAACTCTTAGCAGTTGGCCTCAGGCCCTACTATTTACCTAGAGAATTTTCCATTTGCATTACAGTAGTCCTGTATATCCCTCCATCCGCAAATCAAGAGGCGGCTGGGGAAGTATTGTCAGGGGTGTTAGACCGCATTCAGACAAAGCACCCAAACTCGTTAACTGTAATCTCTGGGGACTTTAACAGAGCCATGATCTCAAAGACTCTTGCAAAGTTCTATCAATATGTAAAATGTGCCACAAGAGACAGCAGTATACTGGATCTCCTCTATGCGAATGTTAAAGATGCCTATTCATCATCTGCACTGCCCCCCCCCTGGGAAATCAGACCACAACCTCATACTATTGTCTCCATCATACCAAACTGTTGTCAGTAAACAGCCAGCCACAATAAAATTAATCAGGAAGTGGAATCCAGAGTCAGAAGAGGCTCTACGAGACTGTTTTGACCACACAGACTGGGAGGTGATTTGCGACAGGGGAGAGCATGATGATGTAAATGATATTGTCGGGCGAGTAACGGATTATATAAATTTTTGTACTGACACTGTTGTACCAGCTAAAAAGATTCGATGTTATGCAAATAACAAGCCTTGGATTACAAAAGAATTGAAACACTTACTAAACAAGAAAAAACTGGCATTTAAAATGAAGGATACTAAGAAACTGAAATTGATACAAAGGGACTTAAAGGGGAAAATTAAGAATGCCCGTGAGGCGTTCCGAATTAAATTAGAAAATAAATTGTCACAGAACAATTCCATGGAGGTGTGGTCGGGCATGAAACAGCTAACTGGGTTTAAGGCAAAGTCGGAGCATGGGAAGTGGATCTTCCCTGGGCTAATGAAATGAATGAGTTTTTCAACAGATTCACCAGCACAAGCACAGTGTCATCAGAAATGGGGGATGGATCTGGGAAAAGATCTGCAGCATTGACATTGGGGGATAAGCTGCCTGCTTTCACTGTCTCTCAAAGCGACGTGAGAAGACAGTTTAGCAGACTTGTTATTGGCAAAGCAGCTGGGCCTGATGGCCTCAGCCCACGTGTCCTCAGAGCATGTGCCAACCAACTGTGTACTGTCTTCCAGCACCTGTTTAACTGGAGCCTTCAATCACAGGGGGTACCAGAACTGTGGAAGACCACCTGCCTGGTGCCAGTTCCTAAGACCACTTTTCCAACTTCCCTACAAGACTATCGTCCAGTGGCCTTAACATCGCATGCTATGAAGTCCTTGGAGAGAATAATACTCGCCTACTTGTGCCCGAGGGTGAGGGCCTACACTGACCCCCTGCAGTTTGCGTACCAGCAGAGATTGGGGGTGGATGATGCTGTAGCGTCTCTGCTACATACAATGCATTCGTTCTTGGACAATGATGGAACTGCAGTGCGCGCTATGTTCTTTGACTTCTCTAGTGCTTTCAATACCCTACAGCCGCTCTTACTACGTAATAAGTTGACTGCTATGGCGGTAGATGAGGGGATGGTGAACTGGATAAATGACTACCTGACAGACAGGCCGCAGTTTGTAAGGATGGGGGAGGTGGTATCTGGCAGTGTACGGAGCAGTGTGGGAGCCCCTCAGGGTACAGTGCCGTCACCCTTCCTCTTCTCATTGTATACAGCTGACTTTCAGTATAAATCTGATTTTTGTCACCTCCAAAAATTTTCAGATGACTCCGTGATTGTAGGGGGCATTGTGGGTGGCCGGGGGAGGAGGAATATAGAAGGGTGGTTTCTGACTTTGTGGATTGGTGTCAGACTAACTGTCTAGAACTAAATGTAAAGAAAACCAAGGAGATGGTGGTGAGTTATAGAAGGAAAAAGGAGGATTACATACCAATCACCATTGCTGGCCAGGAGGTTGAGATTGTTGAGAGCTACAAATATTTGGGGGTTCACCTTGACAGTAAACTCTATTGGAGGTGTCATACAGAAAAGGTTTACAAGAAGGGAATGAGCAGACTGTACTTTCTGCGGAAGCTCAGGTCGTTCAATGTGTGCAGTAAAATGCTGGAGATGTTCTACCAGTCCGTTGTAGCAAGCGCCATCTTTTTTGCTATCATTTGCTGGGGCAGTAGTGTGCGAGTAGCTGACGCTAATAAACTCAACAAACTTATCAAGAAGGCAAGCGCAGCTGTTGGCCTCCATCTTGACTCTTTGAGGAGGTATTGGAGGATAGAATTCAGAAGAAGTGTAGGGCAATAATGAACAATAATACACACCCACTATACGAGCTGTTCTTGAATCAGAAGAGCACATTCAGCAGCCGTCTAATCCTACTAAGGAGCAAGAAGGAGAAATTCAGGAAATCGTTTGTGCCTACTGCTATGGGGATGTATAATAATTTCCTAAGGGTGGCAGAAAAATAATGACTGATGGCTGGTGTACTAATGTCAATTAACATTATCTTATATACACCTGAACTACCCACTTTTATTTATTATGTAATGTTGGTACACCTGTGCAAGATTTGTGTCCTAATATTTTATGTACTGCTGTTTGTATTGCTGCTGTAATACTGTAATTTCCCCCCGGGATCAATAAAGTGTATCGTATTTTGGCATACAACTCCTGATAACCCAAAAAACCTGTCTCAAAAAATTAGCATATCAAGAAAAGGTTCTCTAAACTACCTATTACCCTAATCTTCTGAATCAACTAATTAACTCTAAACACATGCAAAAGATTCCTGAGGCTTTTAAAAACTCCCTGCCTGGTTCATTACTCAAAACCCCCATCATGGGTAAAACTAGCGACCTGACTGATGTCAAGAAGGCCATCATTGACACCCTCAAGCAAGAGGGTAAGACCCAGAAAGAAATTTCTCAACAAATAGGCTGTTCCCAGAGTGCTGTATCAAGGCACCTCAATGGGAAGTCTGTTGGAAGGAAACTGTGGCAGAAAACGCTGTACAACGAGAAGAGGTGACCGGACCCTGAGGAAGATTGTGGAGAAGGACCGATTCCAGACCTTGGGGGACCTGAGGAAGCAGTGGACTGAGTCTGGTGTAGAAACATCCAGAGCCACCGTGCACAGGCGTGTGCAGGAAATGGGCTACAGGTGCCGCATTCCCCAGGTAAAGCCACTTTTGAACCATAAACAGCGGCAGAAGCGCCTGACCTGGGCTACAGAGAAGCAGCACTGGACTGTTGCTAAGTGGTCCCAAGTACTTTTTTCTGATGAAAGCAAATTTTGCATGTCATTCGGAAATCAAGGTACCTGTAATGTATGTAGTACAGTTCATATAGCGTCTTGTGCTTGGGTGCGATGAAAACACAGGAGTCACAGGTTTGATATAGAAAAGTCCTGTATTACTTCATACAAGTTGGCAGAAATAGTCACACAGTTTGCAGACACAGAAACAGGAGACACAGCAGGCCAGAGTAATCCAAGCTCAGCAATCACTCTCCAATACAGATTCAGGATCTTCTTCTCTGTTACCGTAAGTCCATGCAAACGTGGGTCTTTCAAAGAGCAGGGTTCAGAGTCCACAAGTGCTTCAGAGTTCCTCAGTAGGAATAGCTGGAGTACAAGGTCCAAGGCTTACAGGAGTCAAGTCACAGGTTCACTGCAGGCTAGATTCTGAAGCACTGATTGCTCAGCTGTGGCTGCTTAAGAAGCAAAGGAGAGAATCAGGGCGGCAACATGCAAGCTGGAAACTCCATTTTGACTGAGGGCAAGATAGCTGCAGCAAGACAGAAAGTAAAATGGCTGACGAACAAACTGAGTTTCAGGAATATATACATAGAACCTTACATTACTCCCCCCTTAAGGACAACCTCCGGATGACCTCAGACCAGGCTTGTGTGGGTACCTCTGATGAAACTGACGGAGCAAGCGAGGAGCATTAACGTTATTGACCGGTTCCCATGAGTTGTCCTCCACTGGGTAGCCCTGCCATTTAATCAGATATTGTAACTGATTTCTATACAACCTGGAATCTAAAATCCTTTCCACCACAAATTCTTCCTGACCATCGACTAGCACTGGGTCAGGGCAAGGAGAGGAACGTCCAGGAAACGTATTGGGTGTCGCAGCCTTTAGTAGGGATACATGAAAGACAGGGTGGATTCTCATAGTTCTGGGCAGTTGAAGACGACAAGCAACGGCACTTATAATTTTACTGATTTTATAGGGTCCAATGTACTTATGTCCCAACTTAGACGATGGAATCCTTAACTTAAGATTTCTGGTTGACAGCCAGACCAAGTCTCCTACCTTGAAAGCTGGTGCAGGTTTACGAAATTTATCTGCTGCTTTCTTGTACCTTTCTTGAGCCGATTCCAGATTTTCCTTTAGAAGATCCATATTCTTCTGTAAAGACGTGATTCTTTCAGCCACTGCTGGTAAAGGCGTTTCTATGGGAAATCGTCGTAGAATGTTAGGATGATAACCTAGATTAGAGTAAAAAGGAGACTGTTTAGTGGAGGCACTCTGAGAGTTGTTATACGAGAACTCAGCTAATGGAAGTAGATCCACCCAATCATCCTGTAGGTGGCAGATAAAGCAGCGGAGATACTGCTCCAGGGTTTGATTGGTTCGTTCGGTCTGTCCATTAGTCTGGGGATGAAAAGCAGAAGAAAGGTTTACTTTAATGTCCAATGCTGCACAGAAATTTTGCCAAAACCTAGAAGTGAATTGCACCCCTCGATCCGAAATAACCTCATCCGGTACTCCATGTAAGCGAAACACATCTTTAATCATCAAATCTGATGTCTGTTTTGCAGTGGGTAAGCCGACACAAGGGATAAAATGAGCTGCCTTTGTTAGACGGTCAACCACCACTAGAATGGTGTTCTTCCCCTGAGAGGTTGGTAACTCCACAATGAAGTCCATAGAAATGGATCCCCACGGGCAGGACGGGGTGGGAAGAGGCTGTAACAGACCAGTTGGTGAGGAGCGAGGTGTTTTGCATCTTGCACAGACCTCACATGAAGTGACATAATTCAAAACATCCTTCCTGCAAGTGGGCCACCAAAAGAAACGAGAAAGAAATTCCTGTGTCTTTAGAATTCCTCTATGCCCAGCTATCTTGGAATCGTGAATGAGTTGCAATACTCTTAATCTGACTGTTTCAGGAATATACAGACGTTGTCCCTGAATCCACACACCATTCTTAAAGACAAGACTTACGTCCCTTGGGGGTTGTGCCAAAAAGGAATCCGCATGGTATGCTTCCTTGATGTCCTTAAGTAGGTCTTGATTATGAATTACTCCTAGGAATCTAGAGTCAGGAAGAATAGTCTTAGGAGGAGTAATTGGACGTGTCTCTGCTGAGTAAATCCTAGAGAGTGCATCAGCCTTTCCATTGCGCGATCCTGGTCTATAAGAGATGATAAAATTAAATTGGTTTAAGAAAAGATTCCAGCGAGCCTGGCGAGGAGTCAGGCACTTAGCCGACCTGATAAACTCAAGGTTACGATGGTCTGTCAGGACGACTATTTGCTGTGCAGTTCCCTGAAGAAGGTGTCTCCATTCTTTGAAGGCGGCAATAATGGCCAACAACTCTCTATTGCCCACATCGTAGTTCCTCTCAGCCGAAGACAACTGCTGGGAAAAGAAGGCACAGGGATGCAAGACATTCTTCTCACCTGTTCTCTGAGAGAGTATAGCTCCAACGGCACAGTCTGAAGCATCCACCTCTATTATGAAGGCAAGCTGGGGGTTGGGATGTACTAGGATAGGTGCAGTGGTAAATTTATCTTTTAGACGGGAAAATGCTTCCTGGGCTTGGGGAGTCCAGGAAAACCTAGACTCTTTCCGGGTAAGTTGAGTGATAGGTGACACTACCTCAGAGAAATTTCTAATGAAACGTCTATAGAAGTTGGCAAACCCGATGAAGCGCTGTACCTCCTTCACATTTCTAGGACTTGGCCAATCCTTGATGGCTTGGGTTTTGCTTCCATCCATACTAATTCCTTGTGTAGACAGTACATACCCCAGAAATTGAATTTCGGTCCTATGGAATTCACACTTTTCAAGTTTGATGTAAAGATGATTTTGTCTTAGACGTTCCAAGACCATTCTCACATGTCCATGATGTTCCTCTGTGGAGTTAGAAAAAATTAGAATATCATCCAAATAAATTACCACGAATGTATCTAGGAGATCCCTGAAGATGTCATTCACCAAGTGTTGGAAAGTGGCTGGGGCGGTACTCAGACCAAAAGGCATAACTAGATATTCAAAGTGTCCATAGCGTGACCTGAATGCAGTCTTCCATTCATCCCCAGGTCTAATACGGACTAAGTTATAGGCCCCACGAAGATCTAGTTTAGAAAAAATTTTGGCATGTCGCACTCTCTCCAATAACTCAGGGATTAAAGGCAATGGATAACGGTTTCTAATAGTAACCTTATTGAGTTCCCTATAGTCTACGCATGGTCTCAGAGATCCATCTTTCTTCTTTACAAAGAAGATGGGTGCACCTGCAGGAGATGAAGAGGGGCGTATGAAGCCCTTGGCTAGATTTTCATCTATGTAATCCTTTAAAGCCTTTAGCTCGGGCCCCGCCAGGGGGTAGATCTTACCAAAAGGTATCTCTGCTCCAGGCAATAATTCAATTGGACAATCATATGGACGGTGAGGAGGAAGCTGGTCAGCGTTCTTCTTGTCACATAAATCCACATAGTCCTGGTATACAGCTGGTAGTTCAGGGACTGACATGATTCATTTAGGAACAGAGCAAGCTGAAACTTTTGGACTCATCTGTTTCTCTGGAAAGTGTAATTCCTTGGTCTCCCAGTTAATGGTAGGATTCTGAGCCTGCAGCCATGGTAGCCCTAGAATAATGGGGAAGTGGGGAGAAGAGATAAGCATAAAGGACAGTTTCTCTTGATGATCTTTACCCATAAGAACCCTCAAAGGCTCTGTTTCCTGATCCACTGGTCCAGAGATCAGCAGGGAGCCATCCACAGTTTCCATCTGTACTGGAGTAGCCTTCTTCACTGAACGTATTCCCTGTTTCAGAGCAAAGGAGACATCCATAAAATTTCCACTTGCCCCTGAGTCGATCATAGCAGAGCTAGACACCCAAGCTGAGTCAACCCAGAGTTTGATGGAAAGAAAGCAATGAGAATTGTTTTTCTTACAACTCAGCTGGGACACCGCTGAGGAAACTTGAAAAATGGCAGCGTTTACACAGTCAACGTCCTCAGAGGTAACGGAGTTTAAGTCCGAGAAATCAAGATCTGTTGCTGCAGATCTCTCTGGAGCCTGAGGCTCTGACCTGACAGATCCCCTCTCGCAACACTCACAATGAATGAGTGCTGCAGTAGTCTTACGAGAACGGCTGGGGCAGTTTATAATGAAGTGCCCTGACTTACCACAATAGAAACATAGATTCTCCTTAAAACGATGTTCCTTGCGTGCATCACTAACCCGTCGTTGTAAAGAGTCTACCTGCATGGGTTCAGGTTCAGGTTCCCGTGTAATCCTACTCAAAGGTTCCTTAGCTGGAGAGGAAGGTAGGAAAAGGTTAGTACGATTGCTTTCGAACCATCTCTCTTGCCTGCGTTCAGTCAGACGAGTATCAATACGGATGCAGTAGTTAATAAAGTCACCTAACGCAGTGGGAGGGTCGGCACAAGCAAGTTCATCCTTAATCAGTGGAGATAACCCCTTTCGAAAAATAGATTTTTTGGCGGAACTGTCCCAGGTGGTATCAAGGGCCCATCTCCTGAAATCCAAGGCATATTCAGCTACCGAGTGCTTACCTTGGCGCAAAGCTAACATGGCTGCTTCAGCTGTTGCACCTCGATTGGGGTCATCAAACACCTGCCCCATGGCTGAAATAAAATCATCAAGGTGATTCAAACAATCATCCTCAGTCTCAATCAGAGGGTTTGCCCACATTAAAGCCTTGTTGGTAAGCAACATAATTATAGTAAGCACCTTAGATCGTTCAGTGGGAAATTGTGAAGCATGTGCAGAAAAAAAAAGATTGCATTGATTAATAAATCCCCTGAATTTCTCACGTTCACCGCCAAAACGAAAAGGGGGCAACTTGGGAATCCCAGCACTCGGGGCTACGGCAGGAGCCTGGACTCGCCCTCTAGAACCTCAATCCTGGCTCGCAAATCCTGGGTAGTCTGTCCAACCACTTGCAAATTGTGATTATTGAGGTCCTGTAGATTTGTAAAACGGGTCTTTATATTCAGCAAATCTGCAAGGATATTATCAGTCACTCCGCAAAGTTCCTTTATGCGGGCCTCCATTTTCCAGATCTTTTAAGACAGGATTACTGGAATGGTTGTGAGAAGTCACAACCACTATCATCACATAAAGTTTCAACCAGACATCTGATATCCAGAGTTACAGCAGACAAAAAAGAAAAAAGAAAGGAAAAAAAAAACAAAACAATAGTGTTTACCTGTGGTAACACTGGAAAAAGAAAAAACTTAAGGGAATTGCTCACCTGGAATGGTTGTGAGAAGTCACAACCACTGTCATCACAGAAAGTACAACCGGACGTCTGATATCCACAGTACAGCAGACACAGCCTTCCAGACCCAGCAGACACTAACGTTTTGGCTTCAGAATCTTGTAATGTATGTAGTACAGTTCATATAGCGTCTTGTGCTTGGGTGCGATGAAAACACAGGAGTCACAGGTTTGATATAGAAAAGTCCTGTATTACTTCATACAAGTTGGCAGAAATAGTCACACAGTTTGCAGACACAGAAACAGGAGACACAGCAGGCCAGAGTAATCCAAGCTCAGCAATCACTCTCCAATACAGATTCAGGATCTTCTTCTCTGTTACCGTAAGTCCATGCAAACGTGGGTCTTTCAAAGAGCAGGGTTCAGAGTCCACAAGTGCTTCAGAGTTCCTCAGTAGGAATAGCTGGAGTACAAGGTCCAAGGCTTACAGGAGTCAAGTCACAGGTTCACTGCAGGCTAGATTCTGAAGCACTGATTGCTCAGCTGTGGCTGCTTAAGAAGCAAAGGAGAGAATCAGGGCGGCAACATGCAAGCTGGAAACTCCATTTTGACTGAGGGCAAGATAGCTGCAGCAAGACAGAAAGTAAAATGGCTGACGAACAAACTGAGTTTCAGGAATATATACATAGAACCTTACAGTGCCAGAGTCTGGAGGAAGACTGGGGAGAAGGAAATGCCAAAATGCCTGAAGTCCAGTGTCAAGTACCCACAGTCAGTGATGGTGTGGGGTGCCATGTCAGCTGCTGGTGTTGGTCCACTGTGTTTCATCAAGGGCAGGGTCAATGCAGCTAGCTATCAGGAGATTTTGGAGCACTTCATGTTTCCATCGGCTGAAATGCTTTATGGAGATGAAGATTTCATTTTTCAGCACGACCTGGCACCTGCTCACAGTGCCAAAACCACTGGTAAATGGTTTACTGACCATGGTATTACTGTGCTCAATTGGCCTGCCAACTCTCCTGACTTGAACCCCATAGAGAATCTGTGGGATATTGTGAAGAGAAAGTTGAGAGACGCAAGACCCAACACTCTGGATGAGCTTAAGGCCGCTATCGAAGCATCCTGGGCCTCCATAACACCTCATCAGTGTCACAGGCTGATTGCCTCCATGCCACGCCGCATTGAAGCAGTCATTTCTGCAAAAGGATTCCCGACCAAGTATTGAGTGCATAACTGAACTTTATTATTTGATGTTTTTTTTTGTTTGTTTTTAAAAAACACTTTTATTTTATTGGATGGTTGAAATATGTTAATTTTTTGAGACAGGTTTTTTGGGTTATCAGGAGTTGTATGCCAAAATCATCAGTATTAAAACAATAAAAGACCTGACAAATTTCAGTTGGTGTGTAATGAATCTAAAATATATGAAAGTTTAATTGTAATCATTGCATTATGGAAAATAATGAAATTTAGCACTATATGCTAATTTTTTGAGAAGGACCTGTATATGAGGCAGTTAGCTCAGAACAGGAGACTTTAGCGGTCGGATCGGGTGTCTCAAAGTCAGCATGGTTCCTTTTTCATGAATGTGTGAAACTGACTTCAGAGGAAAGGCTGGCATGAATCCGAAACTGGATCCTGCATTCTAAACGTCAAGTTTTTTACTGACACCGAGATTGGACCGATGATCACTGATGTCTGAAAGAACCCTTGAGCATGTGGGTATATCCACTCTAACAGAGACCTGTTGGGAGAGCTATGCAAAATTTAAAACAGTAATATGTTGGCACCCTTGAAATTGTTCCAGAAAATGTCTCCCAGAAAATCATTGCAATTACACCTTTTGTTATACACATTTATTTCCTTTTTGTGTATTGGAAGAACACAAAAAAACAGAAACAAATGTAAATTGGATATAATTTCACACAAAACCCCAAAACTGGCAGGACAAAATTGTTGGCACCCTCAACTTAATATTTTGTTGCACAGCCTTTGGAATAAATAACTGCAATCAATTACTTGCTGTAACCATCAACAAGCTTCTTATACTTCTCAACTGGAATTTTGGACCTCTCTTGTTTTGCAAACTGCTCCAGGTCTCTCATATTTTGAGGCACCTTCTCCCAATTGCAATTTGAAGATCTCCCCACAAATATTCAATGGATTTAGATCCAGACTCATTGCTGTCCACTTCAGAACTCTCCAGCGCTTTTTTTTCCATCCATTTCTGGGAGCTTCTTGAAGTATGGTTGGGGTCATTGTCCTGCTGGAAGGCCCATGACTTAGGACGCAAACACAGCTTTCGGACACTGGGCACTACATTGCGACCCAAAATCCCTTGGTAATCTTCAGTTTTCATGATCCCTTGCACACAGTCGAGGCATCCAGTGCCAGAGGCAATAAAACCACCTCAAAACATCTTTGAATTTTCCACCATATTTGAATGTAAGTACTGCGTTCTTTTCTTTGTAGGCCTCATTCCATTTTCGGTACACCATAGAATGAGGTGTTTTACCAAAAAGTTGTATCTTGGTCTCTTCTGTTCACAAAACGCTTTCCCAGAAGCATTTTGTCTAGTGTACATTTTGGCAAGCTGCAGTCTAGCTTTTTTATGTCTTTGTGTCAGCAGTGGGGTTCTTCTGCGTCTCCTGCCATATTGTTTCATTTAATTCAAATGTTGATGGATAGTTCGCGATGACACTGATGCATCCTGAGCCTATAGGACAGCTTGAATTTCTTTGAAACTTGATTTTGGCTGCTTATCCACCATCCGCACTATCCTGCGTTTCAACCTTTCATCAATTTTCCTCTGCCGTCCACATCCAGGGAGATTGGCTACAGTGATATGTTGTGCACTGTGGACAAAGGAGCATCAAGATCTCTGGATATCTAGTAAAGTTGAGATTGTTTATATTGTTCAACAATTTGGTTCTCAAGTCCTCAGACAGTTCTCTTTCTGTTCTCCATGCTTAGTGTGGCACACACAGACACAAAATGCAAAGGCTGAGTCAACTCCCCTTTTTTATCTGGTTTCAGGTGTGATTTTTAAATTACCCACACCTGTTGCTTGCCACAGGTGAGTTTGAACGAGCATTACTTGCTCAAAACAAAGTTGTTTACCCACAATTTTGTAAAGGTGTCTAATTTTGCCTGTTTTTTTGTTCCAATATACACAAAAGAAATAAACGTGTTTAAGAAAACATAAAATGTAATTTCAGTAATTTTCTGGCAGAAATAGTTCATTATTTTGGAACAATTTCAAGGCTGCCAACACTTTTGGCCATGACTGTATATATGTTTAACTGTTATGTTTCGGTAACTGAGGAGTGCAGGTAAAAAGGCAATACACCAGAGCAGTTGGAATCTATGAGATTGCAGTACCCTGACTAACCACCACAACTAGAGGCAGCCGTGGAGCGTTCCTACGTTGGTCCTAGACGCCTCGTCACAGCCTGAGAAACTAACTACACCTAAAGATAGAAATAGGAAAGCTATCTGCCCCGGAGCAGAACCCCAAAGATAATAGAAAGCCCCCAAACAAGTAATGGCGGTTAGACAAGAAGAAATACTGACACAGACAGAAAATAGTATGAGCAAACGCTGGGGCCCAAACTAACTAAATAGAAAAGGATAGGAAGGGTACTTACTGCAATCCCAGAAAACCCTGAAAAGCACCAACTCTACTAATTTCAAAAACACCTGAGATCACACGACCTCTACCACCTAAATTAGCTCTCTGGTGTAACAAAATCAAAACAGCAGCCACTGAAAAAACTGTAAAAAGCAAAAGTACAAACATCAGTGGCTGAACTAAACTGAGAGGGCAAAAGCCCCCAGAGGGGACCCTGAAGGCCCCCACAGAAGTGCAGGACAAAATGCAAAAATCAAGCACAAAAACAGAAAGAAGAAAATGTCTTATCTGATAGCAGGAGATGCAGACACAACACAGCAGGCTACAAGGGAAACAGGATTCAAGGATTGAGACCAGAACAATTGATCACCGGCAACCCTGATGGGAAGGTGACTCCCTTATATAAGACCAGTCAGTAACACCTGACTCCCAATCCTCACAATCTCCACTGGACAGACCAGCACCGCTTGTAACCACCAGAGGGAGCCTCTGCTCAGAACTCATCTCAAGCCCATTCACAACAGTACCCCCCCCTTGAGGAGGGGTCACCGAACCCTCACTTGAGCAACCAGGTTGGTCAGGATGAGTTCTATGATACGCACGGATAAGCCTCCTAGCATGGATGTCCGAAGCAAACACCCAAGAATTGTCTTCCTGACCATAACCTCTCCACTTAACCAAATACTGGAGTTTCCGTCTAGAAAAATGAGAATCTAATATTTTCTCAACCACATACTCCAGATTGCCCTCAACCAAAACAGGGTCAGGAGGCACAGCAGCAGGAACCACTGGCTCAACAAACCTCTTCAACAAGGACTTGTGGAACACGTTATGGATCTTAAATGTCCCTGGAAGAAGCAAACGAAAAGAAACAGGATTAATAATCTCCATGATCTTATAAGGTCCAATGAACCTAGGCTTAAATTTAGGAGATGCTACTCTCATAGGAATATTTTTTGAGGACAACCAGACCAAGTCCCCTACTTTAAACCGAGGACCATCAGTCCTATGCCGGTTAGCAAACCGCTGGGCCTTCTCCTGAGAGAGGGACAACCTCTCCACTACCTGGTCCCAAATCTGTTGCATACGCTCCACAACAGAGTCAACACCTGGACAGACAGAAGCCTCCGTCTGTCCTGAAGAGAATCGAGGGTGAAACCCAGAATTACAGAAAAACGGAGACATCAAAGTGGCAGAGCTAGCCCTATTATTAAGAGCAAACTCAGCCAAAGGCAAAAAAGAGACCCAGTCATCCTGATCAGCAGACACAAAGCATCTTAGATAAGTCTCCAATGTCTGGTTTGTTCTCTCAGTTTGACCATTGGTCTGAGGATGAAATGCCGAGGAGAAAGACAATTGAACACCCAGTTTAGAACAAAAAGTCCTCCAAAATCTGGAAACAAACTGGACTACTCTGTCAGACACAATGTTCTCAGGAATGCCGTGTAAATGAACCACGTGCTGAAGGAACAACGCACCAATTCAGAGGAGGAAGGCAACTTAGGTAATGGCACAAGATGTATCATTTTGGAAAACCTATCACAAATTACCCAGATGGCGGTCATTCTCTGAGAAACAGGAAGGTCGGAAATGAAATCCATAGAGATATGGGTCCATGGTCTCTTGGGCACAGGCAATGGCATCAACAAACCACTAGAGCGAGAGCAAGGCTTGGAGCGAGAGCAAGTCCCGCAGGACTGCACAAATTCCCTGACATCACGAGACAAGGTAGGCCACCAAAAGGACCGACTAACCAAGTCTCTGGTACCAAAAATTCCGGGATGCCCAGCCAATGCGGAACAATGAATCTCAGACATCACACTCTTTTTCCACTGGTCCGGGACAAACAATTTTCCAACAGGGCAGCGCTCGGGCCTATCCTCCTGACACCCCTCCAGAGCAAGTCTCAAATTGGGCGAGATGGCGGAAAGAACTACACCCTCTTTCAAAATAACAGAAGGGTCAGATAACTCAGGAGAGTCCGCAAGGAAACTCCTCGAGAGAGCATCCGCCTTAACATTCTTAGTGCCAGGAAGAAAGGAAACCACAAAATTAAAACGTGTGAAAAACAAGGCCCACCTGGCCTGTCTAGGATTGAGTCGCTTGGCAGATTCCAGATAGACCAGATTCTTATGGTCCGTAAGGACCACCACCTGATGTTTGGCTCCCTCCAGCCAATGTCTCCACTCTTCAAAAGCCCACTTCATGGCCAATAACTCCCGATTACCCACGTCATAATTACGTTCAGTAGGAGAAAATTTTCGAGAGAAAAAGGCACAAGGGTTACTTTTAGAGGTCTCTGGATCTTTTTGGGACAAAACGGCACCTGCCCCAATTTCAGAGGCATCAACCTCCACCTGAAATGGCAGAGAAACATCAGGCTGCCGTAGAACAGGAGCAGAAGTGAATCTTTGCTTAAGTTCCTGAAATGGAGAGACTGCCTCAGGAGGCCAATTCACCACATCAGAACCCTTTTTGGTCAAATCAGTTAATGGTTTAACAATAACCGAGAAATTACCAATAAATTTACGATAAAAATTGGCAAAACCCAAAAATCTTTGAAGAGCCTTTAATGAAGTAGGTTGGACCCAATCACAGATGGCCTGAACCTTGACCGGGTCCATTTCAATAACAGATGGGGACAAAATGAATCCCAGAAATGAGATCCTCTGTACGCCAAAAAGACACTTTGATCCCTTCACATACAGAGCATTCTCTCTCAAAATCTGGAATACAGTTCGAACATGTTTCACATGAGAGTCCCAGTCATTAGAAAAAATCAAGATATCATCCAAATAAACAATCAGAAATTTGTCCACAAAATCCCTGAAAATGTCATTCATGAAGGACTGGAAGACAGAAGGAGCATTAGTGAGCCCAAAGGGCATCACTAGGTACTCAAAATGACCTTCAGGGGTATTGAATGCCGTCTTCCATTCATCCCCGTGCTTAATGCGAATAAGGTTATACGCCCCCCTGAGGTCAAGCTTGGTAAACCAAGTAGCGTTTTTCACACTGGAAAACAGGTCAGAAATCAAGGGTAACGGGTATTGATATTTCACAGTAATATTGTTCAAAAGACGATAATCAATACACGGCCTTAATGAACCATCCTTTTTGGCCACAAAGAAAAAACCGGCACCCAAGGGTGAAGAGGATGGTCTGATATGACCCTTCTCCAATGATTCCTTGATATAAGACCGCATAGCGTCATGTTCAGGCACAGACAAGTTAAAAAGGCGACCTTTAGGGAATTTACTACCCGGCACTAATTCAATAGCGCAGTCATAGCTCCTATGGGGAGGCAAGGATGCAGATTTACTTTCGCTAAACACATCAGAAAAATCAATCAAAAAGTCAGGAACATCCTGAGCCTGGGGGAGGCAGAAAAAACAGGAGTGTTGGTATTAACACATTGGCAGCCCCAACTGGTTACAGACACAGATTTCCAATCCAAAACAGGATTATGAGACTGTAACCAAGGGAAACCCAGTACGACAATATCATGCAGATTATACAGAACCAAAAATTTGCAGCACTCCTGGTGATCAGGTTCAACCCTCATTATCACCTGAGTAGAGAACTGAGGTTTATTCTCAGCCAAAGGGGTAGAATCGATCCCCAGTAGGGGAATAGACTTTTGTAGGGGTATCAAGGGAAACCCACAACGTTTAGCAAAATCATAATCCATCAGGTTAATAGCTGCTCCAGAATCAACGAAAGCCTGAGCAGAAAATGAGGACAGAGAGCATATCAGAGTAACAGTTAATAAAAACTTAGTCTGAACACTACCCAAGACAACTGAGCGTGCAAAACGTCTTCCCCGCTTAGGGCAGACTGAAATAGCATGAAAGGCATCACCACAGTAGAAACATAACCCATTGCGCTTTCGAAACTCATGACGCTGTGCCCCAGACACCACTCTATCACACTGCATGGATTCAGAAGCAGGTTCACAAGGCAACACTATTCCACGCATACTTCTCCGCTCACGCAAACGTCTGTCAATTTGAATCGCTAATGACATAGAATCATTGAGACCAGAGGGACAGGGAATCCCACCATAACATCCTTTACATTATCTGACAGACCCTTCCGGAAAAGGGCCGCCAAAGCGTCGTCATTCCACTTGGTCAGGACTGCCCACCTACGGAATCTCTGACAGTATAACTCAGCGTCATCAAGCCCCTGATTTAATGCCAACAAGGCTTTTTCAGCTTGATCAGTGACATTAGGCTTATCGTACAATAACCCCAAAGCCTGAAAAAATGTATCAACATCACTCAAAACAGGATCCCCGGGTGTCAGGGAAAAAGCCCAATCCTGAGGATCGCCGCGCAGGAGAGAGATGACAATTTGAACCTGCTGCGCTGCGTTCCCTGAGGACTTAGATTTTAAGGCAAAAAACAATTTACAATTATTTTTGAAATTCTGAAACTTAGCTCGATCCCCTAAAAACAAATCTGGCATGGGGATCCTAGGTTCCACAACAGGCAACCCAGCAAGATATGCAGCAATACTCTGAACCTCAGTGGCAAGCTGATCCACACGGCCAGACAACTGTGCAAACTCCATTGAGAGAAAAGATCCTCCCCAGCACCCAGAGATACAGAGGGGAAAAAAAAAAAAAAATGCAACAAACAGAAAAATATCTCTGACAACTCTGACAACCGTTTTTTCTTTCACAATATTTTTCCCTTCTGTGAGTACCATACAATATTAAATTTTTGGCCGGTGATACTGTTATGTTTCGGTAACTGAGGAGTGCAGGTAAAAAGGCAATACACCAGAGCAGTTGGAATCTATGAGATTGCAGTACCCTGACTAACCACCACAACTAGAGGCAGCCGTGGAGCGTTCCTACGTTGGTCCTAGACGCCTCGTCACAGCCTGAGAAACTAGCTACACCTAAAGATAGAAATAGGAAAGCTATCTGCCCCGGAGCAGAACACCAAAGATAATAGAAAGCCCCCAAACAAGTAATGGCGGTTAGACAAGAAGAAATACTGACACAGACAGAAAATAGTATGAGCAAACGCTGGGGCCCAAACTAACTAAATAGAAAAGGATAGGAAGGGTACATACTGCAATCCCAGAAAACCCTGAAAAGCACCAACTCTACTAATTTCAAAAACACCTGAGATCACACGACCTCTACCACCTAAATTAGCTCTCTGGTGTAACAAAATCAAAACAGCAGCCACTGAAAAAACTGTAAAAAGCAAAAGTACAAACATCAGTGGCTGAACTAAACTGAGAGGGCAAAAGCCCCCAGAGAGGACCCTGAAGGCCCCCACAGAAGTGCAGGACAAAATGCAAAAATCAAGCACAAAAACAGAAAGAAGAAAATGTCTTATCTGATAGCAGGAGATGCAGACACGACACAGCAGGCTACAAGGGAAACAGGATTCAAGGATTGAGACCAGAACAATTGATCACCGGCAACCCTGATGGGAAGGTGACTCCCTTATATAAGACCAGTCAGTAACACCTGACTCCCAATCCTCACAATCTCCACTGGACAGACCAGCACCGCTTGTAACCACCAGAGGGAGCCTCTGCTCAGAACTCATCTCAAGCCCATTCACAACATTTAACATTTTACATCAAATTTCAGCAAAATAAAAATTTTCTTCCAGGAAGATGACGTGGAGGGCTGTGGTACAGAGCACGAGGATTTGAGGATGGCAGAGGTACCGGGGGGCTCAGTGGAGGCCATTTCTCTCCACTCTGGTATGCTACATCATATCAGAGGAGAGAGAAATGTATGGAAAACCAGACTTTTTTTTTTGGTGAAAGCCGTTATTCGGCGAATAACGGCGATCACGTGACAGGGGACGTTAAAAACCGACTCAAATCATGTTCTCCGGGATCTCAACTACTGGAGGTGGATGAGACCCCAGAGATTTTCCGACGCTGGGGGCGCTATACACGTTTCTCAGTGACATTAAAAAGCTTCGCTGAGTAATAAAGTCTCTTAACTGCCACCATTAAAAGGGTTAATATCAGATATTTAGAGGATCTTGGGTTCTCCTCAGACTGACCCCCCTCTTTAAACATCCGTATATGATTAGATGGAAGTCTCTCCTGGGAAGAACGGTGTCTCCTCAATGCTTGAAGAATATATTGGAAAAGGCGGCCAAATCCTCTATCTGCACCCTTTATAAGGAAAACCGATACAAAATTTTGATGTTTTGGTATCACACTCCAGAGCTCCTTCATCGATTCCACCACCAGCTCCGAAATATTTGCTGGTGGTGTTGCTTAGCACCGGGTTCTCAGTTCCACATTTTCTGGTCTTGCCCTGGGCTGGCTGGATTTTGGGAAAAGGTGAGAATTTTAATACAAAAGGTTCTATATGTGGAGGTTGAGCTGGACCCTGCTATATACCGTATTTTTCGGACTATAAGACGCTCCGGACCATAAGACGCACTCAAAATTTTCTAAAGGAAAATAAGGAAAAAAAATTAATGTGTCAAATGGGGGTCCGTCTTATAGTCCAAATTCAGCTTACCCAGGGAGGATCAGCAGCGCTGGTGGAGCGGGGTCACAGGGGGTGTTTGGTCGTCCGGCGATATGACTACCATCCCAGGCTGGTGCGGTGGCCCCCGGGAAATCCATTGCCGAGATCTCAATCTGAGCATGCGCCGCCCTTGGCGGCCAATTTGCCAGAGGCCACCGCATCGCAGCAATGGAGATGCGGGGCCTCTGGTCTTTCACAAGATGCCGGCGGAGCCCCCCTGCACCACAGAGCACCACTACTGAACCAGCTGCACCAGCCTGGAAAGGGAGTGTGATCATCGCCCGGCAGCATCGGACCGGGACCACCGCAGATTCGCCCGACTCCTGCTGCCACCACAGTATTTGTAAGTATATTCCAACTATAAGACGCACCCCCATTTTCCCCAAAAAAATTTTGGGAAAAAAGTGCGTCTTAAAGTCCGAAAAATACGGTCCCTACTAAATGTTTTCTCTAGAGGGAAAGGGGAGGAATTTGACCAGACTGCTGTTACATCTGTTGGCTGCAGCTAGATGTTTGATTGCCCTTCATTGGAGACAGACTACTCCCCCATCTTATCAGAAAGTTTTGGATAGAATAGCTGACATCCGCAGGATGGAGCACATGATAGCTTTATTGAATGCGAGTTTGGACAGATTTGATACTGTCTAGGCTCCCTAGGACTAGTTTAGGGTCCAAAACAGTTAGGAGCATGTTGGTTTTTGAACAAGTTTCTTATTTCCTTCCCTTTGTGTTTATCTCCTCTTACTTAGTATTGTGGTTTTATAAGAATTATAATAGGTGTATAGGGGTGGAGTAATCTTAACTTGGCATCATTTAGAACTGCTGTTGGACTTTGTCTTTTTCTGTTCTATTGCACAATATGTTTTGATGCCAATAGGTAGAAACATTTTCCAAGAGTTCATTCTAATTGTACTCCATTTTGTCTTATTTCTGATTGTAAAATTTTATCAAATTTAATAAAAATTATAGTTATTAAAAAAACAAAGAGTGACAGCCAGTTCACCATTGCATTAAACTAAGCCCACTGTCAATCTACATGATGTTGGCAATGATGACCCACTAATAGAGCGGAAGAGAAGAAGCTGCTGAGTCAACATGACATCACTGGAGAATCGCTGTGAGGACACGTCAGTGATCACTCTGAGCCTGCAGAGGTCACCGCAAGGCTGCACAGGGAAGTAGTTAA
Organism: Oophaga sylvatica; assembly: GCA_033576555.1. Classification (NCBI taxonomy): domain Eukaryota; kingdom Metazoa; phylum Chordata; class Amphibia; order Anura; family Dendrobatidae; genus Oophaga; species Oophaga sylvatica. Next base: position 519,780,125 of record JARQOD010000004.1, read on the forward strand.
CAAGTATCTGCTGGTAAGTTCTTACCCCATAAGGAAAAAAAGGCCCAGATAACCATTTAAGAAGGGAATTACTGTATATTTTTCAAAATTGAATATGGCCTGACATTTCGACATAGCATAAACGTAGAAGAAAAATATTTCAAAGGCTACGTTCCCTCTATGAGCTTTTGGTAAAGCCCCCGTCACACAAAGCGAGATCGCTGAAGCGGCACCGATTTTGTGACGCAACAGGGACCTACCCAGTGATCTCGCTTAGTGTGACACTCAGCGACAACCAGCCCCCCTGCTGGGTATCGCTGGATGTCGTTGAATGTCCTGGACCAATTTTTCATTGTTGGTCTCCCGCTGGCCAGCGCGCATCGCTGCGTGTGACAGAAGGAGACCCAACGATTAGCGAGCTGGTATCCAATGTACATATCGGGTAACTAAGCACCGTGCGGTGCCTAGTTACCCGATATGTACCCTGGATACCGGCTCCCAGCTTCTGCTGTAAAGCGCTGAGAGACGGTATCTAGGGTACATATCGTGTAACTAGGTGCCGCGCGGCGCTTAGTTACCCACTGTTTACACTGGATACCAGCGTGCTCGCTGGTCCTGATCGCTGGTGAGTCTGCCCATGTGACAGCTCACCAGCGATCAGCTAACGATGTCCCAGCGATCCCATCCACGTCGTATCGTTGGTGGTATCGCTGGGACATTGAAGAGTGTGACGGGACCCTAAGTTTTTGATGTTGCAGATTTTCTGCACCTATTATGTAAATTAGGTTACTTGCGTTTTTTTCATTGCATTTTTGTGTACGTCTTTAACATGCGTTTTTTATCCTGCTTTTAATTCTGCAGATTTCTCTCGTTGGTATGTCATGTTTTAAACAAAGCTGCTTTGTTTTTGACACTTCCTAGTATAGTATTTGACTTTGTCAAAACTATATTGATACAGTCAAAGTCGGACAGGGGTGTCTGGGGACCACAGGGAGAATGGACTCTAGGAACTCAACCTACAGCTATATGCAAGTATCTGTTAGCCGTTATCCCCGTTATAGTGGAACATTGACTATAAAACATAGGAGGCTCCTGCGCATATACTGTGCGTACACTGTATAACTGGGATGTACAATTACTTGGTGAAAACAAATTATCACCGATCCGCAAGTTAACCCCTTAATCCCATCCGACGTACTATTCCGTCCATGTGACCCTGGACCTAATTCCCATGGACAGAATAGTACGTCACATGCGATCAGCTGCGCTCCTGGGAGGAGCGCAGCTGATCGCGGCCGGGTGTCAGCTGATTATCACAGCTGACACCCGGCACTATGTGCCAGGAGCTGTCATGGACAAATCACAAACATGATCGCGGTGTACCGCGGGCACAGGGTAGCATCGCACAGGGAGGGGGCTCCCTGCGTGCTTCCTAAGACCCTCAGAACAGCACGATGTGATCGCGCTGTTCTGAGGCCTTCCTCCCTGCAAGACCCCGGATCCAAGATGGCCGCGGGATCCTGCAGGGAGGCAGCTTCCTCAGTGCCTGCTGAGAACAGGCGCTGAGAAAGCCTGCAGCAGTGCCTGTGAGATCACTGGTCTCACAGAGTGCTGTGCACACTGTCAGACCAGCGATCTGACTTTATACAGTGATGTCCCACCCTGGGACAAAGTAAAAAAGTAAAAAAAATAAAAATCACATGTGTAAAAAAAATTCCAAAATAAAGGAAAAAAAAATATTCCCAATAAATTCATTTCTTCATGTAAATAAAAAAAAACAAAACAATAAAAGTACACATATTTTGTATCGCCGCGTCTGTAACGACAAACAAAAAACAAAGCAAAAAAATCAATGCTTTATCATCATACCGCCGAACAAAAAGTGGAATAACACGCGATCAAAAAGACCGATATAAATAAACATGGTACCGCTGAAAACGTCATCTTGTCCCGCAAAAAATGAGCTGCCATACAGCATCATCAGCGAAAAAATAAAAAAGTTATAGCTCGCAGACTAAAACAATGCAAAAATAATTATTTTTTATATAAAATTGTTTTTATTGTATAAAAGTGCCAAAACATAAAAAAATTATATAAATGAGGTATCGCCATAATCATACTAACCCGAAGAATAAAACTGCTTTATCAATTTTACCACACGCGGAACAGTATAAACGCCTCCCCCAAAGAAATTCATGAATTGCTGATTTTTGTTCATTCTAACCTCCCAAAAATTGAAATAAAAAGCGATCAAAAAATGTCACGTGCTCAGGAATGGTACCAATAAAAACATCAACTCGTACCGCAAAAAATAAGATCTCACATGACTCTGTGTGCCAAAATATGGAAAAATTATAGCTCTCAAAATGTGATGCAAAAACTATTTTTTGCAATAAAAAGCATCTTTTAGCGTGACAGCTGCCAATCATAAAAACCCGCTAAAGATTGTAAATCAAACCCCCCTTTATCACTCCCTTAGTTTGGGAAAAAAATAAAATTAAAAAATGTATTTATTTCCATTTTCCCATTAGGGTTAGGGTTGCGGCTAAAGTTAGGGTTAGGGTTGGGATTAGGGTTAGGGGTGTGTTAGGGTTAGGTTTGTGGTTAGGGTTATGGTTAGGGTTGGGACTAGGGTTAGGGGTGTGTTGGGGTTAGGGTTGGAGTTAGAATTGGGGGTTTCCACTGTTTAGGCACATCAGGGGCTCTACAAATATGACATGGTGTCTGATCTCAATTCCAGGAAATTCTGCGTTGAAAAAGTCAAACGGTGCTCCTTCACTTCTGAGCTCTGCCATGCGCCCAAACAGTAGTTTACCCCCACATATGGGGTATCAGCGTACTCAGGACAAATTGCACAATAACTCTTGGGGTCCAATTTCTTCTGTTACCCTTGGGAAAATAAAAAATTGGGGGCGAAAATATCATTTTTGTAAAAAAAAAATGATTTTTTAGTTTTACGGCTGTACGTTATAAACTTCTGTGAAGCACTCCGGGTTCAAAGTGCTCACCACACATCTAAATAAGTTCTTTGGGGGGTCTATTTTCCAAAATTGGGTCACTTGTGGGGGGTTTCCACTGTTTAGGCACATCAGGGGCTCTCCAAACGCGACATGACGCCCGCAGACCATTCCATCAAAGTCTGCAATCCAAAACATCACTACTTCCCTTCCGAGCCCTGACGTGTGCCCATACAGTAGTTTTCTCCCACATATTGGGTATCAGCGTACTCAGGACAAATTGGACAACAACTTTTGTGGTTCAATTTCTCCTGTTACCTTTAGGAAAATAAAAAGTTGGGGACTAAAAGATCATGTTTGTGGAAAAAATATGATTTTTTTATTTTCATGCTCAGGCGTTACAAACTTTAGTGAAACACCTGGGGGTTCAAAGTTCTCACCACACATCTAGATAAGTTCCTTGAGGGGTCTAGGTTCCAAAATGGTGTCATTTGTGGGGGGTTTCCACTGTTTAGGCACATCAGGAGCTCTCCAAACACGACATGGCGTCCAGCCAATTCTGCATTGAAAAAGTCAAATCGCGCTCCTTCCCTTCTGAGCTCTGCCATGGGGTATCAGCGTACTCAGGACAAATTGCACAATAACTTTTGGGGTCTTGTTACCCTTGGGAAAATAAAAATTGGGGTGAAAAGATCATTTTTGTGGAAAAAAATATGATTTTTTAATTTTACGGCTCTACGTTATAAACTTGTGTGAAGCACTTGGGGGTTCAAATTGCTCACCACAGATCTAGATAAGTTCCTTAGGGGGTCTAGTTTCCAAAATGGGGTCACTTGTGGGGGGTTTCCACTGTTTAGGCACATCAGGGGCTTTCCAAATGCGACATGGTGTCCAATCTTAATTCCAGCCAATTTTGGTTGGAAAAAGTCAAATGGTGCTCCTTCCATTCCGAGCTCTGCCGTGCACCCAAACAGTGGTTCCTCCCACATATGGGGTATCAGCGTACTCAGGACAAATTGGACAACAAGTTTTGTGGTCCAATTTCTCCTGTTACCCTTGGAAAAAAAAATTTGTGACTAAAAGATAATGTTTGTGGAAAAAAATATGATTTTTTAATTTTACGGCTCTACGTTATAAACTTGTGTGAAGCACTTGGGGGTTCAAAGTGCTCACCACAGATCTAGATAAGTTCCTTAGGGGGTCTAGTTTCCAAAATGTGGTCACTTGTGAGGCGTTTCCTCTGTTTAGGCACATCTGGGGCACTGCAAACGGAACATGACCCCCATCAACGTCTGCATTCCAAAACGTTATTACTTCCTTTCCAAGCCCTGCAGTACGCCCAAACAGTCCTCCCCCCCACATATGGGGTATCAGCGTACTCAGGACAAATTGGACAACAACTTTTGGGGTCCAATTTCCTTGGGAAAAATCAAAAATTTGGGACTAAAAAAATCTTTTTTGTGGAATTGTTTTTTTTTTCACACCCAGGCATTATAAACTTTTGTGAAACACTTGGGGGTTCAAAGTGCTCACAACAGATCTAGATAAGTTCCATAGGGGGTCTAGTTTCCAAAATGGTGTCACTTGTGGGGGGTTTCCACTGTTTAGGCACATCAGGGGCTCTCCAAACGCGACATGGCATCCAATCTCAATTCCAGCCAATTTTGGTGTGAAAAAGTCAAACGGCGCTCCTTCCCTGACGAGCTCTGCCATGTGCCCAAACAGTGGTTTTCCCCCACATATGGGGTATTGGCGTACTCAGGAGAAATTGCACAACAACTTTATCTGTCCATTTTCTCCTTTTACCCTTGTGAAAATAAAAAAAGTTTGTAAAAGATAATTTTTGTGACTAAAAAGTTAAATGTTCATTTTTTCCTTCCATGTTGCTTCAGCTCCTGTGAAGCACCTGAAGGGTTAATAAACTTCTTGAATGTGGTTTTGAGTACCTTGAAGGGTGCAGTTTTTAGAATGGTGTCACTTTTGGGTATTTTCTGCCATATAGACCCATCAAAGTGACTTCAAATGTGAGGTGGTCCCTAAAAAAAATGGCTTTGTAAATTTTGTTGTAAAAATGAGAAATTGCTGGTCAACTTTTAACCCTTATAATTTCCTAACAAAAAAAAAAATTTGGTCCCAAAATTGTGCTGATGTAAAGTAGACATGTGGGAAATGTTATTTATTAATTATTTTGTGTGACATATTTCTCTGTTTTAAGGGAATAAAAATTCAAAGTTTGAAAATTGCAAAATTTTCACCATATTTGCGTTTTTTTCAAAAATAAATGCAAGTTATAGCGAAGAAATTTTACCACTAACGTGAAGTACAATATGTCACGAGAAAACATTCTCAGAATCGCGAAGATCCGTTAAAGCGTTCCAGAGTTATAACCTCATAAAGAGACAGTGGTCAGAATTGTAAAAATTGGCCCGGTCATTAACGTGCAAACCACCCTTGGGGGTGAAGAGGTTAAATAGGTGATAGCTTATTGATCGGTGGAATCCAACCATTGAAAACTGCATTGATTGGAAGAATGGGGAACTTTTATCCCTCACGGAACTTTTTCCCAGATTTTATCCCCATTTTAAAATGGAGTGGCAGGTAGGATGGGGGCTTCCAGAAAAAGCCAAGGGCATCCCATTATACACAGGAGCTATGTATATAGCATCAATGTACAGGTAATACAGGAATCACCAGTTACATTATACACAGGAGCTCTGTATATTGTATAGAGTGTACAGGTAATACAGGGATCACCAGTTACATTATACACAGGAGATCTGTATACATGGGCATACCCACCGTGGGGCAGGGGGGGCAGCTGCCCCCCCCCCTAGAAGCAGAGGGGCGCACAGTGAAAGAACCGGCCCCGCCGACAATGAACTGACAGTTCATTGCCGGCGGGCGGCGGGCCCTTTAATCGCGGCGGGCGGAATGTGCAGAGTGAGGAAGGCCTTGCGGCCTTCCATATACAGCACAGGCGACGTGATCGTCATCACGCTGCCTGCGCGCCCTGATGACGTCACGCCGCCTGTGCCAGGAGAAGACGGAGTCCAGAGCTTCTTCAGAGCTGCGGGGGAGATAGGTGAGTACTGGTATTTTTTTTTTTTAACGCCGGGCCCGGCCTATGGGGGATTCTGCTGGCTATGGGGGATTCTGCTGGCTATGGGGGATTCTACTGCCTATTGGGGCCTATGCTGCTTATGGGGGATTATGCTGCCTATGGGGGATTATGCTGGCTATGGGGGATTATGCTGCCTATGGGGGATTATGCTGGCTATGGGGGATTCTGCTGGCTATGGGGGATTCTGCTGGCTATGGGGGATTCTGCTGGCTATGGGGGATTATGCTGCCTATTGGGGCCTATGCTGCTTAAGGGGAATTATGCTGCCTATGGCGGATTATGCTGCCTATCGGGGCCTATGCTGCTTAAGGGGGATTATGCTGCCTATGGCGGATTATGCTGGCTATGGGGGATTATGCTGGCTATGGGGGATTCTGCTGGCTATGGGGGATTATGCTGCCTATGGGGGACTATGCTGCCTATGGGGGATTATGCTGGCTATGGGGGATTATGCTGCCTATGGGGGATTATGCTGGCTATGGGGGATTCTGCTGGCTATGGGGATTATGCTGGCTATGGGGGATTATGCTGCCTATTGGGGCCTATGCTGCTTAAGGGGAATTATGCTGCCTATGGCGGATTATGCTGCCTATTGGGGCCTATGCTGCTTAAGGGGGATTATGCTGCCTATGGGGGATTATGCTGGCTATTGGGGATTATGCTGGCTATGGGGGATTATGCTGCCTATTGGGGACTATGCTGCTTATGGGGGATTATGCTGGCTATTGGGGATTATGCTGCCTATTGGGGCCTATGCTGCTTATTGGGGATTATGCTGCCTATGGGGATTATGCTGGCTATGGGGGATTATGCTGGCTATGGGGGATTCTGCTGGCTATGGGGGATTCTGCTGGCTATGGGGGATTCTGCTGCCTAAGGGGATTATGCTGCCTATGGCGGATTATGCTGGCTATGGGGGATTATGCTGGCTATGGGGGATTATGCTGCCTATGGGGGACTATGCTGCCAATGGGGGATTATGCTGGCTATTGGGGATTATGCTGCCTATTGGGCCTATGCTGCTTATGGGGGATTATGCTGCCTATGGGGATTATGCTGGCTATGGGGGATTATGCTGGCTATGGGGATTCTGCTGGCTATGGGGGATTCTGCTGCCTATTGGGGCCTATGCTGCTTATGGGGGATTATGCTGCCTATGGGGATTATGCTGGCTATTGGGGATTATGTTGGCTATGGGGGATTATGCTGCCTATGGGGGACTATGCTGCTTATGGGGATTATGCTGGCTATGGGGATTATGCTGCCTATGGGGGATTATGCTGCCTATGCGGGATTATGCTGGCTATGGGGGACTATGCTGCCTATGGGGGATTCTGCTGGCTATGGGGGATTATGCTGCCTATTGGGGACTATGCTGCTTATGGTGGATTATGCTGGCTATGGGGGATTATGCTGCCTATTGGGGATTATGCTGCCTATGGGGGATTATGCTGGCTATGGGGGACTATGCTGCCTATGGGGATTAATGCTGCCTATGGAGGATTATGCTGGCTATGGGGGATTATGCTGCATATTGGGGACTATTATGCTGCCTATGGGGAATTATGCTGCCTATGGGGGATTATGCTGCCTATTGAGGATTACTATGCTGCCTATGGGGGATTATGCTGCCTATGGGGGACTATGCTGCCTACTGGGGACTACTACGATACGATACGATACACTTTATTGATCCTGGGGGGAAATTACTATTATGCCTATTGGGGACTATTCAGCCTATTGGGACATTTATCTGCCTATTGAGGACATATGCTGCGTATTGGGGACCTATGCTGCCTATTGGGAGGACATTTACCTGCCTATTGGGACATTTACCTGCCTATTGGGGACCTATGCTGCCTATTGGGACATTTACCTGCCTATTGGGGACCTATGCTGCCTATTGGGGACTATGCTGCGTATTGGGGACCTATGCAGCCTATTGGGGACCTATGCTGTCTATTGAGGACATATGCTGCCTATTGGGGACTATGCTGCCTATTGGGGACCTATGCTGCCTATTGGGACATTTACCTGCCTATTGGGGACCAATGCTGCCAATTGGAGACATTTACCTGCCTATTAGGGACTCTCGCACCACACCAGTCTGAGCCTGAGCTAAAAGCGGAGTTGCGCCAATATGTGCACTGATGAGGATGAAATGATATGGATTGGCAAGGCTGCAGTGATGGGCAGTGCAGGCTGTATGTCTCTGTGTGGGCAGTTTTATTGCTGGTATATTGTTTTTGTAGCGCTGTATATATATTGGTATTTTACTAATAGCAATTTGGAATCCCTAGGAAATAATGATATCAAGAAAGAGAAAAATTGCTTCACTTGTGACAAATATGGAACCGAACATTGACCATCTCATTAGCAGGCCCGTAGTTCCCACTGAAATACCAGTAAGTTTGTTGATTTTTAACTTTACTTGTTCTTTATTTTAAGTATTGTATTTGTTCCTGGGTTTTTTTTTTTTACTTTAAAATAAGAGTGTAGTATATTGTGTATACAGGGTCATACACATCGTGTGCGGTATATAGAGTGTAGTATATGGTGTATACAGGGTCATACACATCGTGTGCGGTATATAGAGTGTATATACATGCTGTATTATACTTTTCATATACAGGTTATAATGCCTCTTATTCTTTGTATAGAGGTGAGTGTGCCATGTATAATATATGGTATATACAGCGTAGTGTCGCATACACTGCTGTATTATACAATATACAACAGTTCTACTGCTCCATACCTAATATGCAGGATAATGTACAGTGTATATGATGTAACCTGTATAAGATGCGACATTGGCTTGCCCCCCCCCCCTAGTTTTGATCCTGGGTACGCCCATGTCTGTATATAATGTCAGTGTACAGGTAATACAATGACATAATACACAGGATCTCTGTTTATAGTGTCAGTGTACAGGTATTAGAGGGATCACGAGTGACATTATACATAGAAGCTCTGTATATAGTGTCAGTGTACAGGTAATACAGTGATCACTGTGACATTGCACACAGGAGCTCTGTAGTGCATAATATGTAGGTAATACAGGGATCACTGGTGACATTATACACAGGAGCTCTGTATATAGTGTACAGGTAATGCAGTAATCACCAGTGACATTATACACAGAAGCTCTGCATATAGTGTCTGTACAGGTAATACTGTGACCACCAGTGACATTATACACAGAGCTCTGAACATAGTATACAATGTCTAGTGTAAGTGTTCAAGTAACATACTGACTCGCCAGTGACATCTGTAGTTGAAGTTCATCTTCGCTTTTCTTCTTCATCCGGTGCAGACCGCCATCACTTCTTCCCGTTAGGACTCAACTCTGCAGAAAATAAGACAGTTATCTATAGCTGATCAGTTCTAGAGAACATTCCCCACTTTTTCCCTGACTTCTACACTACATCAGATTAAGAAAAAAAGTGACATAGTGCCACCCTGCACAGTAACAGGATCCCTATTTTTATTCCCACTCATAAAAGATAGTATCCTCAAAAGTCAAATAAATTACAGCAGCAATAATGTCATTGGTGATTACTGCATTACCTGTACACTATGTACAGAGTTCCTGTATATAATGTCACTGGTGGTAATAACAGTGTTAGTATTGTGGTTTGTAATGTGGTGGTAATTTGTGGTCTGGTCACGGTGTGGGAGTATTTCCCCTTGTATGTGGTATTATTTCATCCCTATATGCTGGTAATATGTCATGTTATTCGGTGACTATGTGGTCTGGTCATGGTGTGGCTGTATTTGTTCCTTGTATGTGGTATTATTCGGTCACTATGTAGTGCTAATATGTGGTCTGGTCATGGTGTGGCTGTATTTTTCCTTGTATGTGGTATTATTCGGTGACTATGAGGTCTGGTCATGGTGTGGCTGTATTTGTTCCTTGTATGTGGTATTATTTGGTCACTATGTAGTGGTAATATGTGGTCTGGTCATGGTGTGGCTGTATTTGTCCCTTGCATGTTGTATTATTTGGTCACTATGTAGTGGTAATATGTGGTCTGGTCATGGTGTGGCTGTATTTTTTCTTTGTATGTGGTATTATTCGGTCACTATGTGGTGGTAATATGTGGTCTGGTCATGTATGGTGGTATTCTCTGTATGTGGTATTATTGGTCTTGGTATAGTGCAGTGTTTCCCAAACTCCAGACCTCACGGCCCCCACGGGTCATGTTTTCAGGATTTCCATAGTGTTGCAAAGGTGAGAGAATTCCTGATGCCTTGATGATACTTCCACCATCTGCGCAATACAAAGGAAATCCTGAAAACATGACCCGTGGGGGCCGCGAGGACTGGAGTTTGGGAAACACTGGTATAGTGGATTGTTTTGTGTATGGCAGTCATTTGTTCTCTCTGATATTAATTAGGAGAAGATTATTTCCATTAGAGATTAACCCCTTTCTGCCATCTGACACTCACGGAGGGTGCGCGGCCGATCACGGCCGGGTGGCAGCTGATTCTCACAGCTGACACCCAGCACTAGGTGCCAGGAGCGGTTACAGACCGCTCCCGGAACTCTTACCCCCGGAATACTGTGATCAAACAAGATCGCAGCATTCCGGGAGCCGGCACAGGGGCTGACATCCCCTCTGCCTTTTGATCAGAGACCCTGCGTCATGACGACATCCGGCTCACCAGAGCTATTTAAAGGGAACCTGTCACCTTTTTCGGATATAAGATGCGGCCACCGCCTGAAGGGGCTTATCTACAGCATTCTGGAATGCTGTAGATAAGCCCCCAATATAACCTGAAAGATAAGAAAAACAAGTTATATTATACTCACTCGGGGGCGGTCCACAGGGCCGCCATCAGGGCATGAGAACCCTTACCAATGTATGGGGCCCGGTCATTAGGGGGGGCCCGCCGCCCGAGCACGCAGCTCCGCACTCGGGCCCGGGGCCCCCCAACATTTTAAGGTTCCCCTGCACCTCAAGGGGCCCCAGCTAGCGGCACATCACACAGCCACTATGGGGACCCCTGTGTGGCAGGGAGGCCCGCCTGCCCCCAGCGCCGACTCCCCCCCCCGCCGCTGCATTGAACTATACCTGCGTCCGCCGGTACAGTTCAAAGCGATGATGGAGGAGAGAGCGTCAGCTGATGTTCCCTCTCCCATCATTCCCTGCTCTGCCTCTGACACAGCGTGCTCACTGTGTGCCGGGCAGAGCAGGAGACAGGAGCTGGGAGCAGCGCTGGCATGAGGATGAGGTGAGGAGTGTTTTTTTTTTTATAAATCTGTCCTGCTGTGTGGACATTCCTGGGGGGGAGGAGAGATGAGGGCTGTAAAATGGGGGCCCTGCTATATACTATGGGGGCCCTGCTATATCCAATGTGGGCCCTGCAATATACAATGTGGGCCCTGCTATATACTATGTGGGCAGCACTCTATACTATATGGGCCCTGTTGTATACTATGTGGGCCCTGTTGTATACTATGTGGGCCCTGTTGTATACTATGTGGGCCCTGCTGTATACTATGTGGGCCCTGCTATATACTATGTGGGCCCTGCTGTATACTATGGGGGCCCTGCTGTATACTATGTGGGCCCTGCTATATACTATGTGGGCCCTGCTATATACTATGTGGGCCCTGCTGTACACTATGTGGGCCCTGCTGTATACTATGTGGGCCACGCTGTACACTATGTGGGCTGTGTTATATACTATGGGGGATATATTATATTTTATAGGGTGGCTGTTATATAATATATGTGGCTGTGTTATACTTTGTGGCTGTGTTATATACTATGGGGGCTACGTTATATTCCTTTGGGGAGGCAGGCTGTATGATATTCTATTTGGGGATACATTATATTCTATGGGGGGCTGTATTATATTTATTATATTCTATGAGGGGTGATTGCATCATACTCTATGAGGTGGCTACATTGTATTCTATGAGGGTCTAGATTATATTGTATGGGGGCTTCATTATACTTTATGAGGGGGCTACATTATATTCTATGGGGGCTGCATTATACTATATGAGTAGGGCTACATTGTATTTTATGGAGGGGCTACATTATACTATATAAGGGGGCTCAATTATATTCTATGGGGGTTTAGATTATACTCTGTGGGGTGGTTGCATTATACTCTGTGGGGTGGCTGCATTATGCTCTGTGGGGTGGCTGCATTATGCTCTATAGGGTGACTGCATTATACTATATGTGGGCTGCATTATACTGTATCGAGGACTATGGGGAATACATTATACCATATGAAGAACTATGGGGTGCATTATACTATGGGAAGTGAATTGTACTACATGGATGACTATGGCGGTGCATTATACTATATGGAGCACTATGAGGAGTGTATTATAGCTATATGGATGACTGAATGTATTTTAATATATTGAGGGCTATTAGGAGTGTATTATACTATATGGAGGACTATGGATACATTATATTATATGGAGGACTATGTGGTGTGCACTTTACAATATGGAGGACTGTGGTGCACATTATAATATATGGAGGACTATATGGTGTATTATACTAAACAAGCAAAATGCTGCATATTCATCGAGTGATTGGTGTTAGGCTAAGTGCACACGTTCAGGAATGTTTGCAGAATTTTCCTGAGCAAAACTGACTTTTTCCGCGGTAAACTTTCTAGGTCAATAATATAGCGGGAAAAAGGCTAGAATTCCGCAAAATTAATGAACATGTTGGTTCTTTTTCCGAGATGCGTTTTTTTCGCGGAAAAAACCGCACCATGTGCACAAAAATTGCGGACTTCATTCTAAATGATAGGATGCTTAATTCATGCGTTTTTGACGCGTTTTTTCTCGCGAAAAAACGCGAAAAAGATGCAAATAATCCTGAACGTGTGCACATAACCTGAATGTGTCATTGGTGAGGGCATGGTGCAGAAGTGAAGTTTTTCCATGAAAGGGCGGAGGGATTTTGGAAGGTTTGCGTGGTGGAGGAGGAGCTAGGGTGGATGCGGAACTGGGGGGTGGAGCCTGGGCGGAGTCTCAAGGGCGGCCCCATAAATTTTGCCAGTATGGGGCCCCGAAATTCCTAGCGGCAGCCCTGGCGGTCCAGTCCGATGGGCGTCACAGGTCCAATTTCTCCTGTTACCTTTGGGAAAATAAAAAAAAATTGGATCTAAAGTAAATTTTTTGTGAAAGAAAGTTAAATGTTAATTTTTTTTTTTTAAACATTCCAAAAATTCCTGTGAAGCACCAGAAAGGTTAATAAACATCTTGAATGTGGTTTTGAGCACCTTGAGGGGTGCAGTTTTGGGTATTTTCTATCATATAGATCCCCAAAGTTACTTCAAATGTGATGTGGTCACTAAAAAAAAAAAATGGTGTTGTAAAAAATGGTCTGTAATTTCCCCCCGGGATCAATAAAGTGTATCGTATCGTATCGTAAAATGAGAAATCACTGTTTAACTTTTAACCCTTATAACTTCCTAACAAAAAAAATTTTGCTTCCAAAATTGTGCTGATGTAAAGTAGACATGAGGGAAATGTTATTTATTAACTATTTTGTGTGATATATTTTTCTGTTTTAACGGCATCAAAATTCAAAGTTTGAAAAGTGCAAAATTTTCCAAATATTCGCCAAATTTCCGTTTTTTACACAAATAAACGCAAGTTATATCGAAGATATTTTACCACCAACGTGAAGTACAATATGTCACGAGAAAACAGTCTCAGAATCACCGGGATCCATGGAAGCGTTCCAGAGTTATCTATATATATAAAATTGAATGTGTGTATGTGTGTATCACCAACCAATCACGGAGTATCTTACATTTAACCAGAGCTGTTTAAAAGAAGCTGAGCTGTGATTGGTTGCTATGAGCAACAGTTTTCCTTGCAACCAATCCCTAAGAATTTTTCATTTCACCAGAGCTGTTTAATAGAAGCTGAGCTGTGATTGGTTGCTATGAGCAACAGTTTTCTCACTCCACGACAACACCTCAGCTGACACTGACCAGGTGGGAGAAATCTAGTATCCCCGGGAACATAAGCTCCCAGCCATTGTCTGCCCCCCAGACAGAAGCAGAGAGCAGATGGCAGAAATGAATCACCCGCTCCCGTGCCCATATCCCCATCACACATCCTCCATCCCATAGGCACATCTTCCCTCTTAAAGGGATCTCCAATATGGAAGTCAGGGCAAATCCATCCTGCGCTTTGGTTTTACCCTAGGCCTCTCTTAAAGGGATCTTCGGTATGGAAGTTAGGGCAATTCCACTAAGCTCTCTGATTCTGCCCCCAGGCCCCTCTTAAAGGGATCCCCGGTACGTAGGTGAGGGCAAATCCATGCTACGCTTTGGTACTGACCCCAGGCCTCTCTTAAAGGGATCATTGGTATGGAAGTTAGGGTAATTCCACTAAGCGCTCTGATTCTGACCCCAGGCCTCACCTAAAGGGATCATTGGTATGGAAGTCAGGGCAAAGCCATCCAGCGCTTTGGTTCTGATGCCAGGCCTCTCTTAAAGGGATCCCCGGTATGGAAGTTAGGACCATTCCACTCAGCGTTCTGATTCTGACCCCAGGCTCTCTTAAAGGGATCCCCGGTATGGAAGTCAGGGCAATTGCCTTCAAATGCTCTGGTACTGACCCCAGGCCTCTATTAAAGGGATCATTTGTATGGAAGGGAGGGCAAATCCACTCTGCGCTTTGGTACTGACCCCAGGCCTCTCTTAAAGGGATCTCCGGTTTGGAAGTTTAGGAACGTTGCACTCAGCGCTCTGGTTCTCACCCCAGGCCTCTATTAAAGGGATCCCCGGTATGGAAGTCAGGGCAAATCCATCCAGCGCTTTGGTACTGACCCCAGGCTTCTCTTAAAGGGATCCCAGTATGGAAGTTAGGACTCTGGTTCTGACCCCATTCCCCTCTTAAAGGGATCCCCAGTACGGAAGTGAGGGCAAATCCACTCTGCACTTTGGTTCTGACTCCAGGCCTCTCTTAAAGGGATCTCTGGTATGGAAGTTAGGGTAAATCCTTCAGCGCTCTGATTCTCACCCCAGGCTTCTATTAAAGGGATCATTGGTATGGAAGACAGGGCAAATACACTCAGCGCTCTGGTTCTGACGCCAGGCCTCTCTTAAAGGGATCCCCTGTATGGAAGTCAGGGACATTCCACTCAGCGCTCTGGTTCTGACCCCAGGCTGACGGGATGATGTGGGATTTTAGGGGCAGTAGTCCGGTGGCTCTGGCTGACGGGATGATGTGGGATATTAGGGGGAGTAGTCTGGTGGCTCTGGCTGATGGGATAATGTGGGATATTAGGGGTAGTAGTCCGGTGGTCTGGCTGACGGGATGATGTGGGATATTAGTAGTCCGGTGGCTCTGGTTGATGGGACGATGTGGGATATTAGGGGTAGTAGTCCGGTAGCTCTGGCTGACGGGATTGTGTGGGATATTATAGTGAATGTGGCTATGCGGAGTGGGCCGGGCTCTACACTCAGCTTTATATTTATAGATATAATCATTACAATTTGTTATAACTAACCGTAGTTAGTTACTATGCCCGGGCAGCGCCGGACTCTTCAGCTAGTTCCCTCATAAAGGGACAGTGGTCAGAATTGTAAAAATTGGCCTGGTCATTAACATGCAAATCACCCTCGAGGGTAAAGGGGTTAAAGGGGATCTGTCACCCCATTTTTGGAGTATGAGATGCGACCACCGCCATCAGGGGCTTATCTACAGCATTCTGTAATGCTGTAGATAAGCCCCCGATGTCACCTGAAAGTGAAGAAAAACGAGAGTACTGCAGTGCGCAGGCGCCGGGAAAGGTCAGAGAGGTCTGGCGCCTGCGCACTGCAGTACTCTGCTCTGCCCTCACCAGGGCAGATCAGTGCGCCTGCGCAGGAGCCGCGATGGGACGCAAAGAAGAGGCCGGCTTCGCTAGAAGATGGGAGGCGCCGAACCGGACTGCGACGCCCATCGGACCAGACCGGACGGCGGACTGCCCCTGGGTGAGTATAATCTAACTCGTTTTTCTTCACTTTCAGGTAACATCGGGGGGCTTATTTACAGCATTACAGAATGCTGTAAATAAGCCCCTGATGGCGGTGGTCGCATCTCATAGTCCAAAAATGGGGTGACAGATTCCCTTTAAATACTTGGCACACAGCGGCAGAGATGCAGTTACAGGTGTTCTCCTGTGAAAAAAAGTAATCATCTCTCCACAGGATAAGCGATAACGTATTGATTGATGGGGTCTGACTACTTACACCCAACCAGCAAAATGTGAAACTTTTCATACCCATTAGACTGGAGTGGCATGTACACCTCGACCACTGATCCATTCATTCTCTCAGTGGCTGCACTTGTTTTTTTCTGGAAGCCCCAAAGAGAATGAATGGAGCTGCGATCAGGCATCCTACCTACCACTCCATTTTAAAATGGGGATAAGTGTCCTGTCAGGGATAAAACTTCCTAATTCTTCCGATCGATGCAGTTTCTAATGGTCGGACCTAAGTGATCACCTATCCTGTAGAGCTCATGGATTAGTGATTTAACTTGTTTTAACCCAAGAACCCCAGTAATGTAAACTACCGTAATTATACATCCCAGTTATGTTGGCGCACAGTACATGTGCAGGAGCCGCCTGTGTTTTACAGTCGATGGTCCGCTATAATCAAGATAACGACTGACAGATATTTGCATATAGCTGTAGGGTTGGCCCCTAGGGTCCATGCTCCCTGTGGGTCCCAGATTAGTTGTTTAAATTTGGCTGTACTAGATCACGGGTACCATGTTGCATTTGCAGATTCCCACAGTAGAAAACTCCCACAGGAGATGCCAGTTTGGAAATTGTACCCCTTAAAGAATTCATCTACGGGTGCAGTGAGTATCTTAAATCCTAGGTTCTTCACAGAATTATATAATATTAGGCCATGAAAATTAAAAACCTGTAAGACGTCCGGGTTTCTTTTTAACCCCTTCACCCCAAGCCTATTTTCATCTTCCTAACCAGGCCAAATTTTACAATTCTGACCAGTGTCATTTTATGAGGTAATAACTCTGGAACAGATCCCACTGATTCTGACTGAGACTGTTTTTTCATGACATATTGTCCTTCATGATAGTGGTAATTTTTTTTACTTTGACTTGCGTTTCTTTGTGAACAAATCAGAAACTTGGCGAAAATTTCGCAATTTTCAAACTTTTAATTTTTATGCCCTTAAATCAGAGAGATATGTCACACAAACTAGCTAATAAATAACATTTCCCACGTGTCTACATTACATCAGCAACATATTTGAAACATCATTTTTTTTTTCGTTAGGCTGTTAGAAAGGTTAAAAGTGGACCATTGATTTCTAATGTTTACAACAAAATTTACAAAACTATTATTTTTAGGGACAACGTCACATTTGAAGGGACTTCGAGAGGCCTACCATATATGTCAGGAAAAAAACAAAAGTGACACCATTCTAAAAACTGCATCTCTCAAGGTGATCAAAATTACATTCACGAAGTTTACTAACAGGTGTTTCACGTGAACTGAAACAATGTGTAAGGAAAAAATGAAAATGTTACTTTTTTCACAAAATTTTACTTTAGAACCAATTTTTTTATTTTCACAAGGCTAACAGGAGAACGTGGACCTCAAAATTTTTTGTGCAATTTTTCCTGAGTATGCCCCACATGTGGGGGAAAACCACTGTTTGGGCTCGTGGCAGAGCTCGAAAGGGAAAGAGCGCCATTTGACTTTTTGAACTCAAAATTGTCTGGAATCGAGAGAGGACGCCATGTCACGTTTAGAGAGCTCCTGTTGTGCCTAAACAGTGGAAACCGCCCACGACTGACCCTATTTTTGAAACTAGACCCCTCAAGGAACTTATGTAGATGTGTAGTGAACACCTTGAACCCTCAGGTGCTTCACAGAAAATTATAACATTGAGTCGTGAAATTAAAACAATCACTTTTTTCTACAAAAATGTTATTTTAGCCCCAATTTCTTTTTATTTTCACAATTGCAATAGGAGAAAATGGACCGCAAAATCTGTTGAGCAATTTCTCCTGAGTACACTGAAACCCCTTATGTAGAAGAAAACTTCTGTTTGGGCACACGGCAGGGCTCGAAAGGGAAGGAGTGACGTTTTGGAATGCAGACTTTGATAGAATGGTCTGTGGGAATCATTTTGCGATTGGAGATCCCCTGATGTGCCTAAACAGTAGAAACCCCTCACAAGTGACCCTATATTGGAATTGATTTAGTGTTTTCCTGGTATATGAATGTTATAATGTGGTTGCATATGTAAATATTGTAGAGTGCATCAGGTTGGCAAACATGAGTTGTGTAGTGTATGTCAGATTGGCATACGTGAGTTGTGTAACTCAAAAATGAATTTAGTAGTCCGTTGATGTGTGGTACTGTTTGAAGCATTCTTTTATACACAGGCCAGGTTTGTCAGGGCAGGTGCCACATTGATAAGTGGTGTCCTTGCATATCCCCCTTTAGAAACACACTCGGCAACTATTTTGTGACCTTCCTTTCTTTGTTGTTAGAGGGACCTCCCTGGGGAACTGTTGGCCTGGTACCATACGAGTACCTTCAGTTCCAGAAGTACTGGGGCCCGCCTCTTCCTGACCTCCAAAGATTAGTTCCTTGATCACTACCTCTTGGAACTGAAGGTACATAATGGTCTGGCCTGCACATTGTGATAGCACGTAAGCGTTGTTCATTGCCATCTGTACGATGTGCACGGCCAGTTTCTTGTACCACACCTTGCACTGTATGGCTGGATGACTTGATCAGAGAGATCAACTCCCCCTTGTTCTTTTTGTACCTCAGTACACAGTCTGCTTTGGTGACCTGTGTAGAGGTACCTCGTACAGCAGTGGTGGTGCTGCCATAACCATGTATGATGGTCAAGAAAAGGACATCTCTCTTGTACTTGACCATCAGCATGTCGCTACATTGGGCTCTGCTCTCACCTTTTCTGAGCAGCTGCCCAATTAGCGTCTTAGGGAGGCCTCTCAAATTTTTGTGGGGAAAATACCACAGTTGGCAGTAGCTTGCGCAGAGAGGAACAGGAAGAGTGAGATTCTGGTATAAAAGTTATCTACGTAGAGGTGATAACCTTGATCCAGCAGTGAGTGCGCTAATTTTCCCACTCACTCCCCAGACGGGTAAATTCAGGGGATTCAATCCGGGTGTCATTCCATTCATAAACTCTAAACCTGGGGTGTACCTAAGGTACTCGCACACAGTTTATAGAGCTTAATTCCGTACCTGGCCCTCTTACTGGGCAGGTATTGCCTGAATTTGAGCCTCCCTTTGAAATATATTAGGGACGCATCCACACGGATGTCCCTTTGAGACACGTACACCTCAGCAAACTTGTTGCTAAATTGATCAATAATCGGCTGAACTTTGAAAAGTAGGTCAAAGTTGGGATCATCTCAGGGAGGACATTGTGCATTATCACTGCAAAAAATGTTTGGATTGCCTCAAACAGTTTACGGGTTATAGCCATGCCATGTGGAACAGTGGAGTGTTGTACACATGGTCAACATTCCAATATTGCTGTCACAGTTCCTAGAGTGGACCCACTGGATAGTGGTACTGACTGAGCCCGGGCAAGCTGACCAGGTGAAACCGACCCCTATACAGGGAGTGTTAGGAGCAGGCCCGGGAGGAGGGTATACCGCAATGGCTAGTACCAGGGACCGGCTCGTAGGAGACAGAGAGACCAAGATGGCACAGATTGCGCACTGTGAAATGCACAGGGGACCAGAGCTGAGCGGAGCGCGCCCTGGGTAATGCATAGGAGATCAGGGCAGAGCAGAGCGTGTTCCAGGTAATGCATAGGAGATCAGGGCAAAGCAGAGCGTGCACCGGGTAATGCATAGGAGATCAGGGCAAAGCAGAGCGTGCACCGGGTAATGTATAGAAGATCAGGGCAGAGCGAGCACCAGGCAATGTATAGGAGATCAGGGCAGAGCAGAGCGCACACCGGGTAATGTACAGGAGACCAGGGCAGAGCAGAGCGCGCACTGGGTAATGTATAGGAGATCAGGGCAGAGCAGAGCGCGCATCGGATAATGTACAGGAGATTCAAGGTTAGACAAAGCATGCACCCTGGGGAGAGTGCGGGGACCTGAGACACACCAGTACAGAGCATGCACTAGATTGAATCAGCAGGCGCCGATGTAAGGGAGAGAGCGCCAGAAATACTGACGCCAGACACAGAGGAGGGCACTCCCAGGTCAGGACACCTGGAACTGAATAAAGGAATCCAGCAAGCGCGCGCCCGCAGCCTAAGGATTTTTGTTTTTTGTCTGGTTTTAAACGTCTTAAATAAAAGTTAATTTTTATCCATTGGCTTATACCTACTCGAATTGGTGGTATGGCGGGGTTCCTCACGACAGGAATTGATACCAACCAATGGGTGTCGGAGGCTAGAGATGTGTTTTCAGATAGAACATATACCCCAAAAAATATGTACCTTCCTTTAATGCATCCTTTAAAGAGTTGACGAAAATTTATAAAGATCAAATAGCTTCTGGTGGGAAGTGGAGAGTCTCGATAACTATATAAAGTCTGGTATAGTACCGAAACATCTGAGGATCAAACTCTTACCTGGCTTCCGTTACAAAAATCCAAGCCTCATTGCAAGGTGGGAAAAGGAAGCCACTGATTGTTCAATCAGATTGATGAGACTTCTGCTTGAGGAAGAGAAACAAAATGTATCCGTTTCGAATGATGCTCTAAAGGAACAGATAGAAATAACAAAACGTTTTTCTCGGAACAGGATTTCAGTAAGAAAGAAACACAATTACAAAACACTGTGGAGAGATTTCAGTACCATTTAAAAGAAAAAAAGCACAAATTCTTTATTAGAGATATACAGGAATTTAAAGAAAATAAAGCGTACTCCTTCTCCACTATAAGAGCGGCTAGAAAACCAGAAACGGACATTTCTTCCTCCGAGGCTGAAGTCTCGGACTGTGATACTCGACTAAGTAACCCTAGAGGAAGGGGTAGAGGGAGAGGAGTAAATAGAGGTCGAGGTAATAACAGAAGACCTCTGCAAGAGAATAGTTTTTTAGATCTAAATGTCATGTATAGTGTACAGTTCCTATAGCGTCTTGTGCTTGGGTGCGAGGAAAACACAGGAGACATAGGTTGAAATGAAATGACTTGTATTACTTCATACAAGCATGCTGAAAAGTTCACACAGTTTGCAGGAACAGAGTCAGGAGACACAGCAGGCCAGAGTAATTTCAAGCACTACAATAAATCTCCAAAGCAGGTTCAGGATCTCTTCTCTGTACCGTAATTCCTCTGCAAACATGGATTCACCAAACAGCAGGTTTCCAGAGTCCAAAAGTGTTCAAAGGTTCCTCAGTAGGGAATAGCTGGAGTACAAGTTCAAGGTTTCCAGGAGTCAGGTCACAGACTGACTGAGGCTTGATTCAGGAGCACTGATTGTTCAGCTGAGGCTGCTTAAGAAGCAAGAGGGAAGAATCAGGGCGGGAACATGAAAACTGGAACTCCATATTAACTGAGGGCAAGAGCTGCAGAAAGACAGAAAGCAAAATGGCCGACGGAAAACTGAGTTTCAAGGAACATGTCAACAGAGACAAAGAACCTTACATTACTCCCCCCTTAGGGACAACCTCCGGATGACCTCAGACCAGGCTTGTCAGGGTACCTCTGATGAAACTGGCGGAGCAGGCGAGGAGCATTTACATTGTTGACTGGTTCCCATGAGTTGTCCTCCACTGGGTAGCCCTGCCATTTAATCAAATATTGCAACTGATTTCTGTACAACCTGGAATCTAGAATCCTTTCCACCATAAATTCTTCCTGACCATCGACCAGCACTGGGTCAGGGCAAGGAGAAGAACGTCCAGGAAACGTATTGGGTGTTGCAGCCTTTAGTAGGGATACATGAAAGACAGGGTGGATTCTCATAGTTCTGGGCAGTTGAAGACGACAAGCAACAGCACTTATAATCTTACTGATCTTATAAGGTCCAATGTACTTATGTCCCAATTTAGACGATGGAATCTTTAATTTAAGATTTCTGGTTGACAGCCAGACCAAATCTCCTACCTTGAAAGCTGGTGCAGGTTTACGAAATTTATCTGCTGCTTTCTTGTACCTTTCCTGAGCCAATTCCAGATTTTCCTTTAGAAGATCCATATTCTTTTGTAAAGAAGTGATTCTTTCAGCCACTGCCGGCAAGGGCGTATCTATGGGAAATCGAGGAAGAATGTTAGGATGATAACCTAGATTGGAGTAAAAAGGAGACTGCTTAGTGGAGGCGCTCTGAGAGTTGTTATAAGAGAACTCAGCCAGTGGAAGTAGATCCACCCAATCATCTTGTAGGTGGCAGATAAAGCAGCGGAGATACTGCTCCAGGGTCTGATTGGTTCGTTCTGTCTGTCCTTTGTCCTGGGGATGAAAAGCAGAAGAAAGGTTTACTTTAATGTCCAATGCTGCACAGAAATTTTGCCAAAACCTTGAAGTGAATTGCACCCCTCGATCCGAAATGACCTCATCCGGTACTCCATGTAAGCGAAACACATTCTTAATCATTAAGTCTGATGTCTGTTTTGCAGTGGGTAAGCCGACACAAGGGATAAAATGAGCTGCCTTTCTTAGACGGTCAACCACCACTAGAATGGTGTTCTTCCCTTGAGAGGTTGGTAACTCCACAATGAAGTCCATAGAAATGGATCCCCACGGGCGGGACGGGGTGGGAAGAGGTTGCAACAGACCAGTTGGTGAGGAGCGAGGTGTTTTGCATCTTGCACAGACTTCACATGAAGTGACATAGTTTAAAACATCTTTCCTGTAAGTGGGCCACCAAAAGAAACGAGAAAGATATTCTTGTGTCTTTAGAATTCCCCTATGCCCGGCTATCTTGGAATCGTGGATGAGTTGCAATACTCTCAATCTGACTGTTTCAGGTATATACAGACGTTGTCCCTGAATCCACACACCATTCTTAAAGACAAGACTTACGTCCCTTGGGGGTTGAGCCAACAAAGAATCCGCATGGTATGCTTCCTTGATGTCCTTAAGTAGGTCTTGATTATGAATCACTCCCAGGAATCTAGAGTCAGGAAGAATAGTCTTAGGAGGAGTAAGTGGACGTGTCTCTGCTGAATGAATCCTAGAGAGTGCATCAGCCTTTCCATTGCGCGATCCTGGTCTATAAGAAATGACAAAATTAAATTGGTTTAGGAAAAGATTCCAGCGAGCCTGGCGAGGAGTCAGGCACTTAGCCGACCTGATAAATTCAAGGTTACGATGGTCTGTCAGGACGACTATTTGCTGTGCAGTTCCCTGAAGAAGGTGTCTCCATTCCTTGAAGGCGGCAATAATGGCCAACAATTCTCTATTGCCCACATCGTAGTTCCTCTCAGCCGAAGACAACTGCTGGGAAAAGAAGGCACAGGGATGCAAGACATTCTTCTCACCTGTTCTCTGAGAGAGTATAGCTCCAACGGCACAGTCTGAAGCATCCACCTCTATTATGAAGGCAAGCTCGGGGTTGGGATGTACTAAGATAGGTGCGGTGGTAAATTTATCCTTTAAACAGGAAAATGCTTCCTGAGCTTGCGGGGTCCAGGAGAACCTAGACTGTTTCCGGGTAAGTTGGGTGATAGGTGACACTACCTCAGAAACATTTTTAATGAAACGTCTATAGAAGTTGGCAAACCCGATGAAGCGCTGCACCTCCTTCACATTTCTAGGAATTGGCCAATCCTTGATGGCTTGGGTCTTGCTTCTATCCATACTAATCCCTTGCGTAGATAGTACATACCCCAGAAATTGAATTTCGGTCCTATGGAATTCACACTTTTCAAGTTTGATGTAGAGATGGTTTTGTCTTAGGCGTTCTAAGACCATTCTCACATGTCCATGATGTTCCTCTGTGGAGTTAGAAAAAATTAGAATATCATCCAGATAAATCACCACAAATGTATCTGGGAGATCCCTGAAGATATCATTCACGAAGTGTTGGAAAGTGGCTGGGGCGGTACTCAGACCAAAAGGCATAACTGTTGTGAATGGGTTTGAGATGAGTTCTGAGCAGAGGCTCCCTCTGGTGGTTACAAGCGGTGCTAGTGAAGATTGTGAGGACTGGGAATCAGGTGTTACTGACTGGTCTTATATAAGGGAGTCATTTTCCCATCAGGGTTGCCGGTGATCAATTGTTCTGGTCTGAATCCTTCATTCCAGTTTCCCTTGTAGCCTGCTGTGTCGTGTCTGCATCTCCTGCTAACAGATAAGACTTTGTCTTCTTTTGTGTTTTTGCTATATTTTTGCATTTTGTCCTGCACTTCTTTGGGGGCCTTCAGGGTCCCCTCCGGGGGCTTCTGCCCTCTCAGTTTAGTTCAGCCACTGAGTTTTGTTCTTTTGCTTTTTCCAGTTTTTTCAGTGGCTGCTGTTTTGATTTTGTTACACCAGAGAACTAATTTAGGTGGTAGAGGTCGTGTGATCTCAGGTGATTTTGAAATTAGTAGAGTTGGTGCTTTTCAGGGTTTTCTGGGATTGCAGTAAGTACCCTTCCTATCCTTTTCTATTTAGATAGTTTGGGCCCCAGCGTTTGCTCATGCTATTTTCTTTCTGTGTCAGTATTTCCTCTTGTCTAACCGCCATTACATGTTTGGGGGCTTTCTATTATCTTTGGGGTTCTGCCCTGGGGCAGATAGCTTTCCTATTTCTATCTTTAGGTGTAGTTAGTTTCTCAGGCTGTGACGAGGCGTCTAGGACCAACGTAGGAACGCTCCACGGCTGCCTCTAGTTGTGGTGGTTAGTCAGGGTACTGCAATCTCATAGATTCCAACTGCTCTGGTGTATTGCCTTTTTTACCTGCACTCCGCAGCTACCGAAACATAACACATAACTAGATATTCAAAGTGTCCATAGCGTGACCTGAAAGCAGTCTTCCATTCATCCCCAGGTCTAATACGGACCAAGTTATAGGCCCCACGGAGATCCAGTTTAGAGAAAATTTTGGCATGCCGCACTCTCTCCAACAACTCAGGGATTAAAGGCAATGGATAACGGTTTCTAATAGTAACCTTATTAAGTTCCCTATAGTCTATGCAGGGTCTCAGAGATCCATCTTTCTTCTTCACAAAGAAGATGGGTGCACCTGCGGGAGATGAAGAGGGGCGTATGAAGCCCTTGGCTAAATTTTCGTCTATATAATCCTTCAAAGCTTTTAGCTCGGGCCCCGCTAGGGGGTAGATCTTACCAAAAGGTATCTCGGCTCCAGGCAATAATTCAATTGGACAATCATATGGACGGTGAGGAGGAAGCTGATCAGCGTTCTTCTTGTCACATAAATCCACATAGTCCTGGTATACAGCTGGTAGTTCAGGGACTGACATGGTTCCTTTAGGAACAGAGCAAGCTGAAACTCCTTGACTCATCTGTTTCTCCGGAAAGTGTAATTCCTTGGTCTCCCAGTTAATCGTAGGATTCTGCGCCTGCAGCCATGGTAGCCCTAGAATAATGGGAAAGTGGGGAGAAGAGATAAGCATAAAAGACATTTTCTCCTGATGATCTTTACCCATAAGGACCCTCAAAGGCTCTGTTTCTTGATCCACTGGTCCAGAAGTCAGTAGAGAGCCATCCACAGTCTCCATCTGTACTGGAGTAGCCTTCTTCACTGAACGTATCCCCTGTTTCAGAGCAAAGGAGATATCCATAAAATTTCCACTTGCTCCTGAGTCGATCATAGCAGAGCTAGACACCCAGACTGAGTTAACCCAGAGTTTGATGGAAAGGAAGCAATGAGAATTGTTTCTTTTACAACTCAGCTGGGACATCGCTGAGGAAACTTGAAAAATTGCAGCGTTTATACCGTCATCGTCCCCAGAACTAACAGAGTTTAAGTCCGAGAAATCAAGATCTCTTGCAGCAGATCTCTCTGGAGCCTGAGGCTCGGACATGACAGAGCTCCTCTCGCAACACTCACAGTGAATGACTGCTGCAGTAGTCTTACGAGAACGGCTGGGGCAGTTTATAATGAAGTGCCCTGACTTACCACAGTAGAAACATAGATTTTCCTTTATACGATGTTCTTTGCGTGCATCACTAACCCGTCTTTGTAAAGAGTCCACCTGCATGGGTTCAGGTTCTGGTTCCCTTGTGATCCTACTCAAAGGTTCCTTAGCTGAGGAGGGAGGTAGTAAAAGGTTAGTGCGATTATTTTCGAACCATCTCTCTTGTCTGCGTTCAGTCAGACGAGCATCAATACGAATACAATAGTTAATAAAGTCACCTAACGCAGTGGGAGGGTCGGCACGAGCAAGTTCATCCTTAATCAGTGGAGACAACCCTTTCCGAAAAATAGATTTCTTAGCGGAAGTGTCCCAAGTGGTATCAAGAGCCCATCTCCTGAAATCCAGGGCATATTCGGCTACTGAACGCTTACCTTGGCGCAAAGTTAACATGGCTGCTTCAGCTGTTGCACCTCGATTGGGGTCATCAAACACCTGCCCCATGGCTGAAATAAAAGTATCAAGGTGATTCAAACAATCATCCTCAGTCTCAATCAGAGGGTTTGCCCACATCAAAGCCTTATTGGTAAGCAACATGATTA
Organism: Oophaga sylvatica; assembly: GCA_033576555.1. Classification (NCBI taxonomy): domain Eukaryota; kingdom Metazoa; phylum Chordata; class Amphibia; order Anura; family Dendrobatidae; genus Oophaga; species Oophaga sylvatica. Next base: position 519,806,765 of record JARQOD010000004.1, read on the forward strand.
TAGTAAGCACTTTGGATCGTTCAGTGGGAAATTGTGAAGCATGTGCAGAGAAAAATAAATTGCATTGATTAATAAATCCCCTGAATTTCTCACGTTCACCGCCAAAACGAAAAGGAGGTAATTTGGGGATCCCAGAACTCGGGGTTATGGCAGGAGCCTGGGCTCGTTCCTCTAGAGCCTCAATCCTGGCTCGCAATTCCTGGGTAGTCTGTCCAAACACTTGCAAATTATGATTAGTGAGGTCCTGTAGGCTTGCAAAACTGGTTTTTAAAGTCTGTATGTGTAGCCCAGCTATGCAGGCACACATAAAAGTCCAGGAGAGTGCACAGGAAGGTAATAGCAAAGCTTGATATGCACTTCACTCACACTTTTAGACACACCCATCAGGGGTACAAGAGGGAGTGATACGTAGCAGAGCTGAGTCTAGCTTCCTGTCTTCGGACAGTGTAGTCAGTCAGTTAGCTCCGGGAGGCTCAGGAGTGAGTCATCCCTTGGATAGTTACCTGTCTGAGTTAGTCAGTCAGATTGGTTTCCTGCTGAGTTCAGAGCAGAGACTTCAGCCGCCTGTCCCAGGACAGTGAAGTTCAGTCGACAGAGGTCCTGGACTAGGAGAATACTGAGAGCTGCTCAGCGAGCCCAAACAGGGAATCTGTGATTCGACTTCTATGCAGCAGTGCTTATGTTAAGAGCGGAAAGCAGGGCGAAGGGCACAGTGGAGAAGACAGAGCAGTGCCTTAGGTATTGGATTACCTGCACTAAATCACCGGTCACTGGGGACCGAAGCGTTGCTATTGTTTCAGGCATAGTAACAAGAAAACCAGAGGCATCTGGACTACAGGTCGCAGAGAGCAGCCCTAAGTGTCAATACGTACCGGAGTCAGGTGGAACAGGGACTTTGAGCAAGGCCATGCAAAAGTAAGGACTTAGTTTCATCATTAGAAGGCTCCACCACAACGTTGGCCGGGCAGTACAGCTATAGAGAAAGCTGGGGATTCAGAATTAACTTCGCTTCAGGCAAGTTGGATTCACATGTACATTGAAGTTAAGGAGGCCTCTAACCTGCTCGGCTGCTACCTGAAAGTGCACTCTCCACCCCGACCAGCTTCCCGGGATCTGCTTGAACCACCATCAGTAAAAGGTATGAAAAGAAGCTACCTTGTGTGTGACTGAATTCTTATTGCACCCTGCATCATCTCCACCATAGACTTCCAGGGACCCGTCTCACCTGTGGGAGACTTATTACCAAGCTGCCCCATAACATCCCCTGTGAAAGTCCTCCTAGCAGCGCTGGTACAATTACCAGAAACCACAGGTGGCGTCACGAACTATTTCAAATCCCCTGTAAATATCCCCTATCGCATTGACCGCCAGGGCCACGGACCGAGCCACCGCTGCCAGTGACAACTCCCATAGACTTCCATGGGCTCGGCTCCGAGTACCCCATAGCCCTGGTATCCACAATTGTGGTGCGTGGTCGAGTCAACTTGGCGTCACGAACAGGATGCGAAACTTGCAATTGTGAGTCCTGTGTGCCTATATTGACTGTTTGTGCGGAAAAGATTGTTTGCTGTGTTGGCGCCATAATACCGCCATCTTTAGCGCAATATTCGCGCTCTCAGGCGCTGGTGAAGAAGGGGGGCGTACCTGTAAAAGCGTGCTGTTGCCTGGCTCCGCCCCCAGCTCTGACGCGGCGGCAGGTCCTGTGAAACAGGAAGTGAACGCTCTGACATCACAGTCCAGCGACGAAGGTCCTGTCTCCACCGCTGTGCCTGCTACGAAGGTCCTGTCTCCACCGCTGTGCCTGCGACGCTGCAGCCTGCGAAAGAGGTAGGCTCAGATTAACCAAGGGGGTACCAATATGTCGCAGCAACCGGCAGACGGAGCGGCCCCCGCCGGAGGCCCCAATAGCCCACCGCTTGGCGTCGTACCGCAGGATGGGAGTGCAGGCCCCTCACCTGGCCCGGTGGTCCCGCTAATGCCACTAGCGCTCCCATACATGCCAGGAGCGAAGTGGCTCCCTCAATACAGCGGCGAGCCAGGCACCCTGCCAGGATTTAAAAGGAAAATATGTAGCATCTTAGATATGTATTCAATGACTGAAAAGCAAAAAGCTGCTGAGGTAATAGGACAGTTAGCTGGTGCGGCTGAGAGAGAAATAGAGACTTGGCCCATTGCAGACCAGGAGTCGGTACCCGCGATACTCTTAAAGCTACAGGCCATCTTCGAGGACCACACAGAAACGGATCTCCGGATGGCATTTTATCAGTGCTTCCAGGGACCGGGTGACAGTATTAGGGACTACGCCTGCCGACTACAGGGGGCCCTGCGAGCTCTCAAACAGGCTAACCCCACAAGTTCCATTGATGAGAGCCAAATGTTAAAAGAGCAATTCGTGCGGGGACTGAGGTCTCCAGAGGAAGGCAGGACTGTAAACTGGTGGTCTTTGGATCATCCAGATGCCACTTTTGATGCTCTAAAGGACATGGCAATAAAGGGACTGCGACCCCTGGAAAAGCCTGAGGTGGCAAATCGGTATCACCCGGGTGAAGCCACTCTTAAGGTACTGCCACACTAAACAATCCCGCTAGCGATCACGATAACGACGCATACTAATGCGATCGCTAGCGGGATTGTTTCTATATCGCTAAATGCAGCCACATTTAGCGATATAGTTAACGACGCTATCGCCGTTAGCGATCTTCTTAACGACTTTAGCGGTACAAAAGTACCGCTAAATCGCTAAGAAAAGGTGCCACACAGCGATTAGATACTCACCCAGCGGGAGCGCCAGCGATGAAATAGGGTCCGGAGCGATTCCAGCGACGAGCGAGATCACAGCAGGAAGCTCGTCGCTGGAAGCTGCCGCACTGAACAATATCGCTAACGGGATCGCTAAATAGTGACGTTTTTTAGCGATCTCGTTAGCGATATTGTTTAGTGTGGCATACCCTTTAAGCCGGCAGTACCCACCTTTTCTCCGCAGGTGGCGGAAGCTAAAATGCAGGTGGCGCCCCCTAGTGAATTGGAATGTCTACGCTCAGAAGTGCGCCAGCTGACTAGGAACTTGGCCACTGTAATGGAGGCCCTGCAACTGCGGAAAGAGGAAGGAGGGAAGATCCAACTAGCCGACTGTCCGGAGGATGTCCCTTGGATGAACCGGAGGAAATGGAGGACGACGCCACACCAGAGGAGGACCACGCCACCCCCAGGAGCGACTTCGGAGCAACACCATCCTCGCCGGGAGATCGTCTGCTACCGCTGCAACCAAAAAGGTCATATGGCTCAGCAATGTCCTTTAAACGAGCCGATCCTGGGTCAGAGGGCCAACACCCAGGAGTAGATTCATCAGGCCCCTTGGACTGGAACCGCAGGTTCGTGGGTGGACGGCCCTACCTGTCCATGATTCTGGACGGGATTGCAATCCCTGCACTGCTGGACACGGGATCTCAGGTGACCATCATACCTGACGTCCTTTACAATAAATTTTGGTCCATGGACAGCCTCCAGCCCCCGAGCCCTGACTTGACAGTGTACGCTACCAATGGTCTCCCTGTTGAAGTAATTGGAGCCAAAAACGTAAACGTAAAAGTGGGCAGGGTGGAGCTGAAGGATCAGGGACTCCTAGTAGTCAGGACTGTAAATGAGGAAAATGGTCTAAATGTGATACTAGGTACTAACATTATCAGTAACTGTCTGGGAGAAGTTGTGTTTTTGCTCCAACAGCTCGCTGAAGTTGCCAAGCCAAAGCAGAAGGGAGTGATCCAGAGGGAGATCCGGGCCCTGATGTGCCAGCAGCAAGCGAAGCTTACAGATGGTGAAATCGGTAATGTACGGGTCACAGACTCGAATCCCATTGTAATACCCCCAATGAGTGAAATGTTAATATGGTGTAGGGCAGCCATGGGTCTGAGAGGACAGAACTACCAAGCAGTAGTAGAACCCCATCGCTCAGAACACAGACCTACACTCATGATTGCTAGAGGGGTAGTGGAAGTAGTAAATGGGAGAGTACCAGTACGACTTCTCAACTGGGGGGACAATGAAGTAAATTTGCCACGTTATGCTACAGTTGCTAAGTTACATGCCGTAGATAATAATTCTATCCTCACAACCGAGTCCTTAGCCTCCCGCCAGCCAGCGGAGGATAATGATCCGGCAACCCCGGTAGCGGACTGGTGTCAGCAGCTCCATATAGGGACAGACACCACTTCCGTCCACCAGAAACAGGGGGTACTACGGGTGGTACAAGAGTACGCACAAGTATTTAGCAAGCACCCACTTGATTTTGGGACCATTAAGGGAGTACAGCATCATATCCCTACAGGCAGTCATCCTCCCATCAAAGAGCGGTACAGGCCCATACCTCCAGCCCATTATCAGAAAGCTAAGGAAATGCTGCATGACATGAAGAAAGCCGGGGTGATAAGGGATAGTTGTAGCCCCTGGGCAGCACCTCTGGTTCTAGTGAAGAAAAAGGATGGTAGCATGCGAATGTGTGTAGACTATAGGCAAGTAAATCGTATAACACATAAAGATGCATACCCATTACCACGTATAGAGGAATCCTTAGCTGTTCTGAAAACGGCTAACTACTTTTCTACCCTCGACCTTACTAGTGGGTACTGGCAAGTGGCTGTGGCTGAGGAGGACCGGGAGAAAACTGCTTTCACCACCCCAATGGGACTCTGCGAGTTCGATAGGATGCTGTTTGGTCTCAGCAGTGCCCCAGGAACATTCCAGAGGGTGATGGAGAGCTGTCTGGGACATCTCAACTTCGAAACTGTGCTGCTGTACTTGGACGACGTAATTGTGTACTCTAAGACATATGAAGATCATCTGAAGCACCTGGCGGAGGTATTTGAGTCATTGTCCAAGTTTGGGATGAAACTAAAGCCCTCTAAATGCCACCTGCTCAAACGGAAGGTACAGTACTTGGGACACATTGTCAGTTCCGAAGGAGTAGCGCCGGACCCCGAGAAGGTCACAGCTATTCAGAAATGGCCAGAGCCGAAGAACTTAAAAGAGGTGCGTCAGTTCCTGGGATTAACAGGTTACTACAGGAGGTTTGTAAAAGATTACACTAAGAAAGCGGCACCTTTGCAGGACCTCCTGGTAGGACAACCTCTTAAGAGCAGAAACCTTCCATTCAATTGGGGAAAAGAACAAGCTGAGGCATTCAAAGAGATGAAAGAGATCCTTACCGGTGATGAAATCTTAGCCTACCCAGATTACAGCCAACCGTTCCTGCTATACACAGATGCCAGTAACGAAGGATTAGGAGCGGTCCTCAGTCAGAAGCAGAACGGCCAAGAAAAAGTCATCGCATATGCCAGCAGAAAACTCAGGCCAACTGAGAGGAATCCGGAAAACTATAGCAGCTTCAAACTGGAGTTCCTGGCGCTGGTCTGGGCCATTACCGAAAGATTTAAACATTACCTTGCCTCCAACCGGTTCACTGCGTTTACAGACAACAACCCCTTGACGCATCTGGAAACAGCCAAGCTGGGAGCCATGGAGCAACGTTGGATGGCTCGGTTATCAAACTACCAGTTTACCATCAAATACAGAGCGGGCCGTAAAAATGCTAACGCGGACGCCTTGTCCAGAATGCCGCATGAATCTGACACGGAGGAAGAGTCAGACGATCTGGAAGAAATCGAGCTACCTGCGTTCCACCGAAATGGGATGGTCCAAGAGCAACGAGTCTACAGGAAGCGGTGTGGTGAGATGTTGAACCCTTTACCTCATCACAGCTGGAAGGAGACTCAGGACAGCGATCCCGTGGTCAGCCGTATCAAGGAGTTGATAAAGCAGGAAGGTTCCTCCTTGGAGAAAGATGCATCCATGCCAGCAAAGCTCCTGTGGAACGAGAGAAGCCGGTTGTTCATATACCGTGAGAAGTTGTGCAGGAGATACGTCGACCCAAGGACCCATGAGATGGTTTGGCAAATAGTGGTCCCGAGAGCAGACATCCAAATGGTGCTGGAAGCATACCACGATCAAGCAGGACACTTTGGCTGGAGAAAGCTGGAGACCCTGTTGAGGTGCCGGTTCTACTGGGTAGGGATGCGCAGCTCCATCGAGAAGTGGTGCCGGAACTGTGGACCCTGTGGCCTCAGGCGAAAAGACTACAGTAGCCAGAAGGCACCCTTGCAGCCTATCCGGACGACTCGTCCCTTGGAGATCGTGGCATTGGATCACGTCAAGTTGTCCCCAAGCAGGTCAGGATACACATATGCCCTGACCATGGTGGATCACTATTCCAGGTTTCTGGTGGTCGCCCCTGTCAAAGATCTGACAGCAGAGACAGCAGCAAGAACCTTCCAAGCAAGTTTCTGCAGACCACACGGATATCCAGAGCAGGTACTGACTGATCGAGGTCCAGCCTTTGAAGCTGAACTGTTTCAGGAATTTTGTCAATTGTATGGATGTAAAAAGATCAGAACGACACCATACCACCCTCAGACCAACGGCCTTTGTGAAAAAATGAATCACATTGTCATCGACTTACTGAAAACTGTACCACTGGAAGAAAGAAATCGGTGGCCAGACTTGTTACCTGACCTGGTCGACTTGTACAACCACATCCCAGTAAGTTCCACCAACTGCACTCCAGCCTACCTTATGAGAGCAAGACCGGGAAGGCTGCCAATGGACTTAGAACTCAGTGTGGTAGAACCAGAGGCTGATAACAACGCTGAAGATTGGGACACAAATCGACAAGAACAGTACAAGAGGGTACAAGCCTGCGTGGAAGACAGTCTCAACAAAGTAAGAGAAAAGCAAGAGATGAATTATAACAAAAATGCTCCCGCTAAGCCTTTAATGCCTGGAGAAATGGTGCTCAAAAGGAAAAGAAGAACACACAAGTTGGATGATCAGTGGGAACAGGAGCCATATGTCGTGCAAAATTCCAATTTCGATAACAGCAAGGTCTGTACCATCAGCAAGGATGGAGGAAAAACGACGGCAACTGTGTCTAGAGATCATTTGAAGTTGTGTCCTGGCCCATTAAAGCTCCGTGAAGAAAACCCTGTTGTTCATCAAGAAGAGAGTGCTGAAGCGGTCATACACACGGATTTGGGAGATTTACCTGCAGATTGGCCCAGATTAGGAGACGCTGTAATTATTCCTGTGCTGCAGTTTTATCAACCGCAAGAGAAGTCTCTACAACCGGTCATACCAATTGTGCCAGTAGAGCCAGTCCCAGAAGAACCTCAACTAGAAGAATTCCAAGAAGCGGACCCGCAAGAAGCAGCGCCACAAGAAGTGGAATCCCTTGGTGAAGCTGGTGAAGCAGTACCGCCTCCTCCAGTCACTAGCATGCTTGCCAGGTCCATAGAAAGGTTGAGACAGTATTATAGTTTGCCATTACGCAGAACAGAAAGGTTAGAGAATACCATACCTGATGCTACCCCACGTAGGTCAGAACGTATCACTAAAGGTAAACTACCTATTCGCTATCAGGAGTAGTCCTAGTAGACTAGTTAGCAAGACCCAGATAGGGTTTATTGCATCTGAAAGATTGTATAAAGTTTGAAAAAGTATTAATGTAATTATTTGAAATGTGTTTTAACCATGCCAATGGACTGCGTGGCTGTGGACTATGCCAGCCCAAAAACTTTCACTTGTAAATAGTTGCGCTACGGTGCATTATCTTGGTTTTACACTAAACCATTACTATCAACCTCTGAAGAAAAACCCGTATGGTGTGGCCTAGAGAGAGGTCTGCAGTCAGAAGTCCTGCAGCCCACCCAGGACCCACGTGGGAGGTTTTTGGTGCGAGGTCCTCCACAAGTATCTTGTATATATGAGAATGTTTGATACTTTGATACTTTTGATACTTTTGTATTCTTTACTGTACATAATGTAACGTTCAAGAATTCTTACCTCCCGGATGGGAAGAGTTGAAATGTTGTTAATGCAAAACAAAATGTTCTTTTTGTCTTTTACAGCCCGGGAGTGCTGTGTTTTACCAAGGGGGGATGTGTAGCCCAGCTATGCAGGCACACATAAAAGTCCAGGAGAGTGCACAGGAAGGTAATAGCAAAGCTTGATATGCACTTCACTCACACTTTTAGACACACCCATCAGGGGTACAAGAGGGAGTGATACGTAGCAGAGCTGAGTCTAGCTTCCTGTCTTCGGACAGTGTAGTCAGTCAGTTAGCTCCGGGAGGCTCAGGAGTGAGTCATCCCTTGGATAGTTACCTGTCTGAGTTAGTCAGTCAGATTGGTTTCCTGCTGAGTTCAGAGCAGAGACTTCAGCCGCCTGTCCCAGGACAGTGAAGTTCAGTCGACAGAGGTCCTGGACTAGGAGAATACTGAGAGCTGCTCAGCGAGCCCAAACAGGGAATCTGTGATTCGACTTCTATGCAGCAGTGCTTATGTTAAGAGCGGAAAGCAGGGCGAAGGGCACAGTGGAGAAGACAGAGCAGTGCCTTAGGTATTGGATTACCTGCACTAAATCACCGGTCACTGGGGACCGAAGCGTTGCTATTGTTTCAGGCATAGTAACAAGAAAACCAGAGGCATCTGGACTACAGGTCGCAGAGAGCAGCCCTAAGTGTCAATACGTACCGGAGTCAGGTGGAACAGGGACTTTGAGCAAGGCCATGCAAAAGTAAGGACTTAGTTTCATCATTAGAAGGCTCCACCACAACGTTGGCCGGGCAGTACAGCTATAGAGAAAGCTGGGGATTCAGAATTAACTTCGCTTCAGGCAAGTTGGATTCACATGTACATTGAAGTTAAGGAGGCCTCTAACCTGCTCGGCTGCTACCTGAAAGTGCACTCTCCACCCCGACCAGCTTCCCGGGATCTGCTTGAACCACCATCAGTAAAAGGTATGAAAAGAAGCTACCTTGTGTGTGACTGAATTCTTATTGCACCCTGCATCATCTCCACCATAGACTTCCAGGGACCCGTCTCACCTGTGGGAGACTTATTACCAAGCTGCCCCATAACATCCCCTGTGAAAGTCCTCCTAGCAGCGCTGGTACAATTACCAGAAACCACAGGTGGCGTCACAAACTATTTCAAATCCCCTGTAAATATCCCCTATCGCATTGACCGCCAGGGCCACGGACCGAGCCACCGCTGCCAGTGACAACTCCCATAGACTTCCATGGGCTCGGCTCCGAGTACCCCATAGCCCTGGTATCCACAATTGTGGTGCGTGGTCGAGTCATGTACATCTGAAAGGATTGTATCAGTCACTCCGCAAAGTTCCTTTATGCGGGCCTCCATCTTCCAGATCTTTTAAGGCAGAAGTGCTGGAAGGAGAAGAGGAAAGGAAAAAAAAAACAAAAAAAACAATAGTGTTTACCTGTGGTAACACTCCAGAGTAAAATTTTAAGGGAATGCGCTCACCTGGAATGGTTGTGAGAAGTCACAACCACTGTCATCACATAAGGTATTTAAACGGACATCTGATATCCACAGTCACAGCAGACACGGCTTTCCCAGACCCAGCAGACACTAAACATTGGGCTACTGAATCTTGTCATGTATAGTGTACAGTTCCTATAGCTTCTTGTGCTTGGGTGCGAGGAAAACACAGGAGACATAGGTTGAAATGAAATGACTTGTATTACTTCATACAAGCATGCTGAAAAGTTCACACAGTTTGCAGGAACAGAGTCAGGAGACACAGCAGGCCAGAGTAATTTCAAGCACTACAATAAATCTCCAAAGCAGGTTCAGGATCTCTTCTCTGTACCGTAATTCCTCTGCAAACATGGATTCACCAAACAGCAGGTTTCCAGAGTCCAAAAGTGTTCAAAGGTTCCTCAGTAGGGAATAGCTGGAGTACAAGTTCAAGGTTTCCAGGAGTCAGGTCACAGACTGACTGAGGCTTGATTCAGGAGCACTGATTGTTCAGCTGAGGCTGCTTAAGAAGCAAGAGGGAAGAATCAGGGCGGGAACATGAAAACTGGAACTCCATATTAACTGAGGGCAAGAGCTGCAGAAAGACAGAAAGCAAAATGGCCGACGGAAAACTGAGTTTCAAGGAACATGTCAACAAAGACAAAGAACCTTACACTAAATTAATTTCTCAGGAACCACACCATGCCCCACAATCTAGTCTAGGTCCCCAAGTTATTAATCTATCCTCAAGGCCTCTAAAATCAGAAGAGGTACAATTATTGAGTAGGGGTTTGTCGTTCGTGCCCACGTCGGACATGGATGTTTTTGAAGTTGTTTACTATCTAAATTTATTTGCTAGACGACTAAAATGGAAGAAATTTTTCACAAGGGATGAGAAAAGTAAATGCGGGGAATTGGGGATACCGGAAGATTTGCTACGTGATGTCCAATTCTTATATCATTTAAGTGATTCTGATCCAAATTTTGCAGGTTTAGGCCCTTTCACAAATTTGAAGAACAAGAGTTCCAATATGCCCCCATCAGGGAGAGATATGGATCAATAGAGATTTTTTTGAACTTGGTGACCGAAGATTTGATGAAGCTATCAACCAGTAATCTTAGGTATCATCATAATTTGTCCAAAGATGAAATAACATGTCTTTGTAATTTGGAAAAAGACACTAATATCACAATAAAACCCTCTGATAAGGGGGGCAATATTGTGATTATGGACAGCATTGAATACCGTCTTATGTGTCTTGCACTGTTGGAAAAAGACGGTGACTATGAGATTTTGGACAATAATCCCAGTGCACAATTTTTGGATGAACTGAAGTCATTAGTGGAGAGAGGCTTCTCGGAAGGTGTTTTGGGCAAAGAAGAAAGAGATTTTCTGGTCCCCAAACACCCAGAGATCCCAATTTTTTATTGCCTCCCCAAGGTACATAAGGGCACTAATCCACTTAAAGGTAGACCCATTGTTTCTGGTAATAACAGTCTTACCAAAAAATTGGGCATATATTTGGATCAAACTCTTAAACCATTTGTTGTATTCCTGAATTCCTATATGAGGGATACTATGGATTTGCTACGTAAACTGGACGGTATTTGTCTTGATTCTGACATGGTATTGGGTAGTGTGGATGTTGAGTCTGTTTATTCCTCTATTCCCCATGGGAAAGGGTTATTTGCAGTGGAACACTACCTAAATACAAGAGGAACCCAATACATCAGACATAATCGGTTCATATTAGAGGCACTCAATTTCTGTCTCACCAAGAACGTTTTTTTTGTTCGATCGGAAGTATTTCCACCAGCTCAGGGGCACCACGATGGGCAGCCCTTGTGCGCCCTCGTATGCGAATCTGCTCCTGGGCTGGTGGGAAGAGGAAATAATCATCGGTGACTCAGCACATGGCTCTGATGACAGGATCGTCATGTGGCTACGCTACATTGACGATATCCTGGTCATATGGAAGGGCAGCATGGCAGACTTTGGTGTCTTTGTTGAAGGCCTAAATATGAACAACGTGGGTCTTCATTTCACATACGAAGTGAATCCCAATAAATTAACCTTTCTCGATATCTGTATCATAAAAAATGATGAGGGGCTTCTCTGTACCAAAACTAACAGGAAGGAAACTGCCATGAATTCCCTCTTACGGTGGGAGAGTAATCACCCATCAGCCCTTAAGAGAGACATACCAAAGAGTCAGTATCTGAGGATACATAGAAACTGTTCAGAAATCGAAGCCTTCTAAATCCAAGCTAGAGAATTACAAGGGAGATTTTTGGAAAGGGGATATCCCAGCAATGTCTTACACAAAGCCTATAAAGAATCTCTGGGAAAGGATAGAAGGGAATTACTGACCCCTAAGCAGAAAAATGTGGAAAGCGACTGCATCCGTTTCATCACGAAATTCTCCAATGGTGCGGAACAGGTGAGGTCCATATTACAAAAACACTGGTCAATTTTAAAGATGGACAGAGACATTAACAATTTTGTTCCTGTGAATCCCCAGATCACCAATAGAAGGGGTAGGTCTTTACGAGATAGACTAGTTCATAGTCATTTTCAAACTAAAGAGACAGGGAATTTTTTGTCAGCTCAATTGAAAGGCTGTTACAAGTGCGGGAGATGTGAGGCTTGTGTATCAGTTACACAGTCCAAGCAATTTGTGAGTAACGTGACCGGCACAACATACTCCATACGGCATTTCATCAATTGTCGCACCAGCGGTGTGGTATACAAGGCCACATGTGGGCGCGGTATTGAATATGTCGGCAAAGTGAAAAGAGAATTTCAAAAAAGGGTTAGTGAACATCTACGGGACATTGTGAACAAGAGGGATACCACAGTGATCAACCATGTGAATGTGTACCATCAAGGTGACTCCAAAATAATTTCATTTATTGGTATTGATAAAATTGTCCCCTGTTGTGAATGTTTTGGAAATGAATTCTGAGCAGAAGCTCCCTCTGGTGGTTAAAAACAGTACTGAACCATTCAATGAGGATTGGCAATCAGGAGTTATAGACTGGCTTGATATAAGGGAGGTTCCCTCCCATCATGGTTGCCGGTGATCAATTGTTCTTGTCTCAACTGTGGTTCCTGGTTCACTTGGAAGCTTGCTGAGTCTTGCCTCTTCTCCTGCTCTCAGATAAGATATTTTCTGTTTTTATTTTTGTGCTTGCTTTTTGCATTGTTCCCTGCACTTCTGTGGAGGTCAGCCAGGTCCGGGGGCTTGTGCTCCTCTCAGTTTATCTGAGCCACTGTTATTTGTTCATTTGCCTTTTCCAGTTTTTTCAGTGGCTGCGGCTTAGTTTTGTTACATCAGAGAACTGATTTAGGTGGTAGAGGTCGTGTGATCTCAGGTGTTTTTGCAATCAGTAGCGTTGGCATTTTTTAGGGTTTTTTTTGGATTGCAGTGAGTATCCTTTCTATCCTTTTCTGTCTAGGCAGATTGGGCCCCAGCGTTTGCTCATACTATTTTCTGTCTGTGTCTGTATTTCCTCTTCTCTAACCGCCATTACATGTTTGGGGGCTTCCTATGTTCTTTGGGGATCTGCTCCGGGGCAGATAGCTTTCCTCTTTCTATCTTTAGGTGTAGTTAATCTCTCAGGCTGTGAAGAGGCGTCTAGGACCAACGTGGGAACGCTCCACGGCCTTTAGTTGTGGTGGTTAGTCAGGGTACTGCAATCCAATAGATTCCAACCTCTCTGGTGTATTGCCGTTTTTGCCTGCTCTCCTCAGCTACCAAAACATAACAGTATCACTGGCCAAACTGAAAATTGTATGGTACTCACAGAAGGGAAAAATAGTGTGGAAAGAAAAAAGTTGTCAGAGTTGTCAGAGATTTTTTTTTTTTTTGTTTCTTGCATTTTTTCCCTCTTATTCTCTGGGTGCTGAGGAGGATTTTTTTTTCTCTCAATGGAGCTTGCACAGCTGTCTAGCCGTGTGGATCAGCTTGCCACTGAGGTTCGGAGTATTGCTGTCTATCTTGCTGGGTTGCCGGTTGTGGAACCTAGGATTCCCGTGCCAGATTTGTTTTTGGGAGATCGGGCCAAATTTCTGAATTTCAAAAATAACTGTAAGTTGTTTTTTGCCTTAAAACCTAAGTCCTCAGGGAACGCAGCACAGCAGGTTCAAATTGTCATCTCTCTCCTGCGCGGCGATCCTCAGGATTGGGCTTTTTCCCTGACACCTGGGGACCCTGTTTTGAGTGATGTTGATGCATTTTTTCTGGCTCTGGGGTTATTGTACGATGAGCCTAATGTCACTGATCAAGCTGAAAGAACCTTGTTGGCATTAAATCATCGGCTTGAGGATGCTGAGTTGTACTGTCAGAAATTCCGAAAATGGGCAGTCCTAACCAAATGGAATGATGATGCTTTGGCAGCCCTTTTTCGGATGGGGCTGTCAGAGAATGTAAAAAATGTTATGGTGGGTTTCCCTGCTCCCTCTGGTCTCAATGATTCTATGTCATTAGCGATTCAAATTGACAGACGTTTGCGTGAGCGTACAGTCATGGCCAAAAGTTTTGAGAATGACACAAATATTAATTTTTACAAAGTCTACTGCTTCACTTTTTCTAATGGCAATTTGCATATACTCCAGAATGTTATAAAGAGTGATCAGCTTAACAGCAATTACTTGCAAAGTCAATATTTGGCTAGAAAATGAACTTTATCCCCCAAAACACATTTCAACATCATTGCAGCCCTGCCTTAAAAGGACTTTTCAGTGATTGCTCCATTAACACAGGTGTGGGTGTTGATGAGGACATGGCTGGAGATCAATCTGTCATGATTAAGTAAGAATGAGACCACTGGACACTTTAAAAGGAGGCTTGTTGTGAATGTGCTAGAAATTAATTCTGAGCAGAAGCTCCCTCTGGTGGTTACAAACAGTACTGAACTATCCAATGAAGATTGTGAAGATTGGCGATCAGGTGTTACTGACTGGTCTTATATAAGGGAGGTTCCTTTCCATCAGGGTTGCCGGTGATCAATTGTTCTGGTCTCATCTTTGATTCCTGTTCACTTTGTAAGCTTGCTGTTTCGTGCCTGCATCTTCTGCTAACAGATAAGACATTTTCTTCTTTTAGTTTTTTGTGCTTGCTTTTTGCATTTTGTCCTGCACTTCTGTGGGGGTCTGCCGGGTCCCCTCCGGGGGCTTGTGCTCCTCTCAGTTTAGTTCAGCCACTGTTGTTTGTTCATTTGCCTTTTCCAGTTTTTTCAGTGGCTGCTGTTTTGTTTTGTTACACCAGAGAACTAATTTAGGTGGTAGAGGTCGTGTGATCTCAGGTGTTTTTGTAATTAGTAGAGTTGGTACTTTTCAGGGTTTTTTGGGATTGCAGTAAGTTTCCTTCCTATCCTTTTCTATTTAGGAAGTTTGGGCCCCAACGTTTGCTCATAATATTTTCTGTCTGTGTCTGTATTTCCTCTTGTCTAACCGCCATTACATGTTTGGGGGCTTTCTATGTTCTTTGGGGATCTGCTCCGGGGCAGATAGTTTTCCTCTTTCTGTCTTTAGGTGTAGTTAGCTTCTCAGGCTGTGACGAGGCGTCTAGGACCAACGTAGGTACGCTCCACGGCTGCCTTTAGTTGTGGTGGTTAGTCAGGGTACTGCAATCCCATAGATTCCAACCTCTCTGGTGTATTTCCTTTTTTGCCTGCTCTCCTCAGCTACCAAATCATAACAGTATCACCGGCCCAAAAACTGATATTTGTATGGTACTCACAGAAGGGAAAAATTGTGTTAAAGAAAGAAGATTGTCAGAGTTGTCAGAGATTTTTTTTTTTTTCCCTCTGTTTCTCTGAATGCTGAGGAGGATTTTTTTTTCTCTCAATGGAGTTTGCACAGTTGTCTGGCCGTGTGGATCAGCTTGCCACTGAAGTTCGGAGTATTGCTACCTATCTTGCAGGGTTGCCTGTTGTGGAACCTAGGATTCCCATGCCAGATTTGTTTTTAGGGGATCGAGCTAAATTTCTGAATTTCAAAAATAACTGTAAGTCGTTTTTTGCCTTGAAATTTAAGTCCTCAGGGAACGCAGCACAGCAGGTTCAAATTGTCATCTCTCTCCTGCGCGGCGATCCTCAGGATTGGGCTTTTTCCCTGACACCTGGGGATCCTGTTTTGAGTAATGTTGATGCATTTTTCAGGCTCTGGGGTTATTGTACGATGAGCCTAATGTCACTGATCAAGCTGAAAAAGCCTTGCTGGCATTAAATCAGGGGCTTGAGGACGCTGAGTTATACTGTCAGAGATTCCGAAGGTGGGCAGTCCTGACCAAATGAAATGACAATGCTTTGGCAGCCCTTTTTCGGAAGGGTCTGTCAGAGAATGTAAAGGATGTTATGGTGGGATTCCCTGTCCCCTCTGGTCTCAATGATTCTATGTCATTAGTGATTCAAATTGACAGACGTTTGCGTGAGCGTAGAGGTATGCGTGGAACAGTGTTGCCTTGTGAACCAGCTTCTGAACCCATGCAGTGTGATAGAGTGGCTTCTGGGGCACAGCGTCATGAGTTTCGAAAACGCAATGGGTTATGTTTCTACTGTGGTGACGCCTCTCATGCTATTTCAGTCTGCCCTAAGCGGGGAAGACGTTTTGCACGCTCAGTTGTCTTGGTGTCATGTGTGCATTGCCACGAAGATCGTCGCGGTTGCACATTTTGACTTCTCACAGCTGAGTTGCTGTTTCTTTGTGTTTGGCAGCTAGGGAGTTAATTCTGTCTGTGCTCGGTGCTGGGACTGGGTGCAGTTTCTCCCGGCTGCAATTGATTATTTGTTGATTGGTTTCCTTTAAATTCCTGGTTGTCTGCTTTGGGAGTTGCCAGTGAAATCCTTCATTCAGTCCACAGATAGGAATGAATCTGTATTGACTTAAGTTGAGAGCTCCTTAGTTGTTTTAAGCTCAACTTGCTTAGAGTTTATTTCCCAGACCATTTATGTTCCTTCGGTGTTTGAGTGTGTATGCAAGTGAGTGCTATCCTGTCTGTCTTATATGTCTTATCTGTGTATTTAGCTGAGATCTGCCCATATCCCTTTGGTGGTAATCAGGATCCTTCTTAGGACTGATTACAGGGTTCAGGGTCTGATAGGAGACAGGGTTAGGCTGGAGACTTGGACCTCTGAACCATTATCAGTACCTCCAAGGTAAGGGATTAGTTAGGACCCCAGTGTAGGGTCAGGTTAGACCCCGGTCCTCCTCTTTCCTGTTACAGCTCATCAAGTCCTCAAGATTAACCCTGAGTTAAACAGAAATCGTTTCTGCACATCTAGTCCTCAAGATTTACCCTAAGTTCTGCAGATATCGTGTCAGGTAAATCTATTTTATACTTACATTCTGATGTTGCTAAACTATATGTTGTATAGAGTGTGGTTCCTGTATAAATAGTTTACTGACATTGTATTCATATCATTAGACAGCGTGACATTTTCACTGGCCCTAAAAATTATCTCTAGTTACCATGGATCCAGTAGCCCAGCTGGCTCTGCAGTTGCAGGGATTATCCATGGAGCTGACGGACATTAAGTCCAAAGTTTTGTCTCCCCTGGAGCAAACCAGAGTTGAACCTAAAGTAGCTCTCCCAGATAGGTTCACTGGTGGGCGAGACAACTTTTTTACCTTCCGGGAGGCATGTAAATTGTATTTTCGGCTTCGGCCGCGATCATCAGGGAGTGATGAGCAGAGAGTGGGAATTGTTATCTCACTTCTTCAAGGGGACCCTCAATCCTGGGCATTTTCCCTTCCTCTGGGATCCCCGGCTCTACAGTCTGTAAATCAATTTTTTACTGCCCTGGGATTGGTATATGATGACCCAGATCGGGTCTCTCTTGCTGAGACCAAATTACGTAAGATACAGCAGGGAAATCGTCCGGCGGAGGAATTTGCTTCTGAGTTTCGTAGATGGGCCACGGATACTCAGTGGAATGACCCAGCTCTTAGGAGCCAGTTTTGTCATGGGCTTTCTGACAAATTAAAAGACGTTTTGGCTCAGTATGAGTCTCCTCCTTCTCTGGAGGCTGCTATGGCCCTAGCTATCCGTACTGATAGACGGCTTCGGGAGAGGGGTGAGGTAACTCCACTCCCTGTTGTTACTCCACCTACTACTAAAGTCCCTTATGTTGAGGTTCCCCTTGTCTGTTCGGATGAACCTATGCAGTTGGGAGGGACATCTTTTCGTAGTAGGGGATTGGCGGCATGCCGCAGGACTAGAAGGTGTTTTTTTTGCGGGAAAGAGGGACATTTTGTTGGAGAATGTCCATCCCGTGTCTTGTTAAGTAAAAAGTCGCCGGAAAACTGCTAATCCCAGGTTGTGTGGTGGACTACAACCTGGGAGTATGTATTTCATCCGCCGGTTCTTCTCAGTTCCTTGTACCAGTGGAGGTGGTGGTTGGTACTAGAGTGAAGAGATTGTCTGTTCTTCTGGATAGTGGTTCCGGGGCTAATCTGGTTGACGCTCAGTTTGCTCAGGCTCAAGGTATGCATCTGAGTGTATTGGTCAAACCGATCCCTATTTTCTCCATTGACGCCAGGCCTCTCGGCCAAGGTAGCTTTGTTCATGAGGTTCATAACATTGACCTTCGGGTAGGGGCAATACATAGGGAACAATTATCTTGTTATGTGTTGGAGGGTCTACCTACTCCCATTGTGTTGGGACTTCCTTGGCTGGTTAAACATAACCCTGTGATTAATTGGCAGTCCAGAGAGATAAGCCAATGGGGAGAGTTTTGCAAAAGCAACTGCATGAACACAGTCATCAGTGCGGTCGTGCCTAGTACATTGCCTCCTTTTTTGGAGGATTTTGGGGATGTTTTCTCTGAGGAGGGGTGTCGGGAGTTGCCTCCTCATCGCGTGTATGACTGCTCTATTATTCTACTTCCTGATGCTAAGTTGCCTAAAGCTAGGTTGTATAATCTTTCTGGTCCTGAAAGGCAGGCTATGAAAGATTATATTTCTGAAAGTCTGGCCAAAGGGCATATTAGACCTTCATCTTCCCCTGTGGCCGCGGGGTTCTTCTTTGTGAAGAAAAAAGATGGAGGCCTACGCCCTTGCTTGGATTTCCGCGAACTTAATCGGATTACTGTTCGAGATCCGTATCCACTCCCTCTTATTCCTGATCTCTTCAATCAAATTGTTGGCGCCAAATGGTTCTCTAAATTGGATCTCAGGGGGGCGTATAATCTGATTAGGATAAAAGAGGGGGATGAGTGGAAAACGGCGTTTAACACGCCGGAGGGACATTATGAAAACCTGGTCATGCCTTTTGGTCTGACTACTGCACCAGCAGTATTCCAACATTTTGTTAATGACATTTTTCGTCACCTTGTGGGGCTGTTTGTGGTCGTATATTTGGATGACATTTTAATTTACTCGCCAGATCTTGTGTCTCACCAGGAGCATGTGAGACAGGTGTTGCAGATCTTGCAAGACAATAAACTATACGCCAAACTGGAGAAGTGTGTTTTTGCCGTACAGGAACTTCAGTTTTTGGGTTTTTTGGTGTCAGCCTCCGGTTTCCGTATGGACCCTGAAAAGGTGAGAGCAGTGCTTGAATGGGATCAGCCAGGGGATCTTAAGGCTCTGCAGCGTTTTTTGGGGTTTGCTAATTACTACCGGAAATTTATTTGTAATTTCTCGTCTGTCGTCAAACCTCTCACTGACATGACGAGAAAAGGGACGGATTTTTCTAGGTGGTCGGACAAGGCTTGCCAAGCCTTTTCCTCTTTGAAGAGATGTTTTGCTTCGGCACCCGTTCTCATCCAACCAGATGTATCTCAGCCTTTCATTGTTGAGGTGGACGCGTCTGACGTAGGGGTGGGTGCTATATTGTCCCAGGGTCCGTCCCCTGGTAAATGGCATCCGTGCGCTTTCTTTTCTAAGAAATTGTCGTCCGCCGAAAGGAATTATGATATCGGCAATAGGGAACTTTTGGCCATTAAATTGGCTTTTGAAGAATGGAGTCACTTTTTGGAGGGGGCAGTCCACCCGGTCACCGTTATTACTGATCACAAGAACCTGCTGTATTTAGAATCCGCTAAGCGTCTGAATTCCAGACAAGCTCGATGGTCGTTGTTTTTTACCAGGTTTAATTTTGTCGTCACTTATCGCCCGGGGTCTAAGAATGTAAAGGCTGATGCCTTGTCTCGCAGTTTCCCAGGGACCGGGAAAACGGATGACCCGATTCCTATCCTTCAGGAGGGGGTGGTAGTGTCGGCTGTATGTTCTGAGCTTGAGGAGGAGGTGTTAGAGGCTCAGGGGACGCCCCTGCAGGACCTCCAGGGAGACTGTTTGTCCCGAATCAGTTGAGACAAAAGGTTATTGAGGCACATCATAATTCTGCTTTAGCAGGACATCCAGGGAGTAAGGCTACTTTAGATCTCCTTTCTCGCCGATTTTGGTGGCCTAACGCTAATAAAGATGTTATAACTTTTGTCGCGTCCTGTGGGGTTTGTGCTCGCTCTAAAACCCCTCATACCCGTCCGTCTGGGACCCTTTTACCCTTGAAACTTCCAGAGCGTCCATGGACTCATTTATCTATGGACTTCATTACGGACCTTCCTCCGTCGTCAGGGAATACTGTCATACTGGTGGTTGTTGACAGGTTCAGTAAGATGGCACATTTCGTTGCTCTTCCTGCACTCCCTAATGCTAAAACTCTGGCGCAGGTGTTCATTAGGGAGATCGTGAGACTTCATGGGTTGCCTTCTGATGTGGTGTCAGATAGGGGTCTCAGTTTGTGTCCAAATTTTGGAGGGCATTTTGTTTACGTCGGGGGATGCAATTGTCGTTTTCCTCGGCTTTTCATCCGCAGACCAATGGTCAGACAGAGCGTCTGAATCAGAGTTTAGAGACATATCTCCGGTGTTTTGTCTCGGAGAACCAGGAGGACTGGTCTTCTTTCTTGCCTCTGGCAGAGTTCGCTCTTAACAACAGGCGGAGCGAGTCCACTGGTAAGTCCCCGTTTTTTGGGGCATATGGTTTTCATCCTCAGTTTTGTACTTTCAATGGGGGGGGTCCTTCTGGGGTTCCTGAGGAGGAGCGTTTCTCGTCGTCACTTGCTTCTGTGTGGAAAGGTGTATTGAATAATCTGAGTGCGATGGGGAACCGTTACAAACGTATGGCTGATAGGAGGAGAGTTTCTGGTCCAGATCTGAATGTGAACGATCTGGTATGGTTGTCTACCAGGAATATAAAACTTAAAGTGCCCTCCTGGAAACTGGGTCCCAGATTCATCGGGCCGTACAGGATCAGTTCCATAATTAATCCTGTGGCATTTCGTCTGGAACTCCCTCCTACGTTTAAAATTCATAATGTGTTCCACAAGTCTTTACTTAAAAGGTATGTGGCACCAGTCATATCGTCACCTCTACCTCCTCCTCCAGTGTTGGTCAATGGCAACTTGGAATTTCAAGTATCAAAAATCATTGACTCACGTCAATCGCCGGTCCCTTCAGTACTTGGTGCATTGGAAGGGGTATGGTCCGGAGGAGAGGACGTGGGTCCCTGCGTCTGATGTTAACGCAGATCGTTTGGTTCGGACCTTCCACAGAACTCACCCGGGCAGGCCTGGCCCTGAGGGTCCGGAGGCCCCTCGTAGAAGGGGGGGTACTGTCATGTGTGCATTGCCACGAAGATCGTCGCGGTTGCACATTTTGACTTCTCACAGCTGAGTTGCTGTTTCTTTGTGTTTGGCAGCTAGGGAGTTAATTCTGTCTGTGCTCGGTGCTGGGACTGGGTGCAGTTTCTCCCGGCTGCAATTGATTATTTGTTGATTGGTTTCCTTTAAATTCCTGGTTGTCTGCTTTGGGAGTTGCCAGTGAAATCCTTCATTCAGTCCACAGATAGGAATGAATCTGTATTGACTTAAGTTGAGAGCTCCTTTGTTGTTTTAAGCTCAACTTGCTTAGAGTTTATTTCCCAGACCATTTATGTTCCTTCGGTGTTTGAGTGTGTATGCAAGTGAGTGCTATCCTGTCTGTCTTATATGTCTTATCTGTGTATTTAGCTGAGATCTGCCCATATCCCTTTGGTGGTAATCAGGATCCTTCTTAGGACTGATTACAGGGTTCAGGGTCTGATAGGAGACAGGGTTAGGCTGGAGACTTGGACCTCTGAACCATTATCAGTACCTCCAAGGTAAGGGATTAGTTAGGACCCCAGTGTAGGGTCAGGTTAGACCCCGGTCCTCCTCTTTCCTGCTACAGCTCATCAAGTCCTCAAGATTAACCCTGAGTTAAACAGAAATCGTTTCTGCACATCTAGTCCTCAAGATTTACCCTAAGTTCTGCAGATATCGTGTCAGGTAAATCTATTTTATACTTACATTCTGATGTTGCTAAACTATATGTTGTATAGAGTGTGGTTCCTGTATAAATAGTTTACTGGCATTGTATTCATATCATTAGACAGCGTGACACTTGGGTAGTGTTCAGACTAAATTTCTGTTGACTGTTACCCTGATTTGCTCCCTGTCCACATTTTCTGCTCAGGCTTTTGTTGATTCGGGAGCAGCTATTAACCTGATGTATTTTGATTTTGCTAAACGTTGTGGGTTTCCCTTGATACCCCTACGGAAGTCTATTCCCCTACTGGGGATCGATTCTACCCCTTTGGCTGAGAATAAACCTCAGTTCTCTACTCAGGTGGAGAGGTTGTCCCTCTCTCAGGAGAGGGCCCAGTGGTTTGCCAACCGGCATAGGACTGATGGTCCTCGGTTTGAAGTGGGGGACTTGGTCTGGTTGTCCTCAAGAAATATCCCTATGAGAGTTGCATCTCCTAAGTTTAAGCCTAGGTTCATTGGACCTTATAAGATCATGGAGATTCTTAATCCTGTTTCCTTTCGTTTACTTCTTCCAGGGACATTTAAGATCCATAACGTGTTCCACAAGTCCTTATTGAAGAGGTTTGTCGAGCCAGTGGTTCCTATGGCTGTGCCTCCTGACCCTGTTTTGGTTGAGAGCAATCTGGAGTATGTGGTTGAGAAAATATTGAATTCTCGTTTTTCTAGACGGAAACTCCAGTATTTGGTTAAGTGGAGAGGTTATGGTCAGGAGGACAATTCTTGGGTGTTTGCTTCGGACATCCATGCTAGGAGACTCATCCGTGCGTATCACAGAGCTCATCCTGACCGACCTGGTTGCTCAAATGAGGGTTCGGTGACCCCTCCTCAAGGGGGGGGTACTGTTGTGAATGTGCTAGAAATGAATTCTGAGCAGAAGCTCCCTCTGGTGGTTACAAACAGTACTGAACTATCCAATGAAGATTGTGAAGATTGGCGATCAGGTGTTACTGACTGGTCTTATATAAGGGAAGTTCCCTCCCATCAGGGTTGCCGGTGATCAATTGTTCTGGTCTCATCTTTGATTCCTGTTCACTTTGTCGCTTGCTGTTTCGTGCCTGCATCTTCTGCTAACAGATAAGACATTTTCTTCTTTTAGTTTTTTGTGCTTGCTTTTTGCATTTTGTCCTGCACTTCTGTGGGGGTCTGCCGGGTCCCCTCCGGGGGCTTGTGCTCCTCTCAGTTTAGTTCAGCCACTGTTGTTTGTTCATTTGCCTTTTCCAGTTTTTTCAGTGGCTGCTGTTTTGTTTTGTTACACCAGAGAACTAATTTAGGTGGTAGAGGTCGTGTGATCTCAGGTGTTTTTGTAATTAGTAGAGTTGGTACTTTTCAGGGTTTTTTGGGATTGCAGTAAGTTTCCTTCCTATCCTTTTCTATTTAGGAAGTTTGGGCCCAAACGTTTGCTCATACTATTTTCTGTCTGTGTCTGTATTTCCTCTTGTCTAACCGCCATTACATGTTTGGGGGCTTTCTATGTTCTTTGGGGATCTGCTCCGGGGCAGATAGTTTTCCTCTTTCTGTCTTTAGGTGTAGTTAGCTTCTCAGGCTGTGACGAGGCGTCTAGGACCAACGTAGGTACGCTCCACGGCTGCCTTTAGTTGTGGTGGTTAGTCAGGGTACTGCAATCCCATAGATTCCAACCTCTCTGGTGTATTTCCTTTTTTGCCTGCTCTCCTCAGCTACCAAATCATAACAGAGGCTGGTGCTTGGCATCATTGTTTCTCTTCTGTTAACCATGGTTATCTCTAAAGAAACACGTGCAGTCATCATTGCAATGCACAAAAATGGCCTAACAGGGAAGAGTATCGCAGCTAGAAAGATTGCACCTCAGTCAACAATCTATCGCATCATCAAGAACTTCAAGGAGAGAGGTTCCATTGTTGCCAAAAAGGCTCCAGGGCGCCCAAGAAAGACCAGCAAGCGCCAGGACCCTCTCTTAAAAGTGTTTCAGCTGCGGGATCGGGCTACCAGCAGTGCAGAGCTTGCTCAGGAATGGCAGTAGGCAGGTGTGAGTGCATCTGCACGCACTGTGAGGCGGAGACTCTTGGAGCAAGGCCTGGTCTCAAGGAGGGCAGCAAAGAAGCCACTTCTCTCCAGAAAAAACATCATGGACAGACTGATATTCTGCAAAAGGTACAGGCAGTGGACTGCTGAGGACTGGGGTAAAGTTATTTTCTCTGATGAATGCCCTTTTTGATTGTTTGGGACATCAGGAAAACGCCTCATTCGGAGAAGACAAGGTGAGCGCTACCACCAGTCTTGTCTCATGTCAACTGTTCAGCATCCTGAAACCATTCATGTGTGGGGTTGCTTCTCAGCCAAGGGAATCGGCTCTCTCACAGTCTTGCCTAAAAACACAGCCATGAATAAAGAATGGTACCAGAATGTCCTCCAAGAGCAACTTCTCCCAACCCTCCAAGAGCAGTTTGGCGATCAACAATGCCTTTTCCAGCATGATGGAGCACCTTGCCATAAAGCAAAGGTGATAACTAAATGGCTCAGGGAACAAAACATAGAGATTTTGGGTCCATGGCCTGGAAACTCCCCAGATCTTAATCCCATTGAGAACTTGTGGTCAATCATCAAGAGACGGGTGGACAAACAAAAACCTAAAAATTCTGACAAAAAGTAAGCATTGATTGTGCAAGAATGGACTGCTATCAGTCTGTAAGGTTCTTTGTACATGTTTCTTGAAACTCAGTTTTTCCGTCAGCCATTTTGCTTTCTGTCTTGCTGCAGCTATCTTGCCCTCAGTCAATATGGAGTTTCCAGCTTTCATGTTCCCGCCCTGATTCTCTCCCTCTTGCTTCTTAAGCCGCCTCAGCTGAGCAATCAGTGCTTCAGAATCAAGCTTGCAGTGAGCCTGTGACCTGACTCCTGGAAAACCTTGGACTTTGTACTCCAGCTATTTCCTACTGAGGAACTTTGGAACACTTGTGGACTCTGGAAACCTGCTATTTGATAAATCCACGTTTGCATGGAATTACGGTAACAGAGAAGAGATCCTGAACCTGTTGTGGAGAGTTATTGCTGAGCTTAAGTTACTCTGGCCTGCTGTGTCTCCTGCTTCTGTACCTGCAAACTGTGTGACTATTTTTGCCACTTGTATGAAGTAATACAAGTCCTTCTATATCAAACCTGTGTCTCATGTGTTTTCCTCGCACCCAAGCACAAGACGCTATATGAACTGTACACCATACATTACAAGATTCTGAAGCCAAACGTTAGTGTCTGCTGGGTCTGGGAAGGCCGTGTCTGCTGTGACTGTGGATATCAGATGTCCGGTTATACTTTCTGTGATGACAGTGGTTGTGACTTCTCACAACCATTCCAGGTGAGCAATTCCCTTAATTTTACTCTGGAGTGTTACCACAGGTAAACACTATTGTTTTTTTTTTTTTTTTCTCTTCTCTTTCCAGTACTCCTGTCTTAAAAGATCTGGAAGATGGAGGCCCGCATAAAGGAACTTTGCGGAGTGACTGATACAATCCTTGCAGATATACAGACTATAAAGACCCGTTTTGCAAACCTACAGGACCTCACTAATCACAATTTGCAAGTGTTTGGACAAACTACCCAGGATTTACGAGCCAGGATTGAGGTTCTAGAGGAACGAGTCCAGGCTCCTGCCATAACCCCGAGTTCTGGGATTCCCAAGTTACCCCCTTTTCATTTTGGCGGTGAACGTGAGAAATTCAGGGATTTATTAACCAATGCAATCTTTTTTTTCTGCACATGCTTCACAATTTCCCACTGAACGATCGAAAGTGCTTACTATAATCATGTTGCTTACCAACAAGGCTTTGATGTGGGCAAACCCTCTGATTGAGACTGAGGATGAATGTTTGGATCATCTTGATGCTTTCATTTCAGCCATGGGGCAGGTGTTTGATGACCCCAATCGAGGTGCAACAGCTGAAGCAGCCATGTTAACTTTGCGCCAAGGTAAGCGCTCAGTAGCCGAATATGCCTTGGATTTCAGGAGATGGGCCCTCGATACCACTTGGGACAGTTCCGCCAAAAAATCTATTTTTCGAAAAGGGTTGTCTCCACTGATTAAGGATGAACTTGCTCGTGCCGACCCTCCCACTGCGTTAGGTGACTTTATTAACTACTGTATCCGTATTGATGCTCGTCTGACTGAACGCAGGCAAGAGAGATGGTTCGAAAGCAATCGCACTAACCTTTTCCTACCTTCCTCCCCAGCTAAGGAACCTTTGAGTAGGATCACACGGGAACCTGAACCTGAACCCATGCAGGTGGACTCTTTACAAAGACGGGTTAGTGATGCACGCAAAGAACATCGTTTAAAGGAAAATCTATGTTTCTACTGTGGTAAGTCAGGGCACTTCATTATAAACTGCCCCAGCCGTTCTCGTAAGACTACTGCAGCAGTCATTCACTGTGAGTGTTGCGAGAGGAGATCTGTCAGGTCCGAGCCTCAGGCTCCAGAGAGATCTGCAGCAACAGATATTGATTTCTCGGACTTAAACTCCGTCACTTCTGAGGACGATGACTGTGTAAACGCTGCAATTTTTCAAGTTTCCTCAGCGGTGTCCCAGCTGAGTTGTAAGAAAAACAATTCTCATTGCTTCCTTTCCATCAAACTCTGGGTTGACTCAGTCTGGGTGTCTAGCTCTGCTATGATCGACTCAGGGGCAAGTGGAAATTTTATGGATATCTCCTTTGCTCTGAAACAGGGGATACGTTCAGTGAAGAAGGCTACTCCAGTACAGATGGAGACTGTGGATGGCTCCCTGCTGACCTCTGGACCAGTGGATCAGGAAACGGAGCCTTTGAGGGTCCTTATGGGTAAAGATCATCAAGAGAAACTGTCCTTTATGCTTATCTCTTCTCCCCACTTTCCCATTATTCTAGGGCTACCATGGCTGCAGGCTCAGAACCCTACCATTAACTGGGAGACCAAGGAATTACACTTTCCAGAGAAACAGACGAGTCCAGAAGTTTCAGCTTGCTCTGTTCCTAAAGGAACCATGTCAGTCCCTGAACTACCAGCTGTATACCAGGACTATGTGGATTTATGTGACAAGAAGAACGCTGACCAGCTTCCCCCTCACCGTCCATATGATTGTCCAATTGAATTATTGCCTGGAGCAGAGATACCTTTTGGTAAGATCTACCCCCTGGCGGGGCCCGAGCTAAAGGCTTTAAAGGATTACATAGACGAAAATCTAGCCAAGGGCTTCATACACCCCTCTTCATCTCCTGCAGGTGCACCCATCTTCTTTGTGAAGAAGAAAGATGGATCTCTGAGACCCTGCGTAGACTATAGGGAACTCAATAAGGTTACTATTAGAAACCGTTATCCATTGCCTTTAATCCCTGAGTTATTGGAGAGAGTGCGGCATGCCAAAATTTTCTCTAAACTGGATCTCCGTGGGGCCTATAACTTGGTCCGTATCAGACCTGGGGATGAATGGAAGACTGCTTTCAGGTCACGCTATGGACACTTTGAATATCTAGTTATGCCTTTTGGTCTGAGTACCGCCCCAGCCACTTTCCAACACTTGGTGAATGACATCTTCAGGGATCTCCTAGAAACATTCGTGGTGATTTATTTGGATGATATTCTAATTTTTTCTAACTCCACAGAGGAACATCATGGACATGTGAGAATGGTCTTAGAACGCCTAAGACAAAACCATCTCTACATCAAACTTGAAAAGTGTGAATTCCATAGGACCGAAATTCAATTTCTGGGGTATGTACTGTCTACACAAGGAATTAGTATGGATGGAAGCAAGACCCAAGCCATCAAGGATTGGCCAATTCCTAGAAATGTGAAGGAGGTGCAGCGCTTCATCGGGTTTGCCAACTTCTATAGACGTTTCATTAGGAATTTCTCTGAGGTAGTGTCACCTATCACCCAACTTACCCGGAAACAGTCTAGGTTCTCCTGGACCCCGCAAGCTCAGGAAGCATTTTCCTGTTTAAAGGATAAATTTACCACCGCACCTATCTTAGTACATCCCAACCCCGAGCTTGCCTTCATAATAGAGGTGGATGCTTCAGACTGTGCCGTTGGAGCTATACTCTCTCAGAGAACAGGTGAGAAGAATGTCTTGCATCCCTGTGCCTTCTTTTCCCAGCAGTTGTCTTCGGCTGAGAGGAACTACGATGTGGGCAATAGAGAGTTGTTGGCCATTATTGCCGCCTTCAAAGAATGGAGACACCTTCTTCAGGGAGCTGCACAGCAAATAGTCGTCCTGACAGACCATCGTAACCTTGAATTTATCAGGTCGGCTAAGTGCCTGACTCCTCGCCAGGCTCGCTGGAATCTTTTCTTAAACCAATTTAATTTTGTCATTTCTTATAGACCAGGATCGCGCAATGGAAAGGCTGATGCACTCTCTAGGATTCATTCAGCAGAGACCCGTCCACTTACTCCTCCTAAGACTATTCTTCCTGACTCTAGATTCCTGGGAGTGATTCATAATCAAGACCTACTTAAGGACATCAAGGAAGCATACCATGCGGATTCCTTGTTGGCACAACCCCCAAGGGACGTAAGTCTTGTCTTTAAGAATGGTGTGGATTCAGGGACAACGTCTGTATATACCTGAAACAGTCAGATTGAGAGTATTGCAACTCATCCACGATTCCAAGATAGCTGGGCATAGAGGAATTCTAAAGACACAGGAATTTCTTTCTCGTTTCTTTTGGTGGCCCACTTACAGGAAAGATGTCTTAAACTATGTCACTTCATGTGAAGTCTGTGCAAGATGCAAAACACCTCGCTCCTCACCAACTGGTCTGTTGCAACCCCTTCCCACCCCGTCCCGCCCGTGGGGATCCATTTCTATGGACTTCATTGTGGAGTTACCAACCTCTCAAGGGAAGAACACCATTCTAGTGGTGGTTGATCGTTTAACAAAGGCAGCTCATTTTATCCCTTGTGTCGGCTTACCCACTGCAAAACAGACATCAGATTTGATGATTAAGAATGTGTTTCGCTTACATGGAGTACCGGATGAGGTTATTTCGGATCGAGGGGTGCAATTCACTTCAAGGTTTTGGCAAAATTTCTGTGCCGCATTGGACATTAAAGTAAACCTTTCTTCTGCTTTTCATCCCCAGACTAATGGACAGACAGAACGAACCAATCAGACCCTGGAGCAGTATCTCCGCTGTTTTATCTGCCACCTACAGGATGATTGGGTGGATCTACTTCCACTGGCTGAGTTCTCTTATAACAACTCTCAGAGCGCCTCCACTAAGCAGTCTCCTTTTTACTCCAATCTAGGTTATCATCCTAACATTCTTCCTCGATTTCCCATAGAAACGCCCTTGCCAGCAGTGGCTGAAAGAATCACGTCTTTACAAAAGAATATGGATCTTCTAAAGGAAAATCTGGAATTGGCTCAGGAAAGGTACAAGAAAGCAGCAGATAAATTTTGTAAACCTGCACCAGCTTTCAAGGTAGGAGACTTGGTCTGGCTGTCAACCAGAAATCTTAAGTTAAGGAATCCATCGTCTAAGTTGGGACATAAGTACATTGGACCCTATAAAATCAGTAAAATTATAAGTGCCGTTGCTTGTCGTCTTCAACTGCCCAGAACTATGAGAATCCACCCTGTCTTTCATGTATCCCTACTAAAGGCTGCAACACCCAATATGTTTCCTGGACGTTCTTCTCCTTGCCCTGACCCAGTGCTAGTCGATGGTCAGGAAGAATTTGTGGTGGAAAGGATTCTAGATTCCAGGTTGTACAGAAATCAGTTACAATATTTGATTAAATGGCAGGGCTACCCAGTGGAGGACAACTCATGGGAACCAGTCAATAACGTTAATGCTCCTCGCTTGCTCCGCCAGTTTCATCAGAGGTACCCAGACAAGCCTGGTCTGAGGTCATCCGGAGGTTGTCCCTAAGGGGGGAGTAATGTAAGGTTCTTTGTACATGTTTCTTGAAACTCAGTTTTTCCGTCAGCCATTTTGCTTTCTGTCTTGCTGCAGCTATCTTGCCCTCAGTCAATATGGAGTTTCCAGCTTTCATGTTCCCGCCCTGATTCTCTCCCTCTTGCTTCTTAAGCAGCCTCAGCTGAGCAATCAGTGCTTCAGAATCAAGCCTGCAGTGAGCCTGTGACCTGACTCCTGGAAAACCTTGGACTTTGTACTCCAGCTATTTCCTACTGAGGAACTTTGGAACACTTGTGGACTCTGGAAACCTGCTATTTGATAAATCCACGTTTGCATGGAATTACGGTAACAGAGAAGAGATCCTGAACCTGTTGTGGAGAGTTATTGCTGAGCTTAAGTTACTCTGGCCTGCTGTGTCTCCTGCTTCTGTACCTGCAAACTGTGTGACTATTTTTGCCACTTGTATGAAGTAATACAAGTCCTTCTATATCAAACCTGTGTCTCATGTGTTTTCCTCGCACCCAAGCACAAGACGCTATATGAACTGTACACCTAACATTACACAGTCAGGATTTGGTCCAGAAGTTGATTGAGAGCATGCCAGGGAGAATTGCAGAGGTCCTGAAGAAGAAGGGTCAACACTACAAATATTGACTTGCTGCATGAACTCATTCTAACTGTCAATATAAGCTTTTGTTACTCATATGTTTGCAATTATATTTCTGTCTGTGATAAAAACATCTGTCAAACACACATAAAAACCAGAGGGCAGCAGATCATGTGAAAATATAATATTTGTGTCATTCTCAAAACTTTTGGCCATGACTGTAGAGGTATGCGTGGAATAGTGTTGCCTTGTGAGCCAGCTTCTGAAACCATGCAGTGTGATAGTGTGGCTTCTGGGGCACAGCGTCATGAGTTTCGAAAACGCAATGGGTTATGTTTCTATTGTGGTGACGCCTCTCATGCTATTTCTGTCTGCCCTAAGCGGGAAAGACGTTTTGCACGCTCAGTTGTCTTGGGTAGTGTTCAGACTAAATTTCTGTTGACTGTTACCCTGATTTGCTCCCTGTCCACATTTTCTGCTCAGGCTTTTGTTGATTCGGGAGCAGCTATTAACCTGATAGATTTTGATTTTGCCAAACGTTGTGGGTTTCCCTTGATACCCCTACTGAAGTCTATTCCCCTACTGGGGATTGATACTACCCCTTTGGCTGAGAATAAACCCCAGTTTTCTACTCAGGTGATAATGAGGGTTGAACCTGATCATCAGGAGAGTTGCAAATTTTTGGTACTGTATAATCTGCATGACATTATTGTACTAGGTTTCCCTTGGCTACAGTCTCATAATCCTGTTTTGGATTGGAAATCTGTGTCTGTAACCAGTTGGGACTGCCAATGTGTTAATGTCAACACTCCTGTTTTTTCTGCCTCTCCCCAGTCTCAGGATGTTCCTGACTTTTTGACTGATTTTTCTTATGTGTTTAGCGAAAGTAAATCTGCATCCTTGCCCCCCCCATAGGATCTATGACTGCGCTATTGAATTAGTGCCTGGTAGTAAATTCCCTAAAGGTCGCCTTTTTAACTTGTCTGTACCTGAACATGACGCTATGCGGTCTTATATCAAGGAGTCATTGGAGAAGGGTCATATCAGACCATCCTCTTCACCCTTGGGTGCCGGTTATTTCTTTGTGGCCAAAAAGGATGGTTCATTAAGGCCGTGTATTGATTATCGTCTCTTGAACAAGATCACTGTGAAATATCAATATCCGTTACCCTTCATTTCTGACCTGTTTTCCAGGGTGAAAAGTGCTACTTGGTTTACCAAGCTTGACCTCAGGGGGGCGTATAACCTTATTCGCATTAAGCACGGGGATGAATGGAAGACGGCGTTTAATACCCCAGAGGGGCATTTTGAGTACCTAGTGATGCCCTTTGGGCTCGCTAATGCTCCTTCCGTCTTCCAGTCCTTCATGAATCACATTTTCAGGGATTTTGTGGATACATTTCTGATTGTTTATTTGGATGATATCTTGATTTTTTCCAATGACTGGGACTCTCATGTGAAACATGTTCGGACTGTGTTCCAGATTTTGAGAGAGAATGCACTGTATGTGAAGGGATCAAAGTGTCTTTTTGGCGTACAGAGGATTTCATTTCTGGGATTCATTTTGTCTCCATCTGTTATTGAAATGGACCCGGTCAAAGTTCAGGCCATCTGTGATTGAGTCCAACCTACTTCATTAAAGGCTCTTCAGAGATTCTTGGGTTTTGCCAATTTTTATCGTAAATTTATTGGTAATTTCTCTGTTATTATTAAACCATTGACTGATTTGACCAAAAAGGGTTCTGATGTGGTGAATTGGCCTCCTGAGGCAGTCTCTGCATTTCAGGAACTTAAGCAGAGATTCACTTCTGCTCCTGTTCTACTGCAGCCTGATGTTTCTCTGCCATTTCAGGTGGAGGTTGATGCCTCTGAAATTGGGGCAGGTGCCGTTTTGTCCCAAAGAGATCCTGAGACCTCTAAAAGTAACCCTTGTGCCTTTTTCTCTCGAAAATTTTCTCCAACTGAACGTAATTATGACGTGGGTAATCGGGAGTTATTGGCCATGAAGTGGGCTTTTGAAGAGTGGAGACATTGGCTGGAGGGAGCCAAACATCAGGTGGTGGTCCTCACGGACCATAAGAATCTGGTTTATCTGGAATCAGCCAAGCGACTTAATCCTAGACAGGCCAGGTGGGCCTTGTTTTTCACACGTTTTAATTTTGTGGTTTCCTTTCTTCCTGGCACTAAGAATGTTAAGGCGGATGCCCTCTAGAGGAGTTTCCTTGCGGACTCTCCTGAGTTATCTGATCCTGCTGTTATTTTGAAAGAGGGTGTAGTTCTTTCTGCCATCTCGCCCAATTTGAGACTGGCTCTGGAAGGGTGTCAGGAGGATAAACCCGAGCGCTGCCCTATTGGGAAATTGTTTGTCCCAGACCGGTGGAAAAAGAGTTTGATGTCTGAGATTCATTGTTCCGCGTTGGCCGGTCATCCCGGAATTTTTGGTACCAGAGACTTGGTGAGTCGGTCCTTTTGGTGGCCTACTTTGTCTCGTGACGTCAGGGAATTTGTGCAGTCCTGTGGGACTTGCTCTCGCTCCAAGCCTTGCTCTCGCTCTAGTGGTTTGTTGATGCCATTGCCTGTGCCCAAGAGACCATGGACCCATATCTCTATGGATTTTATTTCCGACCTCCCTGTTTCTCAGAGAATGACCGTTATCTGGGTGATTTGTGATAGGTTTTCCAAGATGATACATCTTGTGCCATTACCTAAGTTGCCTTCCTCCTCCGAATTGGTGCCTTTGTTCCTTCAGCACGTGGTTCGGTTACACGGCAGTCCTGAGAACATTGTGTCTGACAGAGGAGTCCAGTTTGTTTCCAGATTTTGGAGGACATTTTGTTCTAAACTTGGTGTTCAATTGTCTTTCTCCTCTGCTTTTCATCCTCAGACCAATGGACAAACTGAGAGAACAAACCAGACATTGGAGACTTATCTGAGATGCTTTGTGTCTGCTGATCAAGATGACTGGGTCTCTTTTTGCCTTTGGCTGAGTTTGCTCTTAATAATAGGGCTAGCTCTGCCACTTTGATGTCTCCATTTTTCTGCAATTTTGGGTTTCACCCTCGATTTTCTTCGGGACAGATGGAGGCTTCTGTCTGTCCGGGTGTTGTGGAGCGTATGCAGCAGATTTGGGACCAGGTAGTGGAGAGGTTGTCCCTCTCTCAGGAGAAGGCCCAGCGGTTTGCCAACCGGCATAGGACTGATGGTCCTCGGTTTAAAGTGGGGGACTTGGTCTGGTTGTCCTCAAGAAATATCCCTATGAGAGTTGCATCTCCTAAGTTTAAGCCTCGGTTCATTGGACAAGCACCGGCGTCTGCACCCGGCACACCTGGGCAAGTGCCGGGGCCCTGAGCAGGCGGGGGGGCCCACTCGCCATCTGGCACCCCGGCGCCCGTTAGCGGTGTCAGCGCCACCACTGGGCCCCCCCGCTTGCTCAGGGCCCCGGCAGTAGCCGGCGCAATACTCACCTCTCCCCGTGCCTCCGCTGCCGCAGCTCCGGGCTCCAGGGGGTGCCTGCAGGATGCCGGCGCTTCCTCTCACAGCAGCGCCGCTGAATGACGTCATCATTCAGCGGCCGGCTGTGGCAGTGAGAGCGTGGACGCCAGACAGGTGAGATGTGATGTGTATGTGTCTGTGTGTATCAGTGTGTGTGTATGTAGTGCGGTGCTTTGTGTGTGTGTGTCTGCTGTATGTGTGATGGTGGTGGGGGGAGGGCAGTGATGATGATGATGGGGAGGCAATGATGATTGATGATGATGGGCAGGCATTGATGATGATGGGCAGGCAATGATATTGATGGGGAGGCAATGATGATTATGGGCAGGCATTGATGATGATGGGCAGGCAGTGATGATGATGGGCAGGCAGTGATGATCATGGGGAGGCAATGATGATTATGGGCAGGCATTGATGATGATGGGCAGGCAGTGATGATGATGGGCAGGCAGTGATGATGATGGGCAGGCAGTGATGATGATGGGGAGGCAATGATGATTATGGGCAGGCATTGATGATGATGGGCAGGCAGTGATGATGATGGGCAGGCAATGATATTGATGGGGAGGCAATGATGGTTATGGTCAGGCATTGATGATGATGGGCAGGCATTGATGATGATGGGCTGGCAGTGATGATGATGGGGAGGCGATGATGATAATGGGCAGGCAATGATGATGATGGGCAGGCATTGATGATGATGGGCAGTCAGTGATGATGATGGGGAGGCAATGATGATTATGGGGAGGCGATGATGATGATGGGGAGGAGATGATGATGATGGGGAGGCAATGATGATGATGGGCAGGCATTGATGATGATGGGCAGGCAATGATAATGATGGGGAGGCGATGATAATGGGCAGGCAATGATGATGATGGGCAGGCATTGATGATGATGGGCAGGCAATGATGATGATGGGCAGGCAATGATGATGATAATGGGCAGGCAATGATGATGATGGTAGTCTTTCCACGGCGCCCTTTCCTGAGCCGTAACAGTGCAGAGGAGAGCTCCATATTTTGTATGGAGCTTTATATGGGGACCAGTATCCTGTATGGAGCATTATATTGGGTCCAGTATTCTGTATGGAGCATTATATGGAGGATGGAGGGGTGACATCCTACATGAGGTATTATATGGGTGATGAGGGGGAGACTATGTGGTGCCCATAATATTGTATGGAGGACTGTACTGTCCAGTCTGTACTGTGCGCTGTGAGGATTTGGCGGTTTTTGAGCTATTGTACAATTTACAATAGATATCAGTCATGTAATGGAAGAAGAGAAGTGTTTGGCATTGTACTATACCTATATTTCTCTGCAGTATCTGTGCATCATGAATCGTGGTCTGTGTTAAAGGGGCCCACTTAGACTCTTTCGCCCGGGGCCCATAAAAACCTGGAGCTGGCCCTGCATTGGACCTTATAAGATCATGGAGATTCTTAATCCTGTTTCCTTTCGTTTACTTCTTTCAGGGACATTTAAGATCCATAACGTGTTCCACAAGTCCTTATTGAAGAGGTTTGTCGAGCCAGTGGTTCCTATGGCTGTGCCTTACTGACCCTGTTTTGGTTGAGGGCAATCTGGAGTATGTGGTTGAGAAAATATTGGATTCTCGTTTTCTAGACGGAAACTCCAGTATTTGGTTAAGTGGAGAGGTTATGGTCAGGAGGACAATTTTTGGGTGTTTGCTTCGGACATCCATGCTAGGAGACTGATCCGTGCGTATCACCGAGCTCTTCCTGACTGACCTGGTTGCACAAATGAGGGTTCGGTGACCCCTCCTCAAGGGGGGGTACTGTTGTGAATGTTTTTGAAATGAATTCTGAGCAGAAGCTCCCTCTGGTGGTTACAAACAGTACTGAACCATTCAATGAGGATTGGCAATCAGGAGTTACAGACTGGCTTGATATAAGGGAAGTTCCCTCCCATCATGGTTGCCGGTGATCAATTGTTCTTGTCTCAACTGTGGTTCCTGGTTCACTTGGAAGCTTGCTGAGTCTTGCCTCTTCTTCTGCTTTCAGATAAGATATTTTCTGTTTTTGTTTTTGTGCTTACCTTTTGCTTATTTCTCTGCATTTCTGTGAGGTTAGCCAGGTCCCCCCCGGGGGGCTTGGGCTCCTCTCAGTTCCGCTGGAGCCACTGTTATTTGTTCATTTGCCTTTTCCAGTTTTATCAGTGGCTGCGGCTTAGTTTTGTTACACCAGAGAACTGATTTAGGTGGTAGAGGTCGTGTGATCTCAGGTGTTTTTGCAATCAGTAGCGTTGGCATTTTTTAGGGTTTTTTTTGGATTGCAGTGAGTATCCTTTCTATCCTTTTCTGTCTAGGCAGATTGGGCCCCAGCGTTTGCTCATACTATTTTCTGTCTGTGTCTGTATTTCCTCTTGTCTAACCGCCATTACATGTTTGGGGGCTTCCTATGTTCTTTGGGGATCTGCTCCTGGGCAGATAGCTTTCCTCTTTCTATTTTTAGGTGTAGTTAATCTCTCAGGCTGTGACGAGGCGTCTAGGACCAACGTAGGAACGCTCCACGGCTGCCTTTAGTTGTGGTGGTTAGTCAGGGTACTGCAATCCAATAGATTCCAACCTCTCTGGTGTATTGCCGTTTTTGCCTGCTCTCCTCAGCTACCAAAACATAACAGTCCCCCTTGTAAGTGGAGGATATTGGGATAGACTCATACTTCAAAAAGGAACCTGATGGATTTTCCATCTGAAGACGGTGCA
Organism: Oophaga sylvatica; assembly: GCA_033576555.1. Lineage (NCBI taxonomy): Eukaryota > Metazoa > Chordata > Amphibia > Anura > Dendrobatidae > Oophaga > Oophaga sylvatica. Next base: position 519,843,187 of record JARQOD010000004.1, read on the forward strand.
TCCGTATGGGTTAAATGAGCAACTGGTTTATAACTGCTTCCTGTAAATCATCTAGGTACTTTAAGAGATGTTCTCCGTAATTGGTCACATGCTGTTTGATTTCTGGGCCTGTTCCCAACACTCCCTGTATAGGGGGTTGTCTTCACGAGGTACGCTCACCCGGTTTTCCTAACCACGTGACCCCGGAGTTCCCCTCTAGTACACATGGACATTTTCAGCAGTACAGTTCCCTTATTGACAGGAGTGAAGAAATGGCCCTATTTTGCACCTCTCAGTCACCTCCTCATTAATAGGTATTCAGAATGCAATAATTTGGGTCCAATGGTGTGGCCCGCATACAATCCGCTCTCTCATCTCTCATGACTTAAGAATCCCAACCCTGTCCCCTCCCTTTTGAATATTCCCCCATCTTCCTCTTTTCTCTCTTATTTTCTCCCCATATATAATAAACGTATTTTGAGTATTTTGGTTCTTTTTATATACACCTCTTTGTATTTACCCATGGTTGATGTAAAATGGAGTTAAGAGATACTCTAAACCATACCTAATGGATTTCCCGCAGTGGAATGGGACCGCAATTCACTGTGGGTTATATGTAACCGTGTAGATCATCCTATTTTGGGTTATGTCTATTATGGAATTCATATATAGGGCAAATACCCATTTGTGTTATGGCCCTGACTTACAATATCACGCACTGAGTCTTGTTGTGAACGGTATTGCAATAATAAATGCTTTGATATGACAGGCCTGGGTTTTTTTCTGTGGCTTCATATATCTCCATGGTGATGGAGCGCTCTACAGGCTAACTATGCGTTTCAAAGAGAGGATGTGCGGTTCACACACCGGAAGCGCGTCACACGCCGTGGGCGTGTTCTATCTGACGCGACTCCTGGCAGTAGTTATTTGAACCACAGGAGCGGAGATGATGGTAAGGCAGCCAGATCTCTTGCAGAGACTCCCCTGATGAGTCAATCTATGACAAAACGCGTCGGGAGACGCAACATTTGAATGAGGCAACAAGAGGGCACCTGCGGTGTGAGGGGTTCCTTGCATCATATCTTACATTTTGTCTGACTGGACTCCACATGACCGAGTGAGATCTAACAATGTTGGCCATGATAATATACATAAACAAGTTAACACGGCACTAATGTTATATGTACTACAAAATAATTTTCACAGGGAACGCTCATTTGATTAATGAGGAAGCATGGTTCTATATCTGTGATTATATATGTATACATTTATTTACACTTGTTGCCCATATATTTGCTGCTTGTATTTGGAACATTCGCAATATGGCCTCTGATTCCCTAACAAGGGGTAATCTCTAGTGTATGCACAGAGCACTTTTTAAGACAAGGAATGACCGTCAATTATATGCAATAAGACGAACATAACTATCCCAATAAAGGGTAAGGTTTTAAGCATGCACGAAGCACCTTGAGATGATGAAGGACTGGAAATCATATGTAAACCAACTTTTGAGTTTTTTGTGGTGATTTTGGTGTTAACATTGCTGAGACTGCTGCAGTAACTGTACTGTCCTTGGTGTTAGCTGAATATGGGATACTGAGGTTGGCAAAAATTGCACCTGTATCACTAATTATCAGCATGCATATAAAGAGGCCTATATACCCCTAACAACAGATAATCTCTGTGGGTATTTTTAGCATTGTCTGTACGTTTTCTGTGGTTTGACTTTTGTCACAATTGGGTGATTTTTGTTTTTTGTTTGGTTTTAAACGTCTTACATAAAAGTTAATTTTATCCATTGGCTTATACCGATTCACTGGAATGATTGTTATATGCGAACTCCGCCCAGTGAAGAAGACTGACCCAATCATCCTGATGGACATTACAGAAGTGCCGAAGATAAGAAGTCAGGACTGGTTGACTCGTTCCACCTGGCCGTTAGTTTGGGGGTGATAGGCCGAGGAAAAATCTAGGGTCACCTTCATAAGTTTGCACGGAGTTCTCCAGAAGCGGGACGTAAATTGCACACCTCTATCAGATACTATGTGCAGAGGGAACCCATGGTACTTGAAGATACGGCTAATGAAGATTTTCGCCCATTCCGGGTACCGAAGGCAGGCCGGGTAATGGAACAAAATGTGCCATTTTAGAAAAACGGTCCACAACCACAAAAAGAACCGTACAATTGGATGAACATGGTAGATCGGTAATAAAATCCATGGCTATATGCTGCCAGGGAGCTGAGGGCACAGGAAGAGGTTGCAGAAGCCCGAAAGGAAGTTGCCTAGGGATCTTGTTCTTGGCACAGGACGGGCAACAAGCCGTAAAGTCTTCCACATCTTAACGGAGAGAAGGCCACCAATAGTAGCGAGAGATGAGGGCCATAGTCTTCATGACACCTGCATGGTCAGCTAATTTAGAGGAGTGATCCCAGCGCAGAATCCTTATTCTGTCAGCCTCTCCACAAATGTCTTACCCGGTGGAGGGTTAAAGTCTGATCGGAGCTACGGTGATAACTCTGGTGGGGTCGATAATATGAGCGGGTTCTTCCTCAGTATCCTCCAACAGGAAGGATCTAGATAATGCGTCTGCTTTGGCATTCTTAACCCTCCGTCAGGGGCAATATGTTTCATAACGAGTTTAGGGGCATTGCGCCTGTCAAGCACAGGCTAGAAAATTGGCTATATTTTCCTTTTTTTTTAAATTTCAATCCTCTAAAAGTGATCAGTTACCTTAATAGGAATGTAATAAATGAGAATACACATAATCAGGTGGAAAAAAAATGTTTACTAACCAGAAAAGTAATATGTTACAAAGTCCACACATTTTGCTACTTGCAAAAAAAAACCGACAGTTTTCTTCAAAAACTATTAGTAAACATAAAATTTAGATAAGCAAAATAAATTATAAGGTTGCTGAAATAGTACTGTACTCAAAATCAGTCACTATCAGATGTTAGCGGTTCACCTGTAAAAGTACGCTTGCAGAGCAAGTTTGCCCTATAGGCGCCTGCAAGATATAGCAAACCATATAAACGCCCTCAGTTCAATTACATCAATAGGGTTGACATCTCGCTTTCTAATGAAACTGTTCCTTATGGTGTCCATGTACTGATTTGTATATGTCACAATTGTGACCAGAATGTCATCAGTGAATGAACAGTTCCAGCATTCCATTTCATTTTTAGCATTCCTTGCAGTTCCTATGACACCAGGAAGGTGGCTCAAAATGTTATGCGAGCGTGTGCGAGAACGTTTAGGGGGTGGCTTTTTTTTCCATTTTGTTGTTTTATCTTTGCCCAAATAATATGTTTCTATGTCTTGAGCATCCTCCTCACTCTCTCCATCTTGCTCTGTATCAGACACATCTGGACATTCTTCCACATCATCTTCTGAATCAATGTCACTTTCTTCCCCTAAATCTTCTAGCTGTAAGGGGTCTGTCTCATCATCATCAAGCAGTATATTTTGCACATGCTCAACATGAAGGGCATTTGACAAGTCAAATATTCTCCTCGCCATTTCAAAAGAAAAGCTGAAGCAAGAGAGAGAATATGTGTTAGGGCGCAATGTGCCTGAGAAGCACACTCTTATTTCTAACAAAACCTTCTATGACAAATCCACAAATTTAGCACTAGCAATTCATAAAACAAGCTAAAAAAAACAATTGGGATGAATAAAAACAGCAAATACTAACCGTCAAAGGTGTGACGCATTCAGGGGTAATGAGCCTGAGAAGCCAAAACACTGATATCTGATCTCCTGAAGCTCTGCAGCACAAGAGGCTTCTCAGGTTTCACACAGCCTTTAGGCTAAGTTCACACGTTACAAGGATTGGTGGTAAAAACCACAAAAAAACGACCACAGATCCAAGTATATATAAAAATAAGAAAATCTTTATTACATCAAATATAACACAGGTAGAAAAATGATACATGCAACGGTGACATAAAATGTCGGCGCCACCATGTAAGATCACACAACAGCGCTGGAAAAAACTGGAGCAAAAGTATCCATATATCTAAACATCTATACAATCTTACATAGAAAAATATTTACATAGGAAAATATTTGCATGTGCAATAATCAGTGCTCCACATAAATATAGGGGATCCTAATCCGGACAAAGATTGCATACTATCAAGGCATATATTTATTCCAAATGTAATCTTGCCTGAAGAAGGAGCCTTGAGCTCGAAAGCTAGCGAACATATAATTTTCTGGTTAGCCAATAAAGGTATCACCTTAAGAATGCTCTTGTCATAATTGGATGGAAAAGTATTCACATCGATTTTTCTGGCTAACACGGTACCACAATATAATTTATTATTGTACACCATCAAGGCATATACTAATTTAGCCAGAATCATGTCCATATACAGCAACTCACAAACATTATGATTACATATCTATAAAGGGTGTTGTATATAGGTCCTATGGGACAACAAGTATCGATCTCCCCATAATATGTCCACACCGATAGACAGTGTATCGCTCATTGGCACATGCACAAAAACGCCATCCATATATGTGTATATATACCTATTCAGGGTGTAGTCTTGGCGTGCTCCAGAACAACCAGCGCGGTGTGCGTCTGCCCCGACGCACGTTTCGGATTTCTCCTTCGTCAGGGGGCGTGGCTAAAAACGGGAAAGTGTGCGCTTAAAAGGAATCCCCACCGGAAGCTGTCATTCGTAACCGGAAGTGACGCATCCGGTATCATGGCAACGGGGAACATAGAGCCGCGCCGACGTCAAGTGCCAGGGAGCGACGGACAATGGTGTCCATAGCAACCTGACGCCTGGAGACACCGGAAGCGGCGCAGTTTCACCGAGCCTGACCCGCATGCGTGCACGGATGCGAATGCAGCAAAAAAGTACATATACCATTACGTAGGGGCACAGTATGTAAATAATCCATATTGGACACATAACCACATCAAAATATAACAAAAATCATTACATATCACCCAAAATTGTGTGGATATGTGTCTCACCACAAATCGCAAAAGAAGATCCCATAGAAAATAGATAGGATGAGATCATAATACTGAAAAAGCTCAATAGGATTGCAAAAATAGATACGCCCCAAAGAAAAGAGGGGTATCAATAATATTGAATCCAAATATTAGCACATCATAAGATGGAATATATAAATAAATAGATTTTATCCATGGATATCATAATCA
>JARQOD010000004.1:519848452-519886702 GCA_033576555.1 Oophaga sylvatica
TTGGCGGTGAGAAAAAGATAAAATACAAGCGCAGTCAGAAAATAGAGAAAGCAAACGGGGGGGCCAGAATGTCTAGTGGACAGGACAGAAAAATACTTTCTGCAATCCGAAAAACCCTAAAAAAAATTCCAACCATTTGATTCCAAAAAAATATGGACCACACGATCCTCCCCTATGCAAAACTTGGTGGAAAAGGTAGCCCCAGCCCCACTGAAAAACAGGGACGAAAAAATGAACAGAGATACTGGAAACAGGCCCGCGCAGGGCCCAGAGGGGGCCCGGGTGAGCTCACTCAAAGGGCGAAAAAAAAAGAAAAAAAAACCCAAGAAAGAGCGAAAATGCTTATCTGAAAGTTTGCGGGATCCCGCGCAGTGACTTAAAGGCCGGAAGAAAAAACCAATCATTGTGGGATCAGGGAAGTTACCCCCTTTAAAATTCCCCCCAGTCACCCTTAGATCTCCGCGTGGATCCCAGCTAAAGGGCCTCTGTCGTAAAGTCGTTATTAATTCAACAGCCCCAGGGGGACCCCCCAATCAGAATCCATGCTTAAAAAGCCCCCCCTTGGGGGGGGTCCCCGCCCCCTACCTGCACCCCCGGGCCCGACCCGGGGGGCCCCGGTGAAAGGCGCGCCCCAATCTTCCGCGTGTCAAAAGCAAACCCCAAGAATTGTCCCCTGCCAAACCTTTCCCACTTAACCAAGTTGGGTCTTGTCTACCCAGCAGAATCCAATATTTTCCCCACTTTACCCCAGTTGCCACAAAAAAACAGGTCAGGGGCACGATAGGACCCAGGCTCAAAACCTTTTTAATAAGTTTTGGGGGAAGACGTTGTGAATTTAAAAACCGGAAAGAGCCAAAGGGAAGGAAAGGGTTAAGAATTTCCAAGACTTTAAGGCCCAAATAAACCCCTTGGGGTTAAAATTTTGGGATAACTTTTTCATAGGATATTTTTGAGGACAACCAAAACCCGTCCCCCTTTAAACCGGACCTCACCCCATGCCGGTTGGGAAAGCGTTGGGCCCTCTCCCGGAGAGAGACAGTTTCCCCTACTGATCCCCAAATTTTGCTTTCTCCCCCCGTGGTCAAACCCCGGCAGACAGAAGCCTCCCGCCCCAAAGAAAATCGGGGGGGTTTTTAAAACCCGAATTCAGAAAAAATGGAGACTCAAGGTGGCAAAAAAAAGACCCAGTCATTTGATCAGGCCCCCAAAAAATTCAATAAATTCCCAAGGTTGGTTTGTTTCTCGTTCCCATTGGTTGAGGGTGAAAAGGGGAGGGAAAGACATGAATCCCAGTTTAGAACAAAAAGGTCCTCCAAAAAGGAAAACAAATTGGCTCCCCTGTCGAACAAGTTCTCTGGGAATGCCGTGCAAACCGAACCCCCCTGCTGAAAAAACAAGGGGACCAACTGGAAGGGATGGCAATTTGGCAGTGGCACAAGATGGATCATTTGGAAATATCACAGATCACCAGATAACGGGCACTTGAGAGATGGGGAGGTGGAATAAAATCCAAGAGATAGGGGCCCTGGCCCTGGGCATAGGCATGGATTAACAATCCACTAGAGCGAGAGCAAGGTTTGGACCGAGAACAAGTCCACAGGACTGCACAAAGTTCCTGACATCACGAGATAAAGTAGGCCACCAAAAGGACCGATCACCAAATCTCTAGTACCAAAAATACAGGGATGACAGCCAATGCAGAGCAATGAATTCAGACAAAATTTTTCCTTCCATTGGTCTGGGACATACAATTTCCCCGCAGGGCAACGTTCAGGTTTATCCCCCTGAAATTGCTCCAGGGCCAGTCTCAAATCGGGTGAGATAGCGGAAAGAACGACACCCTCCTTCAGAATGGCCATAGGCTCAGTCACATCAAGAGAATCCGCAAGAAAACTCCTAGAGAGGGCATCCGCCTTAACATTCTTAGTACCGGGAGAAAGGAGACCCAAAGTTAAAAACGTGTGAAAAAACAAGGCCCACCTGGCCTGTCTAGGATTCAATCACTGGCTGATTCGAGATAGATCAAGTTTTTGTGGTCAGTGAGGACACAACTTGATGTTTGGCTCCCTCTAAACCAATGTCTCCACTCTTCGAGCGCCCACTTCATAGCAATAATTCCCGATTCCCCACATCATAATTACGTTCGCTGGGGAAAACTTTCGGGAGAAGAAGGCACAAGGGTTAATCTTAGAGGTTACAGGATCCCTTTGGGACAAAACGGCTCCTGCCCCAATCTCAGAAGCATCTATTTCCACCTGAAATGGGAGAGAAACATCAGGTTGCAACAGAATCTGGCAGAAGTGAACCTCCGCTTAGCTCCTGAAAAGCCGAAACTGCCTGGGACAATTTACCACATCAGAGCCCTTTTTGATTCAAATCAGTCAGTGGTTTCACAATACCAAAAAATTACTTATAAATTTATGGTAAAAATTAGCAAAACCCAAAATCTCTGAAGAGCTTCAATGAAGTGAGCTGAACCCAATCAGAAATGGCCTGAACCTTGACTGGGTTCCATTTCAATAGCAGACGAGACAAAATGAATCCAAAAACGAAACCTTCTGTACGCCAAAGAGACATTTTGATCCCTGACATACAAAGCATTTTCTATCAAAATACCAAACACCATCCGAACATGAATCCCAGTCTTAGAAAAAATCAAAATATCGTCCAAATAGACGATCAGAAACTTATCCACAAAATCCCGGAAAATATTGTTCATGAAAGATTGGAAGACGGAAGGGGCATTAGTTAGCCCAAAAGGCATCACTAGGTACTCAAATGCCCCTCAGGGGTTTAAACCGCCGTCTTCCATTCATCCTCATGCTTAATGCGAATAAGATTATACGCCCCCTAGGGTCAAGCTTGGTAAACCAACTAGCACCTTTCATCGGGAGAATAAATCGGAAATCAGGGGTAAATGGATACTGATATTTAACAGTGATCTTATTAAGGAGACAATAAGTCAATACATGGTCTCAATGAACCATCCTTTTTGGCCACAAAGAAAAGCGGGCACCCAAGGGTGAAGGAGGACGGTCTAATATGACCCTTTTCCAATGCTCTTTGTTTAAGATCGCTAGCATCATGCTCAGGTACAGATAAATTGAAGAGCCGACCCTGGGAAATTTACAACCGGGCACCAACTCAATACGAATCATACCTCCTTATGAGGAGGCAAGGCGCAGACTTACTTTCACTAAAACACATCAGAATAATCAGCAAATAGCCGGGGATCTCCTGAGGCTGGGGAGAGGTAGAAACACAGAGTGTCCCCATGAACACATTGACAACCCCAACAGGCCACAGACACAGACTTCCAATCCAAAACAGGATTATGGGTCTGCAACAAGAAAACCAGCACACAATAATGTCATGTAAATTATGTAACACCAAAAATTTACAATTCTCTTGTGGTCCGGGCGACCCGCATTACATCTGGGTCCAAAACTGGGGTTTATTCCCCGCCAAAGGGTTGAATCATGCCCAGCAAAGGAATAGGAGTCCAAGGGGTACATGGGAACCCACAACATTTGGCAAAGTCGAAATCCATCAGGTTCAGGGCTGCTCCTGAATTGACAAAGCCTGAGCGGAAAATGTGGACAGGAGAGATCAAGGTAACAGTCAAGAGAAATTTAGACTGTACATTGCCCAAAACAAATGAGCGCAAAAAAACGTTTTCCCCGTTTAGGGCAGACCGAAATAGTATGAGAAGCATCTCCACAATAAAAACACAACTTATTACGCTTCCGAAATTCTCGATGCTGAGCCCCAGGGAGATGACAATTTGAACCTACTGGGCTGCGTTCCCTGATGACTTAGGTTTTCAAGGCAAAAAAACAATTTACAATTATTCCTAAAGTTCAAAAATTTAGACCGTATCACCAGAAAGCAAATCAGGCAGAGGAATCCTAGGTTCCATATCAGAAAACTGAGTGAGATAAGCAGAAATTCCCTGAACTTCAGTAGCGAGCCACTCAACACGTCCAGACAACTGCACAATCTCAATTGAAGAAGAAAGAAAATCCTCCTACGGCCCCAGAGAAAAAGAAAAAAAATAATAAAAAAAAAAACTCTGAAACTCTGTTTTTTTTACTATTCTTTTCTTCTTTTGAGTACCCTAGGATTACGGTTAGGCCGGTGATTTGTTATGATATGGTAGCCAAGGAGGACAGTAACCAAAATAGCAGAGGCAGCTAATCACCCAGAGAGGTTGGTAACTAATGGATTGCAGAACCCTAAACTAACCACACAACTAGAAGCAGCCGTGGGACGTACCTACGATGACCTAGACACCTCGACACAGCCGGAGAGTTAGCTAAGCCTAGAGATAGAAAGGGGAAAGCTAACTGCCCCGCAGTAGCGCCCTAAAGGAATAGGTAGCCCCAGGGGTGGGATTCAAATTTTTTAACAACAGGTTCTGTGTTTGTGCGTCGGTAAACCACACCCATTTTTAAGCCACACCCTTTTTAAGCCACACCCATTTTTGAAGCCACCCCCCCGAATCCTGCAGAATGGGATTCCCTCAAGAGGTTCTGCAGCAGCTGGGTTGTGATTCATACATATATGTTCCCTCCGCAGCTGCAGAACCTCTTTTTAAAGAAGGGGGGAGGTATAGCTAGTCAGAGGCTGAAGGATTACATCACTGCTCCCCACGTTCTGCTGGGACTTATAGTCCTGGAGGAACTGCAGGATCTAGGTGTGATTAATTTTTTCCACATAAAAGGTTTTAGGCAAAACAGGTTCTGCAGCAGCAAGGCAGCCCCTCATAGCTTCACAAAAACCACTCCACTCTCCTTCCCTTCCCTCTTTAAAATGAGGTTCTGCAGCAGCTAAGGAGCCGCAGGCAAGAAGGAAGGGCTCCTGGCACTGAATGTGCCTAAATAATACAGTGCCCAAATAATACAGTCACAGAGTGCCCAAATAATACCGTCACATAATGCTCAAACAATACAGTGCCCAATAATATCATCACATAGTGCTCATATAATACCTCATACAGTGCCCAAAAAATACAGTGACATACTGCCCAAATAGCACATACTGCCCAAATAGTCTCAGGCCAGGCCAGCCCCAGGCAGCGCCGCAGCTCAGGCAGCTGCTCACACTGTCATACAGTGCTGAGGGCCCACTGCCAGCCCCAAATAATACAGTGACATACTACACTCACTGCCCAAATAGAACTTAGCACATACTGCCCAAATAGTCTCCAGGCCAGGCCAGCCCCAGGTAGCGCCGCAGCTCAGAGGACCATAAGTATGAAAATGGCATGAGTGAAATGTCCATGTGATGATGCTGGAACTGCAGAGCTGAATCCTGACATTGCAGCTTCTGAATTCTCACAACTAATGCTCTGCACACTTTTAGGATTCTCCATTACCGGTGGCAAGAGTATACAGTCATGTCAGCACAAGCATGTGATTTATATACTTCTGGCCACATTCCGACTAGACGTGCCCGGCCTCGCTCCGTTCATTTTCATTGAGTGAGGCCACATGTCTAGTCAGCATGTGACCGCATGTATGTAAATCACCGGCACAAGAGAATCCTGACAGCGTGCAGTGAGCACTGTGAGAATTCGAAATTGACTATTTCTCATGTCTTTATTTGTTAGGAGCATTAAAGGGGCTGTCCAGGTTTGTGCTGAGTCTGCAGTCATTCTATGTGACACAGACCTGGAGAACCCTTTAATGCTCCTAACAAATAAAGACATGAGAATTAGTCAATTTCACAAATAATATTTACATCCAGGTACCTTATAGATGACGCTGTCTCTGAGTCGTTCTTCTTTTCTTCATCTTGTCAAGATCCCATGATGAGTTTTCTCATCCACAGCCGTCTCTGCAGACTTCCATCTTCTCTGCTCTTCTGCACCAACTCTCCACACGATGCCCTTAAAGACAGAAGAGTCATTATAATGCCCCTAAATAAAAAAAATCTGCAATATACTGTCACCTCACACTATTCCCCTCCCTCATCACACATCCCCCCTGTTCAGCATACTGTCTCCTCATATATTTACCCCCTCACTATACTGTCTGCTCACACATACCCCTGACTCCCCATACTGTGTCCACATACATTCACCCGTTCACCCATACTGTCTGCAACCATCCCCCATACTGTTTCCTCATACATACATACTCTTCAGTACCCTCAAATCCCCCACACATATTAAATACCCCATCCCCACTCCAAATCCCCCACACATAAAATAGCCCCCCATCCCCACTCCAAATCCCCCACAATAAATAGCCCCCCATCCCCACTCCAAATCCCCCCAAAATAAAATAGCCCCTCATCCCCACTCCAAATCCCCCCACACATAAAATAGCCCCCCATCCCCACTCCAAATCCCCAGCCCCCACACATAAAATAGCCCCCATCCCCAAATCCCCCCCACACATAAAATAGCCCCCCATCCCCACTCCAAATCCCCCACACATAAAACAGCCCCCCATCCCCACTCCAAATCCCCCCACACATAAAATAGTCCCCCATCCCCACTCCAAATCCCAGCCCCCACACATAAAATAGCCCCCCATCCCCAAATCCCCCCCACACATAAAGTAAACCCCCCTCCCCACTGTAAATTCACCCCCCCCATAGTCACACATTATGCCCCCCCCATCTTCGGTGGTATCTTCAGCTCCATATTGGAGCACACTTACCACCATCGTTCCCCACCTTGCCGCCGCCGCCGGCCAGTGACATCAGCAGCGTGATCACATGACCTGATCACGCTGCTGGCGTCGCTCTGACCCGCAGTCAGAGCTTCAATTGTACTGGCGTCTGTATAGACGCCAGTGCAATTGATCCCTGGGAGCCGGCACGCAGCAGCTTCTCTGAGCCGGCTGTCAGCTTGACAGCGGGCACAGGGGACCCCGACTTCAGGGGCAAAATAGTTCCGGATCGCCGCTCTCATTCTCCCGGTTCGGGGAACGGCTGCTTTTTGAACAACCGGTTCCATCGAACCGGGGAGAACCGGCTGAATCCCACCCCTGAATTGATCCTGGGAGCCGGCATGCAGCAGCTTCTCTGCGCCGGCTGTCAGCTTGACAGCCGGCACAGGGAACCGCCGACTCTCAGGGGCAAAATAGTTCCGGATCGCCGCTCTCATTCTCCCGGTTCGGGGAACCGGCTGCTTTTTGAACAACCGGTTCCATCGAACCGGGGAGAACCGGCTGAATCCCACCCTGGGTAGCCCCCACACATATATTGGCGGTGAGACAAGATGAAATACAAACGCAGGCAGAAAATAGAGTAAGCAAACGCTGGGGCCCAGAACTGTCTAGATAGAACAGGACAGAAAAGAATACTTTCTGCAATCCAGCAAAACCCTAAGAAAAATTCCAAACACTTCTGATTCCAAAAAATACAGAGAACAAACGATCTCTCCCCGCTATGTCAGAACTCTGGTGTGAACAGGTAGCTACCCAGCAGCCACTGAAATAACAGGGACCGAACAAATGAACAGAGATAACTGAGAAACAAAGACCAGCGCAGGACCCAGCAGGGGGACCCGGCTGACCTCACTCAGAAGGCAGAAAAACAAAAGAAAACAAAACCACAGAAACGAGCAGAAAATAGCTTATCTGAAAGTTGCAGGATCCCGCAGCAGCTGACTTCCAAAATGGACCAGGAAGAGAAAACTAATCACTGGCGAGGATCATGGGAAAGTTACTCCCTTAAATCTCCCCAGTCATCACTCCCAGATCGTCCGCAGCTGGATCCTCAGCTGAAGGGCGTCTGTCAGTCAAGACAGCTTCATTAATATCAACAGCCACCAGAGGGAGCCCCAACTCAGAATCCATAGCATTCACAACACAAGGGAGACCAAGAAGAAGCATGTGGGACAAAGTCGACAGGATGTGGAAGGAGATCTTCTCGATGCAGGGCTCCAATCTGCAGCTCCACTTCTTCAGTGACCTGGGTAACGGTCTCCTGCAAGGGCTTACCATCGACCGAAGCTATCAGCCGAGGAGTCTCCAGGGACCTGACAGGAATCTGATGTTTTTTAACTGCCTCGAGCCTGATGAATGCTCCTGAATCCACATAAGCCTCCTCAGAGTAACGTTTGGAACCAAGATTCAGCAAAACAGAAACAGTCAGGGGAGGAGAGGAATCACATACACCTAGGGAGGCCTCTCCTACCAAACCTAGTGGGAGAAGTTTCCCGGCTTCTCGGGGCAGGAGCGAAGGAGATGAGAAGCACTCCCACAGTAGAAGCAAAGCCCTTGTGCAAGTGTCTCCCTATGACGCTGTTCAGCCATCTTGAGGCGGTCCAAATGCATAGGCTCAGATACAGGGCCCACAGAAGATAGCACGGATCGTAAGTGGGGAGAACTGCGAGTAGACGAGAGACGAGGAGGCCGTCTCTTCCTGGCTGCCTCACGGGTGCGTTCTTGGAAACGCAGATCAATGAGTGTCGCAAGAGAGATTAAGTCCTCCAAAGAGGTCGGGGTATCCCGACCCGCCAGTTCGTCTTTAATCCGACCGGACAGGCCATGCCAAAAGGGGCCTCATTGTTCCAACCGAGTTCGGAGGATAATGTACAAAAAACGATGATGTATTGTCCCACGGATAGAGTACCCTGATGGAGTTTGAAGAGGGCTTCGGTGGTGGAAGCCAGGCGCCCCGGCTCGTCGAACACCTTGCGGAAGGTGTCCAAAAAGGTGGGGAGCTGAGAAATGAGTGGGTCATCACGCTCCCAGAGGGGGTTGACCCATGCTAATGCCTCCCCCTCTAAGTGGGACACAATAAAGGCCACCTTAGCTCGATCGGTGGGATATTGCAGTGGCAAAAGCTCAAAATGTAGTTGGCATTGATTCAAAAACCCCCGACACAACTTAGGGTCACAACTATATCGCGGTGGTTTGCCTAAGCCTGGCTGCGGGTGTGTGACCGAGGCTTGGGCAGACACAGAGGCAATGGATTGTAGGGAAAGGAGTCGGTTATCTACCGACGCCATATAGTTGAGGATGTGGACCTGGGTATCACATTGTTGAGTGAGCTCTTGCTGGATACTGGCCAACTGAGAGGCGTTCCCTGGGTCAGAGGTCTGTAAAGCGGACAGCTGAGTATCCATAGATTTCATAACTGACATAATCCGTGTCTGGTTTTCCCGCAAAAAGAGCAACTCTTTTTTTAGTTGTGGCCGAGGTACCAGCGGGGTCCATGGCCTGATTATACTGTGATGACTCCTGGAGTGGACCCTCTGGGTCGTGATACCAACCCACCCTGGGCGAGCTGACCTAGTGAGAACCACCCCTGTTATGTTTCGGTAGCTGAGGAGTGCAGGTAAAAAAGGCAATACACCAGAGCAGTTGGAATCTATGAGATTGCAGTACCCTGACTAACCACCACAACTAGAGGCAGCCGTGGAGCGTTCCTACGTTGGTCCTAGACGCCTCGTCACAGCCTGAGAAACTAACTACACCTAAAGATAGAAATAGGAAAGCTATCTGCCTCGGAGCAGAACCCCAAAGATAATAGAAAGCCCCCAAACAAGTAATGGCGGTTAGACAAGATGAAATACAGACACAGAAAGAAAATAGTAAGAGCAAACGCTGGGGCCCAAACTAACTAAATAGAAAAGGATAGGAAGGGTACTTACTGCAATCCCAGAAAACCCTGAAAAGCACCAACTCTACTAATTTCAAAAACACCTGAGATCACACAACCTCTTCCACCTAAATTAGTTCTCTGGTGTAACAAAATCAAAACAGCAGCCACCGAAAAAACTGGAAAAAGCAAAAGTACAAACATCAGTGGCTGAACTAAACTGAGAGGGCAAAAGCCCCCGGAGGGGACCCTGAAGGCCCCCAAGAAGTACAGGACAAAATGCAAAAATATAGCACAAAAACAAAAAGAAGAAAATGTCTTATCTGTTAGCAGGAGATGCAGACACGACACAGCAGGCTACAAGGGAAACAGGAATGAAGGATTCAGACCAGAACAATTGATCACCGGCAACCCTGATGGGAAGGTGACTCCCTTATATAAGACCAGTCAGTAACACCTGATTCCCAGTCCTCACAATCTTCACTGGACAGACCAGCACCGCTTGTAACCACCAGAGGAAGCCTCTGCTCAGAACTCATCTCAAACCCATTCACAACAGTACCCCCCCCTTGAGGAGGGGTCACCGAACCCTCATTTGAGCAACCAGGTCGGTCAGGATGAGTTCTATGATATGCACGGATAAGTCTCCTAGCATGGATGTCCGAAGCAAACACCCAAGAATTGTCTTCCTGACCATAACCTCTCCATTTAACCAAATACTGGAGTTTCCGTCTAGAAAAACGAGAATCTAATATTTTCTCAACCACATACTCCAGATTGCCCTCAACCAAAACAGGGTCAGGAGGCACAGCAGCAGGAACCACTGGCTCAACAAACCTCTTCAACAAGGACTTGTGGAACACGTTATGGATCTTAAATGTCCCTGGAAGAAGCAAACGAAAAGAAACAGGATTAATAATCTCCATGATCTTATAAGGTCCAATGAACCTAGGCTTAAATTTAGGAGATGCTACTCTCATAGGAATATTCTTTGAGGACAACCAGACCAAGTCCCTCACTTTAAACCGAGGACCATCAGTCCTATGCCGGTTAGCAAACCGCTGGGCCTTCTCCTGAGAGAGGGACAACCTCTCCACTACCTGGTCCCAAATCTGTTGCATACGCTCCACAACAGAGTCAACACCTGGACAGACAGAAGCCTCCGTCTGTCCTGAAGAAAATCGAGGGTGAAACCCAGAATTACAGAAAAACGGAGACATAAAAGTGGCAGAGCTAGCCCTATTATTAAGAGCAAACTCAGCCAAAGGCAAAAAGAGACCCAGTCATCCTGATCAGCAGACACAAAGCATCTTAGATAAGTCTCCAATGTCTGGTTTGTTCTCTCAGTTTGACCATTGGTCTGAGGATGAAATGCCGAGGAGAAAGACAATTGAACACCCAGTTTAGAACAAAAAGTCCTCCAAAATCTGGAAACAAACTGGACTCCTCTGTCAGACACAATGTTCTCAGGAATGCCGTGTAAACGAACCACGTGCTGAAGGAACAACGGCACCAATTCAGAGGAGGAAGGCAACTTAGGTAATGGCACAAGATGTATCATTTTGGAAAACCTATCACAAATTACCCAGATGGTGGTCATTCTCTGAGAAACAGGAAGGTCGGAAATGAAATCCATAGAGATATGGGTCCATGGTCTCTTGGGCACAGGCAATGGCATCAACAAACCACTAGAGCGAGAACAAGGCTTGGAGCGAGAGCAAGTCCCGCAGGACTGCACAAATTCCCTGACATCACGAGACAAGGTAGGCCACCAAAAGGACCGACTAACCAAGTCTCTGGTACCAAAAATTCCGGGATGCCCAGCCAATGCGGAACAATGAATCTCAGACATCACACTCTTTTTCCACTGGTCCGGGACAAACAATTTTCCAACAGGGCAGCACTCGGGCCTATCCTCCTGACACCCCTCCAGAGCAAGTCTCAAATTGGGCGAGATGGCGGAAAGAACTACACCCTCCTTCAAAATAACAGAAGGATCAGATAACTCAGGAGAGTCCGCAAGGAAACTCCTCGAGAGGGCATCCGCCTTAACATTCTTAGTGCCAGGAAGAAAGGAAACCACAAAGTTAAAACGTGTGAAAAACAAGGCCCACCTGGCCTTTCTAGGATTGAGTCGCTTGGCAGATTCCAGATAGAGCAGATTCTTATGGTCCGTGAGGACCACCACCTGATGTTTGGCTCCCTCCAGCCAATGTCTCCACTCTTCAAAAGCCCACTTCATGGCCAATAACTCCCGATTACCCACGTCATAATTACGTTCAGTAGGAGAAAATTTTCGAGAGAAAAAGGCACAAGGGTTACTTTTAGAGGTCTCTGGATCTTTTTGGGACAAAACGGCACCTGCCCCAATTTCAGAGGCATCAACCTACACCTGAAATGGCAGAGAAACATCAGCCTGCCGTAGAACAGGAGCAGAAGTGAATCTCTGCTTAAGTTCCTGAAATGCAGAGACTGCCTCAGGAGGCCAATTCACCACATCAGAACCCTTTCTGGTCAAATCAGTTAATGGTTTAACAATAACCGAGAAATTACCAATAAATTTACGATAAAAATTGGCAAAACCCAAAAATCTCTGAAGAGCCTTTAATGAAGTAGGTTGGACCCAATCACAGATGGCCTGAACCTTGACCGGGTCCATTTCAATAACAGATGGGGACAAAATGAATCCCAGAAATGAGATCCTCTGTACGCCAAAAAGACACTTTGATCCTTCACATACAGAGCATTCTCTCTCAAAATCTGGAATACAGTTCGAACATGTTTCACATGAGAGTCCCAGTCATTAGAAAAAATCAAGATATCATCCAAATAAACAATCAGAAATTTGTCCACAAAATCCCTGAAAATGTCATTCATGAAGGACTGGAAGACGGAAGGAGCATTAGTGAGCCCAAAGGGCATCACTAGGTACTCAAAATGCCCTTCAGGGGTATTGAATGCCGTCTTCCATTCATCCCTGTGCTTAATGCGAATAAGGTTATACGCCCCCCTGAGGTCAAGCTTGGTAAACCAAGTAGCGTTTTTCACCCTGGAAAACAGGTCAGAAATCAAGGGTAACGGGTATTGATATTTCACAGTAATATTTTTTCAAGAGACGATAATCAATACACGGCCTTAATGAACCATCCTTTTTGGCCACAAAGAAAAAACCGGCACCTAAGGGTGAAGAGGATGGTCTGATATGACCCTTCTCCAATGATTCCTTGATATAAGACCGCATAGCGTCATGTTCAGGTACAGACAAGTTAAAAAGGCGACCTTTAGGGAATTTACTACCCGGCACTAATTCAATAGCGCAGTCATAGCTCCTATGGGGAGGCAAGGATGCAGATTTACTTTCGCTAAACACATCAGAAAAATCAATCAAAAAGTCAGGAACATCCTGAGCCTGGGGGGAGGCAGAAAAAACAGGAGTGTTGGTATTAACACATTGGCAGCCCCAACTAGTTACAGACACAGATTTCCAATCCAACACAGGATTATGAGACTGTAACCAAGGGAAACCCAGCACGATAATGTCATGCAGATTATACAGAACCAAAAATTTGCAGCACTCCTGGTGATCAGGTTCAACCCTCATTATCACCTGAGTAGAAAACTGGGGTTTATTCTCAGCCAAAGGGGTAGAATCGATCCCCAGTAGGGGAATAGACTTCTGTAGGGGTATCAAGGGAAACCCACAACGTTTAGCAAAATCATAATCCATCAGGTTAATAGCTGCTCCAGAATCAACGAAAGCCTGAGCAGAAAATGAGGACAGAGAGCATATCAGAGTGACAGTTAATAAAAACTTAGTCTGAACACTACCCAAGACAACTGAGCGTGCAAAACGTCTTCCCCGCTTAGGGCAGACTGAAATAGCATGAGAGGCATCACCACAGTAGAAACATAACCCATTGCGCTTTCGAAACTCATGACGCTGTGCCCCAGACACCACTCTATCACACTGCATGCGTTCAGAAGCTGGTTCACAAGGCAACACCATTCCACGCATACTTCTCCGCTCACGCAAACGTCTGTCAATTTGAATCGCTAATGACATAGAATCATTGAGACCAGAGGGGACAGGGAATCCCACCATAACATCCTTTACATTATCTGACAGACCCTTCCGGAAAAGGGCTGCCAAAGCGTCGTCATTCCATTTGGTCAGGACTGCCCACCTACGGAATCTCTGACAGTATAACTCAGCGTCATAAAGCCCCTGATTTAATGCCAACAAGGCTTTTTCAGCTTGATCAGTGACATTAGGCTCATCGTACAATAACCCCAAAGCCTGAAAAAATGCATCAACATCAGTCAAAACAGGATCCCCAGGTGTCAGGGAAAAAGCCCAATCCTGAGGATCGCCGCGCAGGAGAGAGATGATAATTTGAACCTGCTGCGCTGCGTTCCCTGAGGACTTAGATTTTAAGGCAAAAAACAATTTACAATTATTTTTGAAATTCTGAAACTTAGCTCGATCCCCCAAAAACAAATCTGGCATGGGAATCCTAGGCTCCACAACAGGCAACCCAGCAAGATAGATAGCAATACTCCGAACCTCAGTGGCAAGCTGATCCACACGGCCAGACAACTGTGCAAACTCCATTGAGAGAAAAGATCCTCCCCAGCACCCAGAGATACAGAGGAAAAAAAAAAAAAAAAAAAGCAACAAACAGAAAAATATCTCTGACAACTCTGACAACCTTTTTTCTTTCACAATATTTTTTCCCTTCTGTGAGTACCATACAATTTTCAATTTTTGGGCCGGTGATACTGTTATGTTTCGGTAGCTGAGGAGTGCAGGTAAAAAAGGCAATACACCAGAGCAGTTGGAATCTATGAGATTGCAGTACCCTGACTAACCACCACAACTAGAGGCAGCCGTGGAGCGTTCCTACGTTGGTCCTAGACGCCTCGTCACAGCCTGAGAAACTAACTACACCTAAAGATAGAAATAGGAAAGCTATCTGCCTCGGAGCAGAACCCCAAAGATAATAGAAAGCCCCCAAACAAGTAATGGCGGTTAGACAAGATGAAATACAGACACAGAAAGAAAATAGTAAGAGCAAACGCTGGGGCCCAAACTAACTAAATAGAAAAGGATAGGAAGGGTACTTACTGCAATCCCAGAAAACCCTGAAAAGCACCAACTCTACTAATTTCAAAAACACCTGAGATCCACGACCTCTTCCACCTAAATTAGTTCTCTGGTGTAACAAAATCAAAACAGCAGCCACCGAAAAAACTGGAAAAAGCAAAAGTACAAACATCAGTGGCTGAACTAAACTGAGAGGGCAAAAGCCCCCGGAGGGGACCCTGAAGGCCCCCAAGAAGTACAGGACAAAATGCAAAAATATAGCACAAAAACAAAAAGAAGAAAATGTCTTATCTGTTAGCAGGAGATGCAGACACGACACAGCAGGCTACAAGGGAAACAGGAATGAAGGATTCAGACCAGAACAATTGATCACCGGCAACCCTGATGGGAAGGTGACTCCCTTATATAAGACCAGTCAGTAACACCTGATTCCCAGTCCTCACAATCTTCACTGGACAGACCAGCACTGCTTGTAACCACCAGAGGAAGCCTCTGCTCAGAACTCATCTCAAACCCATTCACAACACACCCCCTATACAGGGAGGGTTAGGGGCAGGCCCAAGGGAATAAAGTACCACGACTGCTGGAACCAGGTGACCGGCTCACAGAAGACAGGACTACGCAGGGTGTGAAAGTGAACAAAGCGTGGACACAGGAACATGTAGAGTACCGAACAGTGCAAGGCGTGTGCACGAGGGCACGCAGAGTACAGGACAGTGCAAGGCGTGTGCACAAGGGCACGCAGAGTACAGGACAGTGCAAAGCGAGGGCACGCAGAGTACAGGACAATGCAAGGCGTGTGCACGAGGGCACGCAGAGTACAGGACAGTGAAAGGCGCGTACACGGAGGTAAGCAGAGTACAGGACAGTGCTAGCTGAGTACATGAGGGTAAGCAACAGACAGAGGTACGTATAGCGTGTGCGAGAGAGGCATGCTTGGGTAAGAGGCAAAACAGGGCGCGTCTGAGGAAGCACGCCATGGTACAAGGCAAGGCAGAGCGCTCGCTAGGTAGCATGCCTGGGTATAAGGCAAGGCAGAGCGCGTGCTGGAAAGCACGCCTGGGTGCAAAGCAAGGCAGAGCTCGAGCTAGAAGCAGGTTAGAGGACAAGGCAGGGGACCTGAGTACAGCAAGCAGCCAAGCAGGAACCAAACAGGTCTAGTTAGGAAGCACAACAATAATCAGGCGCCACCTACAGGAAGAGACGGAAAGATATAGGGCAAATGTGCTGGAACTTCCGGGTCAGGTCCTCCAGGACTATAGAGACGTCAGACATGGAGCAGCTATAGTCAGGCTCAGGAACCCATACGTGCTGGACAAGGCTCTGGATTAGAGTGAACAGCCACAGGGTCAAGCGCGGGAGGTGCGCGTGCGCACTCGACGTGATGACGTTGGGCGCTGAGCCCCGTCACCAGAGGAATGCGGTGAGAGCGGCATGACATTAGTGAAGAAGCCAGAACTTTGGCAATTGTTACCACTGCAGCCGGCCTCTCTGCCGCCACTCCTGGGGCCTCCTGTGCTGGCGGTGTGGGGTCGCGCCGGGTGTCCCCGGGCTTGCATGCCTCCTGATGCATCTGCGGTCCGCGCCTGCGCCGTGTGCCTCCTTAGGCTGTTGGCGCACGCTTGCTGGATTTCTTTATTCAGTTCCGGGTATCCTGACCCGAAGTGCCCTCCTCCTATTTCTGGCGTTCTCTCCCTCACATCGGCGCCTGGTGATTCACTCTTTTGCATGCTCTGTACTAGTGTGTCTCAGGTCCCCACACTCTCCCCAGGGTGCATGCTTTGTCTAACCTTGAATCTCCTGTACATTATCCGGTGCGCGCTCTGCTCTGCCCTGATCTCCTATACATTACCCAGTGCGCGCTCTGCTCTGCCCTGGTCTCCTGTACATTACCCGGTGCGCGCTCTGCCCTGATCTTCTATACATTACCCGGTGCCTGCTCTGCCCTGCCCTGATCTCCTATGCATTACCCGGTGCACGCTCTGCTCTGCCCTGATCTCCTATACTTTACCCAGGGCACGCTCCACTCAGCTCTGTTCCCCTGTGCATTTCACAGTGCGCAATCTGCGCCGTCTTGGTCTCTCTGTCTCCTACGAGCCGGTCCCTGGTACTACCCATTGCGGTATACCCTCCCCAAGGGCCTGCCCCTAACACTCCCTGTATAGGGGTCGGTTTCACCTGATCAGCTCGCCCGGGCTCGGTCTGTACCGCGATCCAGTGGGTCCACTCTAGGAACCGTGACAAAATCACCAGGTCATGGATTATTATTATTATTTATTTCTATAGCACCATTGATTCCATGGTGCTGTACATGAGGAGGGGTTACATACAGATTACAGGTATCACTTACAGTAAAATCACTAACAATGACAGACTGATACAGAGGACCCTGCCCTTTCGGACTTACATTCTAAAGGATTGTGGGGCAGGAGACAGTATGTCGGGGGGTTGCAGCAGTTCCGGTGTTGGTTGAGGCGATATCTCCGGTAGTGGTGAGGAGGTAGCAGGGTCATTGCAGGCTGTAAGCTTCCCTGAAGAGATGGGTTTTCAGGTTCCGTCTGAAGGATCAGAATGTGTTTGATAGTCGGACGTGTTGGGGCAAAGAATTCCAGAGCATGGGGGATATTCCGGAGAAGTCTTGGAGGCGGTTGGGTGAGGAGCAAATAAGTGTGGAGGAGAGAAGGAGGTCTTGGGAGGATCGTAGATTACGTGAGGGAAGATATCGGGAGATTAGTTCAGAGATATATGGAGGAGACAGGTTATAGATGGCCTTGTAGGTCAGTATTAGTAATTTGAACTGGATACGCTGAGGGAATGGGAGCCAGTGAAGAGATTTGCAGAGGGGAGAAGCGGAGGAGTAGCGAGGATAGAGGTGAATTAGTCGGGCAGCAGAGTTAAGGATGGACTGGAGAGGTGCGAGGGTGTTAGCAGGGAGGCCAGAGAAAACGGTGTTGCAGTATGGATCCTGCTAGTGCCTCTGCAGCCGCTCAAAAAGAGTTGCTATTTTTGCGGGAGAATCAGAGTCGGATCATGTCCTTTTTTAATATCCATGGAATCTCGGTTGTCCACCTTACAAGCTGCTGACCCAAATAATGCAACCCAGCTTGCAAGTCTCCAGCAGGAGCTCATTCAGCAGCGTGATACTCAGACCCACATATTGGGTTATATGGCCTCGGTGGATGATCGTCTGCTCTCCCTGAAGTCTACTGCCACGGCTTCTGCGCAGGTCTTGTCCCGTGACTCTGGCGCTTCTCATCCTCGTCTGGGTCAACCACCTCGGTATAGTGGTGATCCCAAGCTATGTCGGGGTTTTTTTTGAACCAGTGCCATCTTCACTTTGAATTATTACCCCAGCAGTATCCTACCGACCAGTCTATGGTGGCATTTGTGGTATCACATTTGGAGGAGAGGCTTTGGCTTGGGTTAATCCAAACCTCTCAATTGTCTACTTTTTTAGAGACCTTTCGTAAGGTATTTGACGAACCAGGTCGCGTAGCTTCGGCTACAGAATCTCTTTTTAATCTCCACCAAGGCTCCCTTACGGTTGGGCAATACGCCATTCGTTTCTGCACGATATCCTCAGAGTCGGGTTGGAATAATGAGGCGCTGGACAGGGCTTGTATCAAGGATACTCCTACCCCCTTAGAGGATTTAATCTCTCTGGCCATGCGTATTGACTTAAATTTTCAAAAACGTTCGGGCGAGGCTGCTAGAGAGCGTAAGTTTAATCACTCCTCTCCTAGCACCTATAGGCTTCCCAGTCCGCGACCTATGGTGTCGTCTCCCACATCCACGCCTGAACCTATGCAAGTGGATTGGGTCAAGAAGGCGGAGCAGCGTTGGAGAGTAAGAGTCGCACAAGGTCTATGCTTCTACTGTGGCAATGCCTCTCATTTACTTCGTTCTTGTCCGGTGCGTCCGGGAAACTCTTCCACCTAGGTCTGATAGGAGAGGCCTCCCTAGGTGAACATGATTCCTCTCTGCCTCTGATCCTATCAGTCCAGATTAATTTAGGCCATAAGCGATACTCAGAGGTGGCTTACGTGGATTCGGGTGTGGCAGGGAACTTCATAGGTCTCGAAGAGGTCAACAAATACCACATTCCGGTCAAGGATCTGGCGAACCCACGGTTGATTTTTTCGGTGGACGGTAGACCCCTGCGAGAGGCCGTAACTAAGGTTACTGAAGAGGTAGCGCTGCAGATTGGAGCCTTGCATCGCGAGAGAATTGCATTCTACGTATTGCCTCACTTATCTCATGCCATTCTTCTCGGTCTTCCCTGGTTAAGGGCACACGAACCGATCCTTTTAATGGCGGTCCGGGGATGTTCTGCGCTGGGGTCAAGACTGCCAGGATCGTTGTCTACTATCCGTTCATCCTGTCAGAGGTTCTCGACCTGCTTCCGTTCCAGTCGGATTACTAGCCGCCTATTGGTCCTTCGCCAATGTCTTCTGCAAGAAGGAGGCAGAGACCCTTCCTCCACATCATGCCAGAGGCCAGTAAGCCATTCATTCTCGAGGTGGACGCTTCATCCACAGGAGCGGGTGCTGTACTCTCTCAGAAGTCTCCTTCTGGTCATTTAGTTCCCTGTGTTTTTTTCTCCAGAGGATTTCTACCTCCGAACGCAACTATTCCATCGGGGACAGGGAGTTATTGGCCATTAAGTTAGCATTGGAGGAATCGCGGTATCTCCTGGAGGGAGCAGTACATCCTTTTGTCATCTACACCGACCACAAAAATTTATCGTACATTCAGTCCGCTTAAAGGCTTAATCCTCGACAAGCCAGGTGGTCCTTGTTTTTTTGCTCAGTTTGACTTCGAACTCCGCTTTCGACCAGTCATTAACCCTCCGTCAGGGCAGCTGATCTGACAGGCGCAGCTCACTTAGTTTCATTTCTCAATTTTCAGTGGTTTGTCTGGGAAACACCCTCCTCCCAGTACCTTCCTAACTTTAAGGCTAAGTGCACACGGCAGGAATTTTCGCGTTTTTTTCGCGTTTTTTCCTGCGGCAAAAACGCGAAAAAAACGCAAGCATTAAGCATCCTATTCATTTAAATGGATTCCGCAATTTTTGTGCACATGCAGCGTTTTTTCCGCGAAAAAACGCTTCGCGGAAAAAATAGCAACATGTTCATTAATTTTGCGTAATCTCGGCGGAATCGCCGCCATAGGAATGAATTGAACCGCTTACTTTCCGCATGTGGCTATGCGGAATGTAAGCGGTTCATGTGCGATGGTACCCAGGGTCTGGAGGAGAGGAGACTCTCCTCCAGGCCCTGGGTACCATATCCCTGGTAAAACAATAATTAAAATAAAAAATAATGATATTCTCACCTTCCGGCGGCCCCTGCAGCTTTCCCGCCTCTCAGCGACGCTCCCGTTCCCAGGAGTCCTTTGCGACAATGACCCCAGATGACGTAGCGGTCTCGAGTGATGCTACGTCATCTGGGGTCTGTCGCAAAGGACACCTGGGAACGGGAGTTGCCGGGAGCGTCGCTGAGAGGCGGGAAGGCTGCGGGGGCCGCCGGAAGGTGAGAATATCATTATTTATTATTTTTTTTATTTTTATATTAGATCTTTTTACTATTGATGCGGCATAGGCGGCATCAATAGTAAAAAGTTGGTCACACGTGTCAAACACTTGTTTCACTAGTGTGACCAACCTGTCAATCAGTTTTCCAAGCGATGCTACAGATCGCTAGGAAAACGCTAGCATTCTGCAAGCTAATTACGCTTGCAAAACGCTAGTTTCTGGCGGGAATACGCATACAAAAAAAATGCGCATTTCCTGCGGCAGAGAAGTGCGGAAATTATTCTGATTATGATATCCATGGATAAAATCTATTTATTTATATATTCCATCTTATGATGTGCTAATATTTGGATTCAATATTATTGATACCCCTCTTTTCTTTGGGGCGTATCTATTTTTGCAATCCTATTGAGCTTTTTCAGTATTATGATCTCATCCTATCTATTTTCTATGGGATCTTCTTTTGCGATTTGTGGTGAGACACATATCCACACAATTTTGGGTGATATGTAATGATTTTTGTTATATTTTGATGTGGTTATGTGTCCAATATGGATTATTTACATACTGTGCCCCTACGTATTGGTATATGTACTTTTTTGCTGCATTCGCATCCGTGCACGCATGCGGGTCAGGCTCGGTGAAACTGCGCCGCTTCCGGTGTCTCCAGGCGTCAGGTTGCTATGGACACCATTGTCCGTCGCTCCCTGGCACTTGACGTCGGCGCGGCTCTATGTTCCCCGTTGCCATGATACCGGATGCGTCACTTCCGGTTACGAATGACAGCTTCCGGTGGGGATTCCTTTTAAGCGCACACTTTCCCGTTTTTAGCCACGCCCCCTGACGAAGGAGAAATCCGAAACGTGCGTCGGGGCAGACGCACACCGCGCTGGTTGTTCTGGAGCACGCCAAGACTACACCCTGAATAGGTATATATACACATATATGGATGGCGTTTTTGTGCATGTGCCAATGAGCGATACACTGTCTATCGGTGTGGACATATTATGGGGAGATCGATACTTGTTGTCCCATAGGACCTATATACAACACCCTTTATAGATATGTAATCATAATGTTTGTGAGTTGCTGTATATGGACATGATTCTGGCTAAATTAGTATATGCCTTGATGGTGTACAATAATAAATTATATTGTGGTACCGTGTTAGCCAGAAAAATCGATGTGAATACTTTTCCATCCAATTATGACAAGAGCATTCTTAAGGTGATACCTTTATTGGCTAACCAGAAAATTATATGTTCGCTAGCTTTCAGAGCTCAAGGCTCCTTCTTCAGGCAAGATTACATTTGGAATAAATATATGCCTTGATAGTATGCAATCTTTGTCCGGATTAGGATCCCCTATATTTATGTGGAGCACTGATTATTGCACATGCAAATATTTTCCTATGTAAATATTTTTCTATGTAAGATTGTATAGATGTTTAGATATATGGATACTTTTGCTCCAGTTTTTTCCAGCGCTGTTGTGTGATCTTACATGGTGGCGCCGACATTTTATGTCACCGTTGCATGTATCATTTTTCTACCTGTGTTATATTTGATGTAATAAAGATTTTCTTATTTTTATATATACTTGGATCTGTGGTCGTTTTTTTGTGGTTTTACCACCAATCCTTGTAACGTGTGAACTTAGCCTAAAGGCTGTGTGAAACCTGAGAAGCCTCTTGTGCTGCAGAGCTTCAGGAGATCAGATATCAGTGTTTTGGCTTCTCAGGCTCATTACCCCTGAATGCGTCACACCTTTGACGGTTAGTATTTGCTGTTTTTATTCATCCCAATTGTTTTTTTAGCTTGTTTTATGAATTGCTAGTGCTAAATTTGTGGATTTGTCATAGAAGGTTTTGTTAGAAATAAGAGTGTGCTTCTCAGGCACATTGCGCCCTAACACATATTCTCTCTCTTGCTTCAGCTTTTCTTTTGAAATGGCGAGGAGAATATTTGACTTGTCAAATGCCCTTCATGTTGAGCATGTGCAAAATATACTGCTTGATGATGATGAGACAGACCCCTTACAGCTAGAAGATTTAGGGGAAGAAAGTGACATTGATTCAGAAGATGATGTGGAAGAATGTCCAGATGTGTCTGATACAGAGCAAGATGGAGAGAGTGAGGAGGATGCTCAAGACATAGAAACATATTATTTGGGCAAAGATAAAACAACAAAATGGAAAAAAAAGCCACCCCCTAAACGTTCTCGCACACGCTCGCATAACATTTTGAGCCACCTTCCTGGTGTCATAGGAACTGCAAGGAATGCTAAAAATGAAATGGAATGCTGGAACTGTTCATTCACTGATGACATTCTGGTCACAATTGTGACATATACAAATCAGTACATGGACACCATAAGGAACAGTTTCATTAGAAAGCGAGATGTCAACCCTATTGATGTAATTGAACTGAGGGCGTTTATTGGTTTGCTATATCTTGCAGGCGCCTATAGGGCAAACTTGCTCTGCAAGCGTACTTTTACAGGTGAACCGCTAACATCTGATAGTGACTGATTTTGAGTACAGTACTATTTCAGCAACCTTATAATTTATTTTGCTTATCTAAATTTTATGTTTACTAATAGTTTTTGAAGAAAACTGTCGGTTTTTTTTTGCAAGTAGCAAAATGTGTGGACTTTGTAACATATTACTTTTCTGGTTAGTAAACATTTTTTTTCCACCTGATTATGTGTATTCTCATTTATTACATTCCTATTAAGGTAACTGATCACTTTTAGAGGATTGAAATTTAAAAAAAAAGGAAAATATAGCCAATTTTCTAGCCTGTGCTTGACAGGCGCAATGCCCCTAAACTCGTTATGAAACATATTGCCCCTGACGGAGGGTTAAGAATGCCAAAGCAGACGCATTATCTAGATCCTTCCTGTTGGAGGATACTGAGGAAGAACCCGCTCATATTATCGACCCCACCAGAGTTATCACCGTAGCTCCGATCAGACTTTAACCCTCCACCGGGTAAGACATTTGTGGAGAGGCTGACAGAATAAGGATTCTGCGCTGGGATCACTCCTCTAAATTAGCTGACCATGCAGGTGTCATGAAGACTATGGCCCTCATCTCTCGCTACTATTGGTGGCCTTCTCTCCGTTAAGATGTGGAAGACTTTACGGCTTGTTGCCCGTCCTGTGCCAAGAACAAGATCCCTAGGCAACTTCCTTTCGGGCTTCTGCAACCTCTTCCTGTGCCCTCAGCTCCCTGGCAGCATATAGCCATGGATTTTATTACCGATCTACCATGTTCATCCAATTGTACGGTTCTTTTTGTGGTTGTGGACCGTTTTTCTAAAATGGCACATTTTGTTCCATTACCCGGCCTGCCTTCGGTACCCGGAATGGGCGAAAATCTTCATTAGCCGTATCTTCAAGTACCATGGGTTCCCTCTGCACATAGTATCTGATAGAGGTGTGCAATTTACGTCCCGCTTCTGGAGAACTCCGTGCAAACTTATGAAGGTGACCCTAGATTTTTCCTCGGCCTATCACCCCCAAACTAACGGCCAGGTGGAACGAGTCAACCAGGTCCTGACTTCTTATCTTCGGCACTTCTGTAATGTCCATCAGGATGATTGGGTCAGTCTTCTTCACTGGGCGGAGTTCGCATATAACAATCATTCCAGTGAATCGGTATAAGCCAATGGATAAAAATTAACTTTTATGTAAGACGTTTAAAACCAAACAAAAAACAAAAATCACCCAATTGTGACAAAAGTCAAACCACAGAAAACGTACAGACAATGCTAAAAATACCCACAGAGATTATCTGTTGTTAGGGGTATATAGGCCTCTTTATATGCATGCTGATAATTAGTGATACAGGTGCAATTTTGCCAACCTCAGTATCCCATATTCAGCTAACACCAAGGACAGTACAGTTACTGCAGCAGTCTCAGCAATGTTAACACCAAAATCACCACAAAAAACTCAAAAGTTGGTTTACATATGATTTCCAGTCCTTCATCATCTCAAGGTGCTTCGTGCATGCTTAAAACCTTACCCTTTATTGGGATAGTTATGTTCGTCTTATTGCATATAATTGACGGTCATTCCTTGTCTTAAAAAGTGCTCTGTGCATACACTAGAGATTACCCCTTGTTAGGGAATCAGAGGCCATATTGCGAATGTTCCAAATACAAGCAGCAAATATATGGGCAACAAGTGTAAATAAATGTATACATATATAATCACAGATATAGAACCATGCTTCCTCATTAATCAAATGAGCGTTCCCTGTGAAAATTATTTTGTAGTACATATAACATTAGTGCCGTGTTAACTTGTTTATGTATATTATCATGGCCAACATTGTTAGATCTCACTCGGTCATGTGGAGTCCAGTCAGACAAAATGTAAGATATGATGCAAGGAACCCCTCACACCGCAGGTGCCCTCTTGTTGCCTCATTCAAATGTTGCGTCTCCCGACGCGTTTTGTCATAGATTGACTCATCAGGGGAGTCTCTGCAAGAGATCTGGCTGCCTTACCATCATCTCCGCTCCTGTGGTTCAAATAACTACTGCCAGGAGTCGCGTCAGATAGAACACGCCCACGGCGTGTGACGCGCTTCCGGTGTGTGAACCGCACATCCTCTCTTTGAAACGCATAGTTAGCCTGTAGAGCGCTCCATCACCATGGAGATATATGAAGCCACAGAAAAAAACCCAGGCCTGTCATATCAAAGCATTTATTATTGCAATACCGTTCACAACAAGACTCAGTGCGTGATATTGTAAGTCAGGGCCATAACACAAATGGGTATTTGCCCTATATATGAATTCCATAATAGACATAACCCAAAATAGGATGATCTACACGGTTACATATAACCCACAGTGAATTGCGGTCCCATTCCACTGCGGGAAATCCATTAGGTATGGTTTAGAGTATCTCTTAACTCCATTTTACATCAACCATGGGTAAATACAAAGAGGTGTATATAAAAAGAACCAAAATACTCAAAATACGTTTATTATATATGGGGAGAAAATAAGAGAGAAAAGAGGAAGATGGGGGAATATTCAAAAGGGAGGGGACAGGGTTGGGATTCTTAAGTCATGAGAGATGAGAGAGCGGATTGTATGCGGGCCACACCATTGGACCCAAATTATTGCATTCTGAATACCTATTAATGAGGAGGTGACTGAGAGGTGCAAAATAGGGCCATTTCTTCACTCCTGTCAATAAGGGAACTGTACTGCTGAAAATGTCCATGTGTACTAGAGGGGAACTCCGGGGTCACGTGGTTAGGAAAACCGGGTGAGCGTACCTCGTGAAGACAACCCCCTATACAGGGAGTGTTGGGAACAGGCCCAGAAATCAAACAGCATGTGACCAATTACGGAGAACATCTCTTAAAGTACCTAGATGATTTACAGGAAGCAGTTATAAACCAGTTGCTCATTTAACCCATACGGAT
Organism: Oophaga sylvatica; assembly: GCA_033576555.1. Taxonomy (NCBI): domain Eukaryota; kingdom Metazoa; phylum Chordata; class Amphibia; order Anura; family Dendrobatidae; genus Oophaga; species Oophaga sylvatica. Next base: position 519,874,100 of record JARQOD010000004.1, read on the forward strand.
GCACCGTCTTCAGATGGAAAATCCATCAGGTTCCTTTTTGAAGTATGAGTCTATCCCAATATCCTCCACTTACAAGGGGGACTGTTATGTTTTGGTAGCTGAGGAGAGCAGGCAAAAACGGCAATACACCAGAGAGGTTGGAATCTATTGGATTGCAGTACCCTGACTAACCACCACAACTAAAGGCAGCCGTGGAGCGTTCCTACGTTGGTCCTAGACGCCTCGTCACAGCCTGAGAGATTAACTACACCTAAAAATAGAAAGAGGAAAGCTATCTGCCCAGGAGCAGATCCCCAAAGAACATAGGAAGCCCCCAAACATGTAATGGCGGTTAGACAAGAGGAAATACAGACACAGACAGAAAATAGTATGAGCAAACGCTGGGGCCCAATCTGCCTAGACAGAAAAGGATAGAAAGGATACTCACTGCAATCCAAAAAAAACCCTAAAAAATGCCAACGCTACTGATTGCAAAAACACCTGAGATCACACGACCTCTACCACCTAAATCAGTTCTCTGGTGTAACAAAACTAAGCCGCAGCCACTGATAAAACTGGAAAAGGCAAATGAACAAATAACAGTGGCTCCAGCGGAACTGAGAGGAGCCCAAGCCCCCCGGGGGGACCTGGCTAACCTCACAGAAATGCAGAGAAATAAGCAAAAGGTAAGCACAAAAACAAAAACAGAAAATATCTTATCTGAAAGCAGAAGAAGAGGCAAGACTCAGCAAGCTTCCAAGTGAACCAGGAACCACAGTTGAGACAAGAACAATTGATCACCGGCAACCATGATGGGAGGGAACTTCCCTTATATCAAGCCAGTCTGTAACTCCTGATTGCCAATCCTCATTGAATGGTTCAGTACTGTTTGTAACCACCAGAGGGAGCTTCTGCTCAGAATTCATTTCAAAAACATTCACAACAGTACCCCCCCTTGAGGAGGGGTCACCGAACCCTCATTTGTGCAACCAGGTCAGTCAGGAAGAGCTCGGTGATACGCACGGATCAGTCTCCTAGCATGGATGTCCGAAGCAAACACCCAAAAATTGTCCTCCTGACCATAACCTCTCCACTTAACCAAATACTGGAGTTTCCGTCTAGAAAAACGAGAATCCAATATTTTCTCAACCACATACTCCAGATTGCCCTCAACCAAAACAGGGTCAGTAAGGCACAGCCATAGGAACCACTGGCTCGACAAACCTCTTCAATAAGGACTTGTGGAACACGTTATGGATCTTAAATGTCCCTGAAAGAAGTAAACGAAAGGAAACAGGATTAAGAATCTCCATGATCTTATAAGGTCCAATGCAGGGCCAGCTCCAGGTTTTTATGGGCCCCGGGCGAAAGAGTCTAAGTGGGCCCCTTTAACACAGACCACGATTCATGATGCACAGATACTGCAGAGAAATATAGGTATAGTACAATGCCAAACACTTCTCTTCTTCCATTACATGACTGATATCTATTGTAAATTGTACAATAGCTCAAAAACCGCCAAATCCTCACAGCGCACAGTACAGACTGGACAGTACAGTCCTCCATACAATATTATGGGCACCACATAGTCTCCCCCTCATCACCCATATAATACCTCATGTAGGATGTCACCCCTCCATCCTCCATATAATGCTCCATACAGAATACTGGACCCAATATAATGCTCCATACAGGATACTGGTCCCCATATAAAGCTCCATACAAAATATGGAGCTCTCCTCTGCACTGTTACGGCTCAGGAAAGGGCGCCGTGGAAAGACTACCATCATCATCATTGCCTGCCCATTATCATCATCATTGCCTGCCCATCATCATCATTGCCTGCCCATCATCATCAATGCCTGCCCATCATCATCATTGCCTGCCCATTATCATCGCCTCCCCATCATTATCATTGCCTGCCCATCATCATCAATGCCTGCCCATCATCATCATTGCCTCCCCATCATCATCATCTCCTCCCCATCATCATCATCGCCTCCCCATAATCATCATTGCCTCCCCATCATCATCACTGACTGCCCATCATCATCAATGCCTGCCCATCATCATCATTGCCTGCCCATTATCATCATCGCCTCCCCATCATCATCACTGCCAGCCCATCATCATCAATGCCTGCCCATCATCATCAATGCCTGACCATAACCATCATTGCCTCCCCATCAATATCATTGCCTGCCCATCATCATCACTGCCTGCCCATCATCATCAATGCCTGCCCATAATCATCATTGCCTCCCCATCATCATCACTGCCTGCCCATCATCATCACTGCCTGCCCATCATCATCACTGCCTGCCCATCATCATCAATGCCTGCCCATAATCATCATTGCCTCCCCATGATCATCACTGCCTGCCCATCATCATCACTGCCTGCCCATCATCATCAATGCCTGCCCATAATCATCATTGCCTCCCCATCAATATCATTGCCTGCCCATCATCATCAATGCCTGCCCATCATCATCAATCATCATTGCCTCCCCATCATCATCATCACTGCCCTCCCCCCACCACCATCACACATACAGCAGACACACACACACAAAGCACCGCACTACATACACACACACTGATACACACAGACACATACACATCACATCTCACCTGTCTGGCGTCCACGCTCTCACTGCCACAGCCGGCCGCTGAATGATGACGTCATTCAGCGGCGCTGCTGTGAGAGGAAGCGCCGGCATCCTGCAGGCACCCCCTGGAGCCCGGAGCTGCGGCAGCGGAGGCACGGGGAGAGGTGAGTATTGCGCCGGCTACTGCCGGGGCCCTGAGCAAGCGGGGGGGCCCAGTGGTGGCGCTGACACCGCTAACGGGCGCCGGGGTGCCAGATGGCGAGTGGGCCCCCCCGCCTGCTCAGGGCCCCGGCACTTGCCCAGGTGTGCCGGGTGCAGACGCCGGTGCTTGTCCAATGAACCGAGGCTTAAACTTAGGAGATGCAACTCTCATAGGGATATTTCTTGAGGACAACCAGACCAAGTCCCCCACTTTAAACCGAGGACCATCAGTCCTATGCCGGTTGGCAAACCGCTGGGCCTTCTCCTGAGAGAGGGACAACCTCTCCACTACCTGGTCCCAAATCTGCTGCATACGCTCCACAACACCCGGACAGACAGAAGCCTCCATCTGTCCCGAAGAAAATCGAGGGTGAAACCCAAAATTGCAGAAAAATGGAGACATCAAAGTGGCAGAGCTAGCCCTATTATTAAGAGCAAACTCAGCCAAAGGCAAAAAAGAGACCCAGTCATCTTGATCAGCAGACACAAAGCATCTCAGATAAGTCTCCAATGTCTGGTTTGTTCTCTCAGTTTGTCCATTGGTCTGAGGATGAAAAGCAGAGGAGAAAGACAATTGAACACCAAGTTTAGAACAAAATGTCCTCCAAAATCTGGAAACAAACTGGACTCCTCTGTCAGACACAATGTTCTCAGGACTGCCGTGTAACCGAACCACGTGCTGAAGGAACAAAGGCACCAATTCGGAGGAGGAAGGCAACTTAGGTAATGGCACAAGATGTATCATCTTGGAAAACCTATCACAAATCACCCAGATAACGGTCATTCTCTGAGAAACAGGGAGGTCGGAAATAAAATCCATAGAGATATGGGTCCATGGTCTCTTGGGCACAGGCAATGGCATCAACAAACCACTAGAGCGAGAGCAAGGCTTGGAGCGAGAGCAAGTCCCACAGGACTGCACAAATTCCCTGACGTCACGAGACAAAGTAGGCCACCAAAAGGACCGACTCACCAAGTCTCTGGTACCAAAAATTCCGGGATGACCGGCCAACGCGGAACAATGAATCTCAGACATCAAACTCTTTTTCCACCGGTCTGGGACAAACAATTTCCCAATAGGGCAGCGCTCGGGTTTATCCTCCTGACACCCTTCCAGAGCCAGTCTCAAATTGGGCGAGATGGCAGAAAGAACTACACCCTCTTTCAAAATAACAGCAGGATCAGATAACTCAGGAGAGTCCGCAAGGAAACTCCTCTAGAGGGCATCCGCCTTAACATTCTTAGTGCCAGGAAGAAAGGAAACACAAAATTAAAACGTGTGAAAAACAAGGCCCACCTGGCCTGTCTAGGATTAAGTCGCTTGGCTGATTCCAGATAAACCAGATTCTTATGGTCCGTGAGGACCACCACCTGATGTTTGGCTCCCTCCAGCCAATGTCTCCACTCTTCAAAAGCCCACTTCATGGCCAATAACTCCCGATTACCCACGTCATAATTACGTTCAGTTGGAGAAAATTTTCGAGAGAAAAAGGCACAAGGGTTACTTTTAGAGGTCTCAGGATCTCTTTGGGACAAAACGGCACCTGCCCCAATTTCAGAGGCATCAACCTCCACCTGAAATGGCAGAGAAACATCAGCTGCAGTAGAACAGGAGCAGAAGTGAATCTCTGCTTAAGTTCCTGAAATGCAGAGACTGCCTCAGGAGGCCAATTCACCACATCAGAACCCTTTTTGGTCAAATCAGTCAATGGTTTAATAATAACAGAGAAATTACCAATAAATTTACGATAAAAATTGGCAAAACCCAAGAATCTCTGAAGAGCCTTTAATGAAGTAGGTTGGACTCAATCACAGATGGCCTGAACTTTGACCGGGTCCATTTCAATAACAGATGGAGACAAAATGAATCCCAGAAATGAAATCCTCTGTACGCCAAAAAGACACTTTGATCCCTTCACATACAGTGCATTCTCTCTCAAAATCTGGAACACAGTCCGAACATGTTTCACATGAGAGTCCCAGTCATTGGAAAAAATCAAGATATCATCCAAATAAACAATCAGAAATGTATCCACAAAATCCCTGAAAATGTGATTCATGAAGGACTGGAAGACGGAAGGAGCATTAGCGAGCCCAAAGGGCATCACTAGGTACTCAAAATGCCCCTCTGGGGTATTAAACGCCGTCTTCCATTCATCCCCGTGCTTAATGCGAATAAGGTTATACGCCCCCTGAGGTCAAGCTTGGTAAACCAAGTAGCACTTTTCACCCTGGAAAACAGGTCAGAAATGAAGGGTAACGGATATTGATATTTCACAGTGATCTTGTTCAAGAGACGATAATCAATACACGGCCTTAATGAACCATCCTTTTTGGCCACAAAGAAATAACCGGCACCCAAGGGTGAAGAGGATGGTCTGATATGACCCTTCTCCAATGACTCCTTGATATAAGACCGCATAGCGTCATGTTCAGGTACAGACAAGTTAAAAAGGCGACCTTTAGGGAATTTACTACCAGGCACTAATTCAATAGCGCAGTCATAGATCCTATGGGGGGGGCAAGGATGCAGATTTACTTTCGCTAAACACATAAGAAAAATCAGTCAAAAAGTCAGGAACATCCTGAGACTGGGGAGAGGCAGAAAAAACAGGAGTGTTGACATTAACACATTGGCAGTCCCAACTGGTTACAGACACAGATTTCCAATCCAAAACAGGATTATGAGACTGTAGCCAAGGGAAACCTAGTACAATAATGTCATGCAGATTATACAGTACCAAAAATTTGCAACTCTCCTGATGATCAGGTTCAACCCTCATTATCACCTGAGTAGAAAACTGGGGTTTATTCTCAGCCAAAGGGGTAGTATCAATCCCCAGTAGGGGAATAGACTTCAGTAGGGTATCAAGGGAAACCCACAACGTTTGGCAAAATCAAAATCTATCAGGTTAATAGCTGCTCCCGAATCAACAAAAGCCTGAGCAGAAAATGTGGACAGGGAGCAAATCAGGGTAACAGTCAACAGAAATTTAGTCTGAACACTACCCAAGACAACTGAGCGTGCAAAACGTCTTTCCCGCTTAGGGCAGACAGAAATAGCATGAGAGGCGTCACCACAATAGAAACATAACCCATTGCGTTTTCGAAACTCATGACGCTGTGCCCCAGAAGCCACACTATCACACTGCATGGTTTCAGAAGCTGGCTCACAAGGCAACACTATTCCACGCATACCTCTACAGTCATGGCCAAAAGTTTTGAGAATGACACAAATATTATATTTTCACATGATCTGCTGCCCTCTGGTTTTTATGTGTGTTTGACAGATGTTTTTATCACAGACAGAAATATAATTGCAAACATATGAGTAACAAAAGCTTATATTGACAGTTAGAATGAGTTCATGCAGCAAGTCAATATTTGTAGTGTTGACCCTTCTTCTTCAGGACCTCTGCAATTCTCCCGGCATGCTCTCAATCAACTTCTGGACCAATCCTGACTGTGTAATGTTAGGTGTACAGTTCATATAGCGTCTTGTGCTTGGGTGCGAGGAAAACACATGAGACACAGGTTTGATATAGAAGGACTTGTATTACTTCATACAAGTGGCAAAAATAGTCACACAGTTTGCAGGTACAGAAGCAGGAGACACAGCAGGCCAGAGTAACTTAAGCTCAGCAATAACTCTCCACAACAGGTTCAGGATCTCTTCTCTGTTACCGTAATTCCATGCAAACGTGGATTTATCAAATAGCAGGTTTCCAGAGTCCACAAGTGTTCCAAAGTTCCTCAGTAGGAAATAGCTGGAGTACAAAGTCCAAGGTTTTCCAGGAGTCAGGTCACAGGCTCACTGCAGGCTTGATTCTGAAGCACTGATTGCTCAGCTGAGGCTGCTTAAGAAGCAAGAGGGAGAGAATCAGGGCGGGAACATGAAAGCTGGAAACTCCATATTGACTGAGGGCAAGATAGCTGCAGCAAGACAGAAAGCAAAATGGCTGACGGAAAAACTGAGTTTCAAGAAACATGTACAAAGAACCTTACATTACTCCCCCTTAGGGACAACCTCCGGATGACCTCAGACAGGCTTGTCTGGGTACTCTGATGAAACTGGCGGAGCAAGCGAGGAGCATTAACGTTATTGACTGGTTCCCATGAGTTGTCCTCCACTGGGTAGCCCTGCCATTTAATCAATATTGTAACTGATTTCTGTACAACCTGGAATCTAGAATCCTTTCCACCACAAATTCTTCCTGACCATCGACTAGCACTGGGTCAGGGCAAGGAGAAGAACGTCCAGGAAACATATTGGGTGTTGCAGCCTTTAGTAGGGATACATGAAAGACAGGGTGGATTCTCATAGTTCTGGCAGTTGAAGACGACAAGCAACGGCACTTATAATTTTACTGATTTTATAGGGTCCAATGTACTTATGTCCCAACTTAGACGATGGATTCCTAACTTAAGATTTCTGGTTGACAGCCAGACCAAGTCTCCTACCTTGAAAGCTGGTGCGGTTTACAAAATTTATCTGCTGCTTTCTTGTACCTTTCCTGAGCCAATTCCAGATTTTCCTTTAGAAGATCCATATTCTTTTGTAAAGACGTGATTCTTTCAGCCACTGCTGGCAAGGGCGTTTCTATGGGAAATCGAGGAAGATGTTAGGATGATAACCTAGATTGGAGTAAAAAGGAGACTGCTTAGTGGAGGCGCTCTGAGAGTTGTTATAAGAGAACTCAGCCAGTGGAAGTAGATCCACCCAATCATCCTGTAGGTGGCAGATAAAACAGCGGAGATACTGCTCCAGGTCTGATTGGTTCGTTCTGTCTGTCCATTAGTCTGGGGATGAAAAGCAGAAGAAAGGTTTACTTTAATGTCCAATGCGGCACAGAAATTTTGCCAAAACCTTGAAGTGAATTGCACCCTCGATCCGAATAACCTCATCCGGTACTCCATGTAAGCGAAACACATTTTAATCATCAAATCTGATGTCTGTTTTGCAGTGGGTAAGCCGACACAAGGGATAAAATGAGCTGCCTTTGTTAAACGATCAACCACCACTAGAATGGTGTTCTTCCTTGAGAGGTTGGTAACTCCACAATGAAGTCCATAGAAATGGATCCCCACGGGCGGGACGGGGTGGGAAGGGGTTGCAACAGACCAGTTGGTGAGGAGCGAGGTGTTTTGCATCTTGCACAGACTTCACATGAAGTGACATAGTTTTAAGACATCTTTCCTGTAAGTGGGCCACCAAAAGAAACGAGAAAGAAATTCCTGTGTCTTTAGAATTCCTCTATGCCCAGCTATCTTGGAATCGTGGATGAGTTGCAATACTCTCAATCTGACTGTTTCAGGTATATACAGACGTTGTCCCTGAATCCACACACCATTCTTAAAGACAAGACTTACGTCCCTTGGGGGTTGTGCCAACAAGGAATCCGCATGGTATGCTTCCTTGATGTCCTTAAGTAGGTCTTGATTATGAATCACTCCAGGAATCTAGAGTCAGGAAGAATAGTCTTAGGAGGAGTAAGTGGACGGGTCTCTGCTGAATGAATCCTAGAGAGTGCATCAGCCTTTCCATTGCGCGATCCTGGTCTATAAGAAATGACAAAATTAAATTGGTTAAGAAAAGATTCCAGCGAGCCTGGCGAGGAGTCAGGCACTTAGCCGACCTGATAAATTCAAGGTTACGATGGTCTGTCAGGACGACTATTTGCTGTGCAGCTCCCTGAAGAAGGTGTCTCCATTCTTTGAAGGCGGCAATAATGGCCAACAACTCTCTATTGCCCACATCGTAGTTCCTCTAGCCGAAGACAACTGCTGGGAAAAGAAGGCACAGGGATGCAAGACATTCTTCTCACCTGTTCTCTGAGAGAGTATAGCTCCAACGGCACAGTCTGAAGCATCCACCTCTATTATGAAGGCAAGCTCGGGGTTGGGATGTACTAAGATAGGTGCGGTGGTAAATTTATCCTTTAAACAGGAAAATGCTTCCTGGCTTGCGGGGTCCAGGAGAACCTAGACTGTTTCCGGGTAAGTTGGGTGATAGGTGACACTACCTCAGAGAAATTCCTAATGAAACGTCTATAGAAGTTGGCAAACCCGATGAAGCGCTGCACCTCCTTCACATTTCTAGGAATTGGCCAATCCTTGATGGCTTGGGTCTTGCTTCCATCCATACTAATTCCTTGTGTAGACAGTACATACCCCAGAAATTGAATTTCGGTCCTATGGAATTCACACTTTTCAAGTTTGATGTAGAGATGGTTTTGTCTTAGGCGTTCTAAGACCATTCTCACATGTCCATGATGTTCCTCTGTGGAGTTAGAAAAAAATTAGAATATCATCCAAATAAATCACCACGAATGTTTCTAGGAGATCCCTGAAGATGTCATTCACCAAGTGTTGGAAAGTGGCTGGGGCGGTACTCAGACCAAAAGGCATAACTAGATATTCAAAGTGTCCATAGCGTGACCTGAAAGCAGTCTTCCATTCATCCCAGGTCTGATACGGACCAAGTTATAGGCCCCGGAGATCAGTTTAGAGAAAATTTTGGCATGCCGCACTCTCCAATAACTCAGGGTTAAAGGCAATGGATAACGGTTTCTAATAGTAACCTTATTGAGTTCCCTATAGTCTACGCAGGGTCTCAGAGATCCATCTTTCTTCTTCACAAGAAGATGGGTGCACCTGCAGGAGATGAAGAGGGGTGTATGAAGCCTTGGCTAGATTTTCGTCTATGTAATCCTTTAAAGCCTTTAGCTCGGGCCCCGCCAGGGGGTAGATCTTACCAAAAGGTATCTCTGCTCCAGGCAATAATTCAATTGGACAATCATATGGACGGTGAGGGGGAAGCTGGTCAGCGTTCTTCTTGTCACATAAATCCACATAGTCCTGGTATACAGCTGGTAGTTCAGGGACTGACATGGTTCCTTTAGGAACAGAGCAAGCTGAAACTTCTGGACTCGTCTGTTTCTCTGGAAAGTGTAATTCCTTGGTCTCCCAGTTAATGGTAGGGTTCTGAGCCTGCAGCCATGGTAGCCCTAGAATAATGGGAAAGTGGGGAGAAGAGATAAGCATAAAGGACAGTTTCTCTTGATGATCTTTACCCATAAGGACCCTCAAAGGCTCCGTTTCCTGATCACTGGTCCAGAGGTCAGCAGGGAGCCATCCACAGTCTCCATCTGTACTGGAGTAGCCTTCTTCACTGAACGTACCCCTGTTTCAGAGCAAAGGAGATATCCATAAAATTTCCACTTGCCCCTGAGTCGATCATAGCAGAGCTAGACACCCAGACTGAGTCAACCCAGAGTTTGATGGAAAGGAAGCAATGAGAATTGTTTTTCTTACAATCAGCTGGGACACCGCTGAGGAAACTTGAAAAATTGCAGCGTTTACACAGTCATCGTCCTCAGAAGTGACGGAGTTTAAGTCCGAGAAATCAATATCTGTTGCTGCAGATCTCTCTGGAGCCTGAGGCTCGGACCTGACAGATCTCTCTCGCAACACTCACAGTGAATGACTGCTGCAGTAGTCTTACGAGAACGGCTGGGGCAGTTTATAATGAAGTGCCTGACTTACACAGTAGAAACATAGATTTTCCTTTAAACGATGTTCTTTGCGTGCATCACTAACCCGTCTTTGTAAAGAGCCCACCTGCATGGGTTCAGGTTCAGGTTCCGTGTGATCCTACTCAAAGGTTCCTTAGCTGGGGAGGAAGGTAGGAAAAGGTTAGTGCGATTGCTTTCGAACCATCTCTCTTGCCTGCGTTCAGTCAGACGAGCATCAATACGGATCAGTAGTTAATAAAGTCACCTAACGCAGTGGGAGGGTCGGCACGAGAAGTTCATCCTTAATCAGTGGAGACAACCTTTTCGAAAAATAGATTTTTGGGGGAACTGTCCCAAGTGGTATCGAGGGCCCATCTCCTGAAATCCAAGGCATATTCGGCTACTGAGCGCTTACCTTGGCGCAAAGTTAACTGGCTGCTTCAGCTGTTGCACCTCGATTGGGGTCATCAAACACCTGCCCCATGGCTGAAATGAAAGCATCAAGATGATCCAAACATTCATCCTCAGTCTCAATCAGAGGTTTGCCACATCAAAGCCTTGTTGGTAAGCAACATGATTATAGTAAGCACTTTCGATCGTTCAGTGGGAAATTGTGAAGCATGTGCAGAAAAAAAAGATTGCATTGGTTAATAAATCCCTGAATTTCTCACGTTCACCGCCAAATGAAAAGGGGGTAATTGGGAATCCCAGAACTCGGGGTTATGGCAGGAGCCTGGACTCGTTCCTCTAGAACCTCAATCCTGGCTCGTAAATCTGGGTAGTTTGTCCAAACACTTGCAAATTGTGATTAGTGAGGTCCTGTAGGTTTGCAAAACGGGTCTTTATAGTCTGTATATCTGCAAGGAATTGTATCGTCACTCCGCAAAGTTCCTTTATGCGGGCCTCCACTTCCAGATCTTTTAAGACGGAGTTACTGGAAAGAGAAGAGAAAAAAAAAAAAAAAAACAATAGTGTTTACCTGTGGTAACACTCCAGAGTAAAAATTAAGGGAATTGCTCACCTGGAATGGTTGTGAGAAGTCACAACCACTGTCATCACAGAAAGTATAACCGGCATCTGATATCCACAGTCACAGCAGACACGGCCTTCCAGACCCAGCAGACACTAACGTTTGGCTTCAGAATCTTGTAATGTATGGTGTACAGTTCATATAGCGTCTTGTGTTGGGTGCGAGGAAAACACATGAGACACAGGTTTGATATAGAAGGACTTGTATTACTTCATACAAGTGGCAAAAATAGTCACACAGTTTGCAGGTACAGAAGCAGGAGACACAGCAGGCCAGAGTAACTTAAGCTCAGCAATAACTCTCCACAACAGGTTCAGGATCTCTTCTCTGTACCGTAATTCCATGCAAAGTGGATTTATTCAAATAGCAGGTTTCCAGAGTCCACAAGTGTTCCAAAGTTCCTCAGTAGGAAATAGCTGGAGTACAAGTCCAAGGTTTCCAGGAGTCAGGTCACAGGCTCACTGCAAGCTTGATTCTGAAGCACTGATTGCTCAGCTGAGGCGGCTTAAGAAGCAAGAGGGAGAGAATCAGGGCGGGAACATGAAAGCTGGAAACTCCATATTGACTGAGGGCAAGATAGCTGCAGCAAGACAGAAAGCAAAATGGCTGACGGAAAAAAATGAGTTTCAAGAAACATGTACAAAGAACCTTACAGACTGATAGCGTCCATTCTTGCACAATCAATGCTTACTTTTTGTCAGAATTTTTAGGTTTTTGTTTGTCCACCCGTCTCTTGATGATTGACCACAAGTTCTCATGGGATTAAGATCTGGGGAGTTCCAGGCCATGGACCCAAATCTCTATGTTTTGTTCCTGAGCCATTTAGTTATCACCTTTGCTTTATGGCAAGGTGCTCCATCTGCTGGAAAAGGCATTGTTGATCGCCAAACTGCTCTTGGAGGGTTGGGAGTTGCTCTTGGAGGACATTCTGGTACCTTCTTTATTCATGGCTGTGTTTTTAGGCAAGACTGTGAGAGAGCCGATTCCCTTGGCTGAGAAGCAACCCCACATGAATGGTTTCAGGATGCTGAACAGTTGACATGAGACAAGACTGGTGGTAGCGCTCACCTTGTCTTCTCGAATGAGGCGTTTTCCTGATGTCCCAAACAATCAAAAAGGGCATTCATCAGAGAAAATAACTTACCCAGTCCTCAGCAGTCCACTGCCTGTACCTTTTGCAGAATATCAGTCTGTCCATGATGTTTTTTCTGGAGAGAAGTGGCTTCTTTGCTGCCCTCCTTGAGACCAGGCCTGCTCCAAGAGTCTCC
>JARQOD010000004.1:519886802-519965284 GCA_033576555.1 Oophaga sylvatica
CTGGAATCTTTTTTAAAACCAATTTATTTTATATTCTTTAGACCATTCGCGCATGGAAAGGCGATGCACTTCTAGGATTTACTCAGCAGAGACACGTCCAATTACTCCTCCTAAGACTATTCTTCCTGATCTAGATTCCTAGGAGTAATTCAAAATCAAGACCTACTTAAGGACATCAAGGAAGCATCCCATGCGGTTTCCCTTTTTGGCACAACCCCAAGGACGTAAATCTGTCTTAAGAATGGTATTTGGGATTCAGGGACAACGTCTGTATATTCCTGAAACAGTCAGATTAAGAGTATTGCAACCTCATTCACGATTCCAAGATTAGTTGGGCATAGAGGAATTCAAAAGACACAGGAATTTCTTTCCCCGTTTTTTTTGGGTTTGGCCCCTTGCAGAGGAAGGATGTTTTGAATTATGTCACTTATGTGGGGTCTGTGCAAGATGCAAAACACCTCGCTCCTCACCAACTGGTCTTAAGCCTCTTCCCCCCCGTCCCGCCGTGGGGATCCTTTTTCTTGGACTTCATTGTGGAGTTCCCAAACCTCCAGGGGAAGAACACCATTTAGTGGTGGTTGACCGTCTAACAAAGGCAGTCATTTTACCCCCTTGGTCGGCTTCCCCTGCAAAACAGACATCAGATTTGATGAAAAAAAGATGTGTTTCGCTTACATGGAGTACCGGATGAGGTTATTTCGGTTTTGGGGGTGCAATTCACTTCTAGGTTTTGGCAAAATTCTGTGCAGCATTGGACATTAAGTAAACCTTTCTTCTGCTTTTCATCCCCAGACTAATGGACAGGACCAAACCCGAACCAATCAACCTGGAGCAGTATCTCCGTGCTTATCGGCCACCTACGGGATGATTGGGTGGATCTACTTCCATTAGCTGAGTTCTCGTATAACAACTCTCAGAGTGCCTCCACTAAACAGTCCCTTTTTACTCTAATCTAGGTTATCATCCTAACATTCTACCACGATTTCCCATAGAACGCCTTTACCAGCAGTGGCTGAAAGAACACGTCTTTACAGAAGAATATGGATCTTCTAAAGGAAAATCTGGAATCGGCTCAAGAAAGGTACAAGAAAGCAGCAGATAAATTTCGTAAACCTGCACCAGCTTTCAAGGTAGGAGACTTGGTCTGGCTGTCAACCAGAAATCTTAAGTTAAGGATTCCATCGTCTAAGTTGGGACATAAGTACATTGGACCCTATAAAATCAGTAAAATTATAAGTGCCGTTGCTTGTCGTCTTCAACTGCCCAGAACTATGAGAATCCACCCTGTCTTTCATGTATCCCTACTAAAGGCTGCGACACCCAATACGTTTCCTGGACGTTCCTCTCCTTGCCCTGACCCAGTGCTAGTCGATGGTCAGGAAGAATTTGTGGTGGAAAGGATTTTAGATTCCAGGTTGTATAGAAATCAGTTACAATATCTGATTAAATGGCAGGGCTACCCAGTGGAGGACAACTCATGGGAACCGGTCAATAACGTTAATGCTCCTCGCTTGCTCCGTCAGTTTCATCAGAGGTACCCACACAAGCCTGGTCTGAGGTCATCCGGAGGTTGTCCTTAAGTGGGGAGTAATGTAAGGTTCTATGTATATATTCCTGAAACTCAGTTTGTTCGTCAGCCATTTTACTTTCTGTCTTGCTGCAGCTATCTTGCCCTCAGTCAAAATGGAGTTTCCAGCTTGCATGTTCCCGCCCTGATTCTCTCCTTTGCTTCTTAAGCAGCCACAGCTGAGCAATCAGTGCTTCAGAATCTAGCCTGCAGTGAACCTGTGACTTGACTCCTGTAAGCCTTGGACCTTGTACTCCAGCTATTCCTACTGAGGAACTCTGAAGCACTTGTGGACTCTGAACCCTGCTCTTTGAAAGACCCACGTTTGCATGGACTTACGGTAACAGAGAAGAAGATCCTGAATCTGTATTGGAGAGTGATTGCTGAGCTTGGATTACTCTGGCCTGCTGTGTCTCCTGTTTCTGTGTCTGCAAACTGTGTGACTATTTCTGCCAACTTGTATGAAGTAATACAGGACTTTTCTATATCAAACCTGTGACTCCTGTGTTTTCATCGCACCCAAGCACAAGACGCTATATGAACTGTACTACATACATTACACAGGAATCACCAACCATCTGAACACGCACTGGCTCAGACAAAGCTCTGACTAGACTAGACTCACTGCACGTCTCCCACACCCTTATATATTCTAAGGCTCCCTCTAGTGGCACTATAGGGAAGTGTGGAGTGTGAATGAATATCAGGTGTTTGTGCATTACCTTTCTGTGCATCCTCCAGGGAACATGTGTCACCAAGCGCAGCTGGGCCACACATCCCCCCTAGTTATATTCAGCACTCCCGGGCTGAAAAAGAAAAATAATTTTTATAATAACAACAATAACATAACCATGGGCGTACCCAGGATCAAAACTAGGGGGGGGCAAGCCATGGTGGTCGTTCAGGTTGTAAAATTTTAGAACGAAAAAGGGAATGAAACTGCTCTATACAGTATAATGAGCCCCATACCTGTATATACATCATCACCAGCCCCCACCCACTGAGCCCAGCACCTGTATATACATCATCCCCATCCCACAGAGCCCAACACCTGTATATACATCACCAGCCCACTAAGCCCAGCACCTGTATATACATCCTCACCAGCACCAGCCCACTGAGCCCAGCACCACCTGTATATATCATCACCAGCCCACTAAGCCCAACACCTGTATATACATCTTCACCAGCACCAGCCCACTAAGACCAGCACCTGTATATACATCCTCACCAGCACCAGCCCACTAAGCCCAGCACCTGTATATACATCATCACCAGCTCCATCCCACTGAGCCCAGCAACACCTGTATATATCATTACCAGCCCACTGAGCCCAGCACCTGTATATACATCACCAGCCCACTAAGCCCAGCACCTGTATAACATCAACCCAGCCAGCCCCTGTATATACATCAACCCAGCCAGCCCCCAGCCCCTGTATATACATCAGCCACAGCCAGCCCTCTGTATATACATCAGCCCAGCCAGCCCCTGTATACATAAGCCCAGCCAGCCCCTGTATACATCAGCCCAGCCAGCCCCTGTATACATCAGCCCAGCCAGCCCCTGTATATATCAGCCCAGCCAGCCCCTGTATATACATCAGCCCCCAGCCCCTGTATACGTCAGCCCAGCCAGCCCCTGTATACTTAAGCCCAGCCAGCCCCTGTATACTTCAGCCCAGCCAGACCCTGTATACTTCAGCCCAGCCAGAATCTGTATAATTCATCTCAGCCAGACACTGTATACTTCAGCCCAGCCAGACCCTGTATACTTCAGCCCAGCCAGAATCTGTATACTTCAGCCCAGCCAGCCCCTGTATACTTCAGCTCAGCCAGCCTCTGTATACTTCAGCCCAGCCAGAACCTGTATACTTCAGCCCAGCCAGACCCTGTATACATCAGCAGAGCGAGTGCATTGCTTTCCTGGCGGAGGGCTTCAGGAAGATGAATGCCATAGGTGGCGCATGAGCAGACTTAGATCTTTGCTGGACCAAAATCCAAATCTTCGGTGGCCCACGGCTTCAGGAACATGGCCGCCAGGAAAGCAATGCACTCCGCTTTGCTCACTGCCAACACCAGACCCACAGCATTGCACCGCTGGGACACCCCCTCATCCCTCTCACGCCTGCAGCATTGCCCCACTTCTGCCGCTGCAGACTTCCTGAGGAAGGGACCCGGCCTCCTGTGATCCCGCTTACAAGACTGTTATTACAGGACAGGAGGCAATTATTACAGGACAGGGGATGTTATTACAGGAAGGGGGATGTAATTACAGGATGAGGGATGTTATTACAGGACAAGGGATATTATTACAAGACGAGGAATGTTATTGTAGGACAAGGGATGTTCTTATACTGTAGGATGAGTGATGTTATTATAGGATGAGGGATGTTATTACAGGATGGAAGACTATTATTACAGGATGGGGGACTTATTACGTGACAGGGGAAGTTATTACAGGTCAGGGGACGATATTACAGGACTGGGTACGTTATTACAGGACGGGGGATGTTATAACAGGTTTGAGGACATTATTACAAGACGGGGATGTTATTACAGGTTTGAGGACATTTATACAGGACTGGGGACGTTATTACAGGACGGGTGATTTTATAACAGGTTTGAGGATGTTATTACAGGACTGGGACGTTATTACAGGACGGGGGATGTTATTACAGGATGGGGGATGTTATTACAGGTTTGAGGACGTTATTACAGTACTGGGGACGTTATTACAGATCTGTGGACGATATTACAGGACAAGGCACGTTATTGCAGAACAGGAGACGTTATTCCGGGAAGGGGTTATTTTGTTACGGGACGGGGGATGTTATTACAGGATGGGGGACGTTATTACAGGACGGGGACGTTATTACAGGGCCCATAGTTCCAACCAACATACTAGTAGGGGCATTGGTCAAAATTTTGCACCTGGGCCCATAGGATTCTAGTTATGTCACTTTTCATCTGACGTCTGTGCACAAAGTACAGCACAGACAGTATACAGATTAGTATATAATATACTGGGCTACAGATATCAGATGATATATAACAATATTGGGTGTTATACTGTGCACAGATATGCATTATAATATGCACTGACTGATCCTCAGCCTACAGAACCTCACATGCTATAATATATGGTCCTATAAATACTATATGATGTCCTATAGGCCTAGGATCAGTCAGAGCAGGGTGCAGTATACAGGGTCTGCAGTCTCTATCTGACCCCCTCAGTGATTTATTACTGCAGACTGAACTTCTATAAAGATGGGGTGAAAGTTCAGGCTGCTGCAATAAATCAGCCACAGACAGCGGGACTGCAGATAGACATCCTCCTGTCACCTCCTCATTCTTCTCTCTGAGTCCTGCTTCTCCTCCGCCTCATGATCTCCATCCTGCTCCTCAGACCTCACTCCTGTCCAGCCAGAAGCAGCCCGGGAGCTGGTGAGGTTAGTTCAGCAGGCAGACGCTGACTGCACATGCACACAGTGTGGGCGTGTCTGCGGTGCTGGGATGGGGCTGCCGGCACTTATACACATTATTTAAAAGAACAGTGCTGGCACCCGACTTCTGAGACAGCGGCCTGACACTGCTTCTAGAGGCGGGCAACTGCCCCCCCCTGCCCCACGGTGGGTACGCCCATGAACATAACTCATCCCTTGCGGGAGGTAAGGACACTTTAACGTTACATTGTACAAATTGCAATTAGAAAAATATCAAAATACTTTCTCACAAATAAATACAAGATTCTTGTGGAGGACCCGTACCAAACCTCCCACGGTGGTCCTGGGTGGGCTGCAGGACTTCTCTGCTGCAAACCTCACTCAAGGCCACACCACACGGGTTTTGCTTCTGAGGTAGATGGTTTACGTAAAACCAAGATGGAGCACCAAAGTGCTAACTATTTACATCTAAAGTTCTGTGCTGCAAGAGTCCTCAGCACGCAGTCCTTCATAGACATTCCTAGAAAAATCACATTTCTATCATATCACATTAACACGTCACATTACCCAACTGGGGTATACTACTTCAGACATTTATCACATTCACAATAAAGTGCAATTCTTCTTAACTTTTTACAGTTGCAGTAAACCCTGTCTGGGTCCTACTGTTCTTCTTTAGATATTGTGGTTACACCTTCCATACCTGGGGCTGGAAGTATGCGGTGCGCTCTGGAACGCATCACCAGAAGATCATGTCCTGCTACCTGTGTCTGGGTAGCCACAGTTCTTTTTACAATTTTGCGACTTGCTGGAGGCCTTACAGGTGCCTCTTCTGAATACAGATTTGGCTCAAAAGGAGTCGCTGTTGCAGTATAGGATGCAGGACAGGACGCAGGGGCGCGCAAT
The DNA here is from genome assembly GCA_033576555.1 of Oophaga sylvatica. Taxonomy (NCBI): domain Eukaryota; kingdom Metazoa; phylum Chordata; class Amphibia; order Anura; family Dendrobatidae; genus Oophaga; species Oophaga sylvatica. The sequence goes on from JARQOD010000004.1 coordinate 519,892,724, forward strand.
GGCTCAGTTGGAGACGCACTAGCCTGTTGCGTTGCAGAATAGGATGCAGGTGCGCGGCCGGGCGCTGATGGGGCTGTGGCTTGGGACGCTGAGACATGGGGTACATTTCCAGCTTCAGGGACGGGGTCGCTGACTCGGGAGACATTCAGGGCATACCACCCCTTAAGACTCCAGTGTCGCGTGTAGGTGACAACATCCCCTTTTAACAGGTTGAACCCCGCATCGCAGCAGTGAACAAAGATCTCTTGAGAGAACCCGGGCTCGCTTATGTAACCCTAAACTCCTCGGGCCTTAGAGGCACACACCGTCCCCTGGCGCCGCGGTTCCTGGAGCATACCTTCATCTCGCCGGACGATCTTCTTGTCCGCAAGATTCTGCTCCCGGTCCCTCCAGTAAAGCTGCTGCACCTCTCTCTGCTCCTGCTGCTGCCGCTGCTCCTGCTCACGGCGTCGCCACTCGTTCTCCATCTGGGCGGCGTATTCCACGTCGTCCAGGTACTCCATCTCCTCCCAGTCAATCTCCGTTGAATCAGGCAGGATTCTTTCCATCGTCCCTACCGGGGGACTGCATTCGACTCGTTGTTACAAATAACTGTAGTTCCCTTCCTTCTGCTCCTTCATAGGCTCTGTCCAGAGGAGCTATCAGGACCTTCTGTCAGACTGATTTCACGCTCACTCCGAGAGTCACTTTCCACGTTCATAGGGAACTAACAGTCAGCCTGTTCTGAGGTAACAGCTTGTCTTTCTTCCTCTGTCTCATCTGACAGGAATCACCAACCATCTGAACACGCACTGGCTCAGACAAAGCTCTGACTAGACTAGACTCACTGCACGTCTCCCACACCCTTATATATTCTAAGGCTCCCTCTAGTGGCACTATAGGGAAGTGTGGAGTGTGAATGAATATCAGGTGTTTGTGCATTACCTTTCTGTGCATCCTCCAGGGAACATGTGTCACCAAGCGCAGCTGGGCCACACACATGCATCTAAATACATGATCCTCGGTGTATTTACATAGTGTCATAATCATACAGAAAAGGTCCCACAGATATAACAAAGAAGGTTCCTTAAAGGTGAATTATTAGAATCCACACAGCTTGCACAGTGCGCGCTGCTGGATTTTTCAGTGACGGCACCGGAAGTGTGTCGACTTGTGACTTCAAGCATGCGATTTGCATACTTCCAGCCACATTCTGACTAGAGGTGTCCGGCCTCGCTCAATTCACTTGTATTGAACGTCTAGTCGGCATGTATGCAAATCACGCACTTGCGATCACACGCCGTCCTGCTCTTGGCACCAGCACTGGACAATCTTGACAGTGTGCACTATGCGCGCTACTAGGATTTACAAGTTTGCAGTCACATAGAGTGACTTTAGACTTGAACACCAAACCTGAACAACTCATTTAATTATCTAATTTTATACATTTCCAAACCCTTGTGAACATCACATAAAATATGTTAATCTCACCATATGATCCATCAACCTGTCCTTGCTATATAAGAAAAAACACCAAATATCAGCACTTATACCTTAATAACTGTGTCATGCGATTCCGTGTTTTTAGGTTCCCTTTTACAATACACACATAAGAGTTACATTTCTACATTTATATTATCTTGTATTATCAGTTAAATAAGAAAAAATAACAATTGCGCCATTTTAGTTTACACCATGTTCTAATCGCCATAAATAATATGTTGACTTTATTGTATGGCTTGTTACAATAACAGTGATTTCAGAAAAGACAATATTATTTCCTAGTTTGTGACATTTATATTTAAAAGGTCTATTTCAAAGATGCGATTTTAATTGTTGCTAATTATTTTAATTGTTTTTCATTTTTTTTTACCCCCCTAATGTAGTGGTATATAGATATGTATCTCTATGTACCAGTACAATATGCCTGTGAAGAAGAAAAATACCATTTATAGCTTTAGGCAGAGAAAATTATCTTACACCTTAAGAATGTAGCCTGTGGCTCACTGTTAATGCTTATGTGTGCTATGCTACAGTTTTTGAGCTTGAATCCCAGGTAATTGTAGATGCTATAACATTAATGAAATATTTATAAGCATCTGCTGAGCATATTCAGATGCCAGTAATGATCTTACCATAGGCCACGTTCAGTATTTGTACAATCCGGAGTGGAACAATTAGAGGAAAAGTATCATAGAAACACATGTTTTGCATTTTTCACCCACTCCTGGTTTTGTTTTACAAATACTGATGTAAAATACTGACCAAATACTGAACGTGTGAACGTGGCCTAAAGGAGAGATGAATATACAGTATATGAATATATAGAAGCCCCACTTTCTATCTGTTGGATTTTAAACTGCCTAGACTTCTCCGGGAGACACTTATATCAGCAGTTTTTCCATAGAGAATAAAGAATACACATGTTTCCGTCTATGGGGGAATCAGGAGAGAGCTGTCGGCTGAACAATTGTTTGGCTAGCAGTTAACTAATGTGTATGAGGATCTTTACGCAGGCATGGACTGCATAAACTAACATAAATATTGGTAACCCCCAGCCTCGCTGGTCCCTACCGTTGGCCAGTGGGCAGAACTGACTGCACATGCCAGGTATGTTTGCCCACTGGTGGACACAGACAGAAGAAGCCCCTGTGCATGAACAATATATGGGCCTTTTCCAGTCCAATAGCTCATCATAATGCTAAATTTCACCTGCTTTGGAGGTGTAAATGGACTCCCTTACCTCTTGTGTACCCCTGTGCAGCTGCACAGGTTGCACTAATGATATGTCTGCATCTGTGTTTGGGTTTCCTCCTTATATTCTGCGCTTTGTTCAGATTTTGCTAAGTGAGGTAAATCTGAAGATGCTGATATTAGATATGAGCGGAACACTTACAATACCTGTCTGATTCGGTAGAGAGTCAGAAAACACCTCACACTAGGAAATGTAGAAGTTAAAGTCTGGCCGAGACTGGAATAAGGCCTGAAGCCTATCACATGCTACATCAATCTTGTTTCTTTCATTTTCCTGAAGTGATTGGAGGCACTACAGCTCATTAGTCACTAACAACTTGTCACCTTGAAAATACCATTCCATAAAAGTATTCAATGTGAAAACCATAAATATAAGCATTCCCAGTTCATTTGTCACCACTAGTGTTGAGCGATACTTTCCGATATCCAAAAATATCGGATCGGAATGGTATCGCCGATATCACTAAAATATCGGCGATACCCGATACCGATACCGGAAGTCCCATGTAAGTCTATGGGACAGAAATATCGTAACTAAAAAAACCTCTTTCTTTCCTTGTAAACACTAAATAAACACACATAGAATACATATATATATATATATATACATGTCATTGTGACATATATATATATATACATATATTTATAGTTTATACACTTCTACATAGTAAAATAGCCTCTGATTCAATTGCCGGGTAAAGCCGGCTTTTGTGAAAAGACAGAAGCACCCGACATGAAATGACACTTGGTTTACATAGAGTTAACCATGTCTTTTCATGTAGTTTGATATCTGATTTGCACTAACAATTACATCAGTCTATGTGTGCAAAATTTCACACCTGTAGGGGTTAATTAAAGGTGTAAATTCGTTGTAAAAAAAACGGACTTTTTTGCTACGAATTTACACCTTTAATTAACCCCTACAGGTGTGAAATTTTGCACACATAGACTGATGTAATTGTTAGTGAAAACAATAGATCAAACAACTTGAAATGACATGGTTAACTCTATGTAAACCAAGTGTCATTTCATGTCGGGTTCTGCATTTTCACAAAAGCCGGCAATTGAATTAGCGGCTATTATACTATGTAGAAGTGTATGAACTATAAATATAAATATATATATATATATGTGTCACAAATTCAATGACATGTATATATATATGAGGTGTAAAATTGTTGAAAAAAAATGCGTGGGCTCCCGCCCTATTTTCGCAACCAGACAGACAAAGCCAGCGAGTGGGGGCAGATAATAATAGCCCAGAAAGGGACCATTATTTTTGGCCCCCCCCTGGCTACTAACATCTGCCCCCAGACACCCCAGAAAAGACAAATCTATAATTAGATTCGCCCTTTCTGGCACTTTGCCCGTCTATTCCCATTGCCCTGTAGCGGTGGCGAATGGGTTAATATGGGGTTAAAGCCACCTTGCTATTGAAAGGTGACCTTAAGCCAGGTTAATAATTGAGAGCTGTCAATTAGACAACTATCAATTATTAATCCTATTGCATGAAATAAAAATAAAACACACACACTTTAATTAAAAATCATTTTAATGAAATAAAGACACATGTTTTTGACCATCTTTTATTTTACTGCAAAAACCATTTCCTGTAATAAAAATAAAATAAAAAAGCAAAATTATTCTTACCTATCCCATGCACAGTCAGGTCCCACGGTGTAATCCTTCAGAAAGGGTTAATGTTTACTGCAGGGACCGCAGCTAATGCTGCAGCCTCACAGTAAACCCCCAAATGAATGAGCTCCTCTCCTGGCTGACAGGAGAGGAAGTGGAAAGCTTAATTGATTGCTTTCCACTTTCACTTCAGGTCAGCCAGGGACACAATCAGTGACGTCAGAGGGAACTGATTAACAAAAATAGGGGTTCCCTTCGAAAAAAAAATGGCGTGGGGTCCCCCCTATTTTTGTTAACCAGCCTGATGAAGCAGACTGCTGAGCAGTGGCGTACCGTGAATGAAGCAGACCATGCAGCTGCTATGGGGACCGGACAGGTGAGGGGGCCTGCGACGGTCGGGTAGCTGTGCTGACACAGTACTACCAGGGGGTCGGCGGGGGAGGGGGAGCGCAGCTCTTCTATATACTCACCCCTCCTGGTGCGGTCTCTGCAGCCCCTGCTCTTCTCCCACGGTCTCCGCCGCCAGTGTTCAGCGGTCAGGTGGTACCGCTCATTACAGTCATGAATATGCACATATTCATGACTTTAATGAGCTGTCCCGCGTGACCGCTGAACACTGGCGGCGGAGACCGCGGGAGAAGAGCAAGGGCTGCAGAGACCGCGCCGGTGGAAGGGTGAGTATAAGGGATATTTACCTGTCCCGTTCCACCGTTGCTCGCGTCCTCTTGCTGCAATGTTCAGGTCAGAGGGCGCGATGACGTCGTTAGTGCGCGCCGCGCCCTCTGCCTGATCATTCACTGCTGGAGGACCCCGAAGACAGCGGCGCTCAGCAGTGGAGAGAGGACAGGTAAATATCTCAGGTGCTGGGGCCCTGAGCGAGCGGTGACATCGGCACCTGGTGTCACCCCCTGCTCAGGACACCGGCACCTGGCCCCCAGCGACGAGAGCTGAGTATGTCTTTTTTTTTTTGGTTGCAGCAGCTGCGGCAGCATAAGGGCCTATACTATGGAGCATCTATGGGGGCACAATCTATGGGGGCATGATCTATGGAGCAACTATGGGGGCACAATCTATGGGGGCATAATACATTTTTTTGTTTAATGTGTCCCCTCACTGTGCTGGCACTTTACATTTACAATGGCTCTGGGTTTTTTTTTTTTTTTTGGGGGGGCCTATTCAGACTTTTGCTATGGGGCCCCATGATTTCTATGTACGCCCCTGCTTCTGAGGCATGGTATTTAAGGCTGTTAAGGAGCCAATATCCATGGACCTTGCCAGCAGCGTCGGACTGGAGTACCTTGGGCCCACCAGAGAAAAATTATTCTTGGGGCCCACCATCATACTTCCCAACCTTTGAAAAAGGGAAAGAGGGACAAAGGCTGTGGCACGCTGTGCCTGCTGCAGCAAATTTTAGGCCATGCCACGTTGCACAACAGACTGTCCAGGAGTTGGTGGATGCTTTAGTCCAGGTGTGGGAGGAGATCCCTCAGGAGACCATCCGTCGCGCTCATCAGGAGCATGCCCAGAAGTTGTAGGGAGGTCATACAGCATACCTCCCAAATTTTGAAGACAGGAAAGAGGGTTAAAGGCTGCGGCGTGCATAGCGCGCCGCTGCAAATTTTAAGCCACGCCCCGACCACACCCATTTCACAGCTAATCACACCCATATCCTCGCCCCAACCGTACCCATGCCGATACAGCTGACCCTCCGATGACGGTTGGGGGGCCCACTGCTGGCACCGGGCCCCCCCACCGCCTGTTCAGGCCCCATAGCTTCCGGGCGGCAGAGCAGGGAGAGCGATTCTCCCTGCTCTGCCGCAGAATGTAACTGTATCGGCGTGCTGTGCACGCCGATACAGTTACTGTAGCGTAGCTCCGGGTGGGCCCCCACAGAGCGCGGGGCCCGGGGCCACCGCCCCCTCTGCCCCGCGACCTATCCTTTCAAATCAGGGCCCACCACGCAGGAGCTGGGGCCCAACGGAGGTTTCTCTCGGTGTCCCGGTGGCTCAGTCCGACCCTGCTTGCCAGCTGATAATACCAGGCCACAGCAGTCTGCTTATCTTTGCTGGTTAACAAAAATAGGGGATCCCGTCGAAAAAAATTGGCGTGGGGTCCCCCCTATTTTTGTTAACCAGCCAGATGAAGCAGACTGCTGAGGCCTGGTTTTTCAGGCTGTTAAGGAGCCAAGATCCATGGACCTTGCCAGCCTGATAATACCAGGCCACAGCAGTCTGCATATCTTGGCTGGTTAACAAAAATAGGGGATCCCCTCGAAAAAAATTGGCGTGGGGTCCCCCCTATTTTTGTTAACCAGCCAGATGAAGCAGACTGCTGAGGCCTGGTTTTTCAGGCTGTTAAGGAGCCAAGATCCATGGACCTTGCCAGCCTGATAATACCAGGCCACAGCAGTCTGCATATCTTGGCTGGTTAACAAAAATAGGGGATCCCCTCGAAAAAAATTGGCGTGGGGTCCCCCCTATTTTTGTTAACCAGCCAGATAAAGCAGACTGCTGAGGCCTGGTTTTTCAGGCTGGTAATGAGCCAATATCCATGGACCTTGCCAGCCTGATAATACCAGGCCACAGCAGTCTGCTTAGCTTGGCTGGTTAACAAAAATAGGGGATCCCCTCGAAAAAAAAAAACGGCGTAGGGGTCCCCCTATTTTTGGTAACCAGCCAAGTAAAATGCAGACTGCTGCGGCCTGGTATTAAAAGACTGTCAAGGCCCATGGATTTTGGCCCTCAACAGCCTGATAATACCAGGCTACAGCAGCCCCACATTTGGCGCATCAAAAGATGTGCCAATTGTGGCACTTTACCCGGCTCTTCCCACTGCCCTGTAGCAGTGGCAAGTGGGGTAATAAGGGGTTAATGTCACCGTTGATTGCACGGTGACAATAAGCCCGGTTAATAATGGAGAGGTGTCAATAAGACACCGATCCATTATTAATCCCAAAGTTTTTAAATGTATAAAAAAAAGACACAGCAAGAAAAAAGTATTTTAATGAAATAAAAGAGACAACACAGTTTTCATTTCTTTTATTATACTCTCATTCCTGCGACGCCATCGATCTCCTGTAAAAAAAGGAAAAAAACAAACCAACAGTATACCACCTGTCCGACGCAGTCCATAGTAACGACTGTCCCACGACGATCCAGCTCTGCTACATCGGAATGACAGGCAGAGGCTGTCATCCCGGCGCAGCACAGCTGATTACCTGCTTCCCCGGCGGTGACGTCATCGGACTGACTGCTTTACGGCCGGGATTACCCAGCAGTCACTGCAGTTATCGCGAGAAACTGCATGTGACCGCCGGGGAAAGATGATGGCGGCCATCAACCAGTCCAGGCCGTGACCACCGGAGATCTTCTGCCAGGTAAGTGCCGCTGACTCCTGACAGACCCGACCGACGGACACTGACAGTGACAGTGACAATTCCGATTCCGGTATACGATATATGGGAAATATCGAAAGTCAATATCGAAAGTCCGATACAGCTAATATCGGCCGATACCCGATACTTGCGGTATCGTATCGCTCAACACTAGTCACCACTTAAAGGAATTTTTCATATTTTGTAATGTGTAAGCTGTGGTTAGAAAATAAGTCATTTGTTGTCTTCAAAGTCACCACTAAATAAGGTTTTCTAATGATGTCAAGTACGATGCAAAAGGATTTGGGCAAGCCTACATCCACAGAAGATCTGTGGTTAATTCTCCAAGATGTTCAAAACAACCTCTCTGCCAAATTTCTTCAAAAACTGTGTGCAAATGACAAGAATGGTATTTAACAGGGAGAAATGCAAGATTATATATCAGGGCAAGAAAAATAAAAATTGCATCTATAGAATGGGAGGAATTGAACTAAGCAACAGCATGTGTGAAAAAGAGTTGGGTATACTAATAGATCACAGATTGCACATGATTCAACAGTATGATACAGCAGCAAAAAAGGCAAACATCGTTATAGGCTGTATTAAGAGAAGCATAGCATCTAGATCATGTGAAGTAATTATCCCCCTCTACTCTTCCTATGTCAGGCCTCATCTGGAATACTGTGTCCAGTTCTGGGCACCACATTTCAAAAAACACATTGAAAAACTGGAGCAAGTTCAGAGAAGAGCTACCAGGATGGTGAGCGTACTGCAAAGTATGTCCTACAGGGAACGGTTACAGGATCCGGGAATGTTTAGCTTGCAAAAAAGAAGCCTAAGAGGAGACTTAATAGGTGTCTAGAAATATCTGAAGGGATGTCAGTGTAGAGGGATCAACATTATTGTCATTTGCACATGGAAACTCGAGACGCAAAGTAATGAAACTGAAAGGAAAGAGATACAGATATTAGAAAAACTTTTTGACAGTGAGGATGATCAGTGAGTGGAACAGGCTGCCAGGAGAGGTAATGAGTTCTCTTTCAATGGAAGTCTTCAAACAGAGGCTGGACAGACATCTGCCTGAGATGGTTTAGTGAATCCTGCATTGAGCAGGGTGTTGGACACAATGACCCTGGAGGTCCCTTCCAACTCTACCATTCTAGGACTCTATGATTCTAAGTGTACCTAGAACAATTGATGGCAAAGTGTGGTTGTAAGGAGGTAGCAAGGACCCTCATTTGCCTCCTCTCTCCTATACACTGAGCCCATGCGACCCCCAATGGTTCCCTCATGTTCAAGTGTATTAACCCCTTCCCGACCCATGACGCCGACGTCGGCGTCATGAAAACCTGTGCCATCCCGACCCATGACGCCGAAGTCGGCGTCATGCTATAAATCATGTTCCTGCGGGCCGGGAGACCGGGGTCACTGAAAGGTCACCCGACCCGCAGTAACAGGACCCTTACTGCATCACCACAGGGGGGTTGGCTTAACCCCCACGTGGACACGATCGCTCTGATTGGCTGTTAAAAGTGAAACTGCCAATCAGAGCGATTTGTAATATTTCACCAATGAAACTGGTGAAATATTACAATCCAGCCATGGCCGATGCTGCAATAGCATCTGCCATGGCTGGACACCAAGATCTGACCCCCCCACACCAAGTCACGGCGGTGATCGGCCGCCGCCATCGAAAGATTGCAGCGATCGGTCACCGCCGTCACTGTCTGCTCCCCTGCTCCTGCGATCGGCTGCCCCCACCTACCGATCCCCCCCCTCACCTTCCGACGCCCCCTACTCACCTCTCCCGGTCCACCGATGTCCCTGGATCCGTCCCGGCGGCTGCCCGGGATTCTTCATGGGCGCCGCCATCTTGGAAAATGGCGGGCGCATGCGCAGTGCGCCCGCCGGTCGGCGCATGCGCAGTGCGCCCTCCATTATACAAAAATTTATTTTGATCACTGTGATAAACTGTCACAGTGATCAAAATAAAAAAAAAGTAAATGAACCCCCCCTGTCATAGGTAGGGACAAATAATAAAATAAAGAATTTTTTTTTTTTTTTCCCTAGCGGATTTTGCTGCTGATCCGCAGCTGATTTTGCTGCGGATCCGCGGTGGATATCGCTGCTGATCCGCGGCGGATTTCGCTGCTGATCCGCGGCAGATTCGCTGCTGATTCGCTGCGGATCCGCGGCTGATTTCGCTGCTGATCCGCGGCGGATTCGCTGCAGATCCGCGGCTGATTTCGCTGCTGATCCGCGGCTGATTCGCTGCGGATCCGCGGCTGATTTCGCTGCTGATCCGCGGCGGATTTCTCTGCTGATCCGCGGCTGATTCGCTGCGGATCCGCGGCTGATTTCGCTGCTGATCCGCGGCGGATTTCGCTGTGGATCCGCGGCGGATTTCGCTGCTGATACGCGGCGGATTTCGCTGCGGATCCGCGGCGGATTTCACTGCTGATCCGCTGCGGATTTCTCTGCTGATCCGCAGCTGATTCGCTGCGGATCCGCGGTTGATTTCGCTGCTGATCCGCGGCTGATTCGCTGTGGATCCGCGGCTAATTTCGCTGCTGATCCGCGGCGGATTTCGCTGCTGATCCGCGACTGATTTTGCTGCGGATCCGCGGCTGATTTTGCTGCTGATCCGCGGCGGATTTTGCTGCTGATCCGTGGCGGATTTTGCTGCTGATCCGCGACTGATTTTGCTGCTGATCCGCGGCGGATTTTGCTGCTGATCCGCGGCGGATTTTGCTGCTGATTCGCGACTGATTTTCCTGCGGATCCGCGACTGATTTTGCTGTGGATCCGCGGCTGATTATCTGCTGATTCATCTGCGCTAGCGGGTATAGCATAACGCCATTGCGTTATGCTATACCGTTACCAGCCGGTCAACGCTACGTGTTGAACGGGCTGGTAAAACGCAATATGAACCCAGCCTTAGGGTTAGAACTAGGGTTAGGGTTAGCATTAGGGTTAAGGTTAGAATTACGGTTAGGGTTGGAATTTGGGGTAGGGTTGGAATTAGGGTTAGGGTTGGAATTAGGGTTAGGCTTGTGGTTAGGTTTATGGTTAGAGTTGGGATTAGGGTTAGGGGTGTGTTGGGGTTAGGGTTATGATTAGGGTTTGTATTAGGGTTAGGTGTGTGTAGGGGTTAGGGTTGGGGTTAGGGGTGTGTTGGGGTTAGGGTTGGAGTTAGAATTGAGGGGTTTCCACTATTTAGGCACATCAGGGGGTCTCCATACGCGACATGGCGCCACCATTGATTCCTGCAAATTTTGCGTTCAAAAAGTCAAACAGTGCTCCCTTTATTCCAAGCCCCGACGTATGCCCAAACAGTGGTTTATCCCCACATATGAGGTATCAGCATACTTGGGAAAAATTGCACAACAACTTTGGGGGTTCTAATTTCTCCTGTTAACATTGGAAAAAAAAATTGGGGACTAAAAAATTATTTTTGTGGAAAAAAAATGATTTTATATTTTCACGGCTCTGCGTTATAAACTTCTGTGAAGGACTTGGAGATTCAAAGTGCTTATCACACATCTATAGGAGTTCCTTGGGGGATCTAGTTTCCAAATTGGGGTCACTTGTGGGGAGTTTCTACTGTTTAGGCACATCAGGGACTCTGCAAACGTAACATGATGCCCGAAGACCATTCCATCAAGTGGGCATTTCAAAACGTCACTACTTCCCATCCGAGCCCCGACGTGTGCCCATACAGTAGTTTTCTCCCACATATGGGATATCAGCATACTCAGGACAAATTGGACAACAACTTTTAGGGTCTAATTTCTCATGTTACCCTTGGGAAAAAAAAAAATTGGGGACTAAAAGATCCTGATTGTGGAAAAAATATGATTTTTTTATTTTCATGCCCGGGCGTTATAAACTTCTGTGTAGCCCTTGGGGGTTCAAAGTGCTCACCACACATCTAGATAAGTTCTTTGCGGGGTCTAGTTTCCAAAATGGGGTCACTTGTGGGGAGTTTCTACTGTTTAGGCACATCAGGGGCTCTGCAAACGTAACAAGATGCCCGCAGACCATTCCATCAAGTCGGCATTTCAAAGCGTCACTACATCCCTTCCGAGTCCTGACGTGTGCCCAAACAGTGGTTCCCCCCACATATGGGGTACTAGCGTACTCAGGACAAACTGGACAACAACTTTTGGGGTCCAATTTCTCCTGTAACCATTGTGAAAATAAAAAATAGTGGGCTAAAAAAATCATTTTTTGAGAAAAAAAATGATTTTTTATTTTCACGGCTCTGCGTTATAAACTTCTGTGAAGCACCTGGGGGTTCAAAGTGCTCACTATGCATCTAGATAAGTTCCTTAGGGAGTCTAGTTTCCAAAATGGGGTCACTTGTGGGGGAGCTCCAATGTTTAGGCATACAGGGACTCTCCAAATGCGACATGGCAACGCTAAATATTCCAGCATATTTTCCATTCAAAAAGTCAAATGGCGCTCCTTCCCTTCTGAGCCCTGCCGTGCGCCCATACAGTAGTTTATGACCACATATGAGGTATCTGTGTACTCAGGAGAAATTGCCCAACAAATTTCAGGATCCATTTTTTCCTGATGCCCATGTAAAAATGAAAAAATTGATGCTAAACGAAAATTTTTGTTGGAAAAATTAAAATGTCCATTTTTTTTCTTCCACGTTGCTTTAGTTCCTGTGAAGCACCTGAAGGGTTAATAATCTTCTTGAATGTAGTTTTGAGTAGCTTGAGGGGTGCAGTTTTTATAAAGGTGTCACTTTTGGGTATTTTCTGCCATATAGACCCCTCAAAGTGACTTCAAATGTGAGGTGGTCCCTAAAAAAAATGGTTTTGTAAATTTTGCTGTAAAAATGAGAAATCGCTGGTCAACTTTTAACCCTTATAACTTCCTAACAAAAAAATGTTGTTCCCAAAATTGTGCTGATGTAAAGTAGACATGTGGGAAATGTTATTTATTAACTATTTTGTGCCACATAACTCTCTGGTTTAACAGAATAAAAATAAAAAATTTGAAAATTACAAAATTTTCTAAATTTTCGCCAAATTTCCATTTTTTTCACAAATAAACGCAAAAATTATCGACCTAAATTTACCACTAACATGAAGCCCAATATGTCACGAAAAAACAATCTCAGAATCGCTAGGATCCGTTGAAGCGTTCCTGAGTTATTACCTCATAAAGGGACACTGGTCAGAATTGCAAAAAATGGCAAGGTCTTTAAGGTCAAAATAGGCTGGGTCATGAAGGGGTTAATGTATCATGTTCTATATGTACTGTGTAACATGTAATGTTTTATGTATCCCATGTCACTGTATATTCTGTGTCATTGCAATTGTACTAAGTTAGTTTAGGGATTGAAAGGGTTAAAAAGAGGAGCCGGTTCAGCAGCCTGGAAGGAGCAGGAAGTTCCTGCTTCCTGAGCAGAGCCCGGACAGCCTTGCCCGAGGCAGGACGTGCTCCACGGCGAGTAGCAAGAGGTGCCCCGTTCGAGGGAATAAAGCTATATTGACGGACCCTAGGACCGTGGGACCATCTTCAGAAACACTGTTGTGGCGCTTAAGTTTGGAGGGGAGCCACTGATGCTGACCGGCCTCAAGCAGATACAGGGATAGAGCAGGAAGCATTGTTTCATGTACAGTAAAGTTGGATCAGAACTGTGCCTGTGTTGTTTTCCTGGATCCTCATCACCAGTGGCTGCAGTGGGCGTTAAGAGAAGGTAACTGACTATGCTGTAGGATTGGGACCGCACCTGTGCAAGGGGCCAGTGTGTTTATGGACTGTAGCTTTAAATAGACTGGGTCATGATTACCACCTCGTTCCACCTTGTTACACGGTCACATCAATTTAATTTATTTAGATTTCTCTTTTGTTCTTTCAATTTGCATTTTGTTAATTGACAAAAATAAACTATTAACACTTCTGTTTTTAAAAGCGTTATTCATTTGCAGCATTTTTTTTTCACATCTGCCTTAAACTTTTTTACAGGACAGCATTTTTGGAGCTCGTTATCATATACATACCAGAGGATTCCCTGGTGTTTTGGTGGACTACTCCAACCTTTAGACTTGTCATACACATTAGACAGTAGTTGTCTCCCTCACAAACATGCATGGTCGGCTCAGCTTGCATGTGTTCTGCATAGGGAGAAGAAATTAAGACTAGTAGCGGCTTTAACATAGTAACATAGTTAGCAAGGCCAAAAACAGACATTTATCGATCCAGTTCAGCCTATATTCCGTCAGAATAAATCTCCAGATCTACATCCTTCTAAAGAACCTAATAACTGTAAGATACAATATTGTTACGCTCCAGGAAGACATCCAGGTCTCTCTTGAACCCCTCGACTGAGTTCGCCATCACCACCTCCTCAGGCAAGGAATTCCAGATTCTCACTGCCCTAACAGTAAAGAATCCTCTTCTATGTTGGTGGAAAACCTTCTCTCCTCCAGACGCAGAGAATGCCCCCTTGTGACCATCTCCTTCCTTGGTATAAACAGATCCTCTGAGAGATATTTGTATTGTCCCCTTATATACTTATACATGGTTATTAGATCGCCCCTCAGTCGTCATTTTTATTGACTAAATAATTCTAATTTTGCTAATCTCTCTGGGTATTGTAGTTTCACCATCCCCTTTATTAATTTTGTTGTCCTCCTTTGGACTCGCTCTATTTCCATTATATCCTTCTTGAGCACTGGTGCCCAAAACTCCATGTGGGGTCTAACCAGGGATTTGTACAGAGGCAGTATAGTGCTCTCATCATGTGTATCCAGACCTTTTTTAATGCACCCCATGATCCTGTTTGCCTTGGCAGCAGCTGCCTGACACTGGCAGCTCCAGGTAAGTTTATCATTAACTAGGAGGCCCAAGTCCTTCTCCATGTCAGATTTACCCAGTGGTTTCCGTTCAGTGTGTAATGGTGATATTTATACCTTCTTCCCATGTGCATAACCTTACATTTATCATTGTTAAACCGCATCTGCCACCTTTCAGCCCAAGTTTCCAACTTATCCAGATCCATCTGTAGCAGAATACTATCTTCTCTTGTATTGACTGCTTTACATAGTTTTGTATCATCTGCAAATATCAATATTTTACTGTGTAAACCTTCTACCAGATCGTTAATAAATATGTTGAAGAGAATAGGTCCCAACACCGACCCCTGCGGTACCCCACTGGTCACAGCAACCCAGTTAGAGAATTGTTGTGAACACCTTTAATCTGGCTTTTGAGTTTGGCCTCCCTCTGGTGGTTGCTGCTGGTAATGAAGCTGCTCTGGCTAACAGTAGTCAATCACCTGAGGGGGATGATTGGAGATCAGGTGTTGCTGACTGGGGAGATTTAAGTGAGCAGCCTTCCCATGATCCTTGCCGGTAATTTGTGTTCTTCCTGGGTCATTTGGAAGTCTGCTTGCTCCCTGCTGTGTCCTGCATCTTTCAGATAAGTTATTTGGCTGTCCATTTCTGTGGCATTTGTTTACCTTTTGCTTTTCTCAGTTTTCTGCCTTGCTGGAGTTAGTTCAGCCAGGTTCCCTGCGGGGCCCTGTGCTGGACTCTGTTTCTCATTTGCCACAGCTTATGTATTTCTGTTTCCCTGTTATTTCAGTATCTGTCGATTTGCATCCAGTTCACACCAGAGTTCTGATTTAGCGGGGGAGAGGTCATGTGGCCTCAGTATTTTTGCATATCAGACGTGTAGGAATTTTTCTTAGGGTTTTTGCTGGATTGCAGACAGTATCCTTTTCTGTCCTGTTCTATCTAGACAGTTTGGGCCCAGCATTTGCTTACTCTATTTTCTGTCTGTGTTTGTGCTTCATTTGTCTCACCGGCAATATATGTTTGGGGGCTATCTATTCCTTTGGGGCTCTGCTCCAGGGCAGTTAGCTTTCCCCTTTCTCTCTTTAGGCTTAGTTAACTCTTTGGCTGTGTCGAGGCGTCTAGGGCATCGTAGGTATGTCCCACGGCTAATTCTAATTGTGTTGTCAGTTTAAGGGTCTGCACTCCCCTAAGTTACCAACCTGTCTGGGTGTCAGGTTGCCTAACCTATTTTTGGTAAAAAAAGGGGGGAGAAGCCAGCGCCACACATGGTCAGCATGCAATACATAAAGTGCATATGCACATATTGGTTTCTAACTGTATTTAAAAATGAGACATTTAGCAAATAATTGATCAATTCTTTGAGCCACCCCGCCACGACAAGGCATTCTCATATGGGGCAGTCCTACTCTACGTTTTTTATATTCGCTGTGCCATTACGGCCTCCTGAATGTATAAAAGCAAGACTGCAAAAAATCAAAACAAAAGTACCTGAAGCATTGCTGTATAACTCCCATGGTGCCAGCAAGGCAAGCGCAGATGAAAGCCAACCAGGTCCGGAGATGGACATTTCAGATCTGACTTCTGCACTGCCAGACCAGCAACCACAGATGAAGGGTGAAACAGGCCCAGATACAGGTGTACAATCAAGCAGAGCCCAGGGCAGGGCAGGGCAGGGCAGGGCTGCCGTGTGTGTGCACAGCAGCCTAGGTCAATCACAAAAAAAAAAAAAAAACACAGATAGAACTGCATGCATGACCCAGAGCGCACGGCAACATGTGGTGGTCAGCCACATACCAATATCAGGTAAAAAAAGGGGGGAGAAGCCAGCACCACACATGGTCAGCATGCAATACATAAAGTGCATATGCACATATTGGTTTCTAACTGTATTTAAAAATGAGACATTTGGCAAATAATTGATCAATTCTTTGAGCCACCCCGCCACGACAAGGCATTCTCATATGGGGCAGTCCTACTCTACGTTTTTTATATTCACTGTGCCATTACGGCCTCCTGAATGTATAAAAAAAAAGGGGGGAGAAGCCAGCGCCACACATGGTCAGCATGCAATACATAAAGTGCATATGCACATATTGGTACATATACATTTAGGAGGCCATAATGGCACAGCGAATATAAAAAACGTAGAGTAGGACTGCCCCATATGAGAATGCCTTGTCATGGCGGGGTGGCTCAAAGAATTGATCAATTATTTGCCAAATGTCTCATTTTTAAATACAGTTAGAAACCAATATGTGCATATGCACTTTATGTATTGCATGCTGACCATGTGCGGCGCTGGCTCCTCCCCTTTTTTTACTTGATGTTGCTATGTGGCTGAGCACCACATGTTGCCGCGCGCTCTGGGTCATGCACGCAGTTCTATCTGTGTTTTTTTTGGTGATTGACCTAGGCTGCTGTGCACACACACAGCAGCCCTTCCCTGCCCTGCCCTGGGCTCTGCTTGATTGTACACCTGTATCTGGGCCTGTTTCACCCTTCATCTGTGGTTGCTGGTTTGGCAGTGCAGAAGTCAGATCTGAAATGTCCATCTCCGGACCTGGTTGGCTTTCATCTGCGCTTGCCTTGCTGGCACCATGGGAGTTATACAGCAATGCTTCAGGTACTTTTGTTTTGATTTTTTGCAGTCTTGCTTTTATACATTCAGGAGGCCGTAATGGCACAGCGAATATAAAAAACGTAGAGTAGGACTGCCCCATATGAGAATGCCTTGTCGTGGCGGGGTGGCTCAAAGAATTGATCAATTATTTGCCAAATGTCTCATTTTTAAATACAGTTAGAAACCAATATGTGCATATGCACTTTATGTATTGCATGCTGACCATAGGCAGCGCTGGCTTCTCCCCTTTTTTTACTTAACCTATTTTTGCTATTGTCCTCCTTGGTTACCGAATCATAACAGAGAATATACCATTTATAACCTCCCTCTGATTTCTATCGCTAAGCCAGTTACTTACCCATTTACACACATTTTCCCCCAGACCCAGCATTCTCAGTTTGTGTACCAACCTCTTGCGTGGCACGGTATCAAACGCTTTGGAAAAATCAAGATATACCACGTCCAATGACTCACCTTGGTCCAGTCTATAGCTTACCTCTTCATAAAAACTGATCAGATTGGTTTGACAGGAGCGATTCCTCATAAACCCATGCTGATATGGAGTTAAACAGTTATTCTCATTGAGATAATCCAGAATAACCTCCCTCAGAAACCCTTCAAGTATTTTACTAACAATAGAGTTTAGACTTACTGGCCTATAATTTCCAGGTTCACTTTTAGAACCCTTTTTGAATATTGGTACCACATTTGCTATGTGCCAGTCCTGTGGAACAGACCCCGTCGCTGTAGAGTCCCTAAATATAAGAAATAATGGTTAGTCTATCACATTACTTAGAAGAAAACAGGTGGCACTCACCAGTCTGTAGAAATTGCTTGTCTTTATTAATCCAAATCAAGACATATTGGCCGGAAGTGAGAGTGCAGAAGAGTACAGGTGCTGATGACGGCCGTTTCGCGCAAGTGGCACTTCTACGGGTCAATGTGTGGGAGAGTGTGACAGGAGGAGAAATAGGCTGAAACAGGTGGACGCCTCCTATCACAGCTCCCCACACATTGGTGTGATAAAATATAGGGTTAGATTGGTG
Source organism: Oophaga sylvatica (assembly GCA_033576555.1). Classification (NCBI taxonomy): domain Eukaryota; kingdom Metazoa; phylum Chordata; class Amphibia; order Anura; family Dendrobatidae; genus Oophaga; species Oophaga sylvatica. The sequence continues at coordinate 519,910,949 of JARQOD010000004.1, forward strand.
ACCCTTAATATAGGGTTTTATTTGTCTCTTGGCATTTCACCTAGCATTTTATTTTCCACCGTGGAGAAGAAGGTGTTTAATATATTAGCTTTTTCCTCATCATCTGCAACCATTCTTTTCTCACAATTTTTTAAGGGGCCTACACTTTCACTTTTGATTCTTTTACTATTGATATAGTTGAAGAATAGTTTGGGATTAGTTTTACAATGTGCTTCTCTGTTTCCTTTTTGGCAGCTTTAATTAGTTTTTTAGATAAAGTATTTTTCTCCCTATAGATTTTAGAGCTTCAGCGGTGCCATCCTGCTTTAGTAGTTTAAATGCTTTCTTTTTAGTGTTAATTGCCCCTCTTACTTCTTTGTTTAGTCACATTGGGTTTTTCCTATTTCTTGTCCTTTTATTCCCACAAGGTATAAACCGCTTACAGTGCATATTTACGATGTTCTTAAACATTTCCCATTTATTATCTGTATTCTTATTTCTGAGGACATTGTCCCAGTCAACCAGATTAAGGGCATCTCTAAGCTGGTCAAACTTTGCCTTCCTAAAGTTCAGTATTTTTGTGACTCCCTGACAAGTTCCTCTAGCGAAAGACAAGTGAAACTGTACAATATTGTGGTCGCTATTTCCTAGATGCCTGACGACATGCAGATTTGTTATTCTATCAGGTCTATTAGATAGTATTAGGTCTAAAAGTGCTGCTCCTCTGGTTGGATTCTGCACCAATTGTGAAAGATAATATTTTCTTGGTTATTAGCAAAAACCTGTTGCCTTTATGGGTTTCGCAGGTCTCTGTTTCCCAGTTAATATCCAGGTAGTTAAAGTCCCCCATAACAAGGACCTCATTATGGGTTGCAGCTTCATCTATCTGCCTTAGTAGTAGACTTTCCATGATTTCTTTTATATTTTGGGGTTTGTAAAAGACCCCAATGAGAATTTTGTTACTATTTTTCCCTCCATGTATTTCGACCCAAATGGACTCGACATCTTCATTCCCTTCACTAATATCCTCCCTTAAAGTGGACTTTAGACAACACTTTACATAAAGGCAAACCCCTCCTCCTCTCCGATTTTTACGATCCTTTGTAAACAGACTGTAACCCTGTAGGTTAACTGCCCAGTCATAGCTTTCATCTAACCATGTCTCGATTATTCCGACTATGTCATAGTTACCTGTAGATATTTCTGCTTCTAGTTCTTCCATCTTATTTGTCAGGCTTCTGGCATTTGCGAGAATGCAGTTTAGAGGATTTTGTTTTGTTCCAATCTCCTCCCTCTGGATTGTTTTAGAAATTTTCTTACCTCCCTTCCGAGTATGTTGTCTTGGGTCTCCTTTGCCGCACCTCATATCCTTCATCAGTATATTTTCTGGCTTTATTATTATTATTATTATACATTTATATAGCGCCATTTATTCCATGGCGCTTTACATATGAAAAGGGAAAAATATAGACAAGTACAATAAACATGTGCTAGACAAGGGACACACAAGTACAGAAGGAGAGAGGACCCTGTCCGCGAGGGCTCACAGTCTGTAGGGATGGGTGAGAATACACTAGGAAAGGGTAGAGCTGGTCGTGCGATGGTTCAGTAGACTGAGGATCATTGCAGGTTGTAGGCTTGTCGGAATAGGTGGGTCTTCAGGTTTTTCTTGAAGGTCTCTGTTGTTGGTGAAAGTCTGATGTTTTGCGGCAGGGAGTTCCAGAGTATGGGGGAAGCACGGGAGAAGTCTTGTATGCGGTTGTGGGAAGAAGAGATGAGGGGGGAGACGAGAAGGAGATCTTGAGAGGATCGAAGGTTACGTGTAGGTAGGTAGCGGGAGACCATGTCACAGATGTATGGAGGAGAAAGGTTGTGGATGGCTTTGTATGTCATGGTTAGGGTTTTGAACTGGAGCCTCTGGGCAATAGGAAGCCAGTGAAGGGCCTGGCATAGGGGGGAGGCTGGGGAATAGCGGGGAGACAGGTGGATTAGTCGGGCAGCAGAGTGTAGGATGGACTGGAGTGGTGCCAGAGTGCTAGAGGGGAGGTCAGACAGTAGGAGGTTGCAGTAGTCGAGGCGGGAGATGATAAGGGCGTGCACTAGTGTTTTTGTGGTTTCATGGTTGGGGAATGCGCGGATCCGGGAAATATTTTTGAGTTTGAGGCGGTAGGAGGTGGCGAGGGCTTGGATATGTGGTTTGAAAGAGAGGGCAGAGTCGATGATCACCCCAAGGCACCGAGCATGCGGGACTGGGGAAAGCGAGCAGCCATTGACATTGATGGCTAGGTCTGGTGGAGGGGTAGAATGAGGTGGGGGAAAGATGATGAATTCTGTTTTGTCCATGTTCAGTTTGAGAAAGCGAGCAGAAAAGAAGGCTGAGATAGCAGACAGACACTGTGGGATTTTGGTCAGTAGGGAGGTAGGGAGGTGAGGTCAGGTCCATATAGGTAGATCTGCGTGTCATCGGCGTAGATGTTCGTGTCTACCGTTTTTCTTCCCACCTCCTCTTCTAGTTTAACGCCCTCCTGATGAGTGTAGCGAGTGTTCTGGCGAATGTGTGTTTCCCAAGTTTGTTGAGGTGTAGTCCGTCTCTGGTGAGGAGCCGGTGGTACAGATAATTCACATCGTGGTCCAGGAATCCAAATCCTTGTTGTCTGCACCATCATCTTAGCCTGTTGTTCGCATCAAGGATCCTGTTCCGTCTCTTGGTGCCATACCCGTCTACTGGAAGGATAGAAGAAAAAACTACCTGTGCATCCAGTTTCATTACTTTCTTCCCCAACTCTTCAAAGTCCTTGCAGATTGTCGGTAGGTCCTTCCTTGCCGTGTCATTGGTGCCAACATGTATCAACAGAAATGAGTGGACGTCCTTGGAACTGATGAGCTTTGGTATACTATCGGTCACATCTTTGATCTTCGCACCTGGGAGGCAGCATACTTCTCTTGCGGTTATGTCCGGTCTGCAGATGGCTGCTTCTGTGCCTCTCAATAGTGAGTCTCCCACCACTACAACTCTTCTTCGCTTCTTAGCTGTACTTTTTGTTGTCACTTCTGGGTGTTGTTGTGTGACCTTTTCTTTGCTTGCTGGTAGTGCCTCCTCCTTAGGTGTGCCATCTTCATCCTCCACAAGGCCTTGGTATTGGTTTCTCAGTTGTGTGGTTGGTGATGTCTCCATGGTCTTCTTGCTTCTGTTAGTTACATGTTTAAACTCATCTGCTTTTGGAGGTTCTCTGACACTTTCTTCACCTTCTGTGACCAGTACAGATGCTTCTATTCTGTCTAGGAAAGATGTGTATCTTCGTACCGTGTTAGCCAGTAGACAGAAAAATATTTAGAATTGAGAGTCCTCAGTGGTTGATACCTTTTAATGGCTAACTGAAAAGATGATAACAAATTGCAAGCTTTCGAGACTACTCAGGTCTCTTCATCAGGCAAAGACTGGAAATATGGATTGTAATCGGACATCTTTTTGTAGTAAAGGTTGTTTACTACAAAAAGATGTCCGTTTACAGTGGCGTAGCAACTGTTTGTGGCGCCCGGGGTGGCAAATTTTAGGCCAGGCCCCTAGCCACACCTGTTTCACTGGTCACACCCATATCCATGTCCTGACCACACTATTTAGCACTGCTGATCACACTGTTTCATAAACAATAATTTATAAACACATACCTCCCAACCGTCCCGGTTTCAGCGGGACAGTCCCGATTTCAGGTCCCTGTCCCGCTGTCCGGCCAGGGGTTTACTTTCCGCATTAGAATCGTACATACGGAAACCCGGGGACCTCCCACAATTCTGGCGCCACACGTCACGTTCATCGCTGACCTCATTTTCCCAGGATGTGGGGATCTCATCAGCTATGTAGCGCTCCATTCAATACCAGGTCTCACTGAGCGAGACAGGCAGGATCTGGGATCTCATCATCTGTTGACAGATCCCATGATGAGATCCCCACATCCAGCCTGTCTCGCTCAGTGAGAGCCGGGTATTGTGGGCAGCGCTCCGTACAATACCCGGCTCTCACTCCAACAGATCCTGCGGTTCAATGCGTCGCCATTCTGAAGACTCTCCCGAGAACGAGTTACAGTATCTGCTGCTGTAAGCTGACCTCCGGAAATGAGGTCAGCGGTCATTTCCGGCGTTCAGCTGACTTACAGCACGTCACTTCCGGTGGAACGGGACATGTGGCTGCCAGAACGTGTGGGAGGTCCCCAGGGTTTCCGCATGAACGATTCTAATGCCGGAAAGTAAACCTCCTGGCCAGGACAGCGGGACAGGGACCCAGCCCTACATAGATAACAGCAATCGCTCCATCCCCACGCAGACCCATGTACATAATGGCACCCCTCCTTCCCCCATGCAGCCCCAAAGCACACAGCTCCCGCAAGTAACAGAACCCTTGTACATGCGCGGCTCCGCTCTTTGTGGCCCCGTACACACACGGCTCCGCACACCTCGCACACACAAGGCTCCGCTCCGTACACCTCGTACACACGCGGCTCCGCTCCGTACACCTCGTACACACGCGGCTCCGCTCCGTACACCTCGTACACACGCGGCTCCGCTCCGTACACCTCGTACATACACGGCTTTGCTCCGTACGCCTCGTACACACACGGCTTTGCTCCGTACACCTCGTACACACACGGCTCCGCTCCGTACACCTCGTACACACGGACGCGCACACCGCTCGCTCGTACAACCGTATGTACACACACGGCTGCCGCACCGTACACCTCGTACACTCACACCGGCTCCGCTCCGTACACTTCGTACACACACGGCTCCGCTCCATACACCTCGTACACACGGCTCCGCTCCGTACACCTCGTACACACACGGCTTTGCTCCATACACCTCATACACACACAGCTCTGCTACATCCACACTGTAAACCTCTTCTGATCCCACACATAAACTTACCCTCATCCAGCACCATGATGACCAGCACAGCAGAGTCCTGCACACAGGGGCCTGACCATGTGACACCGAACTCCTCCCCTCCTGTGACCTCATCACAGGTCCTGCTCGCACCTTTACAGAGGACAATGGTAAATGCTGGCTTGGGGGGCGTGGCGGCTTCTCTCACTGCAGGACACATAGTGTCCCGACCGTGAGAGCGGGTGGGAGGTGTTAGAATCGGGACTGTTGGGAAGTATGGAATTGCTGCTGCTGCCGCGCCGCCCCCACACACGTGCCGCCTGGGGTGGACCGCCCCCCCCACGCTACGCCACTGTCCGATTACAATCCATATTTCCAGACCCCCACTACTGTGTTTTAGGCAGCCCCAAATCTTTGAAGCATCATTGTCAGAAGCTCCCTGTCCTCCCCACAGCTTCAGGAACCTTTCCTTGCAACCAGAAAAAATGTAAAACCTGTGCATCTATAATGAACACGGACAAGATAAAGATCCCCAACTCCCATCAGGACTACAAGATCCCAGGTACTTACAGCTGCATCACATCTAATGTGGTGTACCTAATTATTTGTACGAAATGTCCAACTGGGGGTCTGTTGTGAGTGAGCTTGGGATGAGTTCTGAGCAGAGGCTCCCTCTGGTGGTTACAAGCGGTGCTGGTCTGTCCAGTGAAGATTGTGAAGATTGTGAGGATTGGGAATCAGGTGTTACTGACTGGTCTTATATAAGGGAGTCACCTTCCCATCAGGGTTGCCGGTGATCAATTGTTCTGGTCTCTATCCTTGATTCCTGTTTCCCTTGTAGCCTGCTGTGTCGTGTCTGCATCTCCTGCTAACAGATAAGACATTTTCTTCTTTTTGTTTTTGTGCTTGATTTTTTTTTTGCATTTTGTCCTGCACTTCTGTGGGGGCCTTCAGGGTCCCCTCCGGGGGCTTTTGCCCTCTCAGTTTAGTTCAGCCACTGATGTTTGTACTTTTGCTTTTTCCAGTTTTTTCAGTGGCTGCTGTTTTGATTTTGTTACACCAGAGAACTAATTTAGGTGGTAGAGGTCGTGTGATCTCAGGTGTTTTTGAAATTAGTAGAGTTGGTGCTTTTCAGGGTTTTCTGGGATTGCAGTGAGTACCCTTCCTATCCTTTTCTATTTAGTTAGTTTGGGCCCCAACGTTTGCTCATACTATTTTCTGTCTGTGTCAGTATTTCTTCTTGTCTAACCGCCATTACATGTTTGGGGGCTTTCTATTATCTTTGGGGTTCTGCTCCGGGGCAGATAGCTTTCCTATATCTATCTTTAGGTGTAGTTAGTTTCTCAGGCTGTGACGAGGCGTCTAGGACCAACGTAGGAACGCTCCACGGCTGCCTCTAGTTGTGGTGGTTAGTCAGGGTACTGCAATCTCATAGATTCCAACTGCTCTGGTGTATTGCCTTTTTTGCCTGCACTCCTCAGCTACCGAAACATAACAGGGGTCTGTGTTATGTTTTGGTAGCTGAGGAGAGCGGGCAAAAACGGCAATACACCAGAGAGGTTGGAATCTATTGGATTGCAGTACCCTGACTAACCACCACAACTAAAGGCAGCCGTGGAGTGTTCCTACGTTGTTCCTAGACGCCTCTTCACAGCCTGAGAGATTAACTACACCTAAAGATAGAAAGAGGAAAGCTATATGCCCCGGAGCAGATCCCCAAAGAACATAGGAAGCCCCCAAACATGTAATGGCGGTTAGACAAGAGGAAATACTGACACAGACAGAAAATAGTATGAGCAAATGCTGGGGCCCAATCTGCCTAGACAGAAAAGGATAGAAAGGATACTCACTACAATCCAAAAAAAAACCCTAAAAAATGCCAACGCTACTGATTGCAAAAACACCTGAGATCACACGACCTCTACCACCTAAATCAGTTCTCTGGTGTAACAAAACTAAGCCGCAGCCACTGAAAAAACTGGAAAAGGCAAATGAACAAATAACAGTGGCTCCAGCGGAACTGAGAGGAGCCCAAGCCCCCAGGGGGGAACCTGGCTAACCTCACAGAAATGCAGAGAAATATGCAAAAGGTAAGCACAAAAACAAAAACAGAAAATATCTTATCTGAAAGCAGAAGAAGAGGCAAGACTCAGCAAGCTTCCAAGTGAACCAGGAACCACAGTTGAGACAAGAACAATTGATCACCGGCAACCATGATGGGAGGGAACCTCCCTTATATCAAGCCAGTCTGTGAATCCTGATTGCCAATCCTCATTGAATGGTTCAGTACTGTTTGTAACCACCAGAGGGAGCTTCTGCTCAGAATTCATTTCCAAAACATTAACAACAGTACCCCCCCCTTGAGGAGGGGTCACCGAACCCTCATTTGTGCAACCAGGTCGGTCAGGATGAGCTCGGTGATACGCACGGATCCGTCTCCTAGCATGGATGTCCGAAGCAAACACCCAAGAATTGTCCTCCTGACCATAACCTCTCCACTTAACCAAATACTGGAGTGTCCGTCTAGAAAAACGAGAATCCAATATTTTCTCAACCACATACTCCAGATTGCCCTCAACCAAAACAGGGTCAGGAGGCACAGCCACAGGAACCACTGGCTCGACAAACCTCTTAAATAAGGACTTGTGGAACACCTTATGGATCTTAAATGTCCCTGGAAGAAGTGAACGAAAGGAAACAGGATTAAGAATCTCCATGATCTTATAAGGCCCAATGAACCTAGGCTTAAACTTAGGAGATGCAACTCTCATAGGGATATTTCTTGAGGACAACCAGACCAAGTCCCCCACTTTAAACCGAGGACCATCAGTCCTATGCCGGTTGGCAAACCGCTGGGCCTTCTCCTGAGAGAGGGACAACCTCTCCACTACCTGGTCCCAAATCTGCTGCATACGCTCCACAACAGAGTCAACACCTGGACAGACAGAAGCCTCCGTCTGTCCTGAAGAAAATCGAGGGTGAAACCCAGAATTACAGAAAAATGGAGACATCAAAGTGGCAGAGCTAGCCCTATTATTAAGAGCAAACTCAGCCAAAGGCAAAAAAGAGACCCAGTCATCTTGATCAGCAGACACAAAGCATCTCAGATAAGTCTCCAATGTCTGGTTTGTTCTTTCAGTTTGTCCATTGGTCTGAGGATGAAAAGCAGAGGAGAAAGACAATTGAACACCAAGTTTAGAACAAAAAGTCCTCCAAAATCTGGAAACAAACTGGACTCCTCTGTCAGACACAATGTTATCAGGAATGCCGTGTAACCGAACCACGTGCTGAAGGAACAAAGGCACCAATTCGGAGGAGGAAGGCAACTTAAGTAATGGCACAAGATGTATCATCTTGGAAAACCTATCACAAATCACCCAGATAACGGTCATTCTCTGAGAAACAGGGAGGTCGGAAATAAAATCCATAGAGATATGGGTCCATGGTCTCTTGGGCACAGGCAATGGCATTAACAAACCACTAGAGCGAGAGCAAGGCTTGGAGCGAGAGCAAGTCCCACAGGACTGCACAAATTCCCTGACGTCATGAGACAAAGTAGGCCACCAAAAGGACCGACTCACCAAGTCTCTGGTACCAAAAATTCCGGGATGACCGGCCAACGCGGAACAATGAATCTCAGACATCACACTCTTTTTCCACCGGTCTAGGACAAACAATTTCCCAATAGGCAGCGCTCAGGTTTATGCTCCTGACACCCTTCCAAGGCCAGTCTCAAATTGGGCGAAATGGCGGAAAGAACTACACCCTCTTTCAAAATAACAGCAGGATCAGATAACTCAGGAGAGTCCGCCAGGAAACTCCTCGAGAGGGCATCCGCCTTAACATTCTTAGTGCCAGGAAGAAAGGAAACCACAAAATTAAAACGTGTGCAAAACAAGGCCCACCTGGCCTGTCTAGGATTAAGTCGCTTGGCTGATTCCAGATAAACCAGATTCTTATGGTCCGTGAGGACCACCACTTGATGTTTGGCTCCCTCCAGCCAATGTCTCCACTCTTCAAAATCCCACTTCATGGCCAATAACTCCCGATTACCCACGTCATAATTACGTTCAGTTGGAGAAAATTTTCGAGAGAAAAAGGCACAAGGGTTACTTTTAGAGGTCTCAGGATCTCTTTGGGACAAAACGGCACCTGCCCCAATTTCAGAGGCTTCAACCTCCACCTGAAATGGCAGAGAAACATCAGGCTGCCGTAGAACAGGAGCAGAAGTGAATCTCTGCTTAAGTTCCTGAAACGCAGAGACTGCCTCAGGAGGCCAATTCACCACATCAGAACCCTTTTTGGTCAAATCAGTCAATGGTTTAACAATAACAGAGAAATTACCAATAAATTTACGATAAAAATTGGCAAAACCCAAGAATCTCTGAAGAGCCTTTAATGAAATAGGTTGGACCCAATCACAGATGGCCTGAACCTTGACCGGGTCCATTTCAATAACAGACGGAGACAAAATGAATCCCAGAAATTAGATCCTCTGTACGCCAAAAAGACACTTTGATCCCTTCACATACAATGCATTCTCTCTCAAAATCTGAAACACAGTCCGAACATGTTTCACATGAGAGTCCCAGTCATTGGAAAAAATCAAGATATCATCCAAATAAACAATCAGAAATTTATCCACAAAATCCCTGAAAATGTCATTCATGAAGGACTGGAAGACGGAAGGAGCATTAGTGAGCCCAAAGGGCATCACTAGGTACTCAAAATGCCCCTCTGGGGTATTAAACGCCGTCTTCCATTCATCCCCGGGCTTAATGCGAATAAGGTTATACGCCCCCCTGAGGTCAAGCTTGGTAAACCAAGTAGCACTTTTCACCCTGGAAAACAGGTCAGAGATCAAGGGTAACGGATATTGATATTTCACAGTGATCTTGTTCAAGAGACGATAATCAATACACGGCCTTAATGAACCATCCTTTTTGGCCACAAAGAAAAAACCGGCACCCAAGGGTGAAGAGGATGGTCTGATATGACCCTTCTCCAATGACTCCTTCATATAAGACCGCATAGCGTCATGTTCAGGTACAGACAAGTTAAAAAGGCGACCTTTAGGGAATTTACTACCAGGCACTAATTCAATAGCGCAGTCATAGCTCCTATGGGGGGGCAAGGATGCAGATTTACTTTCGCTAAACACATCAGAAAAATCAGTCAAAAAGTCAGGAACATCCTGAGACTGGGGAGAGGCAGAAAAAACAGGAGTGTTGGCATTAACACATTGGCAGCCCCAACTGGTTACAGACACAGATTTCCAATCCAAAACAGGATTATGAGACTGTAACCTAAGGAAACCTAGTACAATAATGTCATGCAGATTATACAGTACCAAAAATTTGCAACTCTCCTGATGATCAGGTTCAACCCTCATTATCACCTGAGTAGAAAACTGGGGTTTATTCTCAGCCAAAGGGGTAGAATCAATCCCCAGTAGGGGAATAGACTTCCATAGGGGTATCAAGGGAAACCCACAACGTTTGGCAATATCAAAATCCATCAGGTTAATAGCTGCTCCCGAATCAACAAAAGCCTGAGCAGAAAATGTGGACAGGGAGCAAATCAGGGTAACAGTTAACAGAAATTTAGTCTGAACACTACCCAAGACAACTGAGCGTGCAAAACGTCTTCCTCGCTTAGGGCAGACAGAAATAGCATGAGAGGCGTCACCACAATAGAAACATAACCCATTGCGTTTTCGAAAATCATGACGCTGTGCCCCAGAAGCCACTCTATCACACTGCATGGGTTCAGAAGCTGGCTCACAAAGCAACACTATCTCACGCATACCTCTGCGCTCACGCAAACGTCTGTCAATTTGAATCGCTAATGACATAGAATCATTGAGACCAGAGGGAGCAGGGAAACCCACCATAACATCTTTTACATTCTCTGACAGCCCCTTCCGAAAAAGGGCTGCCAAAGCATCATCATTCCATTTGGTTAGGACTGCCCATTTTCGGAATTTCTGACAGTACAACTCAGCGTCCTCAAGCCCCTGATTTAATGCCAACAAAGTTCTTTCAGCTTGATCAGTGACATTAGGCTCATCGTACAATAACCCCAGAGCCAGAAAAAATGCATCAACATCACTCAAAACAGGGTCCCCAGGTGTCAGGGAAAAAGCCCAATCCTGAGGATCGCCGCGCAGGAAAGAGATGACAATTTGAAACTGCTGTGCTGCGTTCCCTGAGGACTTAGGTTTTAAGGCAAAAAACAACTTACAGTTATTTTTGAAATTCAGAAATTTGGCCCAATCTCCCAAAAACAAATCTGGCATGGGAATCCTAGGTTCCACAACCGGCAACCCAGCAAGATAAACAGCAATACTCCGAACCTCAGTGGCAAGCTGATCCACACGGCCAGATAGCTGTGCAAGCTCCATTGAGAGAAAAAAAATCCTCCTCAGCACCCAGAGAATAAGAGGGAAAAAATGCAAGAAACAGAAAAAAAATAAAAATCTCTGGCAACTCTGACAACTTTTTTCTTTCCACACTATTTTTCCCTTCTGTGAGTACCATACAATTTTCAGTTTGGCCGGTGATACTGTTATGTTTTGGTAGCTGAGGAGAGCAGGCAAAAATGGCAATACACCAGAGAGGCTGGAATCTATTGGATTGCAGTACCCTGACTAACCACCACAACTAAAGGCAGCCGTGGAGCGTTCCTACGTTGGTCCTAGACGCCTCTTCACAGCCTGAGAGATTAACTACACCTAAAGATAGAAAGAGGAAAGCTATCTGCCCCGGAGCAGATCCCCAAAGAACATAGGAAGCCCCCAAACATGTAATGGCGGTTAGACAAGAGGTAATACAGACACAGACAGAAAATAGTATGAGCAAACGCTGGGGCCCTATCTGCCTAGACAGAAAAGGATAGAAAGGATACTCACTGCAATCCAAAAAAAAAACCCTAAAAAATGCCAACGCTACTGATTGCAAAAACACCTGAGATCACACGACCTCTACCACCTAAATCAGTTCTCTGGTGCAACAAAACTAAGCCGCAGCCACTGAAAAAACTGGAAAAGGCAAATTAACAAATAACAGTGGCTCCAGCGGAACTGAGAGGAGCCAAAGCCCCCAGTGGGGAAACTGGCTAACCTCACAGAAATGCAGAGAAATATGCAAAAGGTAAGCACAAAAACAGAAAATATCTTATCTGAAAGCAGAAGAAGAGGCAAGACTCAGCAAGCTTCCAAGTGAACCAGGAACCACAGTTGAGACAAGAACAATTGATCACCGGCAACCATGATGGGAGGGAACCTCCCTTATATCAAGCCAGTCTGTGAATCCTGTTTGCCAATCCTCATTGAATGGTTCAGTACTGTTTGTAACCACCAGAGGGAGCTTCTGCTCAGAATTAATTTCCAAAACATTCACAACAGGTCTGTATGCGGGGGAGACCGGGCAAAAACTAAGAACAAGGATGAATTCCCATCGCCACACAATAAGAGAAAAAAGAATGGATCTACCTGTGGCCAAACACTTTTGTATCCCCGGTCATAGCATGATGGACATGAAATTACTTGTATTAAAATCTAACTTTAAATCTGAGAGAGATAGAAAGGTTTGGGAATATAAGCTCATGAAGACCTTTGACACTCTCAGTGCTGGAATGAATATATCCCATGGATTTATGACCTTGTACATCAATTAAGGAATCTGCTTCTCTGACCTGGGGGCATCAAAGCACAATACCAGACCCCAATCAGAGGGCAATAAGACTTTCACACTCCTTATCTATGAACTGTTCCAATATTTATGTTCATCCCTTTCCCATAATGACAGTTCTGCTTCACATCACTTGTCTTACCTATTGCATTATTTCTGTGCTGTGTTGTGTATTAATATGTGATTCTTCAGTTTTTGTTTTAGTCTTTGCCTGATAGACCTGAGTAGTCTCGAAAGCTTGTAATTTGTTACCATCTTTTCAGTTAGCCATTAAAAGGTATCAATCACTGAGGACTCTCAATTCTAAATATTTTTCTATTCTGTCTAGGAAGTCTTCATTTTCTTTTATGAGTTTCAAAGTTGCAATTCTTTCTTCCAGAGCCCGCATCTTTTCTTCTAAACGGGCCATTAGCCTACACTTCTGGCAGGTGAAGGTGGATACTTCTTCTGGTCTATCTGTGAACATGTAGCACATGTTGCAGCTCACCATGTAGGTTGTCACATCTGCCATGTTGCTCCTATATCCTGCTGACTTGCTGTGTGTCTTCCTTCTTGTGTAATCTACTGTGTGTAACCTTCTTGTGTAATCTGCTGTGTTTTTTCCTTGTTGTTTCTTGTTGTGTAATCTACTCAATCAGCCAAGCTTTCTTGCAAAAATGTCCTAGAGGCACGCGGTGCGCAATTTGGCGATGCTTTCCAAGCTGCTGGTTCCTGCTATACCCAACGATCTTGTTTCTGAGTGAGACTTTTCTCTTTTCCCCAAAGGCACCTGGATTATGCAAATTGTCCTCCACAAGCTTCGATCCCTGATTTGGCGATGCTTTCCAAGCAGCTGGTCCCAGCTGTACCCAACGATCTTCTTGTTAAGGGAAACTCTTTGCTTTTCCCAGAAGGCACCTGGAATATGCAAATTGTCCTCCACAAGCTTCGATCTCTGATTTGGCGATGCTTTCCAAGCAACTGGTCCCTGCTGTACCCAACGATCTTCTTGCTGAGGGAGACTCTTCGCTTTTCCCAGAAGGCACCTGGAATATGCAAATTGTCCTCCTCAAGCTTCAATCCCTTGTTTATTCCTATGGCATGTTGAAATTCAGCAGGGGAATTGGTTTCTCCTTTGAGATCTGATGTCAGAGCAGACCAAAACACATTAGCCAATCTTCACAAAATTAGAGTTGTAGACCAATATTCTTCTCATAATAATGGTGACTTTTAAGGTCCATTTATATAAGTCAACAACAGAAGAACGAGCGTTTGGCGAAAGTACAAAATGCTGGTTCATCCCGTGCCATGATTTTTATTGTTCGCTTAAAAACATAATTATTGGCAGCACATCATACTGCCTAAACAGGTGATGTGCTGCTGATAACATGATGTTCTATGAGCACAGAACAATTCTATTAAAGATCATTCTGTGCGCCTGTCTGCTTTATTATTACCGTATATACTCGAGTATAAGCCGACCCGAGTATAAGCCGACCCCCCCTAATTTTGCACAAAAAACTGGGAAAACTTATCGACTCGAGTATAAGCCTAGGGTGGAAAATGAGGCAGCTACTGGTAAATTTCAAAATTAAAAATAGATACCAATAAAAGTAAAATTAAAGTAGGTTAAATGTTTTTAAATAGCCATATTGAATCAGGAGCCCCATATATTATGCCCCATATGCTGCCCATATATTATGCCCCATATTCTGCCCCATATAATATGCCCCATATGCTACCCCATATATTATGCCCCATATGCTGCCCCATGTATTATGCCTCATATGCTGCCCCATGTATAATGCCCCGTATTCTGCCCCATGTATTATGCCCCATATGCTCCCCATGTATTATGCCCCATATTCTGCCCCATGTATTATGCCCCATATGCTGCCCATGTATTGTGCCCCATATGCTGCCCCATGTATTATGCCACATATGCTGCCCATGTATTGTGCCCCATATTCTGCCCCATGTTTTATGCCCCATATGCTGCCCCATGTATTATGCCCCATATGCTGCCCCATGTATTATGCCCCATATTCTGCCCCATGTATTGTGCCCCATATGCTCCACAGATTATGCCCCATATGCTCCACAAAATATGCCCCATATGTTCCACAGATTATGCCCTATATGCTCCACAGATTATGCCCCATATGTTCCACAGATTATGCCCCATATGCTCCATAGATTATGCCCCATATGTTCCACTGAATATGCCCCATATGCTCCATAGATTATGCCCCATATGCTCCATAGATTATGCCCCATATGCTCCACAGATTATGCCCCATATGCTCCGTAGATTATGCCCCCATAAGATGCTCCATAGTATAGGCACCATAAGCTGCCGCTGCTGCAACTAAAAAAAAAAAATTACATACTCACCTCCCGTCGCTGGGGGCCAGGTGCCGGTGTCCTGAGCAGGCGGGGACACCGGCACGCTATGGGGGACAGGTGCCGGTGTCATCGCTGGCTCAGGCTCCGGCACCTGCAATATTCCCCTGTCCCATTCCACCGCTGAGCGCCGCTGTCTTCCGGGTCCTCCAGCAGTGAATGCTCAGGCAGAGTGCGCGGCGCGCACTAACCACATCATCGCGCCCTCTGACCCGAACATTCACAGCTAGAGGATGCGAGGACACAGCGGCGAGCAGCGGTGGAACGGGGACAGGTGAATATGGCTTATACTCACCCCTCCTGGAGCGTCTCTGCAGCCCCTCTTCTCCTGCGGTCTCCGGCGCTAGGCCTAACTTCAGTGGTCACGTGGTACCGCTCATTAAAGTCATGAATATGTGTATATTCATGACTTTAATGAGCGGTACCACTGATGGCTGAACACAGGCACCGGAGACGTGGGAGAAGAGCAGGGGCTGCAGAGATCGTGCCAGGAGGAAGTGAGTATATAGGACAGCTGCGCTCCGCCTCCCCCGCCGACCCCCCGGTATATGACTCGAGTATAAGCCGAGAGGGGGACTTTAAGCCCTAAAAAATGGGCTGAAAATCTCGGCTTATACTCGAGTATATACTGTATTTAACGGCCTTTGGCTCAATCTCAAGCCACAGCGACTTGATAGATGAATGATCTGTAGTAAGATCGATCTCGTGCAAGCTTAGATAGGTCCACCAGGGTCTTCTCTGCCGTTATTGATAGTATCAAGCCTTCGGGTTGCTGGTCTTCCTCTTCGTCTTGTTTCTTCTATTCTTCTGATCATAATGTCCTTCTCTCAGTAAGTTACCATTAATCCACTTGTCTGTAGCCATTTGTTGGTCATTTAATGGCCTGGATCAACTTGTCTAAAGGGACCTTTAGACCTTGTATTTCACTGATAATACTGATATTAGTATGGGAAAGAAAGTGTTATTAATGGGACCCTATAGTAGAGAAGTTATTCTAACTATAAAGGCTTTATAAAGAATCATTCACACTTATCGACCACGGCTGTAAAACGACCGCCAATCGGCTATGTACAGGCCAATGGCCTATGTAAATGGTATATATGATCATTCTGTGCATATAGAATATCATGTTATTGGCAGCGCATCACCTGTTTATACAGGATGATGTGCTGCTGGTAACAATGATTTTAATGATGTCATGAATGATCCAATCACCTCATAAACTAGCTCATTCGGCTGGTGATTTCCAGCATGTTTATGTAAGGCGGCCATGATTGATGAACAATATTTCCTGGTTATTGATTTGTCTAAATGGACTTTAACTTCAGTCTCTAAAGTCCCCCATACACTTCAGATAGCTGTTGGTCAAATGACGATCTGGGCTAATCATTTGGCCTCACTCGACTCTACCATACACAGGAGTACTTTCTCTGGCGCTGAGGATGGGCCATTGCCAAACATCTCTGGTGGAGGCTTATCTCTTAGCAGACAAAAGGACTGGCAGACCAATATAGGATATGCAGGATCCTTATCTCCCCCCGACATCATCTGTTGAGGGAGAGTCGAGGGCCCCCATACACATTAGACTGTCGGCCGACACATTGATTTAATGTGTATGGGGGCCTGGATGGATTCTAACCCATATAATTCAAGACCATGTTCACGTGACGTGGCTCCATCGAGGTATATGTCTGAACCACTGGAAAACAAGATTTGGATATTTGGGCTGATGGGACCAATGACCTTAATGATGAAGACGGACTCACATTCTGCTCTGCTGGACAAAATTTTCTGCAGTATCCGTCTGTTTGAGGTGGGCATTAAGACGGGCTCAACTGCGTTTTGCCGAAAACATTGACCGACACAGCACAAAATGACTCTGGCTGCATCGTTAAAGTCAAGGGTACCATCTACGAAAACATCCAAATCCCGTTTTTTATAGCTTCAGACATAAGCCCTGATGGTGAGTGAGTAAAACATGATGTGAACGGACCCTTAGACTGAAAGCTTTTGTAGCCTTTTAGATTTGGACTTTATTTTAATTGTGTATTTTTTGTGTATGGCATCAGAAGAACAAAATGTATTTCTCTCAGAACTTCTACCCCGCATGTAACCTTATATTTACATAAAATACAGTGTAAACCTTCCCCAACAATCCAGGCAATGCAAAGTGTTTTTCCTATAATTGATGTCATCCAATTACCATTGTTTTTGGTCACTCAGCTTTTTGGTCCTGTCATTAGTGGGAAATAGGGATAATTAAGGTCCTATTGTATGTAAGCTGAGAAGTTTAGATTTACATTTCTGTCTTGTTTCTCCCCATCCCCCTGTTGCTTTTGTTCTGTTTTCGACATTCAAATTGAGTCAAGCCACTTGTAAATGAGGGGTGGTCTTCTCCAGGCGACATAATGACCTCTATGGGTTCACTGTTGCCAACTGATGGTAATTTTCAGTGACAGGGTGAGGTTTTGAAGATTTGTCTATTGACAGTTTTACTCTTGACAAGGTCACCATTGTCACATTGACAACCTCACGCCTTGTGTCCTGTGAGGTCGCAGGTTGCTTTTCTCAGTATCTTTGTTTGGTTTTCAATTCTGCACACAGTCAATGGGGGTTTCCCACCATAAATGCCGTCAATGTCGATTGGTGAAGGTCCGACTGCTGTGAACCCTGTCGATAGCTACAAAGAAGTGGCTCAGTAATGAAAATAAGACTACCTGGATTTTTTTTTCTGACCCAGACGTTCAGTGGAAATAAAATAGTCTACACACCCCCTTGTTAAAAAGTTAGGTTTTTCTCATGTAAAAAAAATTATACAGAGAAAATCATTTCAGAACTTTATTCACCTGTAATATTGCCTACAATCTGTACCATTCAATTCGACAAATGCAGAAATCTTTTCAGATGGAAAAAGAAATAAATAAAATAATGTGGTTGCATAACTTTGTTGATGTACCCTTTGAATTTATGACAGCATTCAGTCTTTTAGGGTAGCAGTCTACCAGCATGGCACATTTAGAATACGCAATCTATGGGCATTCTTCCTTGCAGTAGCACTCCAAATCAGTCAGAATTCTCGTTTCCTATGTACAGCGCCCTCTTCAGGTCACACACATATTCTCAAATGGTTTCACATCTGAGCTTTGGCTGAGTCATTTCAAAGCTTTGATCTTCTTGTGAAGCTGTTCTTTTGTTGATTTGGAGGTATGGTTATAGTAGTTGTTATGCTAAAAGGTGTAATTTATTTTTTTCTTCTGATTTTTAACAGAGGCCTGAAGGTTTTGTTGTAAAATGTAATGATATTTCAAACTGCTCATAATTCCCCCCCCTTGGCTAAAGCCCCAGTCACAGCAGCTGAAAAACACCCCCAAAGCATATTGTTACCTCCACCATGCTTCACTGTAGGTATGGGTTTTTTGGGTGATGCGCAGTATAGGCTTAGTGCCAAATAACAAATTTGGAAATAAGGCCAAAAAGTTCAACCTTGGTCTCATTATAGTGTATAGAAGGCAATATAGGGCTCATTATACTGGATGGAGGACTATATGGGGCCATTATACTGTATGAAAGGGAATGCAAGGCCCATTACACTGTATGGATGACTATGTGGGGACATTATACTGTATGGAAGGCAATGCCTGGCCCATTATATGGTGTGGAGGACTATGTGGGGACATCATACTGTATGGAAGACTATGTGGGGCCATCATACTGTATGGAAGGCAATGAATGGCCCATTATATGGTGTGGAGGACTATGTGGGGACATTATACTGTATGGAGGACTATATAGGGTTCATTATACTATATGGGGTTCACAGTTGAAGAGTCATACTGTGATGGGGTCACCATAGTTTGCCAGGAGGGTTGAGGGGTGGGGTAGAGTAGGATCATCACACGTCACACCGTGGGGTAGAGTAGGATCATCACACGTCACACCGTGTGTGTGGATGGCACAGTGGAGGAATTCACTGTGGGATATCTTACTGTGCTTGGTGGGCACTTTTGATGGCATCGTACTTTATTATCTGCATTTGCATTATATATATATATATATATATATTATATATATAAATTAGGATAATATATTATTCCAGTATGCCCCATTTGTGATTATGTTTTTATGTTAATCTAAGATCTATTAATTAAAATGTACTTTTTTCATGGGAAAGTTTGTTTCCATATAAAAAGGTTCATCGTTATATTTGATGATTAGGAGAATCATCCTTAATTGTAGACATTATTTTTTTCATAAATATCAAGGTTGGCCGAGACTTTTGCCAAGTTTTTTAATTTTGTCCCTCTGTGTATTTGAGTTTGACATCTCTGGTCTACCCCTTGGTGGAAGAATTAAATTTTTTTTCACCATATTTTTCCAAACAATGTTTTTGACGATCTAATTTAGTCTGATGGACGAGTCTAAGATTGGTGAATGCCAGGAGAACATTACCTGCCTTACTTTTTCGTCATATTCTGTCACTAGCTTATTACTCCCAATCAACTTTCGGCTATCCACATTGCTATTCTTTTGTACCTTTTCCATCCCCATATTTACCTTCCCTTGTTATTTCTTGTTATTTAGGTCACACTTTTTTGTATGTTAGCGTTAGGCTGTCATTAGAGAGAAGTTGTAGAGGGAGGGAAACAAGTGCACTGTGACAAAACTTGTAGAGCAGCTGCCAGCTTTGTCTGGCATGAGTGGAAAAAGCACTCATGCGAAAAGTTATTTCATCTGTTCTTGTCCCATAGAGAAAAACAAACAAACAATTTAAGAATCCCTGCTGAAAAATGCTAAGACCCCTACATGCAGAAGGCAATCAAGGGCATTAGGAACCCTACATCCCCCAAATGTATTTCAACTACTCGTATATGTTCACAACTCGTAGTGAGCTAAAGGTCCGACCGGTGGCACGATATGACTGCCGGATTGGTAAGCTTTTTCCGATCAGCGCTCTTTTGAATGCCTGTTTACACAGGCAGTCCAAACTAAATGGTGCGCACTGAGCATTCTATACTAGCTCTATACTAGGCACATAGGCTGCCATTGCTCTCGGCAGTGCGAGTCCTGTTTACACAGGACAAAGCACTGCTGAGAATGATGATCTTTTATAGTTTTGTAGCTCGGGTGGTAGCCATGGGCAAGGTACTCGTCTCTTACTCCCCGAAATGTTACATGAAGGTGGGGTCCGGGTTGGGTGTGTGGAATTGTGGTGTCAGGGTGTTACACCCAGGCATGCCGCATGTAATTGATGTTACTGGTTCGCCAGGACCAGATGTTTGACAGTTCAAGGAGGGATACCACCAGTTCAAAATAAACTCTTATTAACTTGGGCAGGGTTATGTACAGTAGATAGAGGGTACATATGTCCTCAAATGTTTCCTTAATAATGTGTAATATTTTCCTCACACAAAATCAGTCCCTTCCTCTTCTGCCGCTTTAATAGTCCTTTATATTCACTATTCCTCACTACTTCACCACAACCCAATTCGACACAAAGCTAGCAAGAGTCCTTTACTCAACCCAAGATTCTAAGTCTTCCTTTCCCCTTAGGAGAGCTATAGTGTCAGTATGGCTGGTATTTACCTTTTCTTTTACTTGTAAGGAGGAGGACCGGACTGTGGGTACCTGTTCTGTGTCGGTCTGGAACTGTCGGGGCTGTCTCCTGTGTTGTCCGTGGAAAAGGATAAGTGACCGGACAAACCTTTGCACCAGAAAGCAGGGAGCATAGCTAAGCGTCAGCAACCGCAGCGCACGCAGAAACAGTCAGTTTTGGCGGGAGCAGACAGCGCGCAGCAGGGAGAGAGGAGTGTTCCATCCCACAAGCACCGACACCGCGCAGGCCTGCGTCAGATTACCCCCGCCGCGCCCAGCGGGGACTTGAGAGAGAGAAGTGCAGGGTATCCGGTGACTACCAGAGAGCAAGGTGCCGCACTTTCCGTGTCCATGAGTACAGAGCATGTGCCACCTAAGAGAGACCGGGTACGGGGCAGAAGTTTACACCCTGAGTTACCAGTATAGACTTGTCGGTCTACATTGGACCCGGATAGTGCTGTGGCCTTTTCTGTCTCAGCTGCATCAAACTATGGACTAGGGGCTCAGTGGAAGGTACCGGAGACTGATCGCTGCCGCCAGAAGACAGATTGTTGTTGCTCACAGGACCTCGTTGGACCAGCACGGCGCCAGCGTGGTGCCTTTGTTTTTCATTGCAGCTCCTACAGCCTGACGAACTACTGACACGATAAGTTACCCCAAAGAACTGCCGTTACCTTATCCATTGTTCCTTGACCCTGCATAACCTTTGCAATTGAACTGTTTATTCCCTCACTAAACTGTTTGCTCCCTCATTTTACTGCTTGTCTCCCTGCGTGGAGTATCCTATTGTTGATTGTAGATTGTGAGCCTTCGTGGGCAGGGTCCTCTCTCCTTCTGTACTTATGTGTGTCCTGTATTGCTCATATTTATTGTACTTGTCTATATTCGCCCCCTCTCACATGTAAAGCGCCATAGAATAAATGGCGCTATAAAAATGAATAATAATAATAATTGTTAAAGTAAAGTTGTTAACCCTTGCTCTGCCTCTTGTGCCTCCCTACATCTTGCAACCTGCTCACATACTCACGCTCTAGAACTTCCACCCCGGACGCTCTCTTTGTCTCGTTTACTGTGTTCTGTCTAGGCCCATTACCTTTAAGAGTAACTCTGGGCCTTACTGCTTGGCGTCCTCTCCCAGTACTAGTCTCCAGTAAATCTCTCAGTCATTCTTTCTGCTCTGGATCATGCTATCTCTTTCTCCTGATCTCCTCTCACTTCTAGGAACACCCAAGGAATTCGGCACTGCTCACACTAGACCTTAAGTCTCTTTTCTATGCACTCCAAGCCCTCTAAAAGGAAACTGTCAGCTTAACCCCTCCCACTCTTGGCTAGTCCCAAACATTAACTCGTGCTATCCCTACTGTCAAGCACTTCACATTATCAACATCATTAACACACATCATAGTTCACATTACACAACATAACATTATAGGAAAAAAAAGAATGAGGATCTGTATCTGGAACAACCATCCAAATAAAACGTGAAATGTATTGAAAAACATGTAAAAACAGGAATATAAAATGAAAGCCTGACTCATTTCTGGCACAGCAAAAGCACCCTTAGTCATAGGATGTCATATAAATTGTGATTTGTCCTGAGGTAGAAGCAGGTGTGCTTCGATATGCGTTGAATATAAACAGCATTTGAATTTCTATGTTCTCTCTCTACATTTGATACTGTTGGCAGCAAAGTACGCACGTCTTTTTCCTTTTTGTTTTTTCTTTTTCTCATCTTGTTTCCATTTACTATTACCTTGTAATTTTGGTCAGTCAGACTCTGTTTCAGCTTTTCCTTTGTTATGCAATTAGTACATGCTTTATGGTGATTGGTTCCTATATATACAGTATATACACTGCTCAAAAAAATAAAGGGAACACTCAAATAACACATCCTAGTTCTAAATGAATGAAATATTCTCATTGAATACTTTGTTGTGTACAAAGTTAAATGTGCTGTCAACATAATTACACAAAAAAATCAAATTTTTGAACCAGTGGAGGCCTGAATTTGGAGAGACCCCCCAAAATGTAAGTGGAAGTAAGTCAAAATGAAAATCAAAACAAGACAAAATTAAAGTGGAAACAAGTCAAAATGATGCTCAGTATTGTGTGTGGCCTCCACGTGCCTGTATGACCTCCCTACAACACCTGGGCATGCTCCTGATGAGGTTGCGGATGTTCTCCTGAGGGATCTCCTAGAAGACCTGGACTAAAGCATCTGTCAACTCCTGGACAGTCTGTGGTGCAACTTGACGTTTGTGGATGGAGCGAGACCAGCTGTCCCAGATGTGCTCAATCGGATTCAGGTCTGGGGAACGGGCGGTCCAGTCCATAGCTTCAATGCCTTCATCTTGCAGGAACTGCTGACACACTCCAGCCACATGAGGTCTGGCATTGTCCTTCATCAGGAGGAACCCAGGGCCAACCGCACCAGCATATGCTCTCACAAGGGGTCTGGGGATCTCATCTTGGTACCTAATGGCAGTCAGGCTACCTCTGGCGAGGACATGGAGGGCTGTGTGGCCCTCCAAAGAAATGCCACCCCACACCATTACTGACCCACTGCCAAACAGGTCATGCCGAAGGATGTTGCAGGCAGCAGATCGCTCTCCACGGCGTCTCCAGACTCTGTCACGTCTGTCACATGTGCTGAGTGTGAACCTGTATATATACAGTACAGACCAAAAGTTTGGACACACCTTCTCATTTAAAGATTTTTCTGTATTTTCATGACTATGAAAATTGTAAATTCACACTGAAGGCATCAAAACTATGAATTAACACATGTGGAATTATATACCTAACAAAAAAGTGTGTAACAACTGAAATTATGTCTTATATTCTAGGTTCTTCAAAGTAGTCACCTTTTGCTTTGATTACTGCTCTGCACACTCTTGGCATTCTCTTGATGAGCTTCAAGAGGTAGCCACCAGAAATGGTCTTCCAACAGTCTTGAAGGAGTTCCGAGGGATGCTTAGCACTTGTCGGCCCTTTTGCCTTTACTCTGCGGTCCAGCTTACCCCAAACCATTTCGATTGGGTTCAGGTCTGCTGACTGTGGAGGCCAGGTCATCTGGTGTAGCACCCCATCACTCTCCTTCTTGGTCAAATAGCCCTTACATAGAGGTGTGTTTGGGGTCATTGACCTGTTGAAAAATAAATGATGGTCCAACTAAACGCAAACCGGATGGAAAATTATGCCGCTGCAAAATGCTGTGGCAGCCATGCTGGTTCAGTATGCCTTCAATTTTGAATAAATCTCCAACAGTGTCACCAGCAAAGTGCCCCCACACCATCACACCACCTCCTCCATGCGTCACGGTGGGAACCAGGCATGTAGAGTCCATCCGTTCACCTTTTCTGCATCACACAAAGACACGGTGGTTGGAACCAAAGATCTCAAATTTGGACTCATCAGACCAAAGCACAGATTTCCACTGGTCTAATGTCCATTCCGTGTGTTCTTTAGCCCAAACAAGTCTCTTCTGCTTGTTGCCTGTCCTTAGCAGTGGTTTCCTAGCAGCTATTTTACCATGAAGGCCCGCTGCACAAAGTCTCCTCTTAACAGTTGTTGTAGAGATGTGTCTGTTGCTAGAACTCTGTGTGGCATTGACCTGGTCTCTAATCTGAGCTGCTGTAAACCTGTGATTTCTGAGGCTGGTGACTCGGATAAACTTATCCTCAGAAGCAGAGGTGACTCTTGGTCTTCCTTTCCTGGGGCGGTCCTCATGTGAGCCAGTTTCTTTGTAGCGCTTGATGGTTTTTGCAACTGCACTTGGGGACACTTTCAAAGTTTTCCCAATTTTTTTTGGACTGACTGACTTTCATTTCTTAAAGTAATGATGGCCACTCGTTTTTCTTTACTTAGCTGCTTTTTTCTTGCCATAATACAAATTCTAACAGTCTATTCAGTAGGACTATCAGCTGTGTATCCACCAGACTTCTGCACAACACAACTGATGGTCCCAACCCCATTTATAAGGCACGAAATCACACTTATTAAACCTGACAGGGCACACCTGTGAAGTGAAAACCATTTCCAGTGACTACCTCTTGAAGCTCATCAAGAGAATGCCAAGAGTGTGCAAAGCTGTCATCCAAGCAAAAGGTTGCTACTTTGAAGAACCTCGAATAGAAGACATATTTTCAGTTGTTTCACACTTTTTTGTTAAGTATATAATTCCACATGTGTTAATTCATAGTTTTGATGCTTTCAGTGTGAATGTACAATTTTCATAGTCATGAAAATACAGAAAAATCTTTGAATGAGAAGATGTGTCCAAATTTTTGGTATGTACTATATATATATATATATATATATAATATATATATATATATATATATATATATATATAGTGTCTATGTGATTTAATATGACATCCTATGACTAATAGCGCTTCTGCTGTGCCAGAAATGCGTCAGATTTTGTTCTTTATTCCTGTTTTTAAATATTTTTTCAATGAATTTTATGTTTTATTTGGACGGTTGTGCCGGATACAGATCCTCATTATTTTTTTCCCTCTTAAATGGCTGCGTTCACCAGCGGGATTGGCACCCATTGTGGAAACTCCTACCTAGGAAGGTCCAGACTTCAGCGTGGTAAGCTCCCAACTACAAACCCCACCTATCCTCCCCAACATAACATTATACTTGTTCTTCAAGGGGGAAACGCAAGCAATATGTCCATCTCCTTACAGGGTCACAGTTTTAAGGTTGAAGGTTGACAAAAGTCCATCGAGTTCCATCTATGACCCAACATGTTCATCCAGAATGAACATCACAATGTTAAGTCAGTAAAGCATATCAGACAAAAAGAGGGGGAGAAGGTAATACCCCAGTGTACAACACATATAAAGTGCAAACATTTTAATCAGAGATATTCACCCACCAGGCACACGACGCGCGTTTCACAGTTGCTTAGTCTGACAAAGCAATTCTATTAATTCTATTTTTTCTGCCACATTTTTTCTTTTCTGTTTTTGTTATAGTTGTTAGTGCCCCGTGGGACACATTATTCCCACCTGGATTTACAAATCTTTGTTATTCATATATAGTATATACAGTATAATACATCTCATAGTCCAAACAGTATAATGCACTCCATAGTCCATATAGTATAATGCATCCCATATCCCATATGTATAATGCACCCCATAGTCCATACAGCATAATACACCCCATAGTCCATTCAGCATAGTGCACCCAATAGTCCATACAGCATAATGTACCCCATATCCCATACAGTAGAATGCACCCCATAGCACATACAGTATAATGCACCTCATAGCCTATATAGTATAATGCACCCCATAGTCCATACAGTATAATGCACCCCATAGCCCATACAGTATAATTCTCCCCATAGTTCATACAGTATAATGCACCCTATAGTCTATATAGTATATAGAGTTTTGTTTTTGTTATAGTTGTTAGTGCCCTGTGGATCTCATTATTTCCATCTGGATATACAAATCTTTGTTATTCATATATAGTATATACAGTGTAATACATACCATAGTTCATATATTATAATGCACCTCATAGCCCATATAGTATAATGCACCCCTTAATCCATACAGTATAATGCATCCCATAGCCCATATAGTATAATGCACACCATAGTCCATACAGTATAATGTACACCATAGTTATCCATACAGAATAATGCACCTCATAGTACTTATAGTATAATGCACCCCATAGTTAATATAGTATAATGCAACCCATAGTCCATATAGTATAATGCACCTCATAATCCATACATAAAGTATAATGCACCCCATAGCCCATATAGTATAATGCATCCCATAGTCAATAATAATAATAATAATAATAATTTTATTTCTATAGCGCCAACATATTCCACAGCACTTTACATTATAGAGGGGACTTGTACAGACAATAGACATTACAGCATAACAATAAACACAGATCAAAGTAGATACCAAGAGGAATGAGGGCCCTGCTCGCAAGCTTACAATCTATGAGGAAAAAGGGGAGACACGAAAGGTAGATGGTAACAATTGCTTTCATTATTCGGACCAGCCATAGTGTTCGAATACATACAGTATAATGTACCCCATAGTTACCCATTCAGTATAATGCATACCATAGTTCTCAATACAGTTTTATGGCTGCCACAATGTTCTAAAAAAATAATAAAATACAATACTCACCTCTCCTTCTCGTTCCTCCACTGCTCCGGTCTCTGCAGTTCATCATCTGAAGTGTCGCATATCTCAGCATAGAGAATGCCATGTAGTGATGTCATCGTGATGAGACGTCAGACGCCAAGGAAGAATGATGGTGGGAGCAATGCTGGCTGACACTCCATCCTCCATCATTTCTTTCAACTGTATTGGCAGATACCAATACAGTTGAACTTGTAGGGGCGCAGTGTCGGCGCTGGCACCGAGACCCCCTGCTCATAAACCCCATAGCGACTGCACCACAGTGTATGGAGATTGTGTCTCCCTGCTCTGCTGCAGAGTTTAACTGTGTCAGCGTGCTGTACATAAAAAGAAGACGACCCAATACTGACCCAAGTGGCACCCCACTGTGACACAATCCGAGTGTTCCATTAATACTGTTTATTATCATTGAGACAGTTGTAAACCCAGTTACACATCTTCTCCCCTAGTCCCATTTCTCTAATTTTATGTATAAAGCTTTTATATAGCACCGTATCAATAGACGACATCCTTAACATTACCCAGGTCCATTCTGGAACTTAACTCCTCAAAGACGCTGATCAGATTAGTGTGACAGAACCGATCCCTCATAAACCCATGTTGATGTTGGGTTATGAGGTTATTCTGATTGAGATACTCCAGGATATAATTTCTGTGATATGGACTCTGTGAATATTAGAAATAATGGCCTGTCCATCACGTTACTTAATTCCTGCAGTACTCGAGGGTGTATGCCATCCAAGCCAGGTGATACTTCCTGCTGGGTAAACCAGATGACATTTGATAGAGAATTGTCATCTGTCATGAGAATTTCATGTGTAAATTTGGAAAAAAAGGTGTTTAGTAGATGGGCTTTCCCTCATCTTCTTCTCCATTTCTCCCAGATTATTTTTGAAGGGCCAACAATATCATTTTTGAGTTTCTTTCTGTTTATGTAGTTGAAGAATACGTTTTCATTATTTTTACTTCCTTTGGCAATGAGCTTCTCTGTCTCAATCTTTGCTGCCTTGATTTGTTTGTTTTTTTCACAATTTTTTCTCTAAAATTATTTAATGCTTAGTCACTACCCTCTTGCTTTAATTCTATATATGCTTTTTTTGTCATTTATTGCGCCCTTACAGATTCATTTAGCCATAGTGGTTTCCTCCTATTTCTAGCCTGTTTATTCCTATAGGGTCAATAGAGTGCACAGGTCTTATTCGGGAGGTGTGATGAAGGAACAGTCACCATCTTGGATATGGGGCATAATGCTCACCTCATGTCTGAGCTTGGCCTGTCCCAGGTGCCATTTTGTCTGAGTTCACAGAGCCACAGGCAGCTAACTGCTCCTAACCCCCATGGCCTGTAGGCATATTGAAGAAAACAGGATTTAGTGCTCCAATATTGAATAGCAAGATCTTTTAGTATGATAACGAGATAAGGCCAAACAGGACTTCAACGCGTTAGTGCAGAGCCACGCCAGTATGGGGCCTGGAGATGCCTGGGGGCTTCAATTAGATTATACCTGTCAGCTGAAAACACATCCATTGTCTCTCCCAGCCACTATGACTCCATTCTAGAGTTATGGATTATGAGCACGCCTTTCGAGGTACAGACTCATAAAAAATATCTGCGTGATCCTGCGGACCTCGCGCATCTGACAGTGCGACTCCCGAGTCGGTGATGGCTCGGGGAAATGAGATATAGAGATTGGGTCGTTGTGGAGGGCCAATCGGGCCATGTTTGATCTCCACACGACAGGCAAAACAAACTGCATTCACTGGTACCTCTCGTGTCCTGATCCGATCGTCCTGGAGAAAATTAACCCCTTTCTTAGATATTGGGAATAAATTCTGCAGGGAGCTGAAGAGTGGAGATTATTAGTCCACCCTCTGACACCGAGGGGAGGAACCTAGCAGGTTTAAGAACTGTGAGTGCATGGCAGACTCTCTCTATTCTCACAGAAGAACAAGACGGTGATGATCTAAGAAGGAACAGGGGACAGATCTGCCAAGGGAGCAGCGGCACACGTTTTGGGGACTGTCCGGCAACTAAGATTCTTACCTGTGGACCGCAGAGCTCCTGGCGTCCACATGCAACCTACAGCCTGGTAAAATTGACCTCCAGCTTAATACCTCTAAGCCTTGTACCATTATTGTTATATTTTACTCTGACTGCAAATCCACTGTACTTCCGTTGTATAGTTTACTGTATATTTCTGTAATTATCTAATGCGCCCTTAATTAAAATTAATTTTGGGCTGATGCTTTTACTCTGATTACGAATCTTAGCAAACCCAGTGGGTAACAGGACATCCTCCCCGGCGGCCATTTGCTCTAGGTGCAGTTCACTTACTGACCTGAGAGACAAAGGGGGCGCCGGAGAGATGTGACTGTGTAGTTACGTCACAGTGGTGACGTGGAAGGAACCGGGTTTCCTTCACATTGGTGGCAGAGGTGGGATCAGAGTAATAGTGTGCGTGGGACCCCTACTCCCAGACACTAAAGACTACCAGCGGTAACTTTCACTGCTAGGGTCTTAAGGTCAGCCCAGCACTAGACGGTCAGAGTGTAAATATAATAAGTTGTGTGCAAGGTCAGGGTTGCAGCTGTGTCTGTAACCAGAGGTTCCCAAGATGGAGGAAGGCACCAGGAGTAAGGCAAAGGGGGAGGCCAATGCTATGGTCGATGAGGAGGTCGATACCGATGAAGGCGAGTGGGAGCTCAGCCAGGGCTCCCCAAGGAGCCAGACCCTCGTGCTCAGTCCCGCAGTGGACTGTCCACCACCTGCCTGTCCCAGCCTGTCCAGATCGGAGGCCCTTTTCCAAGCGGCTATGGCACAGCTCGAGGCTGGTAATGACGTCGCCCATGACAGACTCCTGGTGGCGGCAGAGAAAGCAGCGGAGCGTGAGCAAGCGGCGGCAGAGAAAGCAGCGCAGCGTGAGCAAGCGGCGGCAGAGAAAGCGGCAGAGCGTGAGCATACAGAACGTGTGCTGCAGGCTGCAGAACGCCGTGAAACTGCTGAGCGCCGGCACCGACTGGAGATGGCTCAGCACAGGCTCCTGCCGGACTCTCCAGCCCCACCGGACACCAAGGCTTCCAAGGTCCAGGCGGAGGACTTTCCCTTGCTTGAAAAGATTCGAGACCTGGATTCCCTTCTGCTGGCCTTTGAGAGAACCTGCCTTCAACACCATCTGGCCCTGGATCAGTGGGCAAGGTACCTGACCCCCCGATTGAGGGGTAAGTCCCTGGAAGTTTTGGGGGACTTACCTGCCAGGGAGGAGCAGGACTGCAACAGCATCAAGCGGACCCTGATCCAGCACTACAACCTCACCCCGGAGTCGTACCGCAGGAAGTTCTGGAGCCTGCAGCGGGGTTCAAAGGACACCTGGTCTGACCACATGCGAGCCCTGCTGGGAGCTGTGGAGCACTGGACCTCGGGTCTAGAGCTCACCACCCACCAGGAGGTCCAGGAACTGTTCGTCACGGAGCAGTTCTTGTGGAACTGCCCAGAGGACCTCCAGCAGTTCCTCCGTGACCGGAAACCAAAGGGGGCTTCTGCTACAGCTGCCCTGGCAGACGAGTATGCCAACAACAGGGCGCCTGAGCCAAAGAAGCCTGCCAGCAGCACCTGGAGAGGGGGTAAGCCCAATCCAGCCCCGGTCCCCACAGCCCCTAGAGTGCAAGGGGTGTACCCCCCTGCTGCCCTCTCCATGCCAGGAACAGAACCCAGGCGTTGTCATCATTGCAACCAGCCGGGACACTTTAAGGCTGTGTGTTCCCAGCGCCATAAGGCTCCATCCCTGTCCCAGAAACCATCCACTGTTTTGTGTGTGGGAGGGGGTGGTGGGAGGTCCCTGGACAATTACCAACCCGTCACCATCGGCCGCTCAGCGGTCATGGGACTGCAGGACACAGGCACTGAACGAACCCTGGTACGTCCTGAGGTGGTGTCTCCTCAAGACTTGGTACCTCGGAAAACTCTTTCCGTCTCCTGAATTGGAGGCGTTGAACCGGCGCTGCCCGTCGCCAAGGTGTTTTTGGACTGGGGCGCTGGGAGGGGAATGCGGGAGGTGGGAGTAACGCCAAATATTCCTGCCAATGTGTTGCTTGGGACCAATTTGGGGCGGCTAGTGTCTCAGTATGTGGCCACTGAACCCCCAAGTTGGGCTCCCCAAGAATGTCATGACTCTACTGTGAATGCTAATGGTAAAGTGTTGAATGTGCCTCCAACAGTGGAGGAGGGAGTGAAACCTGATGGTAAGCCATGCACTGGCACTACACACACAGGGCTCACAGTGAGGACAGGTGAGGAGACTGCGAGGGAGAGCTCCGAGGTGGAGGGAGGGGCTGTTATGGGCAGTGTAGGGCCCCTAAGGGAATCCAGCCTGCTGAGTCTGGGGTCTCTGCAGAAAGAGGAACAGGCCATGGGGGAGGGGACGTCCCGGGAGAGGAGACACCAGGTAAGACCCAAGGGCAGGAGTTCCCCACATCCGGGATGTCAGGAGGCCGGGGAAGTCTGCCTGACCCTGCGACTTGGTCAGGGGCCGAGGGGAAGCAGGCGCTACCCGTGGTCTCAGCGGTCGTGGCTGCTGTTACCAGGAGTGGGAGAGCCCAAGCCCAAGGAGCCTCGTGGAGGTCCGACGGTTTCCCCCTCTCCGACCAAGTGGCTGCCAAGTCAGACAGCAGCCAGGAGATAGATCCCGGGGAGCTGACAGAGGATGTGGCAGTTTCGTCAATTTTTGCCACATCAAGTCAGGGGTTTCAGGCAGCGTTGGAAGCTGATGCTAGCCTGAAAGCTCTCAAGGAGCAGGCGGCACAGCCTCCCCTGGAGTCTGACCGCGAGGGAGTGGTCTGGGACCAGGGACGGCTGTACCGGGTAATGATCCAGCAGGGTTCACCGGAGGCGTGGCCCAGGGACCGACAGTTAGTGGTACCCTATCCTGTTGTGAATGGGTTTGAGATGAGTTCTGAGCAGAGGCTCCCTCTGGTGGTTACAAGCGGTACTAGTGAGGATTGGGAATCAGGTGTTACTGATTGGTCTTATTTAAGGGAATCATTTTCCCATCAGGGTTGCCGGTGATCAATTGTTCTGGTCTGAATCCTTCTTTCCAGTTTCCCTTGTAGCCTGCTGTGTCGTGTCTGCATCTCCTGCTGTCAGATAAGACAATTTCTTATTTTGTGTTTTTGCTATATTTTTGCATTTTGTCCTGCACTTCTGTGGGGGCCTTCTGGGTCCCCTCCGGGGGCTTTTGCCCTCTCAGTTTAGTCCAGCCACTGTGTTTTGTACTTTTGCTTTTTGCAGTTTTTTCAGTGGCTGCTGTTTTTGTTACACCAGAGAACTAATTTAGGTGGTAGAGGTCGTGTGATCTCAGGTGATTTTGAAATTAGTATGTTGGTGTTTTTCAGGGTTTTCTGGGATTGCAGTAAGTACCCTTCCTATCCTTTTCTATTTAGATAGTTTGGGCCCCAGCGTTTGCTCATACTATTTTCTTTCTGTGTCAGTATTTCCTCTTGTCTAACCGCCATTACATGTTTGGGGGCTTTCTATTATCTTTGGGGTTCTGCTCCGGGGCAGATAGCTTTCCTATTTCTATCTTTAGGTGTAGTTAGTTTCTCAGGCTGTGACGAGGCGTCTAGGACCATCGTAGGAACGCTCCACGGCTGCCTCTAGTTGTGGTGGTTAGTCAGGGTACTGCAATCCCATAGATTCCAACTGCTCTGGTGTATTTCCTTTTTTACCTACACTCCTCAGCTACCGTAACATAACAGTATCACCGGCCTAAAAATTAAAATTGTATGGTACTCACAGAAGGGAAAAAAAAAAAAAAAAAAAAATATTTTGAAGGAAGAAAAGTTGTCAGAGATATTTTTCTGTTTGTTGCATTTTTTTTTTTTTTTTTTTTTTTTTTTTCCCTCTGTATCTCTGGGTGCTGGGGAGGATCTTTTCTCCCAATGGAGTTTGCACAGTTGTCTGGCCGTGTGGATCAGCTTGCCACTGAGGTTCAGAGTATTGCTGCATATCTTGCTAGGTTGCCTGTTGTGGAACCTAGGATCCCCATGCCAGATTTGTTTTCAGGGGATCGAGCTAAGTTTCAGAATTTCAAAAATAATTGTAAATTGTTTCTTGCCTTAAAATCTAAGTCCTCAGGAAACGCAGCGCAGCAGGTTCAAATTGTCATCTCTCTCCTGCGCGGCGATCCTCAGGATTGGGCTTTTTCCCTGACACCTGGGGATCCTGTTTTGAGTGATGTTGATGTATTTTTTCAGGCTTTGGGGTTATTGTACGATGAGCCTAATGTCACTGATCAAGCTGAAAAAGCCTTGTTGGCATTAAATCAGGGGCTTTATGACGCTGAGTTATACTGTCAGAGATTCCGTAGGTGGGCAGTCCTGACCAAATGGAATGACGACGCTTTGGCGGCCCTTTTCCGGAAGGGTCTGTCGGATAATGTAAAGGATGTTATGGTGGGATTCCCTGTCCCCTCTGGTCTCAATGATTCTATGTCATTAGCGATTCAAATTGACAACGTTTGCGTGAGCGGAGAAGTATGCGTGGAGTGGTGTTGCCTTGTGAGCCAGCTGCTGAGCCCATGCAGTGTGATGGAGTGGTGTCTGGGGCACAGCGTCATGAGTTTCGAAAGCGCAATGGGTTATGTTTCTACTGTGGTGATGCCTCTCATGCTATTTCAGTCTGCCCTAAGCGGGGAAGACGTTTTGCACGCTCAGTTGTCTTGGGTAGTGTTCAGACTAAGTTTTTATTAACTGTCACTCTGATATGCTCTCTGTCCTCATTTTCTGCTCAGGCTTTCGTTGATTCTGGAGCAGCTATTAACCTGATGGATTATGATTTTGCTAAACGTTGTGGATTTCCCTTGATACCCCTACAGAAGTCTATTCCCCTACTGGGGATCGATTCTACCCCTTTGGCTGAGAATAAACCCCAGTTTTCTACTCAGGTGATAATGAGGGTTGAACCTGATCACCAGGAGTGCTGCAAATTTTTGGTTCTATATAATCTGCATGACATTATCGTGCTGGGTTTCCCTTGGTTACAGTCTCATAATCCTGTTTTGGATTGGAAATCTGTGTCTGTAACCAGTTGGGGCTGCCAATGTGTTAATACCAACACTCCTGTTTTTTCTGCCTCCCCCAGGCTGAGGATGTTCCTGACTTTTTGTTTGATTTTTCTGATGTGTTTAGCGAAAGTAAATCTGCATCCTTACCTCCCCATAGGAGCTATGACTGCGCTATTGAATTAGTGCCAGGTAGTAAATTCCCTAAGGGTCGCCTCTTTAACTTGTCTGTACCTGAACATGACGCTATGCGGTCTTATATCAAGGAATCATTGGAGAAGGGTTATATCAGACCATCCTCTTCACCCTTAGGTGCCGGTTTTTTCTTTGTGGCCAAAAAAGATGGTTCATTAAGGCCGTGTATTGATTATCGTCTCTTGAACAATATTACTGTGAAATATCAATACCCGTTACCCTTGATTTCTGACCTGTTTTCCAGGGTGAAAAACGCTACTTGGTTTACCAAGCTTGACCTCAGGGGGGCGTATAACCTTATTCGCATTAAGCACGGGGATGAATGGAAGACGGCATTTAACACCCCTGAAGGGCATTTTGAGTACCTTGTGATGCCCTTTGGGCTCACTAATGCTCCTTCCGTCTTCCAGTCCTTCATGAATGACATTTTCAGGGATTTTGTGGACAAGTTTCTGATTGTTTATTTGGATGATATCTTGATTTTTTCTAATGACTGGGACTCTCATGTGAAACATGTTCGAACTGTATTCCAGATTTTGAGAGAGAATGCTCTGTATGTGAAGGGATCAAAGTGTCTTTTTGGCGTACAGAAGATCTCATTTCTGGGATTCATTTTGTCCCCATCTGTTATTGAAATGGACCCGGTCAAGGTTCAGGCCATCTGTGATTGGGTCCAACCTACTTCATTAAAGGCTCTTCAGAGATTTTTGGGTTTTGCCAATTTTTATCGTAAATTTATTGGTAATTTCTCTGTTATTGTTAAACCATTAACTGATTTGACCAGAAAGGGTTCTGATGTGGTGAATTGGCCTCCTGAGGCAGTCTCTGCGTTTCAGGAACTTAAGCAGAGATTCACTTCTGCTCCTGTTCTACGGCAGCCTGATGTTTCTCTGCCATTTCAGGTGGAGGTTGATGCCTCTGAAATTGGGGCAGGTGCCGTTTTGTCCCAAAGAGATCCAGAGACCTCTAAAAGTAACCCTTGTGCCTTTTTCTCTCGAAAATTTTCTCCTACTGAACGTAATTATGACGTGGGTAATCGGGAGTTATTGGCCATGAAGTGGGCTTTTGAAGAGTGGAGACATTGGCTGGAGGGAGCCAAACATCAGGTGGTGGTCCTTACGGACCATAAGAATCTGGTCTATCTGGAATCTGCCAAGCGACTCAATCCTAGACAGGCCAGGTGGGCCTTGTTTTTCACACGTTTTAATTTTGTGGTTTCCTTTCTTCCTGGCACTAAGAATGTTAAGGCGGATGCCCTCTCGAGGAGTTTCCTTGCGGACTCTCCTGAGCTATCTGATCCCTCTGTTATTTTGAAGGAGGGTGTAGTTCTTTCCGCCATCTCGCCTAATTTGAGACTTGCTCTGGAGGGGTGTCAGGAGGATAGGCCCGAGCGCTGCCCTGTTGGAAAATTGTTTGTCCCGGACCAATGGAAAAAGAGTGTGATGTCTGAGATTCATTGTTCCGCATTGGCTGGGCATCCCGGAATTTTTGGTACCAGAGACTTGGTTAGTCGGTCCTTTTGGTGGCCTACCTTGTCTCGCGATGTCAGGGAATTTGTGCAGTCCTGCGGGACTTGCTCTCGCTCCAAGCCTTGCTCTCGCTCTAGTGGTTTGTTGATGCCATTGCCTGTGCCCAAGAGACCATGGACCCATATCTCTATGGATTTCATTTCCGATCTTCCTGTTTCTCAGAGAATGACCACCATCTGGGTAATTTGTGATAGGTTTTCCAAAATGATACATCTTGTGCCATTACCTAAGTTGCCTTCCTCCTCTGAATTGGTGCCGTTGTTCCTTCAGCACGTGGTTCGTTTACACGGCATTCCTGAGAACATTGTGTCTGACAGAGGAGTCCAGTTTGTTTCCAGATTTTGGAGGACTTTTTGTTCTAAACTGGGTGTTCAATTGTCTTTCTCCTCGGCATTTCATCCTCAGACCAATGGTCAAACTGAGAGAACAAACCAGACATTGGAGACTTATCTAAGATGCTTTGTGTCTGCTGATCAGGATGACTGGGTCTCTTTTTTGCCTTTGGCTGAGTTTGCTCTTAATAATAGGGCTAGCTCTGCCACTTTGATGTCTCCGTTTTTCTGTAATTCTGGGTTTCACCCTCGATTTTCTTCAGGACAGACGGAGGCTTCTGTCTGTCCAGGTGTTGACTCTGTTGTTGAGCGTATGCAGCAGATTTGGGACCAGGTAGTGGAGAGGTTGTCCCTCTCTCAGGAGAAGGCCCAGCGGTTTGCTAACCGGCATAGGACTGATGGTCCTCGGTTTAAAGTGGGGGACTTGGTCTGGTTGTCCTCAAAGAATATTCCTATGAGAGTAGCATCTCCTAAATTTAAGCCTAGGTTCATTGGACCTTATAAGATCATGGAGATTATTAATCCTGTTTCTTTTCGTTTGCTTCTTCCAGGGACATTTAAGATCCATAACGTGTTCCACAAGTCCTTGTTGAAGAGGTTTGTTGAGCCAGTGGTTCCTGCTGCTGTGCCTCCTGACCCTGTTTTGGTTGAGGGCAATCTGGAGTATGTGGTTGAGAAAATATTGGATTCTCGTTTTTCTAGACGAAGACTCCAGTATTTGGTTAAATGGAGAGGTTATGGTCAGGAAGATAATTCTTGGGTGTTTGCTTCGGACATCCATGCTAGGAGACTTATCCGTGCGTATCATAGAACTCATCCTGACCGACCTGGTTGCTCAAATGAGGGTTCGGTGACCCCTCCTCAAGGGGGGGTACTGTTGTGAATGGGTTTGAGATGAGTTCTGAGCAGAGGCTCCCTCTGGTGGTTACAAGCGGTACTAGTGAGGATTGGGAATCAGGTGTTACTGATTGGTCTTATTTAAGGGAATCATTTTCCCATCAGGGTTGCCGGTGATCAATTGTTCTGGTCTGAATCCTTCTTTCCAGTTTCCCTTGTAGCCTGCTGTGTCGTGTCTGCATCTCCTGCTGTCAGATAAGACAATTTCTTATTTTGTGTTTTTGCTATATTTTTGCATTTTGTCCTGCACTTCTGTGGGGGCCTTCTGGGTCCCCTCCGGGGGCTTTTGCCCTCTCAGTTTAGTCCAGCCACTGTGTTTTGTACTTTTGCTTTTTGCAGTTTTTTCAGTGGCTGCTGTTTTTGTTACACCAGAGAACTAATTTAGGTGGTAGAGGTCGTGTGATCTCAGGTGATTTTGAAATTAGTATGTTGGTGTTTTTCAGGGTTTTCTGGGATTGCAGTAAGTACCCTTCCTATCCTTTTCTATTTAGATAGTTTGGGCCCCAGCGTTTGCTCATACTATTTTCTTTCTGTGTCAGTATTTCCTCTTGTCTAACCGCCATTACATGTTTGGGGCTTTCTATTATCTTTGGGGTTCTGCTCCGGGGCAGATAGCTTTCCTATTTCTATCTTTAGGTGTAGTTAGTTTCTCAGGCTGTGACGAGGCGTCTAGGACCATCGTAGGAACGCTCCACGGCTGCCTCTAGTTGTGGTGGTTAGTCAGGGTACTGCAATCCCATAGATTCCAACTGCTCTGGTGTATTTCCTTTTTTACCTGCACTCCTCAGCTACCGTAACATAACACTATCCGTTCAGGGCAGAATTGTTGCGGATCATACACGAGATTCCCATGGCCAGACACCCAGGGATCACTAAAACCAGGGCCAGGCTAGCTCAGCATTTCTACTGGCCTGGAATGAGGACTGAGGTGATTGCCTACTGCCGTTCGTGTGACACCTGTCAGAGGGTGGGGAAGGCGGGGCGGCGCCCCAAAGCCCCACTGGTAACTCTGCCCATCATCGAAGAGCCTTTCTCGAGGGTGGCTGTGGATCTCATTGGACCTCTGTCCACTCCCAGCCCCTCCGGGAAATGCTTCATACTAACGCTAGTGGACTATGCCACCCGGTTTCCGGAGGCGGTAGCTTTGCTGTCCATTCGGGCCAACACAGTGTCCACTGCCTTACTGGAGATTTTCTCCAGAGTGGGGTTTCCCAGGAAATTCTCACCGACCGAGGGACCCAGTTCAAGTCGCAGCTGATGGAGTCTCTTTTAAGCAGATACAGGTGCAACATCTGGTAGCCAGCCTGTATCACCTACAGACCAATGGCCTGTGTGAGCGGTTCAATGGCACCTTAAAGCAGATCCTGAAGATGTTGGTCGACTCCCACGGGAGAGACTGGGAGCGGTATCTCCCACACCTGCTGTTTGCCTACCGGGAGGTCCCACAGGCCTCAACGAGGTTCTCCCCCTTTGAGCTCCTGTACGGGCGACGTGTACGGGGGCTCCTTGCTCTGGTGAAGGAAGCATGGGAAGGGGATTTGGCCACCCCTGGAGTGTCGGTCATTGAGTATGTCGTGCGCTTCCAGGACCGAATGATGGCCATGATACAGCTGGTGCATGACAATATGGCCCAAGCCAGGGCTGACCAGAAGCGGTGGTACGACCAGAATGCTTGTGAGCGGACCTACCTGGTGGGTCAAAAGGTATGGGTACCGGTCCCCGTACCTCAAAACAAGCTTCAGGTGGCATGGGAGGGTCCATACCTTGTGCACCAGCAGCTCAACGCCGTCACCTATCTGGTCACCCTGAACCACGCCCGTGGAAGGAGGAAGGCCTTCCATGTGAACATGATGAAGGCCCATCATGAGTGGGAGGCTTGTTCCCACCCAGTGGGCAACCTTCCCGAGGAAGGAGAGGCAGAAACCCTCCTGGATCTGCTCACCCAAGCCAAGGCGGGTGGATCCATCGAGGATGTGGGGGTTCACCTCCAGCTCTCGGAGGACCAACGTTCCCAGCTGGGGGTCACCCTACACCCCTTTCGGGAGCTGTTCAGCAGCCTGCCCAGAAGGACTGAGACAGCCGTCCATGACGTGGACACCTGCAATCACCCCCCGATCCGGCGTTCAGCATATCGGGTCTCTCTTGAGGTGCAGCAGCAAATGCGCCAAGAGATAGACGAGATGCTGAAGCTGGGGGTGATTCAAGCATCCAACAGCGCGTGGGCTTCGCCTGTAGTCCTCGTCCCTAAAAAGGACCGAACTACGTGGTTCTGCGTGGACTACCAGGGGCTCAACGCTGTGACGGTCACCGATGCGTACCCAATGCCGCGCATCGATGACCTGCTTGATCAGCTGGCCAGGGCCAGGTACCTGACCATCATGGATCTAAGCAGGGGGTATTGGCAGATTCCCCTGACCCCTGGGGCACAGGAACGCTCTGCCTTTATCACCCCATTCGGACTGTACGAGTCCACGGTGATGCCCTTCGGCATGAAGAATGCCCAAGCCACTTTTCAGCGGATGGTCAACATGCTGCTCGAGGGACTGGAAGGGTATGCGACCGTGTACCTGGATGACATTGCCATCTTCAGTCCCACCTGGGAGGATCACCTAGAGCACCTGGCGCAGGTGCTCGGGCGGATCCAGCAAGCAGGCTTGACCATTAAGCCGGAAAAATGCCTGCTGGGTATGAGTGAGGTCCACTACCTGGGACACCGGGTAGGTGGGGGAGCTCTGAAGCCAGAGCCCGGGAAGGTGGATGCCATCGCATCCTGGCCCACCCCCAGGACCAAGAAGCAGGTGATGTCCTTCTTGGGTACTGCTGGGTACTATAGGAGGTTTGTTCCACACTATAGTGCCCTCGCCAAGCCCCTGACGGACCTCACCAAGAAAAAGCTGCCTGTCACAGTTGACTGGACAGTTGCCTGCGAGACAGCTTTCCAGGCGCTCAAGACCGCCCTTTCTAGTTCTCCTGTTCTACAGGCAGTCGACTTCACGCAGCCGTTCGTAGTGCAGACCGACACCAGCGACTTCGGCCTCGGTGCTGTGCTCAGCCAGGTCGACACTACGGGCTATGAACACCCAGTTTTGTACCTGAGCTGGAAGCTCCTGCCGAGGGAAGTGGCCTATTCCACGATGGAGAAGGAATGTCTGGCAATTGTGTGGGCCCTGCAGCGTCTGCAGCCATACTTGTACAGATGCCAATTCACAGTGGAAACAGACCACAATCCCCTCAGCTGGTTACGCACGGTCTCTGGGACGAATGGGAGGTTGCTACGCTGGAGCCTCACTCTCCAGCAGTATCACTTCACCATTCACCACAAAAGAGGCAGGGACCATGGTAACGCTGATGGGTTGTCCCGGCAAGGAGAGGGTGTGGAAGGGTGCATGGGGGAACACAGGAATGTGATACCCCCTAGCACTCTCTAAAGCAGGGAGGTGTGATGAAGGAACAGCCACCATCTTGGATATGGGGCATAATGCTCGCCTCATGTCTGAGCTTGGCCTGTCCCAGGTGCCATTTTGTCTGAGTTCACAGAGCCACAGGCAGCTAACTGCTCCTAACCCCCATGGCCTGTAGGCATATTGAAGAAAACAGGATTTAGTGCTCCAATATTGAATAGCAATATATTTTAGTATGATAATGAGATAAGGCCAAAACAGGACTTCAAAGCTTTAGTACAGAGCCACGCCAGCATGGGGCCTGGAGATGCCTGGGGGCTTCAATTAGATTATACTAGTCAGCTGAACACAGAAAAACACATCCATTGTCTCTCCCAGCCACTACGACTCCATTGTAGGATTATGGATTATGAGCACGTCTTTCGAGGTACAGACTCATAAAAAATATCTGCGTGATCCTGCGGACCTCGCGCATCTGACAGTGCGACTCCTGAGTCGGTGATGGCTCGGGGACCAGAGATATAGAGATTGGGTCGTTGTGGAGGGCCAATCGGGCCATGTTTGATCCCCACGCGACAGGCAAAACAAACTGCATTCACTGGTACCTCTCGTGTCCTGATCCGATCGTCCTGGAGAAAATTAACCCCTTTCTTAGATATTGGGAATAAATTCTGCAGGGAGCTGAAGTGTATAGATTATTAGCCCACCATCTGACACCGAGGGGAGGAACCTAGCAGGTTTAAGAACTGTGAGTGCATGGCAGACTCTCTCTATTCTCACAGAAGAACAAGACGATGATGATCTAAGAAGGAACAGGGGACAGATCTGCCAAGGGAGCAGCGGCACACGTTTTGGGGACTGTGCGGCAACTAAGATTCTTACCTGTGGACCGCAGAGCTCCAGGCGTCCACATGCAAACTACAGCCTGGTAAAATTGACCTCCAGCTTAATATCTCTAAGCCTTGTACCATTATTGTTATAGGAGCGCCGGAAAGCTGTGACTGTGTAGTTACGTCACAGTGGTGATGTGGAAGGAACCGGGTTTCCTTCACAGGAGGCTTATAAAAGTGTCCCATTTCTTTGTGCATTTTTATTTCTCAGGACATTGTCCCAGTTTATGGCACTAAGATCATCTTTCAGCCATTGGAAATTCGCCTTTCTGAAGTTGAGTGCCCTTGTCACCACTCTACTATACATCTCTTTAAAGGATACATGAAAAATGATCACTTTGTAATCACTATTACCCACGTGCCGCACAACCTCTATATTTGATATTCTTTCCAGTCTATAGGTTGAAATTAGGTCTAGAAGTCCCCCCCCCACACACTTTTCAATCTTGTTGGGTCCTGAACCAGTCATGAAAGGTAATTGTCTTTCATTACTAGTGAAAATCAGTTTCCATGGCTGGACCTGCCGGTTTCTGCTCCCCAATTTATATTAGGGTATGTGCAAACGTTGTCCATTTAGATGCGGATCCGCACCGTTTTTAGACACGTGGATTCACATCAGATCCGAAGTGTAGTACACAGCCAATGTAAGTCTATGGAAGTGGAGATTTGTTGTGCACATGCTGCGGAACAAAAAGCGCGGATTTGCAGCGTTTTATTTTCCGCAGCATGTCAATTCTTTGTGCGGATCTGCAGCATTTCTGCACCCATTGACTTGCATTGAGTCAGGCACATCCGCAGCAAAACCGCAGGTCTAAAAAAGATCTGCGGTTTTGCTGCGGATGAAACGCTGCAGATCGGGAGGAGGGAAGTGTGTGGGTGGAGTGTGGCCGGTGACTGTGTGCGTGTATAGTGTGTGGGCGGTGACTGTGTGAGTGTATGGTGTGTGCGGGGCACTGCGTGTATGTGCGGGGGACAGCGTGTATGTATGTGTGTGGGTCTGTGTGTGTGCTGGTGTGTGTGCATGTCTGTGTAAGCAGCCATTGTCTGATGGGACTACTATAGATAGATATGGGATGGATGGATAGATAGATAGATAGATAGATAGATAGATAGATAGATAGATAGATAGATAGATAGATAGATAGATAGATAGATAGATAGATAGATAGATAGATAGATAGTGTAAGCTTTTCAGGGGATATAGCTCTGGGATCGCCGTCCGGGTAGACGGAATGGCACGGAAACAGTTCATTCACAGACAGCAGTTCTGGTAAAAACTGGCCGCAACCAGTTTTATTAAAGTCTACAGCAAACAGAACATAATCAAAACCAAATCATAAACATAAGACCTGGGCTTGTCCAGCCACTTACTACACTTAGATAGATTTCCCTATCTACCTGGGACCAGACTCTAACAGCCTGGGCCAAAACAACACATATGTTCAGCATTTACCAGCATGGAGTTTCACAGAGTCTCCTCCTTGTGTCTGAAGGCACCTTCAACGTCCAGACTTGAGAGAGCTCCCCTCCTATTCAGCAGCTATCCGCATGGATTCTCACAGAGACTACTCCTGTGTCCGGGGTACATCGAGCAC
The DNA here is from genome assembly GCA_033576555.1 of Oophaga sylvatica. Taxonomy (NCBI): domain Eukaryota; kingdom Metazoa; phylum Chordata; class Amphibia; order Anura; family Dendrobatidae; genus Oophaga; species Oophaga sylvatica. The sequence goes on from JARQOD010000004.1 coordinate 519,953,554, forward strand.
CCAGACTGAGACAGCTCATACTCCTGGAGACTCCTTCTTGTGCCTGGACTCCTTGTCCAGACTAAGCGAGCTCCCTGACTGTGTTCCCAGACACCTACTTCTGGCTTCCTAATTATCACTTGAGTGATTTCAGGTTTGAGCTGCAAGTGTGCACTGAATGGAAGGTGTAGTGACCTATCTCCACCACTAGTTTTGCAAAGCCACACATTTCCCTTATACCATACAGCACAGTAGCTAGGTGAAATGTACACCCCATTCGACACATATTCCTTCACTGTCTCACATATCCCCCCCCTCTTCTCCAGACCGGAGGGCTGGTCATCCAGACCGGAGGGCTGGTCAACAATCCAAAAGAGACAGTGAACTCTGGACCAGTCATGGCCCTCATCAGCTTCATCTTCACTATTGTCATCTGTATCTTCACCTGAGCCATAGCCAACATCAGCTTTCTCTTCATCTGAAGCATCCGCACTACCCTGTACCCTCCCAGGCCTATGCTCTCTGCGGGCCTCGGGTATCCTGCACGGTTTCATCTTGACCTTAGGGCCGGGCTCAGTTTCGATATAGTGCCTGGCCAGAGAAGTACGACCCGGCACATCAGAACACTTCTGCTGACTCTTCCTCAGAAACTCACGTACCTCCTGTCCTTGGTGCACTGACCATGTGTCACCAACTATCACAGAAGGTATAGGGGTTTTTTTACTTTTCTCTAGTTCCCCTTGAACCCTCTTTAGCACATCTATTTTCTTGAATATCGGTGGACTCATAAAGTCTATTTCACAGACCTTAAGCTCCTCTGCCATGGTCTCTGACCATTTTAAGCTACTCTGTTCAAATGATTGGGACTGTAGAAGGAGCAGATCGTTTTTCTTTTGCAGTACACATAATTCATCCGCTAAGTCTCCAGCTGAATTGTAATGTTCTACCGTGACAACAGCATTCTTATATAGAGCCTTAGACTTATTGAGCAGCATTTGCTCTTGCAACGAAGAGATTCCCTGTATTCTTCCTTTTACTTCATTGACTTTCTCACGAAGATGCTCATGGCTTTCATCACACTCCTTCATCACAGTTTGGAGTTTTTTCTGAGAAGTAATCAATTCATCTGGTACCTGTTGGACGTCCTTTATGTCTTCGGCCCCTTCTTCAGGCTCTTCTGGTAGAACATGCTCAGAAGCCCTACCGTCAGTCTTACATTCTACCTCTGCAGTCACATCATTATGGTCTCCAATATCTCCATTTATTCCAGCTCTCAAGTTCTCCTTGATAGCTGCATCTGTATACTCAGAACCCACCGGATTCTTCTCTTCCACCACGTTCTGCATCCCATCTGAGCTCCCGTGTGTCTGCAACGGAGTGACACACCGCTTTTCCCATTTGTTGGGACGTGGCTCCAATGTAGACTCCATGAAAGTGCGCTTGAGCTCACCAATGCCAGCCTGATGTCTCAAATCTCATCTTGTGATTTATCCAGATCCTTGGTATCACTCGGGAACACTGCTGGGGCTCCGGGCGCCGAACTTCCAGCCTGAGCTTCACGAGTTGCAGCTACTGATCCGGACAGTACACCATCCACGCCACTGTCTCTGGCCGAAACAGATTCCTGGGCAGAGTCAGCCCCCACATCCTCAGTCTTGTTCCTCACAGCTGCACTTGAGACCTCAGCTTCTGATGAGGCATCTGGTTTGGTGACTACCACTTCTATGGCTTTTTCCACCTCTGCAGCATTACCTTCAGAGTCCTTGGCATGATGCAGATCCACACCATACATTGATAACTTCTCATTTCCAACAGCATCCACTTGTGCTGTGTTCAGTTTCAGAGTCCTGCCTTTAAAGCTCAGCTCTCCTCCTTTCACCTTAGTCTTCGCCAGGGAATCGGCCAACTGTAAAATATCTTCAGATGCCATCTTCTGTCCGGCTGTAAGGTCAGCATCAGCTTTCTTCTCAGGACCCTCAACCTCCTCTGCTACCATGCCTTCCTCATTTGCACTGGTTGCTTGATCGTCATCAGATGATTCACTATCACTACCACTATCCCTGTCTGACCCCTTTTTCTCAGCCACATCCGGCTCACTTTCAGGGTTATACAATTCATTCTCATTCACATCCTGCTCACTTTCAGGGTTATACAATTCATTTTCATTCACATCTTGCACACTTTCAGGGTTATACAATCCATCATCTTGATCTGGAACCTTAGTTAACATGTCATCCACAACATTAACTTCACCATCTGGTCCCTCAAGTATGTGACTATGTGACAACCCCAGCACTATACTTCTATATAGCTCAGGTACTAGGAGCTGGCTCAAGACCTCTCCCTGGACTTCAGTGTCCCTATACAACAGGTTATTGTTTATGGCAACATGAGGAAACCTCTCCTCAGAGCCAGGCTCTTGGGAAACCTCATTTAGAACCCTTATATTTTCCTGTGCCGTTTTAAGAGTGGGGTCTCTCCACTGCTCACTCTCAAAATTGTCACAGGACACAGGTAAGTCAGGGACACTCGGTTCCCGAGAATCACCATCCTCGTCTCCCAACATCACCTGCAAAGGAATTTCATCTCTATCACAGTCATCATCATTATCAATATCATTATCATGATTAGGATCAGTATCATCATCACTATCATGATCATCATCATTATCAGTATCAGCATCATTATCATGATCATCATCATCATCATCATTATCAGTATCAGCATCATTATCATGATTATCATCATCATCATCATCATATAAGTTTAACGGCCCACTAGCATTGTGTTCCGCCCCTCGGGACTGCACACCCTCAGTAGGAGCTTCATCACACTGTCCATCAGAAACATTTTTCCCCCAGAGATCCTTAGATCGGGGAAAGTCATTACCCAATATAACGGGTTGCACCAGGTTCTTCACTACCCCCACTTCATATGAAACCTCCCCGAGTTTGGGGACCAAGTCCACGGCAGTCTCTGGGTAGACTTTGGTGTCTCCATGGATGCACACCATACTCAGGTGCATATCAGGGATGAAGTCCCTATCAATCAGGCTGTCACATACGGAAGTCACTGGACTCTCTGAGTCCAAGAGGGCCTGTGCCGGGCAGTCATTTACAACCACCGGGACCCCTGTGGTCCAGTCTCTTCGGCTGAGGTGGACACACACACAGGCTCTGCGCAGGGAGAGAGGGATCTGCCAACATCACAATACATAGGCTCCCCCTCTATTGGACAGTTGGCTGCAATTTCACGACATCTCCAACACTGTCCATCACACTTTTCCACCCACATGTCCCCTCGGGCCTGAACCCGCTTATCAGCATACCCCATGTCCCCAACAGCTGGAACGCTCTTACCGCGAGAGTTCAGCGTCCGGGAACTCTGAAGTGACGACCTCTCAGACGGCTGGTCACGGAGACAGTCTTTGCTGGCGAAGGCCTTCTCCATCAGGCTGACCAGACGATTGGCGTCCTGGTGGTCTCCTTGTCCGACCTCTGGCTGTACCTCAGGAGGACATGCTGGGGTGTAGCGGTTCACTATCACCTCTTCAACCATGCCGACCCGACGGCCGACGTCAGGCTCCAACCGCTTCTTTACTGCAGGCAACGCAGGTGCCTTTACAACATTACTCGGGGACGAGGTGCTGAGAGCTGCAATCTGCTCCCTCAGCAATCGGTTAAACTCCTGCTGCTGCTGCTGCCAGCTCTGCTGGGCCTGCTGCATGCTCTGCAGGTGTTTCTTAACAAGCTCCTCCAAACTGTCATCCATGCTGTCAGACTTCTCTGTCTCAACAACGGCAGTCTTATGTTGCACATTAACTTGCGCCATTTGTTTAATCAGCTTCTCCAGGCTGTCATCCATCCTGTCAGACTTCTCTGTCTTAACAACGGCAGTCTTCACTCAAGACATACACACTCCACAGTCTTTTCCACAGAAAATTCAGCTCTGCTGTGCAGACACTTTTTTTTTTTTTTTTCTCTGCAAACTCTATTAGGGCCACTGTCTCTTTAAGACTGCTCCAACAGACTTTTTCCTTTGCTGCTGCACACTCCACAGTCTTTTCCACAACAAGTTCAGCTTTGCTGTGCAGACACACTTTTTTTTTTTCTTTTGCAATCTCTATTAGGGCTACTGTCTCTTTAAGACTGCTCCAACAGACGTTTCTTTTGCTGACACACTTTTTTTTTTTTTTCTTTCTCTGCTGCTGCTTCAACAGACTTCACCTTTTATTGCTGTCTCTCGCCACTGTGCTGCCCGCATTCTCCACCAATTGTAAGCTTTTCAGGGGATATAGCTCTGGGATCGCCGTCCGGGTAGACGGAATGGCACGGAAACAGTTCATTCACAGACAGCAGTTCTGGTAAAAACTGGCCGCAACCAGTTTTATTAAAGTCTACAGCAAACAGAACATAATCAAAACCAAATCATAAACATAAGACCTGGGCTTGTCCAGCCACTTACTACACTTAGATAGATTTCCCTATCTACCTGGGACCAGACTCTAACAGCCTGGGCCAAAACAACACATATGTTCAGCATTTACCAGCATGGAGTTTCACAGAGTCTCCTCCTTGTGTCTGAAGGCACCTTCAACGTCCAGACTTGAGAGAGCTCCCCTCCTATTCAGCAGCTATCCACATGGATTCTCACAGAGACTACTCCTGTGTCCGGGGTACATCGAGCACCCAGACTGAGACAGCTCATACTCCTGGAGACTCCTTCTTGTGCCTGGACTCCTTGTCCAGACTAAGCGAGCTCCCTGACTGTGTTCCCAGACACCTACTTCTGGCTTCCTAATTATCACTTGAGTGATTTCAGGTTTGAGCTGCAAGTGTGCACTGAATGGAAGGTGTAGTGACCTATCTCCACCACTAGTTTTGCAAAGCCACACATTTCCCTTATACCATACAGCACAGTACCTAGGTGAAATGTGCACCCCATTCGACACATATTCCTTCACTGTCTCACAATAGATAGAAGGAATGAGATAGATTGATCAATAGATAGATAATAGATAGATAGATTATAGATAGATAGATATGGGATAGATAAACAGATATGAGATAGATAGATAGATAGATAGATAGATGATTAATATATAGATAATAGATAGATAGATGATTGATAGATAATAGATAGATAGATTATCGATAGATAGATAGATAGATAGATAGATAGATAGATAGATAGATAATAGATAGATAGATAGATATGAGATAGATAGATAGATAGATAGATAGATACAAGGAATGAGATAGATAGATTATAGATAGATAATAGATAGATAGATATGGGATAGATCTATCTATATGTATATCTGTCTATCTGTGTGTGTAATGGAGTGTGGGTTGGACAAATGTAAAAGAGGAGGTTGGACAAGAAATGACATCATAAATCTTTTTTTTTTGTTAAATAACATATCTTTACTTAGCTTACAAAAACACATACAAAAACGCATGAAAAAAACGTATGAAAATCCGCATCTGCGTTTTCTGCCAAGAGGTGCAGATTCTGTGCAGAAAATTCTGCAGGCAAATCTGCAACGTGTGCACATACCCAAAGGGTATGTTTTCACGTGGCGTATTACATCCGGATTAGCTGCGGATTGAACGCTGTGTACAGCCGCAGCATTTAATCCGCAGCGTCCAGATGTTACAGCATAGTGGAAGGGATTTGAAGAAATCCCGTCTCCACTATGCGTAGTAAAACGCGGGTGAAACACCCACTAAACCGGACATGCGGCGCGTCTTTTTAGAACGCAGCATGTCTGCTTACCTTGCGGAGACGCTCAGTCTCCGCAAGGTAAATAACCCGTTCTATGTATGTATGTGATGCGGTGATTCCGGATGTGTACAATGAACACATGCAGTATCACCGCGAGTACAGAAGGGGGCGGGGCTTTGGGCGGAGCGGGGTTTCCGCTCCGTCCAAAGCGCAATGAATGCGCTCCATGGAAATGTACCCTTAGGGTAGCTGAAGTCCCCATAATAATGACTCCTCTCTGATTCGCTGACTCATCTATTTGCTTCATGAGGATATTTTTCTCCACTTCCAATATATTGGAGACTTATAACAGACCCCTATCAATTTGCTATTATCCTTTTTCCATCCACTTTCTCCACCCAGGGGGACTCTGAATTTTCAGTGGACTTACATATATTATCAAGCAACATGGGCTTTAGGGACTATTTTACAAATAAACAAACCTTTTGCTTATGGTGGCTCAGTGGTTAGTACTGCAGCTTTGCAGAGCTGGTGTCCTCCTGGGTTCAAAACGCACCAAGGACAACATCTGTAAGGAGTTTGTATGTTCTCCCCGTGTTTGCGTGGATTTCCTCCGGATTCTCGGGTTTCCTCCTACACTTCAGAAACTTGCTGATAGGAAATTTAGATTGTGAGCCCCAATGGGGACAGTGATAATGATGTCTGTAAATCGAGGTGGAATTAATGGCGCTATATAAGTGAATAAAATGAATAAATATATACAGACATTCCTGAGCAGACTGCAGATCTGCAAATTAACAGCCCAGATCTCAGCTCTATACCGTCTTTTAGAGATTTAATTGAGCTGAGATCTCGATCTCCACGTGTGCGCCACCAGCACTGATTTACTGAAGACTGCCTTGAGGTCAATCTGTGCATGTGCCGCCACCAGCACCAACTTATTGAAGACCACCGAGACATCAATCTGTGCATATGCCGCCACCAGCACCAATTTATTGAAGACCGCCAGGAGGTCAATCTGTGCAAGCACTGCCTGTGTTCCGGAGACACTGCCAGCCAAAGACCCTACCCACACTCCCGCCCCTGTGCACCTAAAGATTATTACACCAAAGCTTAAAATGGTGATTAAAGAACAACCACAATGCGAATTTTGTCACTAAAGGTACAGATTTAATCTGTATAACAGCGCCATTATAGCCATGCCTTTAACTTTAACATGCAAAATCGTGCTGAGTTGATTCTCTTTCAGTAACTCTTCCCAAGGCTTAACAGGAAATTGTTTGCACTGTTTGGAAGCTTCTGAAATGTACTTTACCTGCTGGTTTATGTGCTATAGGCAGACTGATGAGTATTGTGTTTCAGGATTCTTTAGGCCCAGGGCAGTAAATTCCAAAGGAAGCAGTAATGAAATGGTGTACGCTGAAGTGTGCGCACTTTTCGTTATGTTAGACTTATATGGTTAGATTAGTATAAGTAGTCTGATTTTTACATTCATGAAATGTATTTCCTCCTCACTCAGTCAGCAATGCAGGAAAGAGATATGGCTTAACAATCAGGGCTTGGCTTAAGATGTGGGTTTAAATTGGTTGAAACCAAGCCAACCAAGAGGTCTAAATCGAACCTAAGACTGAATTAATAAATTTTCCCAATTTAAATTTTTGTATGAGTTGAATGTCATCTAGATCAGTAATATCCAACCCATTATTATTATTATTATTATTATTACCCATGGCTCCAAACTTGGACTGGCCCACAGGAGAACAGGAGAATCCTCCGGTAACATAGTAACATAGTAACATAGTTATTAAGGTTGAAGGAAGACTTAAGTCCATCTAGTTCAACCCATATTCTATCCTAACCTGCCTAACATGTTGATCCAGAGGAAGGCAAAAAAAAAAAACAAGTGGCAAACAGTAAGCTTCACATTGGGGAAAAAAATTCCTTCCCGACTCCACATACGGCAATCAGACTAGCTCCCTGGATCAACGCTGTATCTAGGAAACTAGTGAATATAGCCTGTAATATTATACTTTTCAAGAAAGGCATCCAGTCCCCTCTTAAATTTTAGTAAGGAATCACTCATTACAACATTAGACGGCAGAGAGTTCCATAGTCTCACTGCTCTTACAGTAAAGAATCTGCGTCTGTGATTATGGCTAAACCTTCTTTCCTCCAGATGTAGAGGATGCCCCCTTGTACCCGTCACAGGTCTAAGAGTAAAAAGATCATTAGAAAGGTCTTTGTACTGTCCCCTCATATATTTATACATTGTAATAAGATCACCCCTAAGCCTTCGTTTTTCCAAACTAAATAACCCCAAGTGTAATAACCTGTCTTGGTATTGCAGACCCCCAGTTCTCTAATAACCTTGGTCGCTCTTCTCTGCACCCGCTCCAGTTCAGCTATGTCTTTCTTATACACCGGAGACCAGAACTGTACACAGTATTCTAAGTGTGGTCGCACCAGTGACTTGTATAGAGGTAAAATTATGTTCTCCTCATGAGCATCTTTGCCTCGTCTAATGCATCCCATTATTTTATTTGCCTTGGCAGCAGCTGCCTGACATTGGCCACTAAATGTGAGTTTGTCGTCCACCCATACACCCAGGTCTTTTTCAGTGACAGTTTTGCCCAGTGTTTTACAATTAAGCACATAATTTTACATCTTATTTGTTCTACCCAAGTGCATGACCTTACATTTATCCCCATTAAAGCTCATTTGCCATTTATCAGCCCAAGCTTCTAGTTTACATAAATCCTCCTGTAATATAAAATTATCCTCCTCTGTATTTATTACCCTGCAGAGTTTAGTGTCATCTGCAAATATTGAAATACTACTCTGTATGCCCCCTACAAGGTCATTAATAAATATGTTAAAGAGAAGCGGCCCCAATACAGACCCCTGTGGTACCCCACTGCTAACCGTGACCCAGTCCGATTGTGCTCCATTAATAACCACCCTTTGTGTTCTATCCATGAGCCAGTTCTTAACCCACTTACACATATTTTCCCCTATCCCCATTGTTCTCATTTTATGTATCAACCTTTTGTGTGGCACTGTATCAAAAGCTTTTGAGAAGTCCATGAACACCATGTCCACTGCGTTCCCTTGGTCCAGTCCTGAACTTACCCCTTCATAAAAGCTTATCAGATTAGTCTGACAAGAACGGTCCCTCGTAAACCCATGCTGATACTGTGTCATGAGGTTATTCAGCTTCAGATACTCCAATATAGTATCCTTAAAAAACCCTCCAGGATTTTACCCACAGTAGATGTTAAGCTCACTGGCCTATAATTTCCAGGTTCAGTTTTTGCCCCCTTTTTGAATATTGGCACCACATTTGCTATACGCCAGTCCTGTGGTACAGACCCAGTTATTATGGAATCTTTAAAGATTAAAAATAATGGTCTATCTATAACTGTACTTAATTCCTGCAGTACTCGGGGGTGTATCCCATCCGGACCCTGGGATTTGTCAATTTTAGTGATTTTTAGACGCCGCCGTACTTCCTGCTTGGTTAAGCAGGTGACATTTAATGGAGAATTTTTTTTATCTCTGATCATGTTATCTGTCATGGGATTTTCTTGTGTAAATACAGTTGAAAAAAAGTCATTTAGCATATTGGCTTTTTCCTCATCCTCATCCACCATTTCACCCAGACTATTTTTAAGGGGACCAACACTATCATTTTTTAGTTTCTTGCTATTTATGTAGTTAAAGAATATTTTGGGATTATTTTTACTTTCTCTGGCAATGAGTCTCTCTGCCTCAATCTTTGCTGTCTTGATTTGCTTTTTACAGAATTTATTCAGTCTTCTGTATTTATTTAATGTCTCATCACTACCTACTTGCTTTAATTCCCTAAACGCTTTCTTTTTGTCCCTTATTGCGCCCCTTACAGCTCTATTTAGCCATAGTGGTTTCCTCCTAATTCTAGCATGTTTATTCCCATAGGGTATATACTCTGCACAGGTCCTATTAGGATGCTAATAAACGTCTCCCATTTTCTTTGTGTATTTTTATGTCTCAGGATATCGTCCCAGTTTATTGCACCAAGATCATCTCTCATCCGTTGGAAATTTGCCTTCCTGAAGTTTAGTGTCCTTGTAACCCCTCGACTACACATCTTATTAAAGGATACATGAAAGCTTATTATTTTGTGATCACTATTACCCAAGTGACCCCCAACCCTTATATTTGATATGCGGTCTGGCCTGTTGGATAATATTAGGTCTAGCAGTGGACCCCTGTGCAGGAGTAGGCCACCACCCTCTTATATGATCAGTACTTGGCACAGTGTACTTGAATCACTGTGTACAGACAAATGCGGCATCTTATTCATTTAACAATCTACAAAGTTCATAGTTCTATAAATTTTTGATTGAGGAAAATGTCACATGTGCATGTAGCTGACAAGTCGGTCCTGGATTTGGTTATTGGTGGGTCCTTGGCAGCCCAGTCCGAATCTGCATGTTTCTTAAGGTTTTTTGCAAGATTACAACCCCAAACAGATCTTCTGGGAAATGGACAGTAGTTTTGAAATTGTTGAAGAACCTTTATTCAAATCAATGCATCTATAAGCAGAATACAAGCCAACACAACCATTTATAACTCCAAAACTGGTCCTGTCACTAGAGCATTCCTTCTTTCCTGCGGGCACTAATGCCAAGTGGGATGAAATGCATTGTGGGTACATTTGGCCCCACTTTACAAACCTGCTTAGGGGCACACAATGTCAGAAGTTATCTGATTGTTACATGGCCTCTAGAATTTCACGTGAAGTGCTCACAAATCTGAGCCAGGGTCACCTGTAGGGAAAAAAAATGGTGAGCAGAGCCGTCAAAAGTTGAGCTTCTAAGGCAGAGCCTGGGGACGCAAAACAGAGAGGTCAATATGAGAGGGCAAAAAAGAAATCAGAAATAAATGAAAAAGGCCTGACCACGTAAGAGGGTGAGGGCTACATTATAGACTCACAGAAACAACAGTTAAAATAATGTAGAAAAAAACAGTTTTATATACACTGAAGGTTGCAGATTTCTTAATGTGTTTGCACTTAAATATTGGCTAGGGTGTGACTTACAAAATTAGGGGAACAGCTTAGGCCTCATTCAGACATCAGTGTTTTTTCTTGTATGTACCGTATCTTTGATTGGTCCGTGATTGTATTTTTACCATCAGTAATTTTTGCATATGAAAAAACAATATACAGTATATACTCGAGTATAAGCCAAGTTTTTCAGCACATTTTTTTGCGATGAAAACGCCGTCCTTGGCTTATATTCGAGTGAGGGTACCAGAAGATGAAGGAGGAGTGGCAATGGCAGAGCAGGGGGTCACAGGAGGTAGGAGCCGCGGCTTCGACTAAAGCCTGTGCCCGCTGCTAAAGAGAAATGAATAATCACTGTACTGGCAGCGAATATTCATTTATCTGTAATAGCGGGCACAGTAGTCGCAGCCACCGGCTTCCTGCAGCGACTGGGCAATCATGTGTGCCCACTACTTAAGAGAAATGAACATTCCCATGGGCGTGGAGAGAAGTGAATATTCATTCCCTTAAGTAGCGGGCACATGTGATCACCCGGCAGCTGTAGGAAGCCGGCAGCTGCAGCTAACACTGTGCGCTCTACTAAATAGCAATGACTACTCACTGCCCTCCACGCACATAGTCCCGGCGTAGACAGCGGTGTGTATTCCAGCAGCTGTGCTCTGCTTGTGAGCAGCACATGACGTCACTGCCATGTGCTGCTTACAAGCATAAATCAGCTGCTGGCATTATTTTTTTATGTTTTTTGATGGGGGCCATGTATACAAGGATAGGGATGTGGAGCCATGCATACAAGGATAGGGATTTAGAGCCATGCATACAAGGATAGGGATTTAGAGCCATGCATACAAGGATAGGGATGAGCAGTCATGCAGACCAGGATAGGGATGAGAAGCCATGCAGACCAGGATAGAGATGAGTAGCCACACAGACCAGGATAGGGATGAGGAGCCACACAGACCAGAATAGGGATGAGGAGCC
>JARQOD010000004.1:519965384-520083973 GCA_033576555.1 Oophaga sylvatica
ACACCCACATGTTTCCCTGGGATCAACTGGTGGGGTAGTGTGGACCTTATGAGGGTCACCAAACTCCCTCAGTCCAATAGTTCTGACACCAGCACCTCATTTATGGACACGGGACATGACTGTGGCCCATCTCCAGGCTGATACTCCACACTGCTAGTGGGATAAGCATAATACAAGCAGCGCCAGCCTAGGCTGCGATCCATCTGCTCGGAAGACAAAGGACAATGGGCCACTATGTGTCCAGGACCATGACACCACAGCAGATCAGCTGTTTACCAGCAGTCTTTTGCAAGCCCTCAACGGCTCCTTGGGACCTCAGATTTCCCTCAGTGGTGGCTCTGCTACCTCTCTTTTGGGACTCAGGCTCCCACGGGGTACCATAGTATGGAGATGTATCAACCCCCCGCCACCACTCTTCTTAGCCCCTCGCCATCTCCCTCATCACTAGCACTGTGGGCACTCTCTTCTGTACGCGCGCCGTCCCATCAGGTCACGCATCCTCCCATCAGTCTGCGCGCGGGCTGAGGAGAGTGGTGGCGCTAGTGCCCACAGGTAGGATTGTGATTTATGAAGAGACCAAATCAGAGTTGGAACGGGCAGATGTGAGTAGTTACCGTATATACTCGTGTATAAGCCGAATTTTTCAGCACATTTCTTGTGTTGAAAACACCCCCCCTCGGGGGATGGCTATTATGTACCCTCTATGCTGCTAGACCTGTTAATCTTTAGACGTGTATATCACATACGCCATAGGCCTGTACTAATTTTCATTCTGTCATTTACTGTGCACCTTCCTTGGTTTACTCCTTTCCTCTGTATTTATACTATACGTTATTGTGTATGTTATTGTAATTTAAATAAAATTTAGTACTATTTTTGATATATCTCCTTGTGAGTGGTGTGCTTTGGATACTTTGTATCCTATCTGTGGTAATTGTATGGTTACACACCCCTACCCCATATGCACCCCTTGGAATTTCTTCTATGGTGAAGGTTCCCCTGGTATGTGCATAGTATGTTGTTGGACATTTTTTTGGTCATTTGTGTTATTTACCTTGCGGCGACGGAGCGTTGCCGCAAGGTAAAAGGACATGCTGCGATCTGAAAAGACGCGCCACATGTCCGTTTACGCAGGTCTGACGCCTGCGTGTTTTAACGCATAGTGGAGACGGGATTTCATGAAATCCCCTCCACTATGCTGTAACATCTGGACGCTGCGTGTTTGACGCTGCGGCTGGGCACAGCGTCAGACACGCAGCGTTTCCTGACTGTGGAAACATACCCTTAGGCCGGGATCACACATGCGAGAAACACGGTTGAGTCTCGCATGTGAAATCCCAGCTCTGGCGCCGGCACTCAGGAGTGGAGCGAGCGGCTGCATATAACTACATGCAGCCTCACACTCCACTCCCGAGTGCCGGCGCCAGAGCTGGGATTTCACATGCGAGACTCAGCCGTGTTTCTCGCATGTGTGATCCCGGCCTTACAGTGTTTCCCATCTGTGGTCCACAAAGACTCTTGGGTGGCAATAGATATATGACCCTCCTGTGGGAAGCCCAATCCCAAAGCCTTATCACAGCTACATTGCACCATAAATCTTAAAACCGTATTGAGATGTTCAGTCTAATAAAAGTTCTTCAACGCCAAAAGATTGTGTACTGAGAGTCAGCCAGGTTATCAGACATTACATCTTGGTGCTGTGAACAGGATAGGATACCAGCATGACAACTGAAGGAACATTATCTTCTTCAGTTTTTTCCTATTCTATAATACTTATGAAGCCATCTTTATGGAACTAACTTTTTGCTAGAGGACTAGCAGGAGAAACTCAAAGGGGATGTCAAACTCCATGATGTAACCCAACATCCAAAAACACACCTGACTCTTGTTGCAGTAGAACAGGGGTAGGGAACCTCAGACCTAAGGGCCAATTATGACCTACAATGACCTTTGCTCTGGCCCCGGGCAGATTATAATTAATTCTTGCTCTATGAGTGCATGCACACGGCGTTCACTACTGAACATGTAAGGAGGTGGCGGGGAACCTCACTTGCCTTCTCTCTCTTGGTCGCTGTTCGCACAATCTCACGCAGCATCTCCTGGTTTATTAATGTTTATATACTGTGATGTCATGTACTGTAATGCAAATGTACTGTGTGTTGCTGTATTGTGTACGTAATGTGTACTGCATAGAATTAGAGTTAAGATAGGATCTAAAGCCCGGGTCTCACATAGCGATACATCAGCGATCCCGACAACGATCAGGATCGCTGGTGTGTCGCTACATGATCGCTGCTGAGCTGCCAAACAGGCAGTTCAGGCAGCGATCAGCACAGCGACACTGTGGGTAACAACGCTTAGTTACCCGCAGTGTACGTTGGATACCAGCGCCCTGATGCAGGGAGCTGGTAACCAAGGTACACATCGGGTTTCCAGGTGCTGCGCAGTGCCTGGAAACCCGCTGTGTACCTTGGTTACCAGCTCCCTGCGTCAGGGCGCTAGTATCCAAGGTACACATCGGGTTTCCAGGCACAGCCCCGTGCCTGGAAACCCGCTGTGTACCTTGGTTATCAGCGGATCGCTGGTCTCCCGCCTGTCACACGCAGCGATGCATGCTGGCCAGCGGGAGACCAGCGATCAAAAAAATGTCCAGGACATTCAGCGACGATCAGCGATACCCAGCAGGGGGCTGATCGTCGCTGAATGTCACACACAGCGATATCGCTGGGGAGATAGCTGTTGCGTCACAAAACTAGTGACTCGCTGAGATAGCATAGAGTTAAGGGGTAGAATAGCATAGAGTGATAACAGAGTACAGGTAGCACAGGAGTTAACTAAGGCTATGTGCACTCGTTGCGGAATTGCCATGGAAATTTCCGCGGCAATTCCGCACCTCCCTGCCGCGTGAAATACGCATATTATAGGTATGCGTATTCCCGCTAAAAACTAGCGTTTTGCAAGCGTAATTAGCTTGCAGAATGCTAGCGTTTTCCAAGAGATCTGACAGGTTGGTCACACGAGTCAAACAAGTGTTTGACAAGTGTGACCAACTTTTTACTATTGATGCCGCCTATGTCGCATCAATAGTAAAAAGATCTAATGTAAAAATAATAAAAAAAATAATAAATAATGATATTCTCACCTTCCGGCGGCCCCGCAGCTTTCCCGCCTCTCAGCGACGCTCCCAGCCAATCCCGTTCCCAGGCGTCCTTTGCGACAATCACCCCGATGACGTAGCATCACGCGAGACCGCTACGTCATCTGGTGATCTCGCAAAGGACTCCTGGGAACGGGAGCGTCGCTGAGAAGCGGGAAAGCTGCGTGGGACGCCGGAAGGTGAGAATATCATTATTTTTTATTTTAATTATTGTTTTTACATGCATATGGTACCCAGGGCCTGGAAGAGAGTCTCCTCTCCTCCAGACCCTGGGTACCATCCACACATGAACTGCTTACTTTCCGCATGGTGGGCACAGCCACATGCAGAAAGTAATCGGTTCAATGCATTCCTATGGCGGCGGAATCGCCGCGGTTCCGCAAAAAGAATGAGCATGCTGCGGATTCTTCCGCGATGCGATTCCGCCGCGGAAAAACCCGCAGCATGTGCACAGCATTGCGGAATTCCATAGGCCTTAATGTGTTGTATTGTGTAAGCGGTTTTGCCGCGGTTTCGCGGCGTTTCCGCCGCGAAAAACCGCGGCAAAACCGCTAGGAATCCGCAACGTGTGCACAGGCCCTAAATAGGAGGAACAGCACAGAGCAGGGAAGTATAGTCAGGATACTTCCTGATCAGAACCAGAAGCCAGGGCAGCCTGCCCAAGGGCAGGACGCATGCAGTATAGTAGACAGTTGCAAGCCGTGGCGATACGTCTGCAGACGGCAGTAAGGGGCCCCAGGCTGGAGAATAATGCAGACGGGCACCAGCTCAGCAGGACCATCCCCAAGAAGGATCCGGGGTCTAAGACCGGGGCGAGAGTTGTTAGGATGGAACTCCCGGCACCTTTCCCAATTGGAACCAGATGAGGGGCTAACAGGGAGCTGGTGACACAGGAAGTACAAATGGGACACTGATTGTCCACGGAGACGGCTGGAATTGCCGGGAGAACAAAAGGAGAGGATATAGCAGGAATGGAGTCTGCCTGGAAGGCAGTGAAAGTGCAGGATATTCGGCTCTATGTGAATTGTGCTGCCATAGTGATGAGTACCCATGTTATCAGTAAAGTCGAACTGTTTGAAAAGGACTGTGACTCTGCAGTGTTTTCTGGTACCTGGGAACATGAAGCTGGAGTGACAGAGATGGAGAGGACTCCAGCAACTGAAGTGAGTACTCTGATGCACGCATCGCACACACTACAGAGAACACTTTGTGTTTCATCTGTGGGGAGCCAGGGTGTGGGACTATTACAGCTTGTTGCCACGACTACCACCCTGGCGGCCTTACAGCATTGGTGTAGTCGGCAGGATGCCGATATCTTGTGTGTAGAGAGCAGAGGAGCCTTGAAGATAGCAGCTGTGAGATAGTTAAAAATGGCGGCTGTTAACGATTTAAAGATGGCGGTCAGTGGCGCGAAAACTGAGTGGTGCCGCCCATCGTGGGCATCCTAAGAAGGATAGGGTGCGAAGATGGAAGAAGCAGTGGCCTGAGACGAGGCCACGTCGCATTGTGATTAGTGCCCGCCCAAGATGGGCGCGGCAGGAGAAGAGGCCCCGACCCCTGCAGACTAATCTGAGGGAATGGGTGGGGCAGCCAGAAGTGACCCATGAATGGGTGGGACCCAGAAGAACAAGACAGCGTGTCCGAAGGAGAGATGCCATTACTCACCGTGATGCAGAGGAGAAGTATGTCCTTCCAAGGGGGCATCGGTCGCCAGGACAGGGAGCGGTATGTGGCCCGGGTGGAGACAGGACCACATCCCGGAGATTGGCGGATGGGAGGATTGGAGAAGTGGCTTCCCTTTGAGCGGCCGGAGGAAAAATTTGAGAGTAAAGACACCGTGGGCGCCGAAGAGTCGGAACCGGAAGAGGGCGGGGAGGAGCTGAAGGCCGTTCAGCGAAGAGTCGTTGCGGCCATGGCTCCCCGCTCGCGTGGTCGCCCTGGAGGACCGTCACCACCGGCTGCGGCTTGGGTGAGAGAGACATGCACTCACCTCAGCGCCTACATCGACCCCTGCCCCGTCACCTTCCCCGGCCCTGCAGTCTGCAGCGGCGCTTTTCTGGACAAGCCCTGGGTGCCCACTGCGGAGGAGGCTCGGTGGGTTAAAGGGGTTATCGAGGAGAAGAAGTGGCGGGAGCGCCAAATTCTGGAGGAACTGCACCACAGCGGCAGGGGAGCCATGTCCATCCGGATGACCCCCGGCCTTGTTAAATATTATTAAATACTTCAACCCCATGACAGGGTATGGGTTCATACACAAAGCCGAAACTGGTGACAAGTAGTGTTGAACGATACTGCTCGATATCTAAAAATATCGTATCGAAATGGTATCGCCGATATCACTAAATATCGTCGATATCCGATTCCGATACCGGAAGTCCAATGTAAGTCTATGGGAACAAAATATCGCAACTAAAAAAACCTTTATTTCCTTGTAAACACTAAATATACACACATAGAATACATTATATATATATATACATGTCATTGTGACATATATATATATACATATATGTATAGTTTATACACTTCTACATAGTAAAATATCCTCTGATTCAATTGCCGGGTAAAGCCGGCTTCTGTGAAAAGACAGAAGCACCCGACATGAAATGACACTTGGTGTACATAGGGTTAACCATGTCTTTTCATGTCCTTTGCTATCTGATTTGCACAAACAATTACATCAGTCTATGTGTGCAAAATTTCACACCTGTAGGGGTTAATTAAAGGTGTAAATTCGTTGTAAAAAAAACAGACTTTTTTGCTACGAATTTACACCTTTAATTAACCCCTACAGGTGTGAAATTTTGCACACATAGACTGATGTAATTGTTTGTGCAAATCAGATAGCAAAGGACATGAAAAGACATGGTTAACCCTATGTACACCAAGTGTCATTTCATGTCGGGTTCTGCATTTTCACAAAAGCCTGCAATTGAATTAGCGGCTATTATACTATGTAGAAGTGTATGAACTATAAATATAAATATATATATATGTGTCACAAATTCAATGACATGTATATATATATATATATATATATATATATATATATATATATATATATATATATATGAGGTGTAAAATTGTTTAAAAAAAATGCGTGGGCTCCCGCCCTATTTTCGCAACCAGACAGACAAAGCCAGCGAATGGGGGCAGATAATAATAGCCCAGAGAGGGACCATTATTTTTGGCCCCCCCTGGCTACTAACATCTGCCCCCAGACACCCCAGAAAAGACAAATCTATAATTAGATTCGCCCTTTCTGGCACTTTGCCCGTCTATTCCCATTGCCCTGTAGTGGTGGCGAATGGGTTAATATGGGGTTAAAGCCACATTGCAATTGAAAGGTGACCTTAAGCCAGGTTAATAATTGAGAGCTGTCAATTAGACAACTATCAATTATTAATCCTATTGCATGAAATAAAAATAAAACACACACACTTTAATTAAAAATCATTTTAATGAAATAAAGACACATGTTTTTGACCATCTTTTATTTACCTGCAAAAACCATTTCCTGTAATAAAAATAAAATAAAAAAGAAAAATTATTCTTACCTATCCCATGCACAGTCAGGTCCCACGGTGTAATCCTTCAGAAAGGGTTAATGTTTACTGCAGGGACCGCAGCTAATGCTGCAGCCTCACAGTAAACCCCCAAATGAATAAGTTCCTCTCCTGGCTGACAGGAGAGGAAGTGGAAAGCTTAATTGATTGCTTTCCACTTTCACTTCAGGTCAGCCAGGGACACAATCAGTGACGTCAGAGGGAACTGATTAACAAAAATAGGGGTTCCCTTCGAATAAAAAATGGCGTGGGGTCCCCCCTATTTTTGATAACCAGCCAGATGAAGCAGACCGCTGAGGCCTGGTTTTTCAGGCTGGTAAGGAGCCAAGATCCATGGACCTTGCCAGCCTGATAATACCAGGCCACAGCAGTCTGCATATCTTGGCTGGTTAACAAAAATAGGGGATCCCCTCGAAAAAAAAACGGCGTAGAGGTCCCCCTATTTTTGTTAACCAGCCAAGTAAAATGCAGACTGCTGCGGCCTGGTATTAAAAGACTGTCAAGGCCCATGAATTTTGGCCCTCAACAGCCTGATAATACCAGGCTACAGCAGCCCCACATTTGGCGCATCAAAAGATGTGCCAATTGTTGCACTTTACCCGGCTCTTCCCACTGCCCTGTAGCGGTGGCAAGTGGGGTAATAAGGGGTTAATGTCACCGTTGATTGCACAGTGACAATAAGCCCGGTTAATAATGGAGAGGCGTCAATAAGACACCGATCCATTATTAATCCCAAAGTTATTAAATGCATAAAAAAAAGACAAAGCAAGAAAAAAGTATTTTAATGAAATAAAAGAGACAACACAGTTTTCATTTCTTTTATTGTACTCTCATTCCTGCGACGCCATCGATCTCCTGTAAAAAAAGAAAAAAAAACAAACCAACAGTATACCACCTGTCCGACGCAGTCCATAGTAACGAATGTCCCACGACGATCCAGCTCTGCTACATCGCAATGACAGGCAGAGCCTGTCATCGCGACGCAGCACAGCTGATTACCTGCTTCCCCGGCGGTGACGTCATCGGACTGACTGCTTTACGGCCGGGATTACCCAGCAGTCACTGCAGTTATCGCGAGAAACTGCATGTGGCCGCCGGGGAAAGATGATGGCGGCCATGAAGCAGTCCAGCCCGTGACCGCCGGAGATCTTCTGCCAGGTAAGTGCCGCTGACTCCTGACAGACCCGACCGACGGACACTGACAGTCCCGACCGACGGACACTGACAGTGACAGTGACATTCCGATTCCGGTATCCGATATGACGAAAATATCGGTATTCGGAATCGAAAGGCCGATACAGCTAATATCGGCCGATATCCGATATTTGCAGTATCGTATCGCTCAACACTAGTGACAAGGTATATGTAAATGCCGGGTCCATCGAATTTGAGGGTCCCCTCCAAGAATGAGACCGGGTGACTTTCATCAAAGAACAAGGGCCTCGAGGGCCATATGCGGTGGCAGTGAGGATGGCCTCCAGTCTGGAGGAAAGACTGGCGCGAGAGGCCCAGTATTGCATGTGGCCGCCTACAACGGTTGCAACCCCTGCAGTCAGCCGGGGAGTGGAGGCGCCTTTTGGTGGATATGGTGGCCGCAGTCGGGCCACAGGAGCCCAACGCTCTGGGGGGCACTAAATTTGCCACTGGAAGATGGGAGTAGCGAAAGAAATAGTGGGGAGTCCTCCTCCAGCGGGTCTTCGGGCTATACCTTCATATTGATCCAGGGCTAGAATATGGCTCACTATGCTGCTCAGCGGCCCTGTATTGACTGATGCGGTCCCTTTAAGAGAATTGTGCCGTTGGCACCGAAGTGGAAATTTAAGGAGACCGTTCCGCATCTCTGAAAGGGCAGTGATCCCTTTACGACACCAGGATTGAGTGTTAGTGGTGGCCCGTATGGTCACAATTGAGAGACTTTATGTTACATCTGTGCCCGTACCTCAGCGAGACCCTCGGCGAGGTCCCCGTCCTCATGCTATGGTGGCCGTGCCTCAGCGAGACCCCTGTGGGGCCTTCGTTCTCACTCCGTTGCCTGCTGTCCTGCTCCTTCCCCTGCTTTCTGGCACAGGCCAGCACATCCCCTGGTATGAGATTAAAGCAGCATGCACACGCTCTCTAGGTCTCTTAAAGAGACAGCGCGCATTTTTAAAAAGAGTAATTAACCAATGGCAGCAAATTGATTGCTATTTCTGGCCCCTCCGCCATGGGTAGGGCGCCGGAGCAACAAGTATCTACTGTTGCTAGTCCTGGTTCTGTGTCTGGTCTGTCTGCGCTTCTGCAGTATTCCGTCTAGTACTCTGCTTACACTGTTTGTTTCCACAGAATATCAGTGACCTGTTATTCGGCTGTCCAAGACGACGTTTGTACCGACTGCTTCTGTCCTGTTTCGTCCCGCCACTAAGCCATTCGAACCTCTGGACTACGCCAGTTCCACTGGAGCCAGCTTCCACCTGCATACCTGAACTTCGCCGGTTACCATCAGTGCCAGCTTCTATCCGTATACCCGGTTCCCGCTGGTCAGCTCCACCATCTCTATATATTCTGTTTAGCCATATGTCCCTCTGGGACAGCTGCCACGTGCCGGGGTCTAACTGGAGGTAGCATCTGTGTCCCCCTGGTATTCCATTCTGATCCTTTTCGAGGGGTCTTACTATAGATACCTGGGGCTCACTAGTTATGCCCCCTTCGGAGCCCCCGGACCGTGATCCCGAGGTTCCACTCAAAAAATAAACGAATGTGAACTTCACCACCTGTGCCTCTGCTTCCATTCGCTACACTTTAGTTTGTCCCTCCCCCATCCAAGTTTTCTTTGCACACCGTTGCACATCCCCTGCTGGATTATGGGACGGAAACCCTAAAAGGGTTAAGCACTATGGATTGTGTGTGTGGCTGCTTTAAGAACTGAACTGTTTTAACCTTGAACTTTACCTATTTTAACCCTGAACTGCCCCTGTTAAAAGCAGCCCACTTGTGTTTTAATGTGCCCGTAGTCTACTAAAAGGAGGGAGGGGGAAGAACCTGTGCAGGAGGACCCAAGGAGCGAGCCGGGTCAGGATTGAATGAACTGTCGTTGAGTTGGCCGTCGGGCCAGTGTGTTTGTTTTATCAGTCCCCTATTGCTGTGAGCGCCACCCAGTAGTCGGCGCTCATAGCAAGTCAGCAATTTTACTACATAGAGGCGATCTGATCATCGCCTCTATGTAGCAGAGCTGATCGAGTTGTGGCAGCTTCTAGTCGCTATTGAAGCATGCCAAAATTTCAAAGCACCCCCCTTTCGTCCCATTCAAAATAAACCAATAAAAATAAAATCAAACATACACATATTCGGTATCGCCGCGTTCAGAATCGCCCAATCTATCAATAAAAAAAGGTATTAACCTGATCGCTGAACGGCGTAGTTAGAAAAAAAAGTCAAAACAACAGAATTACTTTTTTTGGTCGCCGCAACATTGCATTAAAACGCAATAACGGGCGATCAAAAAATCACCAATGTTATCTGCACCAAAATGGTATCGTTAAAAACGTCGGCACGCAAAAAATAAGCCTTCACCCAACCCGAGATCACAAGAGCACGCTACGGGTCTCAGAAAACGGCGCAGATTTTTTTTTTTTACCAAAGTTTGGAATTTTTTTTCACCATTTAGATAAAAAAGAACCTAGACATGTTTGGTGTATATGAACTTGTAATGACCAGGAGAATAATAGTGGCCAAACCAATGGTGTCGTTCAAAAGTTCAACTCGTCCCCCAAAAAATAAGGCCTCACATGACCATATTGACGGAAAAATAAAAAAGTTATGGCTCTGAGAAGGAGGGGAGAGAAAAACAAAAACGCAAAACCGAAAAACGCTCGGGGGTTAAGGAGTCAATGTTTACATACTGTGATGTCATAATGCAAATGTACTTTGCGTTGCTGTATTGTGTACGTAATGTGTACTGCATAGAATTAGGGTTAAGATAGGATCTTAGATAGCATAGAGTTAAGGGGTAGAATAGCATAGAGTGATAATAGAGTACAGGTAGCACAGGAGTTAACAGCAGGGAAGTATAGTCAGGATACTTCCTGATTAGAGACGGAAGCCAGAGCAGCCTGCGCAAGGGCAGGATGCATGCAGTATAGGAGACAGTTGCAAGCTGTGGGGATAAGTCTGCGGACGGCAGTAAGGGGCCCCAGGCTGGAGAATAGTGCAGACGGGCACCAGCTCAACAGGACCATCCCCAAGAAGGATCCGGGGTCTAAGACCGGGGCGGGAGTCGTTCGGATGGCACTCCCGACACCTTTCTCGATTGGAACCAGACGAGGGACTGACAGGGAGCTGGTGACGCAGGTAGTACAGATGGGAGCAGCATTGCCAGAGTCACGTGTGATGTCTATACCACAGCCTTATGTCTCCTGTGATGACTAAACCGCAACCTCATGTCTCCTGTGATGTCCATACCTCAGCCCCATGTCTCCTCCCTTGATGTCTATATCGCAGCTCCATGTCTCCTCCTGTGATGTCTGTACCACAGCTCCATGTCTCCTCCTGTGATGTCTATACCACAGATCTGTCTCCTCCTGTGATGTCTATACCGCAGCTCCATGTCCCCTCCTGTGATGTCTATACCGCAGCTCTATGTCTCCTCCTGTGATGTCTATACTGCAGCTCTGTGTCTCCTCACGTGATGTCTATATCGCAGCTCCAAGTCCCCTCCTGTGATGTCTATACTGCAGCTCTATGTCTGCTCCTGTGATGTCTATACCGCGGTCCCATGTCTCCTCTTGATATGGACTTGGGCTCCATTCAGACTAATAGGTTCAGGATTCTCAGGCAGAATGATTACTGACACAGAGAGCCAGGACTGATTCAGGTACAGCCGTGATACAGGTGCCGCCAATGCGGCTTCAGTGTTTGGAGACAGGTTGTAGTAATCCGGATACAGGGTACTTGGATAGGCACACGTTCAGACACACAGGTCTCAGATATTGATTCAGGGACTGGCCGCACAGAGGTTCAGGCACTGGCCGCACCAGGACCAGGGACTTCGGGTTCAGGACTGGACCCCCTGGGACCAGGGATTCAAGTTCAGGACATTGGCTGTAGTGCTATGGCCAGCGCCCCTACATGGTGTCCCCTTCTCCTTCCATGCAGGTGTAGAGCCCAGCTGCGCTTGGAATCTCATTTCCCAGAGGGATGCACCGAAGGTAATGACCACTAGAGGACCCAATATGCATACACACATCTTCACCAATCCCTAGAGCCACCAGAGGGAGCCTTTTAGTGTATATAAGGATGGTGAAGCCACAGGAAGTTAGTTAGTCTGAGGGCTGCAGTCAGTAGTCACCTCAGAGAGAGCAGTCTAGTCTGAGTCTACGTGGAGAGTAGATCAGTATGAGAACGAGAAAAGAGTTGTTAGTTCTCTTGGAGAGAAGCAAGTAGAGAGTTAGCTCTTGGAGTGAGCACAGATCAGTTAGTCTGCAAAGCCAGGTGCAGGTCAGACGGAGAAGACTGATAGCAGCTCCAGGCAGAGCTTGGAAGTAAGAGAGAGAGAGAGAACAGCAGTTGTTGAAAGAACCTGAAATCTGCAGCTCCAAACTTAGTTCACTCGTGTGGAGGCTAGTACAAGTGGAAAGCAAACCACTCCAGCCTAGTCAGAATGGAGTCAACCGAGTGCAGTTCAGTGAGCAAGCGTGCCGACGCTTTGAGAGCGCTGAAGAAAGAGAAGAAGCAGCAACCTACAGCCAGAGTGTGCTTATGTGAGGGTCGAGTAGGACGAAAGGCGAGTGGAAGATAAGATGAGAGTAACAGAGGTGGAAATAGCATTGATAGCTTAGCTCTACTCTGAATAACCGGACACCGGGTCCGAGCTTGCTAGAATCTACACGACTAGTAGGAGATACTGGAGACCCTGCGGGACTACAGGTCGCAGGGGCCCACGAGTGTTGATACGTAACCGGGGTCAGGAAGACGGAGTGTAGCAGGGCCCTGCAACAGAGACACTGTTCTATCCAAGAGAAGGCCCTACCACAAAGTCAGCCGGGCGTGTAAAGTTGAAGACAGAGTTAGGCCTCGTTTCATACAGATCAGAGACTCACATTATAGAAGTAAGGAGGCCCTACACCTACTCAGTGGGAAGAACTGGACGTGCATCCTTCACCCTGCCAGCACCCCGGGATGTGCCTGCCATTCCATCAGTAAAGGTACAGAAAGAGACTTTCGTGTGTGTGTTCCCATTATTACTCCTGCGGCTGAACTCCCCTTTTCCATCCTGCACCCCTACACTCCATTTACCCTGAAGGACCCAGCCTTACATGTGCGAGGCTTAACACCTTGCTGCCCAACACCAACCCTTCAGCGGATCTGCATAGCAGCGCTGGTCACACTGACCAGGTACCACAGGTGGCGTCACGAACATTCCTACAAACCTTATAATCCCCTGTAAATATTCCCCTTTTCAGTGAGCGCCCAGGGCCACGGACCGAGCTGTGTCGCCGTGACATCCCCCATAGAAGTGAACGGGCTCGGTGCCGAGTACCCCACGGCCCTGGCGGGCGACTCACAGGGATGCTTACTCACCGCCTCAGCCCCTCAGAGTGTTCCCCGGCATGTCCCTGCTTCTCCCTGTAGTACGTTACTCAGTTCCCAACGGTACACCTAGTGTGCGTGTGCTCCCCTGCTCTTAAATAGAGATGAGCAAATTTGTTCGGATTTTGGCCCCGAATCTGATTTTGACATATTCGTGCCATATTCGAACACTATTCATGCCGAATGTATGTCTTATGATCGGTTCCGAACATATTTGGTAATTTTTACTCCCATTGACTCTAATGATGTTCGGCTGTGTTTGACGAATATTGCAGAAACAATATTCAATTCTGATCGTATTCGGAACCGAATCCGAACAAATTCACTCATCTCTACTCTTAAAGGGTCGGCGGGCACATATTGTTAAATGCCCTCAGCCTATTGCTGAGAGGCATGTAGCATAATGGGTTCACCTGCTGACTTGGGAGTCCGTGAAGAGGTGTTGGCCTCCAACTTTTCTGCAGAGTATCCTCAAGGGCTTGAAGAAGAGGGGTGGGGGTACTGTAGCAATATGGCCGGCAACCCTTCATGGCGTCCCCTTCTTCATCCATGCAGGGACGCCGGCTTACTCACAGTCCCAGACTCACGGCTTAGTCCACAGCGAGACTGTGCTTCTCCCTATAGCACGTGCCACAGATCCCTGCGGGGCACCTTGTGTGCGCTTGCTCTCCTCTGTACTTAAAGGGGCAGCGCGCACATATTGTTAAATGCCCTCAGCATGTTGCTGACCGGCATTTAGCATAATGTGATCACCTGCTGGATGGCTCTCAGCCAATTGCTGGAAGTCATCCTGTATAAAAGACTCCCTCTCCCTTAGGAGTCACCAAGCAACGAGTGTAGTTATGAGGTCCTCTGGTCCCGATGCGGCCAGTGTTCTGAACCCAAATACCTGCCATATGCTGCCAGCGCCTGAATGTTGTCCCCTGGTCCCGTTGCGGCCAGTCCTGTTCTCTAAGTCCCCAGGTCCCAGTGCAGCCAAGGCCTGAATGTTGTCCTCTTGTCCTGGTGCAGCTAATCCTAAATCAGAAGTCTCCTGGTCCTGGTGTCGCCAGTGCCTGAACATTGTCCCCCAGTCTGTGTGCGGCCATTCCCTGACCCAGTATCCTAGACCGGTGTGTCTGAACATAGCCCTAATCGGTGTCAATGAACTAGAGCTGCAGTATCGGGATCTTCCTAGGAGTGGTACCTGCTGGCTACCTACAGCCTAGTCTGTCTCCACCATCAGGAGCTCCAGTGAAAACCTGGTAGCCGCTTAGCTAAGCCCCTTCCTAGGCAAGCCTGGCTCTGTGCCACAGTGGGTCCATAAATCTACATGCACTACTGTTGGGTGTAACATTGACCACACCAGGGCCAGGGATTCGGGTTCAAGACACTGGCCACACCGGGACCAGGGGACCTCACAACTTCACTGGTAGAACACCATACTACCTAATGAGTGAATGTGTTGCTTAGCATCTCCTAATTGGGAAGGGTGCTTTTTAAACAAGATGCCTCCCAGCTATTGGCTGTGAGCCATCTTGCAGGTGAGCTCTGTTACAAAATGACTCCCAGTTATTGGCTGGGAGCATTTTACTATGTGTGTGCGCTGCCCCTTTCAGAGCAATAGAGCAATAGAGCATGCACGTGCCACCTGGAACTGCAGTGCACCCATTACCAGGTATCATGGAGCACGACGGAGACCATGCCGCATGACCAGGCTTGTGAGTATGCCGGCATTCCTATGTGGAGTGGGAACCATGCAGGGGAGCAGGCAATAGCGTTACAGAACCCAGAGGAAACCACTGAGCCACCATGCTGCCCAAATTAGAATCTTCCATCGGATGATGGAAGGACCTTTGACCAGATCTTCAAGGTCTTGGACTAGGTGTATGGGGATCCCACCTCAGTAAGGGTGTTGTGAAAGTGATTTCCTTACCTTCTACCAAAAAATACATTTTAAAAAAAAATGTCTTTTTTGAGCAATGGAGAAAGAACCATGGGCATTCCGTGATGTGGATGGTCCATGATGCTGAGAGACGAATTGGAAAGAGATGGCAACAGAAAGAGAATGGAGACAGTGTGAACAGGGAAGCCACAATGCCGAAATTGCCCTGTAGGTGCTAACCTAATGAATTTAATCTAAATACAGGTGCTGATGTGATGAAAACCATAGAGAAGAGCTGGAGCCTATACACCTGGTTGAAACTAATGGCTTAGTTAGGGAATACCCCATAGTTACAACCAAGTATGGGTTGGAGCTTGAATGCCTAATTGACGCAGGGGTCAAAAAATACAACCATGGCCAAATCAGTGTTTGAGACACAATGTTCTATTGGAGCTGGACCTGCAGTGGTAATGACCTGCTGTTGCCAAATCCTGTGCATCATACATGCAGATAACGTGCTGCTGAGTATTGTGTATGTCATCAAACAGGTGGTCATCCTGATGTTCAAAAAGTTAATGGTGAAGGTGTTTACCAAGAGGATCATGTGGCACAGGAGCTATGTTGGTCTATAATGCCAGTGGAAGTGGGCAAGGCTACAATTGTGGTGTGCTAAAGCAATAACTGACTATTGGAAACCAATGAAGAAGAGCTAAAAAGAAGTACGGCCTCAAAGAACTAAGTTGATGCCAAGTTAGCTATGAACGTTAGCTGGGTTGTTGGAGAAGAGATCAATGCTTTTTGCCACACTGAAAATTATTTTGAGTTTAGCCAGATATTGGAGTATGAGATATCCACTAGGTGATGCCATACCTGTTCAAGAACACTTCTCCAACTTTCCCTAACACTCAACCGAGAGGACACAATGCTGCTAAAGATACTGCTCGACAGTAACAACATTAGATGTAGTAAAAACCCATGGGTGCAATACCAAAGTGAAAAAAAAGCCTGAGACTTTGTGTACACTTGAACATAGACTTTCTTATGTTAGAATTATGTTTAATGCTTTTTGCTTCACCAAGTGAATGTCTTTTTGGCAGCAGTGACTGGGCAAAGCAAAAAAATTCTTCTCCACTAGTGTTGAGCGATACTGCTCGATATCTAAAAATATCGTATCGAAATGGTATCGCCGATATCACTAAATATCGTCGATATCCGATTCCGATACCGGAAGTCCAATGTAAGTCTATGGGAACAAAATATCGCAACTAAAAAAAAACTTTATTTCCTTGTAAACACTAAATATACACACATAGAATACATATATATATATATATATATATACATGTCATTGTGACATATATATATACATATATGTATAGTTTATACACTTCTACATAGTAAAATATCCTCTGATTCAATTGCCGGGTAAAGCCGGCTTCTGTGAAAAGACAGAAGCACCCGACATGAAATGACACTTGGTGTACATAGGGTTAACCATGTCTTTTCATGTAGTTTGCAATCTGATTTGCACAAACAATTAAGGTACTGCCACACTAAGCTATCCCGCTAGCGATCTCGTTAGCGTTGCATACTAATGAGATCGCTAGCGGGATTGTTTCTATATCGCTAAATGCTGCCGCATTTAGCGATATAGTTAACGACGCTATCGCCGTTAGCGATCTTCTTAACGACTTTAGCGGTACAAAAGTACCGCTAAATTGCTAAGAAAAGGTGCCACACAGCGATTAGATACTTACCCAGCGGGAGCGCCGACGAGAAAATAGGGTCCGGAACGATTCCAGCGACGAGCGAGATCACAGCAGGAAGCTCGTCGCTGGAAGCTGCCGCACTGAACAATATCGCTAACGGGATCGCTAAATAGTGACGTTTTTTAGCGATCCCGTTAGCGATATTGTTTAGTGTGGCATACCCTTTACATCAGTCTATGTGTGCAAAATTTCACACCTGTAGGGGTTAATTAAAGGTGTAAATTCGTTGTAAAAAAAACAGACTTTTTTGCTACGAATTTACACCTTTAATTAACCCCTACAGGTGTGAAATTTTGCACACATAGACTGATGTAATTGTTTGTGCAAATCAGATAGCAAAGGACATGAAAAGACATGGTTAACCCTATGTACACCAAGTGTCATTTCATGTCGGGTTCTGCATTTTCACAAAAGCCTGCAATTGAATTAGCGGCTATTATACTATGTAGAAGTGTATGAACTATAAATATAAATATATATATATGTGTCACAAATTCAATGACATGTATATATATATATATATATATATATATATATATATATATATATATATGAGGTGTAAAATTGTTTAAAAAAAATGCGTGGGCTCCCGCCCTATTTTCGCAACCAGACAGACAAAGCCAGCGAATGGGGGCAGATAATAATAGCCCAGAGAGGGACCATTATTTTTGGCCCCCCCTGGCTACTAACATCTGCCCCCAGACACCCCAGAAAAGACAAATCTATAATTAGATTCGCCCTTTCTGGCACTTTGCCCGTCTATTCCCATTGCCCTGTAGCGGTGGCGAATGGGTTAATATGGGGTTAAAGCCACATTGCAATTGAAAGGTGACCTTAAGCCAGGTTAATAATTGAGAGCTGTCAATTAGACAACTATCAATTATTAATCCTATTGCATGAAATAAAAATAAAACACACACACTTTAATTAAAAATCATTTTAATGAAATAAAGACACATGTTTTTGACCATCTTTTATTTGACTGCAAAAACCATTTCCTGTAATAAAAATAAAATAAAAAAGCAAAATTATTCTTACCTATCCCATGCACAGTCAGGTCCCACGGTGTAATCCTTCAGAAAGGGTTAATGTTTACTGCAGGGACCGCAGCTAATGCTGCAGCCTCACAGTAAACCCCCAAATGAATAAGTTCCTCTCCTGGCTGACAGGAGAGGAAGTGGAAAGCTTAATTGATTGCTTTCCACTTTCACTTCAGGTCAGCCAGGGACACAATCAGTGATGTCAGAGGGAACTGATTAACAAAAATAGGGGTTCCCTTCGAATAAAAAATGGCGTGGGGTCCCCCCTATTTTTGATAACCAGCCAGATGAAGCAGACCGCTGAGGCCTGGTTTTTCAGGCTGGTAAGGAGCCAAGATCCATGGACCTTGCCAGCCTGATAATACCAGGCCACAGCAGTCTGCATATCTTGGCTGGTTAACAAAAATAGGGGATCCCCTCGAAAAAAATTGGCGTGGGGTCCCCCCTATTTTTGATAACCAGCCAGATGAAGCAGACCGCTGAGGCCTGGTTTTTCAGGCTGGTAAGGAGCCAAGATCCATGGACCTTGGCAGCCTGATAATACCAGGCCACAGCAGTCTGCATATCTTGGCTGGTTAACAAAAATAGGGGATCCCCTCGAAAAAAATTGGCGTGGGGTCCCCCCTATTTTTGTTAACCAGCCAGATGAAGCAGACCGCTGAGGCCTGGTTTTTCAGGCTGGTAAGGATCCAATATCCATGGACCTTGCAAGCCTGATAATACCAGGCCACAGCAGTCTGCTTAGCTTGGCTGGTTAACAAAAATAGGGGATCCCCTCGAAAAAAAAAACGGCGTAGGGGCCCCCTATTTTTGTTAACCAGCCAAGTAAAATGCAGACTGCTGCGGCCTGGTATTAAAAGACTGTCAAGGCCCATGGATTTTGGCCCTCAGCAGCCTGATAATACCAGGCTACAGCAGCCCCACATTTGTGGCACTTTACCCGGCTCTTCCCACTGCCCTGTAGCGGTGGCAAGTGGGGTAATAAGGGGTTAATGTCACTGTTGATTGCACGGTGACAATAAGCCCGGTTAATAATGGAGAGGCGTCAATAAGACACCGATCCATTATTAATCCCAAAGTTATTAAATGCATAAAAAAAAGACAAAGCAAGAAAAAAGTATTTTAATGAAATAAAAGCGACAACACTGTTTTCATTTCTTTTATTGTACTCTCATTCCTGCGACGCCATCGATCTCCTGTAAAAAAGAAAAAAAAACAAACCAACAGTATACCACCTGTCCGACGCAGTCCATAGTAACGAATGTCCCACGACGATCCAGCTCTGCTACATCGCAATGACAGGCAGAGCCTGTCATCGCGACGCAGCACAGCTGATTACCTGCTTCCCCGGCGGTGACGTCATCGGACTGACTGCTTTACGGCCGGGATTACCCAGCAGTCACTGCAGTTATCGCGAGAAACTGCATGTGGCCGCCGGGGAAAGATGATGGCGGCCATGAAGCAGTCCAGCCCGTGACCGCCGGAGATCTTCTGCCAGGTAAGTGCCGCTGACTCCTGACAGACCCGACTGACGGACACTGACAGTCCCGACCGACGGACACTGACAGTGACAGTGACATTCCGATTCCGGTATCCGATATGACGAAAATATCGGTATTCGGAATCGAAAGGCCGATACAGCTAATATCGGCCGATATCCGATATTTGCAGTATCGTATCGCTCAACACTATTCTCCACTCTAGACTTGGCCACCTATGTTAGAACTCTCCTGTTAGGTTTTTTCTATCTTGCTGGTCACATGACTTTTTTGCCTATTTAATCCTGCTCCGCCCTTCTGGCTTTGCTGGACTTCATTGTAATTTCTACTCTTAAGCTAGCCAGGTGCTTTGTTACCTTACTCAATTAGTTTTGCTTGGTCTTCGGACCTCTATGTTCTATGTTGTTTGTTTGTCTGTTACTGCTACAACTTCTGTTAGGAGGTGTCCATCTTTTCTCCCAGTCCCTAGTTCTTGTAGGGATCCCTCCCTCACATCTATAGGTCTTCGTACAGACTAGCTGAGGACTTTAGCGGGTCTGATCGCAGGATCAGGTTCCCCGTTACATCGTAGGGATCTAGCTTAGTTCTATCGTAGGGAAAGATATCCCTTCCTTTCTTAGTGCTTGTAGCAGAACATAACAGTAAGTCCAGCCCAAAAAAAAAATCTCTAAGGAAAGATTTCCAGTTTCCATCATGGTGTCGGTTGAGAACTTGGCTCAACGCCTGCAGGGACTCTCTCTGGAGGTGGCCGAGCTCCAGCAACACGTGAGTAGCTGTTCTGGAGCACATTTCGTGGAGCCAAAGGTACATTTGCCTGATTTATTTTTTGGTGAACAACAAGATTTTTTTTCTTTTAAAAATGCTTGCTTGTTGTATTTTCGTTTGAGACCCAGATCCTCTGGTGATGAATCGCAGCGCATAGGGTTCATAATGTCACTTTTGCGCAAAGAACCTCAGGAATGGGCCTTTTCTCTGCAACGTACTGATCCATGCTTTAGATCAGTGGATAGTTTTTTTTCTGCTTTGGGGTTATTGTATGATGATCCTGATCATGTCTCATCAGCTGAGACAGAATTGAGACGTTTGAGGCAGGAATCAGGTAATGTGGAAAAATATTGTACTCACTTCCGACGGTGGTCTACTCAGGTGGGGTGGAACGATTCAGCTTTGAAAAGTTTGTTTCTTGCAGGGCTAGGTGAAAGGGTTAAAGATTTGCTGATTGCTTATCCCATACTTGGTAACTTGCAGGAGGCTATGCAATTAGCTATACGGGTGGATAGGAGACTGCGTGCAAGGGTTAATGAGAGTAAATCCTCTGCCATGTTAGTTCCAAGTCTTGAGAGGGTCGGTACTGACATTGGAGAGCCGATGGAGATTGGAGCGATGGCACCCCGCTCTCAGGAAAAAGACCGCAGGTTTTCTGAAGGTTTGTGCTTTTATTGCGGCAAATCTGACCATTTCATTAAGAACTGTGTGCATCGTATGAACAAAGAAAAAAAAAAGAGGTCAGTTTCGCCCGTATAGCCTGTTTAAACACTAAGGGTGTCTTTCTTTCTGCCTCTACTGCTGCTCAGGAAGAATTAATGGAATTTCGGGTATTTGTCGATTGTGGTTCTACTCTGAATGTGATTGATGGGGGATTCTTAGAAAAACTTAAATTAAAACCCAAACCTTTGTCATCCCCTATTGCCGTGGTTTCTGTTGATGGCTCTCCCTTGAAGAATGTTACTCACAAGGTCTGTGAATTTCCCCTCACTAATAATGGTGTTCACCGAGAGAATTTGGATTTGGTAGTATTGAATAATTTGCCTTCTCCGGTGGTTTTGGGTTACCCTGGTTAAAATTGCACAATCCTGTTCTGGATTGGTCTACCAATGAAATTAAGTCCTGGAGCCCTAAGTGTTATGACAAGTGTTGTAACGGGTGTATTGCTGCTGTGGATAAAGGGGAGCTACCTGTACCTATTCAGGATTTTTGGAAAGTTTTTTCTGAGAAGGAATCGCAGATTTTACTCCCCTGTTATGTTTTGGTAGCTGAGGAGAGCAGGCAAAAACGGCAATACACCAGAGAAGTTGGAATCTACTGGATTGCAGTACCCTGACTAACCAAAACAACTAAAGGCAGCCATGGAGCGTACCTACGTTGGCCTAGACGCCTCGTCACAGCCTGAGAAGCTAACTACACCAAAAGATAGAAAGATGAAAACTATCTGCCCCGAAGCAGATCCCCAAAGAACATAGGAAGCCCCCAAACATGTAATGGCGGTTAGACAAGAGGAAATACAGACACAGACAGAAAATAGTATGAGCAAACGTTGGGGCCCAAACTTCCTAGAAAGAAAAGGATAGGAAGGACACTTACTGCAATCCCAAAAAACCCTAGAAAGTACCAACTCTACTAATTACAAAAACACCTGAGATCACACGACCTCTACCACCTAAATTAGTTCTCTGGTGTAACAAAACTAAGCCGCAGCCACTGAAAAAACTGGAAAAGGCAAATGAACAAATAACAGAGGCTCAGATAAACTGAGAGGAGCACAAGCCCCAGGAGGGGACCTGGCTGACCTCCACAAGAGTGCAGGAAACAATGCAAAAAGCAAGCACAAAAATAAAAGCAGAAAATATCTTATCTGAGAGCAGGAGAAGAGGCAAGATTCAGCAGGCTTCCAAGTGAACAAGGAACAACAGCAGTTAGACAAGAACAATTGATCACCGGCAACCCTGATGGGAGGGAACCTCCCTTATATAGGACCAGTCTGTAACTCCTGATTGCCAATCTTCACTAAATGGTTCAGCACTGTCTGCAACCACCAGAGGGAGCTTCTGCTCAGAACTCATTTCTAACACATTCACAACAGTACCCCCCCCTTGAGGAGGGGTCACCGAACCCTCACTTGGGCAACCAGGTCGGTCAGGATGAGCTCTGTGATACGCACGGATCAGTCTCCTAGCATGGATGTCCGAAGCAAACACCCAAGAATTGTCCTCCTGACCATAACCTCTCCACTTAAACAAATACTGGAGTTTCCGTCTAGAAAAACGAGAATCCAATATTTTCTCAACCACATACTCCAGATTGCCCTCAACCAAAACAGGGTCAGGGGGCGCAGCCCATAGGAACCACTGGCTCAACAAACCTCTTCAATAAGGACTTGTGGAACACGTTATGGATCATAAATGTCCCTGGAAGAAGTAAACGAAAGGAAACAGGATTAAGAATCTCCATGATCTTATAAGGTCCAATGAATCTAGGCTTAAACTTAGGAGATGCTACTCTCATATGGATATTTCTTGAGGACAACCAGACCAAGTCCCCCACTTCAAACCGAGGACCATCAGTCCTATGCCGGTTGGCAAACCGCTGGGCCCTTTCCTGAGAGAGGGACAACCTCTCCACTACCTGGTCCCAAATCTGCTGCATACGCTCCACAACAGAATCAACACCCGGACAGACAGAAGCCTCCGTCTGTCCCGAAGAAAATCGAGGGTGAAACCCAAAATTGCAGAAAAATGGAGACATCAAAGTGGCAGAGCTTGCCCTATTATTAAGAGCAAACTCAGCCAAAGGCAAAAAAGAGACCCAGTCATCCTGATCAGCAGACACAAAGCATCTCAGATAAGTCTCCAATGTCTGGTTTGTTCTCTCAGTTTGTCCATTGGTCTGAGGATGAAAAGCCGAGGAGAAAGACAATTGAACACCAAGTTTAGAACAAAAAGTCCTCCAAAATCTGGAAACAAACTGGACTCCTCTGTCAGACACAATGTTCTCAGGAATGCCGTGTAACCGAACCACGTGTTGAAGGAACAAAGGCACCAATTCAGAGGAGGAAGGCAATTTAGGTAATGGCACAAGATGTATCATTTTGGAAAACCTATCACAAATCACCCAAATAATGGTCATTCTCTGAGAAACAGGGAGGTCGGAAATTAAATCCATAGAGATATGGGTCCATGGTCTCTTGGGCACAGGCAATGGCATCAACAAACCACTAGAGCGAGAGCAAGGCTTGGAGCGAGACCAAGTCCCGCAGGACTGCACAAATTCCCTGACGTCACGAGACAAAGTAGGCCCACCAAAAGGACCGACTAACCAAGTCTCTGATACCAAAAATTCCGGGATGACCGGCCAACGCGGTACAATGAATCTCAGACATCACACTCTTTTTCCACCGGTCTGGGACAAACAATTTCCCAATAGGGCAGCGCTCGGGTTTATCCTTCTGACACCCTTCCAGAGCCAGTCTCAAATTGGGCGAGATGGCGGAAAGAACTACACCCCCTTTCAAAATAACAGCAGGATCAGATAACTCAGGAGAGTCCGCAAAGGAAACTCCTCGATAGGGCATCCGCCTTAACATTCTTAGTGCCAGGAAGAAAGGAAACCACAAAATTAAAACGTGTGAAAAACAAGGCCCACCTGGCCTGTCTAGGATTAAGTCGCTTGGCTGATTCCAGATAAACCAGATTCTTATGGTCCGTGAGGACCACCACCTGATGTTTGGCTCCCTCCAGCCAATGTCTCCACTCTTCAAAAGCCCACTTCATGGCCAATAACTCCCGATTACCCACGTCATAATTACATTCAGTTGGAGAAAATTTTAGAGAGAAAAAGGCACAAGGGTTACTTTTAGAGGTCTCTGGATCTCTTTGGGACAAAACGGCACCTGCCCCAATTTCAGAGGCATCAACCTCCACCTGAAATGGCAGAGAAACATCAGGCTGCCGTAGAACAGGAGCAGAAGTGAATCTCTGCTTAAGTTCCTGAAACGCAGAGACTGCCTTAGGAGGCCAATTCACCACATCAGAACCCTTTTTGGTCAAATCAGTCAATGGTTTAACAATAACAGAGAAATTACCAATAAATTTACGATAAAAATTGGCAAAACCCAAGAATCTCTGAAGAGCCTTTAATGAAGTAGGTTGGATCCAATCACAGATGGCCTGAACCTTGACCGGGTCCATTTCAATAACAGATGGGGACAAAATGAATCCCAGAAATGAGATCCTCTGTACGCCAAAAAGACACTTTGATCCCTTCACATACAGAGCATTCTCTCTCAAAATCTGGAACACAGTCCGAACATGTTTCACATGAGAGTCCCAGTCAATGGAAAAAATCAAGATATCATCCAAATAAACAATCAGAAATTTATCCACAAAATCCCTGAAAATGTCATTCATGAAGGACTGGAAGACAGAAGGAGCATTAGTGAGCCCAAAGGGCATCACTAGGTACTCAAAATGCCCCTCTGGGGTATTGAATGCCGTCTTCCATTCATCCCCGTGCTTAATGCGAATAAGGTTATACGCCCCCCTGAGGTCAAGCTTGGTAAACCAAGTAGCACTTTTCACCCTGGAAAACAGGTCAGAAATCAAGGGTAACGGATATTGATATTTCACAGTGATATTGTTCAAGAGACGATAATCAATACACGGCCTTAATGAACCATCCTTTTTGGCCACAAAGAAAAAACCGGCACCCAAGGGTGAAGAGGATGGTCTGATATGACCCTTCTCCAATAACTCCTTGATATAAGACCGCATAGCGTCATGTTCAGGTACAGACAAGTTAAAAAGGCGACCTTTAGGGAATTTACTACCAGGCACTAATTCAATAGCGCAGTCATAGCTCCTATGGGGGGGCAAGGATGCAGATTTACTTTCGCTAAACACATCAGAAAAATCAGTCAAAAAGTCAGGAACATCCTGAGCCTGGGGAGAGGCAGAAAAAACAGGAGTGTTGGCATTAACACATTGGCAGCCCCAACTGGTTTCAGACACAGATTTCCAATCCAAAACAGGATTATGAGACTGTAACCAAGGGAAACCTAGTACAATAATGTCATGCAGATTATACAGCACCAAAAATTTGCAACTCTCCTGATGATCAGGTTCAACCCTCATTATCACCTGAGTAGAGAACTGGGGTTTATTCTCAGCCAAAGGGGTAGAATCAATCCCCAGTAGGGGAATAGACTTCCGCAGGGGTATCAAGGGAAACCCACAACGTTTAGCAAAATCAAAATCCATCAGGTTAATAGCTGCTCCCGAATCAACAAAAGCCTGAGCAGAAAATGTGGACAGGGAGCAAATCAGGGTAACAGTCAACAGAAATTTAGTCTGAACACTACCCAAGACAACTGAGTGTGCAAAACGTCTTCCCGCTTAGGGCAGACTGAAATAGCATGAGAGGCGTCACCACAGTAAAAACATAACCCATTGCGTTTTCGAAACTCATGACGCTGTGCACCAGAATCCACTCTATCATACTGCATGGGTTCAGAAGCTGGTTCACAAGGCAACACTATTCCACGCATACCTCTTCGCTCACGCAAACGTCTGTCAATTTGAATCGCTAATGACATAGAATCATTGAGACCAGAGGGAGCAGGGAAACCCACCATAACATCTTTTACATTCTCTGACAGACCCTTCCGAAAAAGGGCTGCCAAAGCATCATCTGTTGTGAATGGGTTTGAGATGAGTTCTGAGCAGAGGCTTCCTCTGGTGGTTACAAGCGGTGCTGGTCTGTCCAGTGAAGATTGTGAGGACTGGGAATCAGGTGTTACTGACTGGTCTTATATAAGGGAGTCACCTTCCCATCAGGGTTGCCGGTGATCAATTGTTCTGGTCTGAATCCTTCATTCCTGTTTCCCTTGTAGCCTGCTGTGTCGTGTCTGCATCTCCTGCTAACAGATAAGACATTTTCTTCTTTTTGTTTTTGTGCTATATTTTTGCATTTTGTCCTGCACTTCTGTGGGGGCCTTCAGGGTCCCCTCCGGGGGCTTTTGCCCTCTCAGTTTAGTTCAGCCACTGATGTTTGTACTTTTGCTTTTTCCAGTTTTTTCAGTGGCTGCTGTTTTGATTTTGTTACACCAGAGAACTAATTTAGGTGGAAGAGGTCGTGTGATCTCAGGTATTTTTGAAATTAGTAGAGTTGGTGCTTTTCAGGGTTTTCTGGGATTGCAGTAAGTACCCTTCCTATCCTTTTCTATTTAGATAGTTTGGGCCCCAGCGTTTGCTCATACTATTTTCTTTCTGTGTCAGTATTTCATCTTGTCTAACAGCCATTACATGTTTGGGGGCTTTCTATTATCTTTGGGGTTCTGCTCCGGGGCAGATAGCTTTCCTATTTCTATCTTTAGGTGTAGTTAGTTTCTCAGGCTGTGACGAGGCGTCTAGGACCAACGTAGGAACGCTCCACGGCTGCCTCTAGTTGTGGTGGTTAGTCAGGGTACTGCAATCTCATAGATTCCAACTTCTCTGGTGTATTGCCTTTTTTACCTGCACTCCTCAGCTACCGAAACATAACAGTATCACCGGCCTAAAAATTGAAAATTGTATGGTACTCACAGAAGGGAAAAAATATTGTGAAAGAAAAAAGGTTGTCAGAGTTGTCAGAGATATTTTTCTGTTTGTTGCATTTTTTTCCCTCTGTATCTCTGGGTGCTGGGGAGGATCTTTTCTCCCAATGGAGTTTGCACAGTTGTCTGGCCGTGTGGATCAGCTTGCCACTGAGTTTCAGAGTATTGCTGTATATCTTGCTAGGTTGCCTGTTGTGGAACCTAGGATTCCATGCCAGATTTGTTTTTAGGGGATCGAGCTAAGTTTCAGAATTTCAAAAATAATTGTAAATTGTTTTTTGCCTTAAAATCTAAGTCCTCAGGGAACGCAGCGCAGCAGGTTCAAATTATCATCTCTCTCCTGCGCGGCGATCCTCAGGATTGGGCTTTTTCCCTGACACCTGGGGATCCTGTTTTGAGTGATGTTGATGCATTTTTTCAGGCTTTGGGGTTATTGTACGATGAGCCTAATGTCACTGATCAAGCTGAAAAAGCCTTGTTGGCATTAAATCAGGGGCCTTATGACGCTGAGTTATACTGTCAGAGATTCCGTAGGTGGGCAGTCCTGACCAAATGGAATGATGACGCTTTGGCAGCCCTTTTCCGGAAGGGTTTGTCAGATAATGTAAAGGATGTTATGGTGGGATTCCCTGTCCCCTCTGGTCTCAATGATTCTATGTCATTAGCGATTCAAATTGACATACGTTTGCGTGAGCGGAGAAGCTTGCGTGGAATGGTGTTGCCTTGTGAACCAGCTTCTGAACCCATGCAATGTGATAGAGTGGTGTCTGGGCACAGCGTCATGAGTTTCGAAAGCGCAATGGGTTATGTTTCTACTGTGGTGATGCCTCTAATGCTATTTCAGTCTGCCCTAAGCGGGGAAGACCTTTTGCACGCTCAGTTGTCTTGGGTAGTGTTCAGACTAAGTTTTTATTAACTGTCACTCTGATATGCTCTCTGTCCTCATTTTCTGCTCAGGCTTTCGTTGATTCTGGAGCAGCTATTAACCTGATGGATTATGATTTTGCTAAACGTTGTGGGTTTCCCTTGATACCCCTACAGAAGTCTATTCCCTACTGGGGATCGATTCTACCCCTTTGGCTGAGAATAAACCCCAGTTTTCTACTCAGGTGATAATGAGGGTTGTACCTGATCACCAGGAGTGCTGCAAATTTTTGGTTCTGTATAATCTGCATGACATTATCGTGCTGGGTTTCCCTTGGTTACAGTCTCATAATCCTGTTTTGGATTGGAAATCTGTGTCTGTAACCAGTTGGGGCTGCCAATGTGTTAATACCAACACTCCTGTTTTTTCTGCCTCCCCCAGGCTCAGGATGTTCCTGACTTTTTGATTGATTTTTCTGATGTGTTTAGCGAAAGTAAATCTGCATCCTTGCCTCCCCATAGGAGCTATGACTGCGCTATTGAATTAGTGCCGGGTAGTAAATTCCCTAAAGGTCGCCTTTTTAACTTGTCTGTACCTGAACATGACGCTATGCGGTCTTATATCAAGGAATCATTGGAGAAGGGTCATATCAGACCATCCTCTTCACCCTTAGGTGCCGGTTTTTTCTTTGTGGCCAAAAAAGATGGTTCATTAAGGCCGTGTATTGATTATCGTCTCTTGAACAATATTACTGTGAAATATCAATACCCGTTACCCTTGATTTCTGACCTGTTTTCCAGGGTGAAAAACGCTACTTGGTTTACCAAGCTTGACCTCAGGGGGGCGTATAACCTTATTCGCATTAAGCACGAGGATGAATGGAAGATGGCATTCAATACCCCTGAAGGGCATTTTGAGTACCTAGTGATGCCCTTTGGGCTCACTAATGCTCCTTCCGTCTTCCAGTCCTTCATGAATGACATTTTCAGGGATTTTGTGGACAAATTTCTGATTGTTTATTTGGATGATATCTTGATTTTTTTCTAATGACTGGGACTCTCATGTGAAACATGTTCGAACTGTATTCCAGATTTTGAGAGAGAATGCTCTGTATGTGAAGGGATCAAAGTGTCTTTTTGGTGTACAGAGGATCTCATTTCTGGGATTTATTTTGTCCCCATCTGTTATTGAAATGGACCCGGTCAAGGTTCAGGCCATCTGTGATTGGGTCCAACCTACTTCATTAAAGGCTCTTCAGAGATTTTTGGGTTTTGCCAATTTTTATCGTAAATTTATTGGTAATTTCTCGGTTATTGTTAAACCATTAACTGATTTGACCAGAAAGGGTTCTGATGTGGTGAATTGGCCTCCTGAGGCAGTCTCTACATTTCAGGAACTTAAGCAGAGATTCACTTCTGCTCCTGTTCTACGGCAGCCTGATGTTTCTCTGCCATTTCAGGTGGAGGTTGATGCCTCTGAAATTGGGGCAGGTGCCGTTTTGTCCCAAAAAGATCCAGAGACCTCTAAAAGTAACCCTTGTGCCTTTTTCTCTCGAAAATTTTCTCCTACTGAACGTAATTATGACGTGGGTAATCGGGAGTTATTGGCCATGAAGTGGGCTTTTGAAGAGTGGAGACATTGGCTGGAGGGAGCCAAACATCAGGTGGTGGTCCTTACGGACCATAAGAATCTGGTCTATCTGGAATCAGCCAAGCGACTCAATCCTAGACAGGCCAGGTGGGCCTTGTTTTTCACACGTTTTAATTTTGTGGTTTCCTTTCTTCCTGGCACTAAGAATGTTAAGGCGGATGCCCTCTCGAGGAGTTTCCTTGCGGACTCTCCTGGGTTATCTGATCCTTCTGTTATTTTGAAAGAGGGTGTAGTTCTTTCCGCCATCTCGCCCAATTTGAGACTTGCTCTGGAGGGGTGTCAGGAGGATAGGCCCGAGCGCTGCCCTGTTGGAAAATTGTTTGTCCCGGACCAGTGGAAAAAGAGTGTGATGTCTGAGATTCATTGTTCCGCATTGGCTGGGCATCCCGGAATTTTTGGTACCAGAGACTTGGTTAGTCGGTCCTTTTGGTGGCCTACCTTGTCTCGTGATGTCCGGGAATTTGTGCAGTCCTGCGGGACTTGGTCTCGCTCCAAGCCTTGCTCTCGCTCTAGTGGTTTGTTGATGCCATTGCCTGTGCCCAAGAGACCATGGACCCATATCTCTATGGATTTCATTTCCGACCTTCCTGTTTCTCAGAGAATGAACACCATCTGGGTAATTTGTGATAGGTTTTCCAAAATGATACATCTTGTGCCATTACCTAAGTTGCCTTCCTCCTCTGAATTGGTGCCGTTGTTCCTTCAGCACGTGGTTCGTTTACACGGCATTCCTGAGAACATTGTGTCTGACAGAGGAGTCCAGTTTGTTTCCAGATTTTGGAGGACTTTTTGTTCTAAACTGGGTGTTCAATTGTCTTTCTCCTCGGCATTTCATCCTCAGACCAATGGTCAAACTGAGAGAACAAACCAGACATTGGAGACTTATCTAAGATGCTTTGTGTCTGCTGATCAGGATGACTGGGTCTCTTTTTTGCCTTTGGCTGAGTTTGCTCTTAATAATAGGGCTAGCTCTGCCACTTTGATGTCTCCGTTTTTCTGTAATTCTGGGTTTCACCCTCGATTTTCTTCAGGACAGACGGAGGCTTCTGTCTGTCCAGGTGTTGACTCTGTTGTGGAGCGTATGCAACAGATTTGGGACCAGGTAGTGGAGAGGTTGTCCCTCTCTCAGGAGAAGGCCCAGCGGTTTGCTAACCGGCATAGGACTGATGGTCCTCGGTTTAAAGTGGGGGACTTGGTCTGGTTGTCCTCAAAGAATATTCCTATGAGAGTAGCATCTCCTAAATTTAAGCCTAGGTTCATTGGACCTTATAAGATCATGGAGATTATTAATCCTGTTTCTTTTCGTTTGCTTCTTCCAGGGACATTTATGATCCATAACGTGTTCCACAAGTCCTTGTTGAAGAGGTTTGTTGAGCCAGTGGTTCCTGCTGCTGTGCCTCCTGACCCTGTTTTGGTTGAGGGCAATCTGGAGTATGTGGTTGAGATAATATTAGATTCTCGTTTTTCTAGACGGAAACTCCAGTATTTGGTTAAATGGAGAGGTTATGGTCAGGAAGACAATTCTTGGGTGTTTGCTTCGGACATCCATGCTAGGAGACTCATCCGTGCGTATCATAGAACTCATCCTGACCGACCTGGTTGCTCAAATGAGGGTTCGGTGACCCCTCCTCAAGGGGGGGTACTGTTGTGAATGGGTTTGAGATGAGTTCTGAGCAGAGGCTTCCTCTGGTGGTTACAAGCGGTGCTGGTCTGTCCAGTGAAGATTGTGAGGACTGGGAATCAGGTGTTACTGACTGGTCTTATATAAGGG
This sequence comes from Oophaga sylvatica, assembly GCA_033576555.1. Taxonomy (NCBI): domain Eukaryota; kingdom Metazoa; phylum Chordata; class Amphibia; order Anura; family Dendrobatidae; genus Oophaga; species Oophaga sylvatica. The sequence continues at coordinate 519,996,496 of JARQOD010000004.1, forward strand.
AGTCACCTTCCCATCAGGGTTGCCGGTGATCAATTGTTCTGGTCTGAATCCTTCATTCCTGTTTCCCTTGTAGCCTGCTGTGTCGTGTCTGCATCTCCTGCTAACAGATAAGACATTTTCTTCTTTTTGTTTTTGTGCTATATTTTTGCATTTTGTCCTGCACTTCTGTGGGGGCCTTCAGGGTCCCCTCCGGGGGCTTTTGCCCTCTCAGTTTAGTTCAGCCACTGATGTTTGTACTTTTGCTTTTTCCAGTTTTTTCAGTGGCTGCTGTTTTGATTTTGTTACACCAGAGAACTAATTTAGGTGGAAGAGGTCGTGTGATCTCAGGTATTTTTGAAATTAGTAGAGTTGGTGCTTTTCAGGGTTTTCTGGGATTGCAGTAAGTACCCTTCCTATCCTTTTCTATTTAGATAGTTTGGGCCCCAGCGTTTGCTCATACTATTTTCTTTCTGTGTCAGTATTTCATCTTGTCTAACAGCCATTACATGTTTGGGGGCTTTCTATTATCTTTGGGGTTCTGCTCCGGGCAGATAGCTTTCCTATTTCTATCTTTAGGTGTAGTTAGTTTCTCAGGCTGTGACGAGGCGTCTAGGACCAACGTAGGAACGCTCCACGGCTGCCTCTAGTTGTGGTGGTTAGTCAGGGTACTGCAATCTCATAGATTCCAACTTCTCTGGTGTATTGCCTTTTTTACCTGCACTCCTCAGCTACCGAAACATAACAATCATCATTCCATTTGGTCAGGACTGCCCATTTACGAAATTTCTGACAGTATAACTCAGCGTCCTCAAGCCCCTGATTTAATGACAAAAAGGTTTTTTCAGCTTGATCAGTGACATTAGGTTCATCGTACAATAACCCCAGAGCCAGAAAAAATGCATCGACATTACTCAAAACAGGGTCCCCAGGTGTCAGGGAAAAAGCCCAATCCTGAGGATCGCCGCGCAGGAGAGAGATGACAATTTGAACCTGCTGCGCTGCGTTCCCTGAGGACTTAGGTTTTAAGGCAAAAAACAACTTACAGTTATTTTTGAAATTCAGAAATTTAGCTCGATCCCCTAAAAACAAATCTGGCATGGGAATCCTAGGTTCCACAACAGGCAACCCTGCAAGATAGATAGCAATACTCCGAACTTCAGTGGCAAGCTGATCCACACGGCCAGACAACTGTGCAAGCTCCATTAAGAGAAAAAAAAAAAAACCTCAGCACTCAGAGAAACAGAGGGAAAAAAAAAAAAATCTCTGACAACTCTGACAATCTTTTTTTTTTCCACACTATTTTTCCCTTCTGTGAGTTCCATATAATTTTCAGTTTGGCCGGTGATACTGTTATGTTTTGGCAGCTGAGAAGAGCAGGCAAAAACGGCAAAACACCAGAGAGGTTGGAATCTACTGGATTGCAGTACCCTGACTAACCAAAACAACTAAAGGCAGCCGTGGAGCGTACCTACGTTGGTCCTAGACGCCTCGTCACAGCCTGAGAAGCTAACTACACCTAAAGATAGAAAGAGGAAAACTATCTGCCCCGGAGCAGATCCCCAAAGAACATAGGAAGCCCCCAAACATGTAATGGCGGTTAGACAAGAGGAAATACAGACACAGACAGAAAATAGTATGAGCAAACGTTGGGGCCCAAACTTCCTAGAAAGAAAAGGATAGGAAGGACACTTACTGCAATCCCAAAAAACCCTAAAAAGTACCAACTCTACTAATTACAAAAACACCTGAGATCACACGACCTCTACCACCTAAATTAGTTCTCTGGTGTAACAAAACTAAGCCGCAGCCACTGAAAAAACTGGAAAAGGCAAATGAACAAATAACAGAGGCTCAGATAAACTGAGAGGAGCACAAGCCCCAGGAGGGGACCTGGCTGACCTCCACAAGAGTGCAGGAAACAATGCAAAAAGCAAGCACAAAAATAAAAGCAGAAAATATCTGTTACACTCGGTCCCAGCGCTGGCTCTGCACTCCGTTCTGCTCACTCACCTGTTCCTCTAGCTGTCCCTCTGCAGCAGTCTGCGAGCGGGCTGGGGTCTCCTGTCCCATCTGCTCGTCGGCGTCCTGTGTCCTTCTCCACTTCCTGGCATGCTGCTGGCAGGCCTCCAGATAGTCTGCTTAGGACGCGAGGCCGCGCCCACCGTCTCTCTTAAAGGGGCAGCGTGCATTTTTTGAAATAGCTAATTAACCAATGGCTGCGCACTCAGTACTATATCTGGTCACTCCACCATTAGGGAGTGCCGGAGCAACGTGTTCTATCATTGCTACATCCGGTTCTGTTCCTGATCTGTCTGCGCTGCGTCTGCAGTCTCTGTGCTTCGCTGATACTGTTTGTCTCCTCAGATCATTGCTAACCTGTATCTGGCTAACCTGGACAATCTCGGCTATTAATGGCGCAAGTGTCATCCCGTTCCGCCATCAGCCATCCGTACCTGTGGACCGTGACAAAGTCACTGGAGCCAGCCTACTACCATCCGTTCTGGACCAGGACCTTACCCTTCTCCGTCAAGAACCCTCCACGGACTCTGTAAATACCTGTTACCCTTTTGGTCCCTCTGGGACAGCTGCCACGTGTCCGGGGTCTAACTGGAGGTAGCACCTGTGTCCTCCGGGTATTCCATTCTGGTCCTGTTCGAGGGGCCTTACTACGGGTACCCGGGGCTCACTAGTTACGCCCCCTTCGGAGCCCCCCGGACCGCGGTCTCGAGGTTCCACATTAAAAATAAAAACGAATGTGAACTTCACCACCTCTGCCTCCGCTTCCATTCGTTACAATATCTTATCTGAGAGCAGGAGAAGAGGCAAGATTCAGCAGGCTTCCAAGTGAACAAGGAACAACAGCAGTTAGACAAGAACAATTGATCACCGGCAACCCTGATGGGAGGGAACCTCCCTTATATAGGACCAGTCTGTAACTCCCGATTGCCAATCTTCACTAAATGGTTCAGCACTGTCTGCAACCACCAGAGGGAGCTTCTGCTCAGAACTCATTTCTAACACATTCACAACACTCCCCATAGAGACTATGATTGTACTATTGAATTTGTCCCTGGAGCGACTCTTCCAAAAAGTCGGTTATTTAATCTTACTATTCCTCAGAGAAAGGCTCTGGAGGAATACATACAGACAAGCTTGGCCGCCGGTCACATTAGGCCTTCCAAGTCTCCTGTGGCTGTTGGATTTTTTTTTGTTAAAAAAATGGACGGCGGTTTACGTCCTTGTCTGGACTTTCATGAGATTAATAAAGTTACTGTACGCAATCCTTACCCACTGCCATTGATTCCTGATTTGTTTAACCAGTTAGCGGGGGCCAAGTGGTTCTCTAAAATTGATCTTCGGGGGGCATACAATTTGTTGCGCATGAAGGAGGGTGACGAATGGAAGACTGCTTTTAACACTCCTGTGGGTCATTTTGAGAATTTGGTTATGCCTTTTGGTCTTACCAATGCTCCTGCATTTTTTCAGAATCTTATTAATGACATCCTTAGACCTTTGATTGGCAAAAATGTGGTTGTGTATTTGGATGACATTTTGATTTATTCGCCGGATCTGGAGTCTCATTGGCGGAGCGTACGTGAGGTATTACAGTTATTGATTGACAATTCGCTTTTTGCTAAGCTGGAGAAATGTGAATTAGTTTTTTGGGCTACATTATCTCCAGCGAAGGTTTTGAGATGTACCCGGTGAAAGTTCAAGCTGTGCAGGAATGGCCTAGGCCTATTGGTTTGAAATCGTTACAGAGGTTTTTGGGTTTCGCCAATTATTATAGAAAGTTCATTAAAAAATTTTCTATTATTGTCAAACCACTGACCGATCTCACCAGGAAAGGTGCTAATGCGGTTCAGTGGACTACTGAGGCCATTGAAGCTTTTGTGTTTCTAAAGGAGAGGTTCAGCTCTGCTCCCATCCTTATGCCGCCTGATGTGACTAAACCGTTTTTGGTTGAGGTTGATGCTTCTTCTGTGGGGGTCGGCGCGGTGTTGTCTCAGGAAAACAGGGATGGAGTACATCCCTGTGCCTTTTTTTCAAAAAATTTTTCTGAGACTGAACTTAATTATGATATTGGTAATCGGGAATTGTTGGCCATTAAACTCGCATTTGAACACTGGCATCATCTCTTGGAAGGTGCTGAATTTCCCGTTCAGGTTTTCACTGATCATAAAAATCTGATCTATCTTGATGCTGCCAAACGCTTGAATGCCCGTCAGGCTAGGTGGGCACTGTTTTTCTCGCGGTTTAATTTTTCCGTTACTTACACCCCAGGTACTAAGAATGTTAAAGCCGATGCTTTGTCTCGCAGCTTCTCTCACATGGTTGGTGCTGAGGAGGAGGAGAACATTTTACAAGAAGGGGTTGTGATTGCTGCTTTGGACTCTGTGTTGGAAGAGGAGATTCTTAAAGCACAGGAGAATGCCCCATCTAACACTCCCCATGGGAGGTTGTTTGTGCCTGGGACCTTTAGGAGAGATTTGTTTGTTGAGTGTCATGAGTCTCGGTTGGCAGGTCATCCTGGAATCTCTGAGACCAAGAGACTTGTGGGTCGCAGTTTTTGGTGGCCTGGATGGCAGAAGGAAGTCATTAAGTGGGTGCGTCAATGCACTGTGTGTGCTAGATCTAAGTCTTCACATACTCCTGCTGCGGGGTTGCTTTGCCCTCTGGAGATCCCTAGTGCACCTTGGACACATTTGGCTATGGACTTTATTACTGACCTTCCCCCCTCTGAGGGTTTCACTGTCATCTAGGTGGTCGTGGACCATTTTAGCAAGATGTGTCACTTGGTTCCTTTCATCAAACTGCACTAAGACTCTCGCTAAGGCCTTTGTCAAGAAAATTGTCAGACTACATGGCGTTCCTACTGACATTGTTTCTGATAGGGGACCTCAGTTCGTGGCTCGTTTTTGGCGCGACTTTTGTGACAGGTTGGGAGTTCATTTGTCGTTTTCGTCCGGATATCATCCTGAGTCTAATGGCCAGACAGAAAGTAAAAACCAGGATGTTGAGCAGTTCTTGCGTTGTTTTGTGGCAGACAATCAAGAGGGGTGGTCTGAGTTTCTGCCACTTGCTGAATTTGCTCTTAACAACCATACATCCTCTTCTGCTGGTTGTTCGCCTTTTTTTTGTTGTACTGGGAGACATCCGTCGTTTGGGTCATTCTCCAAATTGGTATCGGCCGTGCCTGAAGAGGAGAATTTTTCCGGTGATTTGGAGAGAGTTTGGACAGATGTACGTGGTAATCTTCAGGAGGCTAACAGAAAATCTAAAAGGTACTTTGATAGGAAACGGCAAGAGGTTTTGTTTGCTATTGGTGACATGGTTTGGTTGTCCTCTAAGAATCTTCGGTTGAGGATTCCTTCTAAAAAATTGGGTCCCAAGTTTTTAGGGCCCTTTAAGGTGCTTCAGGTTCTTAACCAATCGGCTGTTAGGTTGGAGGTTCCTACCTCCTGGAAGATTAATCCGGTGTTTCATGTTTCTCTGTTGAAAAGAGCTGATGTGTCAGATGGAGACGCCTCGGCCACTGTTCCTCCGGTGGTGGAGGACGGGAATATGAAATTTCCCGCATCCTAAATTCTAGACGGTATAGAGGGAGTTTGCAGTATCTCGTTGCTTGGAAGGGTTTTGGACCCGAGGATAACTCATGGGTGAGGGCGGATGATGTTTCTGCGTCCAGACTTGTCAGAGCGTTTCACAAGAGGTTTCCGGGTAAGCCTGGGCCTAGGGGATCTGGAGGATCCTCTTAGAAGGGGGGGTACTGTTAGAACTCTCCTGTTAGGTTTTTTCTATCTTGCTGGTCACATGACTTTTTTGCCTATTTAATCCTGCTCCGCCCTTCTGGCTTTGCTGGACTTCATTGTAATTTCTACTCTTAAGCTAGCCAGGTGCTTTGTTACCTTACTCAATTAGTTTTGCTTGGTCTTCGGACCTCTATGTTCTATGTTGTTTGTTTGTCTGTTACTGCTACAACTTCTGTTAGGAGGTGTCCATCTTTTCTCCCAGTCCCTAGTTCTTGTAGGGATCCCTCCCTCGCATCTATAGCTCTTCGTACAGACTAGCTGAGGACTTTAGCGGGTCTGATCGCAGGATCAGGTTCCCGTTACATCGTAGGGATCTAGCTTAGTTCTATCGTAGGGACAGATATCCCTTCCTTCCTTAGTGCTTGTAGCAGAACATAACAACCTACATGGGTCCCACTTGTCAGACTGTGCTGTCAGAAGGAGCGATAAGAGGTGTCGCAGGGTCCTTCTCCAGTATCACACAATCAATAGAGCAAGAGAAGTGCGAGCAATCCCAAGACCTTTATTATAGGCAAAACTAAAAGGTCCATAAACAATCCACCACACTGAGGATATAATAGTCCAGAACACGGATACAGTCCAGTAACATGATAAATGTCCCAGGAGATGAGTGCAATAATCCAGACGACAGAGGATAAACAAAAGAAACCATAACCTTCTTTCTATCTGACGTGCTGTGTCTTTACACCATCCTCACCACACAGGATCTGACTTCCCCCTCCCTGTCCTCCTCAGACCCCCTCCTTATCTCCCCGGGGTAGTCAGACCGGTTCCATGGCTTTCAGGCCTCTCTGACCTGGGAAAGGTGCCTCAGGGATTAAGGCACTACAGGGGGACTGGCTACATTTGGATAGCTGAGGGGTCATGAATGGACAATCAGGAAATGTCAGCAGGGGTTCATGAACAGGCATAGACACATTCAGGCTGCAGATGGTAGGTGAGCTAAAGGCACTATCACACTTAGCGATCGCACCAGCGATTACGACAACGACACAACCTGGCAAGATCGCTGGTGCAATCACTATGTGATCGCTAGTTAAGGCACTGTCACACTTAGCGATCGCACTAGCGATCACGACAACGACACGACCGGGCGAGATCGCTAGTGCGATTGCTATGTGGTCGCTAGTTAGCTTCCAAACACAAAGATCTCATTAGAGATCAGCGATCTGTATAACGACCTCTGCGGTCGTTGGGAAAACCTAGTCCCACCTGCGACGCTGGTAAAGTCGTTCATAAAGGGTGTCACACTCAGCGATTCAGGCTCACCAGCGGGACACCAACGACCAAAAAACGGCTCAGAACGTTCATAAGCGATCAGCAGCATCTCAGCAGGGGCCACATCGCCGCTACATGTCACACACAGCTAAGTCGCTAACGAGATCGCTACTGCGTCATAAAATCGGTGACTCTTTAGCGATCTCGTTAGCGATCTCGCTTAGTGTGACAGTACCTTTACTCAATTATCGGCCAAAAAGCTGATAATTGTAGATTGTGAGCCTTCGCGGGCAGGGTCCTCCCTCCTTCTGTACTTATGTGTGTCCTGTATTGCTCATATTTATTGTACTTGTCTATATTTACCCCCTCTCACATGTAAAGCGCCATGGAATAAATAGCGCTATAAAAATGAATAATAATAATAATAATAATTGAGACTCTAGACAGTATGCGGAATACACAGAATGATACCGGGCAACAAGAGAACACAATGTAAATCAATAAAATATAAATATACACAAAATGATACCCACAGAACATATCACACCATCACAAGAGGACTTGCAACATGTATTAATGAAAGAATAGGATACTTTGGGAAAGAGAGCAGCTAGCGCCGATATGTACTATTGGGACCTCCTATCCCTTACAAATGGTGTTCATAGACAATTTCTCTGTCTGTGGATGAGAGTGTAAGAAGAAGGACCAGACCTCACCAACGGTGGGTCCGGAACTGTCGGGGCTGTCTCCTCTATTGTCTGGGGGAAAGCTTAGAGAAACGGACCAACCTTTGCACTTGTCAGCAGGGGTGTGGCTAGGTTAAAAAAGCCTGAGCACGCGCGGAAGGGGTCAGACTTGGTGGGAAGAGACAGCGCGAGTAAGGGAGAAGGCAGTACTCTGTCCCTCGAGCACCGCAGCAGTGCAGGCCCGCGCCGCAGCGTCCATGCTACCACTCACACAGACTGTGACCAGAGATTTGCTGAGTGTCCGTTTGCTCCCACAAAGCAAGGTGCCAAACGCTCCTGGCCCGTGAGTACCATGCGCATACAACCTAGGAAAGACCGGAGTTGCTACCGTGAACTGTACCCTGACTCTCCGATGCATATCTGTCAGGCCACATTAAGCAAGGTCTTGAACTGTGACCCGATCTCTACACTGCATCCCGGATCAAGGACCCCGCGACAGACATCAGAGACTAACCGCTTCCATCAGGACTCTGCTCATTGACGTCTTCAAGGCCATACCGGACTCACTACACGCTAACTGTTGTTGGTGCCATCGTTTGCCTCGTGGACATTCCAGTCTGGGAGTCGTCTGGACTGAATAAGTTATATCTTAAAAATTGTTGTTTCCTTCCTTTTACCTGCATTTTACCCCAAACTGCATACCTTTATTACCCGCATTACTCCTGTTTACTCTTCATCTCCCTGCGTGGAGTATATACCTGTTAAAAGTAAATACGTTAACCCTTGCTCTGCCTCCTGCCCGTTACTGCATACCACAACCTGCTCACAAGGGTACATGTACCAACGGATCATCACTTCAATAAGTTCACACTGGAAGTTTCCCATAACAGACTACCCAAGCCCTTTGGAACGATTTCATATGAGTGCCCGACACAGCTGCACCCGGATCAATAAGCGTTTCAAGCATGTAGTAATTGAGGAGTCGTTCCGTCTCTTCCAGAAAGAAAGATGAGAACGATACTTCCTACTCTTCTACAGAGATCAGTTCTCAGCATTCACCTCATTATCATCACAGTCAGGGTTACAAAACAAAAGTTAATACCCCTGTTATAAAGCCGGAAGTAGATATTACAGGATCCACTATTCACAAGTGGTAATGGTCACAACTCACCTCCTTCCCATCCCTGCATGTCTCTGCCCTTTTCACTTTTGCCACTGACCATCATAATAAATTGACACTTTCTGTTCTGTGGAAATCACTTATCAGCTGTCATCTCTTTATCATCACAGATAGGATTACAATGAAAGGCATCAAGTACAAAAATATAACACCGGATCCCTCATTCACAATAACTGATGATCACAGTTTCCCTCCCCACCTCTCTGTACAATGACCACTGCACAGGTCACAGAACATGCACACTAAATTCTTCCACAGAAATCAATAAGGTACATCAAGCTGTAAGTGTTTCGAAGTCCATGTGGCTGATGTAAAGCATGTCTCTGAACTGTTAACAGAGCAGGAGCTCAGGCAAAATAGCCGTTCCTATAACTATAGACAGGAAACCCCAAAAATGTGATACTTGTCCTTTAAGGCCCTTCATATGTTGAGCACCCGTTTATGGTTAATTGGAGCTATAAAAGGCTTTGATGACAACTGAATAGTTAGTGATCGAGTTAGTTGGATACATTTTTTTAAAGCAAAATGAGGAACTTCTTCTAGCTTCCAACCTTTTTTTATGATAGGAACAGTTATAGACCACTATCCGCTGTAAGCAATTATCAGATCCTACAAGAACAATTCCTTTTACATCGTTGGCTTCCCAAGGCCCCGTAGGTCGTCATGATATGATAATGCCCCAAACACAACCAGTTGGACACACAGATACTAGCTTGGCTTGGTGTCAGTGTCTTCTCCTAACAGGTCCTCAGTCTGGTACCCATGTTTTTCTGAGGTTCATGTCTGGCTCTGGGTTCTCTACCATTTCCATGTGCTATATATTTAGATAGTACATGTGTAACCTGTACCGTAAACTCTCCGTCACGCTTTATAAGTCTCTTGATATATTTCACTCTCATGTTTGCTTTTCTCTATTTGCTGATATAGCCCGGTGTACTTTCTTCTCGTTCGCAGCGGTCCACGTCTCCACCTTGCTTCTTCGCTCCAGTCTCTTCTGATCATTCCCCTTTTTTGTTTTCTTATCAATATCACTGCTAGCTCTACATATTTCCCAGTATGTGGCCCCTTCCCTCCCCTGCCATTGTAACTCTCACCCCTCTCACTATTCCCTCTGTTTCATTAATCACACGGCTTAGCTCCAACAGTGGGAAAAATAAACAGTTCAATACATTAATCCACTCAATCAACACCACTGACAGTCGGCGGGGAGAAGAATATGGAGAGCGAAGGAAAGAAAGGAGTGCCGCATTGCACCTGTTTAACTACAAGTAATACAGAGTATATCAACTTCTAATTACACCTGTTAGCTACAAATAAAGTGCATTCTTTGCTAACATTTTTTACACCCGTTTATTACATATTGTGGAATTGCACATCTTGGAATTGCAAAAAAAATCTGCTATTATTTTTGGGTTTTATGTGATGTTCATTGCATGGGAAAAATGATGGCTTATTCTTTGCTAGATGACCTGTAGTTTTTATCAATATTATTTTGGATTACATACAAGTTTTTTATTTTGTTATTCAATCTGTTTTATGTCCTGGCTATGACGGAGTGAAGACTAGAGATGAGTAAACCCGAACTTGAAAATTCAGGGGTCATACCGGACTGTTAGTGTCCGGTGCTAACAGTGTGGGAAGACTAAGTGCAACACAAGTGGAAGATGGAGGAGGAAGCCCAACACTAGGGAAGTGGGGAGTGGAGACCCCAGGCAGCTCTAACATTGTCCTGTCTCTCCTAAATGTCCCTATATAGGTTCTGCACCTATCACCGAGCAGGAACCTATTCCCTGCTTGACCCTAGCGATAAGCCCAGCTTAGGGAGAGGATGGGTGAGCACTAGTCAGTCCCCACTACAATTAAAGACAGATAGGGTAGCCGAACAGGGAGAACATTTATCTTGAGCAGACTCAGAGAGATAACACCAAATGTCTTCCAAAAGCACCAGAGAGGAAGATAGTCGACTGTTATATCTCCAAGCCTTCACAAGGGAGAAATGTAAATATCACTGGCGATTCCCAGAAGCAGACTGGGAGTCTATAAACATCCAGGTCTAGGTGTGTCAATTAGAGCCGGAGGGAGGTTGCCACTCGGTCCAAGAGTCAGAAGGATTAAGAAGTTGTCTGCACAGCCAAACGCAGAGACCTTCTGCAGCCAGATGCATAGCTACTGTCTGCAGCATCTGACACACCCTGGTGACACTATGTGGGTCCCAGGCTAGCCACTTCCTTAACACAGGTATTTCAGATCCACCCAATATGCTGATACATGCACAGACTGCCAGCACAATTTCAAGAGTCACAAATGTTAAGTGACATAATACTGATGATGAGAAATGGGGTTGACTTTCTCACATCAAATCACTGATGTCTAGGAATTAAATTGAGGATTATGTTACAAGTCTGGAGGCTACATACAGATATGAAGTTAGCTCCTTCAAAGACAGACTTTGCAAATTAGACAGATGAATCTCCTCCAGAAAGATGTCCTCCTTGGTGGCCTCCAGTCAAATACTTGCTCAATATCTTCAATTGGATTCACACTCATAACATATCAAGAAACTCTGCAGGGCAATGGATGACTGAAAATCACAATGAATAGTATAGGAATCAGAGGTTTACCCAATAGTATAAGAATCAGAGGTTTACATGAGTCCCCAGTTAAAGAAGATCTCCCTCAAATCCTCTAGACCATCTTCAGCTAAGCAAACTCTCTGTCTCTGATTTGGAGATAGATAGTGCCCGTAGGGTACCTGGACTGAAAAGGTATTTACGTTTCTGTCCACATGACATTATGTGTCTTCTACACCATCACCAAACTGAGGAAAAAATCATGCATAAACCAGGAATCAAAGACCACACTGCATATCAGGGGACTCTTCTGCAATTGTTGATGGACCTTTTGTGAAGGAAACCCCCTTCCTTCCATGTCACCAATGTGACGTAACTACACAGGCACAGCTCTCCGGCGCCCCCTTTGTCTCTCAGGTCAGTAAGGGAACTGTACCTAGAGCAAATGGCCGCCGGGGAGGGTGTCCTGTTACCCACTGGGTATTCTAAGATTCGTGATCAGAGTAAAAGCATCAGCCCAAGATTAATTTTATGGTTTAATTGCCTTAAGGGCGTACTAGATAATTACAGAAATATACAGTAAGCTATACAACGGAATTACAGTGGATTTGCAGTCAGAGTAAAATACAACAATAATGTACAAGGCTTAGAGGTATTAGCTAGAGGTCAATATTACCGGGTTGTGGGTTGCATGTGGAGGCAGGGAGCGCTGCGATCCACAGGTGAGAATCTTAGTTGCTGGACAGTCCCCCAAAATGTGTGCCGCTGCTCCCTTGGCAGATCTGTCCCTTGATCCTTCTTAGAACTGTAGCGCAGGCGTCCCTGCCCGCTGACAGGCAGGGACGCTGTTCCACTCACCCCTCCGCGCGCTCCTCTGCTGCAGGGCTGGCGTCCTCCTCCCGCTCTCCTGGCTGCGCGCGCTCCTCTGCTTCGGGGCCGGCGTCCTCCTCCCGCTCTCCTGGCTGCTTGCGTTCCTCTGCCCCGGGCCCGGCGTCCTCCTCCCGCCCTGCTGGCGGCGCGCGCTCCTTTCCGGCCACTGTGTTTAGGTCGCGCGTGCGTGCGCTCCCCCTCTCTTAAAGGGGCCGCGCGCGCCATCCTAAAAAGTCCCCGGCCAATGGCCGGAGGACTTTAACCTTATATAAGGCACCTCCTCCAAAATGAAGGTGCCCGAGCAATGTTGTTGCACTGTTCACTACTCTGCTTCAGTCCTCAGGGTCCATTGCCAGTTACCTGCCAGATTCCTGCCAGTTTGCTGTCCGTTCCTGCCTGTTACCTGTCCGCCAGCCTACCTGGAGGCTCTGCCGTCACGAGTTGTGACCTTCTGCTATTCCAGTGACTCTCGCCCGCTCACCTGGGAGCGTTCATCTGTTACCTGCCTGCTAGCCTACCTGGAGGCTCTGCCGTCACGAGTTGTGATCTTCTGCTATTCCAGTGACTCTCGCCCGCTCACCTGGGAGCGCTCATCTGTTACCTGCCTGCTAGCCTACCTGGAGGCTCTGCCGTCACGTGCTGTGATCACCTGCTATTCCAGAGACTCTCGCCCGCTCACCTGGGAGCGCTCATCTGCTATCTGCCTGCTAGCCTACCGGGAGGCTAAGCCATTACAGGTCGTATCTATCTTTATCCAGAGACTACCCCGGTCACTTGCCGTGACCTCCTGCCCGTTCATCCAGAGACTGCCCCAGTCACTTGCCGTGACCTCCTGCCCGTTCATCCAGAGACTGCCCCAGTCACTTGCCGGGACCTCCTGCCCGTTCATCCAGAGACTGCCCCAGTCACTTGCCGAGACCTCCGGCCCGTTCATCCAGAGACTGCCCCGGTTACCTGCTGTGACTGTCTCCCCGTCTGCCCGGGTCGCCGCCCGCTCCCTTACAAGGACCGCCCCCTTGTATAGTAGCTCAGCGGTTCCGCCTCCCTGACCCGTTACAAGATCTTCATCGTCTTGGCATCTGGGAGAATAGATAGGGTCTGCCCATAGCTCACAGTTCTTAAACCTGCTAGGTCCCTCCCCTCAGTGTCAGAGGGTGGGCTAATAATCTCCACCCTTAGCCCCCTGCAGAATTTATTCCCAATATCTAATAAAGGGGTTAACATTCTGCAGGATGATCGGATCAGGACATGAGAGGTACCAGCGGATGCAGTATGTTTTTGCCTGTCGCGTGGAGATCAAACCTGGCCCGATTGGGTTTCTGTGGAGGGCCAATCTCTATATCTCAGACCCCCGAGCCATCACCGACTCGGGAGTTGCACTGTAAGATGCCCAAGGTCTGCAGGATCACGCAAATATTTTTTATGAGACTATACCTAGAAAGATGTGCTCATAATTCATAATCCTAGAACGGAGTCGTAGTGTCTGGGAAAATACAATAGATGTGTTTTCTGTGTCTGGCTGGCAGGTATAATCTAATTGAAGCCTTGTTTTGGCCTTATCTCATTATCATACTAACAGACCTTGCTATTCAGCATTGGAGCAGTAAATCCTGTTTTGAGCCGGATCTACTCAGCATACTAATAGACCTTTTTATTCACAGTGGACACTAAACCCTGTTGTATTGAATATGCCCACAGGCCATGGGGGCCAGGAGCAGCCAGCTGCCTGGGGCTCTGTGAACAGACAAAATGGCAGCTGCAACAGGCCATATCTAAGATGGTGGCTGTTCCTTCCTCACACCTTTCAAGAGCTATTTTGCCACAACGAAAGCTTCAATAGCCTCTCCTGAAGACTCTAAAGACCCCTCATACACAGCGATCTCCTAGCAAGATCACTGCTGAGTCACTAGTTTTGGGACGCAACAGCGATCTCCCCAGTGATATCGCTGTGTGTGACATTCAGCGACGATCAGCCCCCCTGCTGGGTATCGCTGATCGTCGCTGAATGTCCTGGATATTTTTTTGCTCCTTGGTCTCCTGCTGGCCAGCACGCATCGCTGCATGTAGCAGGCAGGAGACCAGCGATCAGCTGGTAACCAAGGTACACATCGGGTTTCCAGGCGCCGGGCGGCGCCTGTAAACCCGATGTGTACGTTGGATACCAGCGCGCTGCTGCAGGGGAGCTGGTAACCAAGGTACACATCGGGTTTCCAGGTGCCGCGCAGCACCTGGAAACCCGATGTGTACCTTGGTTACCAGCTCCCTGCACCAGCGGGCTGGTATCCAACGTACACTGCGGGTAACTAAGCGACGTTACCCGCAGTGTCACTGTCCTGATCGCTGCCTGAGCTGCCTGTTTGGCAGCTCAGCAGCGATCATGTAGCGACACACCAGCGATCCTGACAAGTGCATATCGTTGTCGGGATCGTTGGTGTGTCGCTATGTGTAATGGGGCCCTAAGAAAGAGAAAATCAATATAGGTTGGGTTATCCACTCCAACTCGAGGTCAGAAAAAAGGGGTAGCCAAGTGATTCTTCACAGTCCTGAAGATCTTCTACGTTTTCTCCAGACCCTTGATTTACCACCTGTCTCATTAGCTGACTGGATGGCCTTGCCAGTTCTTCTACCAAGGACTGGAGCTGTAGCCTCACATGAGTTGCCTTCCCTTCGTTATACGGAATTGTTGTTAATCTACCGATATGTTTTATCTCTTTCTGCTTGCAAGATAGTTTTTGTTAGGCCTTGGGAATCATCCTCTATTCTGATAGCCTGACTTCACATTGAGCTAAGACATCAATGGTGCAATTGCACCAGTTACTATTTACCCTATGGGAGGCTTGTTGAAGCCCCTTGTTACCTATGTTAGTTTGCATACTATGTAAACACTGTAGGTTCCGATAACCTTACAGTTGCTGTCATATTTCCTATTTTTAGTAATATACTCTTTGCTTTAAGAGTGGGCATGTCCCTGATATCCACTCTCATCATTCTAGAGGAATCTCAGTCGCTTTACCGTGCCATCTACCCCATTCGTTGCTAGACTCTATGTTGGACCCAGAAGATCATGATCTCTTTTTAATGTAATCCATTCATACCTGGGTATTCACTTTGTCAATAATTTATCTCTCAAACCAGGCTTAGGTCAAGGTCTGCAGAGGCTATCTCCAAATACTGGCTGACTTTTTCATAGGAATTGTGGTTTAAAAGGGGATTTTAATATGCTGCTAGAGGCTTCCTCATCAAGCTGTTCCATGCTCCCTGCCTCATAAAGGTCCTGGCTCAAAACTCTTTTCCACGATCTTGGAATAACAGACTTTTGGAGATTTTCTCACTATCATGATAAGGGTTTCAGCTTCATTTTCACCCTTAAGGAACATGTAAAACCATATTGACTTCTTTTTGGGCCACCATGCTTTTGACCTTTCCCCGCTGGCCTTTGTAGACTCATTTTCATAGTCAGATCATTCTCCCATTTTTCTCTCTTTCTGTCTTCCTGAGCTTAGAAAAGGAGCCTTGACATGACATATTAATTATGTTTTCCTAAAGAATCAGAAATGCCACTCCGACATTATCAGTAACATTGTGGTCTTCCCATTAAATCATGCTGCTGACAATACCTCACTTCTGATACAGTAAAATACACTACAATATCTTTTATAGGGCATTTTCATAAAGCATGATTCAAGACTAAAGAGGAAATTTAATATGGGGTACCAGCGTACTCAGAACAAACTGGACAACAACTTTTGGGGTCCAATTTCTCCTGTTACCCTTGTGAAAATAAAAAATTGCGGGCTAAAAAATCATTTTTTAGGAAGAAAAATGATTTTTTATTTTCACGGCTCTGCGTTATAAACTTCTGTGAAGCACTTGGGGGTTCAAAGTGCTCACAACACATCTAGATAAGTTCCATAAGAGGTCTAGTTTCCAAAATGGGGTCACTTGTGGGGGAGCTCCAATGTTTAGGCACACAGAGGCTCTCCATACGTGACATGGTGTCCGCTAACGATTGGAGCTAATTTTCCTTTCAAAAACTCAAATGGCGCTCCTTCCCTTCTGAACCCTACCGTGCGCCAGTGGTTTATGACCACATATGAGGTATCTGTGTACTCAGGAGAAATTGCCCAACAAATTTTAGGATCCATTTTATCCTGTTGCCCATGTGGAAATTAAAAAATTGTTGCTAAAAGATCTTTTTTGTGATTAAAAAGTTAAAGTTCATTTTTTCCTACCATGTTGCTTCTGCTGCTGTGAAACACCTGAAGGGTTAATAAACTTCTTGAATGTGGTTTTGATCAGCTTGAGGGGTTCAGTTTTTATAATGGTTTCACTTTTGGGTATTTTCAGCCATATAGACCCCTCAAACTGACTTCAAATGTGAGGTGGTCCCTAAAAAAAATGGTTTTGTACATTTTGTTGTAAAAATGAGACTTCGCTGGTCAAGTTTTAACCCTTATAACTTCCTAACAAAAAAAAAATTTGTTTACAAAATTGTGCTGATGTAAAGTAGACATGTGGAAAATGTTACTTATTAACTATTTTGTGTCACATAACTCTAATTTAACAGAATAAAAAATGAAAAATTTGAAAGTTGCAAAATTTTCGCCAAATTTCAGATTTTTTCACAAATAAACGCAAAAATTATTGACCTAAATTTACCACTAACATGTAGCCCAATATGTTAGGAAAAAACATTCTCAGAATCGCTAGGATCCGTTAAAGCGTTCCTGAGTTATTACCTCATAAAGGAACACTGGTCAGAATTGCAAAAAATGGCCAGGTCATTAAGGTCAAAATAGGCTGGGTCATAAAGGGGTTAAATATATCAAAAACTTGGCACTCAGGAATTTTGGAACAGATTTCTTAATTTTAATTGCAGTCCATGAATAAGTACAGACGTTTCAGATAGGCTGGTCCCCAACAGCTTTTTCCTTCCACTACCAATGAAACCCCCTTCAGACTGTTTGGGATATCTGCTAGAATGATTGGTCATAAAAAAGATAAGCGCTATCATGATTCCTGTATCATGACTACAGTAAAGCATCCTGAGACCATCCATGCGTGGGAGCTTTTTATCCATGGAGGGGTCTCGCTCACAGTTTTACCTAAGAACACTGCCAGGAATAAATAATGGGATCTAAACATCCTCCAAGAACAACTCCCAACCATCCAGGAGCAATTTGGTGACCAGTGCTTACCCCAGCTTGATGGGGACAATATCTTAAGGCAAAAGTGATAACTAAATGGCTCAGTAAACAAAAAAAAATGAAATTTTGGGTCCATGGCCAGAAAACTCACCGGATATCAATCCCATTGAAAATCTTTGGTCAATTCTCAAACAGCAGGTGGACAAATGAAACCACAGAAATTGTGCTAAACTCCAAGCACTGATTAGACAAGAATGAGCGATCATCAGTCAGGATTTGGCCCAGAAGCTGATACCCAGCTGTCAGGAAGAAAGGCAGAAGTAATATAAGGGTCAATGCTGTAAATATTGAGTGTTTCCATGAACTTCATGGATTTGTCAAGAAAAGTTTAAAACCTTATGAAATGCTGATAATTGTATTTCAGTAACAATAGAAACACCAGACAAAGGTTGAAAGACACTGAAGCAGCAAACTTTGTTAGTCTCAAAACTTTTGGCCATGACTGAAGATGCTCTGTGGTGGTACACTCCTTTGCCACAGGGGTGCTTGATGTTTGACATTTTGTGGAGTTGCCCCTCGCTTAGGACCTTTTGGACATACATTTTTCAGATCTACCACCAGGTCAGTGGAGTCTATCTGTAATTCCCTTACGACAAAGCTTTTGTCCAATATCTCACTCTGATAAGACAGTCAAGAAATTCACATTGAGTTTTTTTGACTGTGGCAAGTGTAGTGATCCCACACCACCAGAGCTCCCTTGTCTCTCCTTCCATATTTGAGCAGGTGTCTGAGATGAAGAGAATAATGAGGATGGAGAAGCTCTTGACTGACGACCAGAATCATTATCACGCATTTGGGCCTTCTGGCTTGATTTCAGAGATTTAGGAACATACCATGCAGACTTAGCTTACTGATTGCTCACCATAGTTCTCGGGGGAGTCTTGGTTTGAACAAGAACGGTGTGGACTTGAACTGCCTTTTTTGCCTTCCTTCCCCCTTCCTCTCTGTTCTGTGCATAGTTCTTGTTTCCCTGTTCTCACTTCTTTTCTTCTCCTCTTGCTCTTTCCCCAAGAGGATTAGATTTTAGGACTGTTGTACATACAACTTGTTTAGCTTATGGACTGTTTCTCTCTTATAATTTAAAGAGGGGACACCTAGGATCCCAGAATTTATTGGATTGACCTTAAAAAAATATTTAGAGTTGAGAGTCCTCAGTGGTTGATACCTTTTAATGGCTAACTGAAAAGATGGTAACAAATTGCAAGCTTTCGATACTACTCAGGTCTCTTCATCAGGCAAAGACTAATACAAAATCTGAAGAATCACATATACAGACATTCAGATTTTGTATTAGTCTAGCCTGATGAAGAGACCTGAGTAGTCTGGAAAGCTTGCAATTTGTTACCATCTTTTCAGTTAGCCATTAAAAGGTATCAACCACTGAGGACTCTCAACTCTAAATATTTTTCTATCTACTGGCTAACACGGTACAAAGATATACATCTTTACTGTATTGGATTGACCTTATATGTCGTCTCAATTTTTCATTTAAAACTTAAATATCTTTGGCCCATTTGCTCTGGGATCGTGACTGGGATTCACCTGTATATTTTGTACCTTCTTTTTATACTACCTTGGCTATGAATCTATATATTATTATTATTATTATTATTACTACTATTCTTACTCTTAGATGAAGGTACAAAATATACAGGTGAATCCCAGTCACGATCCCAGAGCAAATGGGCCAAAGATATTTAAGTTTTAAATGAAAAATTGAGACGACATATAAGGTCAATCCAATAAATTCTGGGATCCTAGGTGTCCCCTCTTTAAATTATAAGAGAGAAACAGTCCATAAGCTAAACAAGTTGTAAGTCCTTTAATTATTGTATTGTTAACGTTGTTACTTATGACTTGTGTTTTGAAACTGTTAAACTGTAAAGCGCTGCGGAATATGATGGCGCTATATAAATAAAGATTATTATTATTATTATTAGATGTATTGAAACATGAAAATGTATTGTATGATGTATTCTTTTTCACATCTATGTTCTTTTGGATCTTGTCTTTCTTTGATGTTTGCTGTGTTCCTTTTTCTCTTCTTTTATTGTGTTAAAATCTGTGAAAATCACAATACATTCATGTTGAACATAAAAACAGCTTTTTGTCATTTTGATTTTTTCTTTTTTCATTACGGAATTCACATAGCAGGATAAATGTTATTATGTTTTGCTAGTTCTGATAGTTTTCGAAATATGTTTTTGTTATGGTAAAAAAATGAACATGTTTGAACTGATTGTGTCCCTTAGGGGATAGGGACTTGAAATCACTTGATTAATACACTGTAATACATTTGTATCGTGGTTTATTGTTATTGTACTGTAGGACTTTATTGAGTACCACCATGGCAGACAAGGAGGGCTTCAGTATGCTGCAAATACAACCGATCTGCATTCTCCAATCGTGAGCGAGGCAAGGGTCCTATTCATTTATCTAACAACTTAGATGCCACAGTCACTATTGACCATAGCATCTGTAAAGAGTTGGCCGAGGGGTGGACTTACCATTGAGAGCTGCAGTCTTCACTCCGGTTACTTCTATATTCCTGGGATGTTCTTCCCCCGTTTCAGAGTATTCGGAATAATTAGAATCAGAGTCCAGTACAACATCAAACAGTTCTGCTTTATTTTCCTCCGGGCACAATACATCCAAGACACCATTAGCACGTCTTATACGGTACCAACAATACATTTTCCACAACTCAGCTTCTTCTCTTCCCCTACACCAGAATGGACCACAAAGTATAATCGGGACGAGGAGCCCGGTGAAAACGGCACTTCGATCTCTTTCCCTGGAGACACTTCAATCCTGTCACGGAAACACACATCTACTAGGTCGTCTACCCCCTTCTGGTTATCCTGCCCGCATACTCGCTGGTGGCCCACTCACTGCTTCGCTCAAGCATGCACACTTCTGCTGAGCGTTCCCACAGTGGATCTTCTACTGGCACATATAAAAGGACTCAAACTAATATAAAATGTATAAACTGAAACCATAACTCCGAGAGTGATAGTGAGTCCCAAATAGCACTAGCATAAAGCAGAGGCCAATAATGATAAAGTGCAGGACAGAGAAAGAAATGAATCAAAATAAGAAATAACTTTAATTGCAAAAAAAAACAATTAAAACACACAAAAAAATCATAATGATAATTGCCCCAACACAGAGGACACAATTGACACGTGTTGGTAGGCTCAAGATAAGATCTGTACAAGATAAGTAAAGTGAAGCATTTCCAAGGTTACTCAACTGTTTATGTAGAATAATTAATAATTATGTTTAGATTAAGAGCAGAAATTAAATACATGACTCCAAAAGTAAATACTACAACATTACAAGCATTATAAGAAACTAGTTCTGATCTGAAAAAGTAAGTTAATGTGTATGCAAAATGTAAATGCATATTAACACATGAGCATTACACAGAGAAAACCAGGCACAAAAAAAACAAATCTCCTAAAATGAAATAAATAGATAATTTTTTTGCAAAAAATGCATGAAGGTAGTAATAATTATAAGGGTATTTAGTAAACATAATTTTGATCAAAAGAATGTACAAGCCATCCCGCCACGTCAAGGCAACCCTTGTGGGACAGTCCTAACTCTTGTATTAAAAACCTTTCCACTTGTCAAGTGACGTAAATGTGAACAAGGACAGAGAGACTGAACCCACCAGTTAAAGCATAGGCCAGACAGGATGGATTTCTCAGCTCAGAAACAGGGCGGTCACACCCTTATATGCACAAGATGCACTCTGAACAAAATAAGAAACTAGTTCTGAACTGAAAAAGTAAGTTAATGTGTATGCAAAATGTAAATGCATATTAACACATGACCATTACACAGAGAAAATCAGGCACAAAAAAACAAATATCCTAAAATAAAATAAATAAAAAATTTTTATAAGGGTGTGACCGCCCTGTTTCTGAGCTGAGAAATCCATCCTGTCTGGCCTATGCTTAACTGGTGGGTTCAGTCCCTCTGCCTTGTTCACATTTACGTCACTTGACAAGTGGAAAGGTTTTAAATACTAGAGTTAGGACTGTCCCACAAGGGTTGCCTTGACGTGGCGGGATGGCTTGTAAATTCTTTTGATCAAAATTATGTTTACTAAATACCCTTATAATTATTACTACCTTCATGCATTTTTTGCAAAAAAAATTTTTATTTATTTTATTTTAGGATATTTTTTTTTTTTGTGCCTGGTTTTCAACATTACAAGCATTGTTAGTGATTTTATGAATTTACAGAGTAGGTCTGTATATTATTATCATATTTATCCGCCATGTACACAGAAGATAAAATGATAGAAGAAACACTGGAGGGTGATGAATTGAAGCGGTTGTTCCCTTTTGGCAAATCCCGGTACCTGGGTGAAATTTTGTTATTAAAAAACAAACCACACTTTACTCACCATCTCCTGGTCTACCACTGGGTCTCTGGCGCTGCTCCAGGTATCTAATAGTGGCTGCCGCATTGACGACGTGACAGCCAATATCAGGTAGTGGGAGCAGCGGCAGAGACTCAGCGGTGGATCCGCGGACAGTGAGTAAAGTGCAGATTGTTTCTTTTCTAACTGGGGACAACCCCTGTAAGGTGCCAATACATGTTTTCAGTGCCACATTGGTCCTCTACTGGCCCACGTGACCCGAAAACAGACTCACTGGATCACACAGGGGTTTGTGTGAACCAGAAATCACTTTCTTAGTGTAAATGTATGGAGCTTCGTTGATGGAAGTAGCTCCGTCCCAGACAATGGTCCTTGTATCTGTCGGCAAAGAAGAGCTCACGTGGGACTGGTGCGGTGTTGGATTCCAGAAAATTATTCTAATGCCCTTGCACATCATTACATAATTAGTAGGGATTGTGAAATACAAAGTTTAATGGGACCACTCCTTTAAGGATGCAAGACCTGGTTGAAGAAACATCAATCAATGACATTAACTCCATAGCCGCCTGGCAAAAAGATCTAAAAACTCAAGAAACTGACTGCTGTGGGTAATGGACAAATAAGTTTAGATCTGGTAGTCATCCAAAGAATATGATGAGAAATAAAACATGTTGACATTTGACAGTAAAATGAGGGTGGGAAGAAATCGATGTGTTAACAAAAATAAAGGTAAAAAGTATCTGGTTGTTCGGTTCTAGAAATTTCTCATGCTGCGAGTGCTGACATCAGTAAGGTTACTGTAGTTCATCGGCTGACGGTTCACATACTGCTGTCATTGTGTTCCAGCTGCCGTGCTGAGTGGTCACATTACTGATGTCACCACTCAGCACTGCATCCGGATATAGCAGAGTCGGCGATCGTCATGGGACGTGGGATGGATTTACCTCTTTGGATTATTTTATTTTTTAAAGGTAATAAATGGGTAAAAGAGGGTGGGGAGTGCTTTTTACAATTACAGTACTTTTATTGCTTTTGACTACGGGGTTAGTAATGGCGTTGTCTGATAGACACCTCTACATTACTAACCCCTGGGCTTGATATCAGCGGACATCACATAGCTGACATCGACCCCAAAACCATTACCCCGCTTGCCAGCACACCAGGGCAAGCGAGAAGAGCCAAGGCTAAGCGCCAGAATTGGCGCATCTAGTGAATTCCCATTTGTGGGGCTGCTGAGGGCTGGTACAATTAGTCTGGAGGGAGCCAATATCCATGGCCCCTTCCCAGCCTATTAATATCAGCCCGCAGCTGTCTGCTTAGCCTTTGCTGGTTATTAAAAATAGGAGAGACCCTACATCATTTTAAGGGATACCCCCTTTTTAATAACCAGTAAACGCTACGCAGACAGCTGTGAGCTGATATTAATAGCCTGAGAAGCTTCATGCATATTGGCCTCTTCAGATAGAGTAAGGAGAGTACATATTCTACTTAGCAAAACGTAACCTTTATTGATATGACTATATAAAAGGCCAAGTAAAAATGGTTTGGTTTCACCAATGAAGATCATTCTACCATCAAGGTCTGTTGCACAGGAGCAGCGATAGGGAATAAGGGAAACAGGGGGGTTAAGTTGAAAATATAACCTATATTCCCCTGTCGTGCCCCTGCATTGCTCCCGCCCTCATCAAGGCAGTCCCCAAGTATAAAGCTCTTTAAATATTACCCATGAACATACGGCCTCCCAATGCGTTTTCCCCTCCGTATGGAGGATTCATCAGGGGAGTATAAGGGTAGAGTAAATAATGGTGGAGTACCTGCAGTGACAAGGAACTACATGTAAGGTCTGACAAATTGTGTCAAGACCCAACTTTTTTATAAATTTTGGCCAAACCCAACGTACCCAAACATTCACGGGTCCGGCCATCTCTACTCCTGACTCTATAGAGGAGAGCTTGTTTTGCTGACCGCTCCTGTGTTGTCTATGAGAGAGGCACCGCCAGACATCTCTGATGGCGCATTATCTATTAGAGACAAAAAGGATCTGCAGTCTGAAATCAGACATGATGCGTCCTTATCTCCCCGACATCATCTGTCGGGAAAAGAGTCGGGGCCCCCACAAACATTAGACTGTTGGCTGAACCCGTCAATATCTGCGGGTTCAGCCAACACTAACTTAATATGTATGAGGGTCTTAAATCTCCATACAACAGCTGGGTTTTTCTTATGAGATGGTTCTAACCAAGAGCTGCAATAAAGTCTGAAGAAACAGGTCTCTACCTCTGCCGCCACCACTACAGTCACTTGGATAGACCCTACTGGATAAAATAATAAGTAAATATATCACAAAGTATCCCTCTGCCAGTGATCAGCTGTGATATGTCAGGAAAGCTCGCAGTAAGTGTTTGATTTCACTGCAGCGCCACCACAGGGGAAACGAAGCATCACACAGTGCCTATTCAAGTCAAAAGATTTTGTGTGCGACATGTAGACCAGGACGGGTCCTCCACAGTCAGAGACTTTCTTTGCAACTGCTCTCCAATCTGTCCGAAATTGAAAATCCTGAAGAGAAGACCCCCACTTCCTCTCCTCCTCGCAACTAACTCAGAATCCCCCAATAGGGTTTATAAAAATGGGTTTTCTAAATTATACAATTCCTTTCAGGGAAACCTGTCATGGTAGAATGATTTTACCACGTGGGAAAAATCTTCCTTCTCACGTTTTTACATCCTTTGGCCTTCAACTCTGGGGAAGATTCAAGGATATAACCTCCAGATGTTTCTACTTAAAGGACCAGATCTGTAAATCATGTTAATAAAGTATGTGGGACCGATTCATCAAGACTAGCATTTGTACGCCAGCCTTAATGAAGAGAGTTCCGGAGTAAGATGCGTCAAATTCATTAAAATAATCAATTGGCACATCTTTTAATTGCTGTGCTCCAGAAAGAGAAATGTTCTCCATTCATTGACTTGAATACATTTATGTTGTATTTTATGCCACTTTTGTGGTGTAAATTTTGATGAATTTGACACTGTACATCCTCCCTAAGCGCCACTCACTTATCAAAAAGTGGCGCAAAATGGACAAAATTTTGCAGCATTTCAAACAGTTTTATGCCACATTTCTGGCATAAACTGATGAAACAGGCACCAGGTTTTTTTCTGCATTAACTTTGATAAAAAGCCAGTCTGCAACATGACATGACCTAGAAGGGCTCACAATCTGAATTCGCTATACGTATGTGGAGGGATAAACTGGGAATTACTCCAACCATCCTTGGTGCGGTTTGGAGCTACCAGAATAAAAGGCTAGTTAACAATTAACATATATCCATAGTAAAAAATATTTTTATTAAATCACAAATTATTAAAAAAAGTAGCAAAAACAAGCAGAAATGTCATATAGGGGACACTAACAGGTGAGAAATTTTAAGCAAGGATAGATATATCGGTATAGACAAAGTATTTAAACAGTAATATGGTTTCACATGTTTTTAAATATTCATGTAGTACACCCGGGTTTATGTGGTTCAAAATTAATGACATAAACAGAATATGCACCAAAAAATAAACGCTATGTATAAATCTAGCGTACTAGCCAATGGGCAATCAAAGACAGTCCTCAAAGTAATCAACAGAAGAGTAAGAGATTAAGAAACCTGGGGAGGGGTAAATAAAGGATCTAATATATTGATCAGAATAGGTTTGTAATGTTATATGAATCAATAAATGTAGATTATCTTATAGAAATCTATGCTGCGGTATGTAGAAAAGTAAGATATATAATCCTCTAGCAACTATCCCTTGGGAAAATGAGACTACCTAGGTAACAGAAAAAAAATCATATCTATACAATAATAAGATGCTATGTGCAATTATACCTTATGACAAAATGTCAGTAGTATCACCTTAGTAATCAGAGTAATCACCTTAGCGTCCACTACCCCGACACGCGTTTTGCAGCCAGCTTCTTCCAGGGCTGTCTTTTAGTGGCTCATCTGCCTTGAGGCATATAGAAAATGGTCCTTATAGGAGAATATTAGGGAAGTTGGAGGTTTTAACGAGTGAGCACTTCAAGGGTATTCTGGTAAAAAGTATAAATATCAGAATATTGGGGATTAAGGTCCCCACAAACATTAGACAAACGTCAGAAAGACCCACCGATTATTGTGAATGGTAGATCCTGTGTTATCTGTATATATAAATATATATATACATATACAGTACAGACCAAAAGTTTGGACACACCTTCTCATTCAAAGATTTTTCTGTATTTTCATGACTATGAAAATTGTACATTCACACTGAAGGCATCAAAACTATGAATTAACACATGTGGAATTATATACTTAACAAAAAAGTGTGAAACAACTGAAATTATGTCTTATATTCTAGGTTCTTCAAAGTAGCCACCTTTTGCTTTGATGACTGCTTTTCACACTCTTACCATTCTCTTGATGAGCTTCAAGAGGTAGTCACCAGGAATGGTTTTCACTTCACAGGTGTGCCCTGTCAGGTTTAATAAGTGGGATTTCTGGCTTTATAAATGGGGTTGGGACCATCAGTTGTGTTGTGCAGAAGTCTGGTGGATACACAGCTGATAGTCCTACTGAATAGACTGTTAGAATTTGTATTATGGCAAGAAAAAAGCAGCTAAGTAAAGAAAAACGAGTGGCCATCATTACTTTAAGAAATGAAGGTCTGTCAGTCCGAAAAATTGGGAAAACTTTGAAAGTGTCCCCAAGTGCAGTTGCAAAAACCATCAAGGGCTACAAAGAAACTGGCTCACATGAGGACTGCCCCAGGAAAGGAAGACTAAGAGTCACCTCTGCTTCTGAGGATAAGTTTATCTGAGTCACCAGCCTCAGAAATCGCAGGTTAACAGCAGCTCAGATTAGAGACCAGGTCAATGCCACACAGAGTTCTAGCAGCAGACACATCTCTACAACAACTGTTAAGAGGAGACTTTGTGCAGCAGGCCTTCATGGTAAAATAGCTGCTAGGAAACCACTGCTAAGGACAGGCAACAAGCAGAAGAGACTTGTTTGGGCTAAAGAACACAAGGAATGGACATTAGACCAGTGGAAATCTGTGCTTTGGTCTGATGAGTCCAAATTTGAGATCTTTGGTTCCAACCACCGTGTCCAGAAAAGGTGAACGGATGGACTCTACATGCCTGGTTTCCACCGTGAAGCATGGAGGAGGAGGTGTGATGGTGTGGAGGTGCTTTGCTGGTGACACTGTCGGGGATTTATTCAAAATTGAAGGCATACTGAACCAGCATGGCTACCACAGCATCTTGCAGCGGCATGCTATTCCATCCGGTTTGCGTTTAGTTGGACCATCATTTATTTTTCAACAAACACCTCCAGGCTGTGTAAGTGCTATTTGACCAAGAAGGAGAGTGATGGGGTGCTACACCAGATGACCTGGCCTCCACAGTCACCAGACCTGAACCCAATCGAGATGGTTTGGGGTGAGCTGGACCGCAGAGTGAAGGCAAAAGGGCCAACAAGTGCTAAGCATCTCTGGAAACTCCTTCAAGATTGTTGGAAGACCATGTTCGGTGACTACCTCTTGAAGCTCATCAAGAGAATGCTAAGAGTGTGCAAAGCAGTAATCAAAGCAAACGGTGGCTACTTTGAAGAACCTAGAATATAAGACATATTTTCAGTTGTTTCACACTTTTTTGTAAAGTGTAATGTATAATTCCACATGTGTTAATTCATAGTTTTGATGCCTTCAGTGTGAATGTACAATTTTCATAGTCATGAAAATACAGAAAAATCTTTGAATGAGAAGGTGTGTCCAAACTTTTGGTCTGTACTGTATATATATATATACATATATAATTACCTTTCATTATAATCCTGACTCTGATGATAATGAGACTGCCGAAAAGTGATCTGTACAGAGCAGGGAGTGTCAGTGCTAGTTTTCAGGACTTGACATGGAACAATAAATTGTTTTAAAAAAATCTTAAAATATAACAATGCAATTTACACAATAGGTTATTTTCGGATTACACATTCCCTTTAATTGTGCTTCACCTTCGTAGGACTATGATGTCGGTTCTCTGTTTTTCTTCCGTTCAGAGTCTCCTCTGAAGTCTCGTAGATTCCAGTCTGTGATTTAGTCCTGTGTATATGTTGGCAGGATTATTAGACTACAGCTTTACTGCTTGGAGAGTTCAGCTTTCATTAACATTCATAAAACCCGTTGTGTATTTTTCTTGCTCGTTCTTTCCTTTCACTGCCATAATTTACATTCGTTTTTGCTCTTTTGAGTTTAGTTCTTTTTTTTTTCTTTGTGGTTTATTTGCATTTGGAAGTCATTGAGTTATTGAGTTTTATGTGCTGCTCATTAAGATGACATGGAAAGATAGATGTACCATCCACTTAGTGACAGCTTTTCATAAAAGTGACTCTCCCACTCCGATAATAAAACTTCCATGTGACTCACCGGAATATATGTTTTTACTCTTGAACAGGAAGTTCCAACTTCAGGCTGACATAAGGAACCATACGCACTAGATTAACGTCGGCCCGAACTCACTGATATCGGTGGAATCGGCCGTTGGTCTAAAGTGTATGGGGGCCTCCCAACTCTCCCCCAACAGATGTCGGGGTTTATAAGGATCTGGCTTGTCTGATTTCGGGCCACTGATCCTTTTGTTCTCCCTGACATAAGCCGCCACTAGAGGAGTCTTGTAGAGAGCACAGGAGCGCTCGACAAAGCGAGCCAAGCGCTCCTGTGTATGAAAGAGTCAGCAAAGATGGGTACAGGCCGAACGACAGTATGAACCATTTTATGGCCAAAGGTAATCTACTGCGTATGGGGGCCCTTAGATTGGAGATGAGGCTTCTAGTCACATAGTCACCCACCTGTCAACGACTGTGTTTTCAACAAGAAGTAGGGAGTAAGTCAACAAAAGATGCCTCTTGTGATGACATATCTCCATTGAGAAAAAAAGGCATGTTGAAATTCCGGCAACTGCAGGAAAGTTGGGACACCACCATAGATGGTCTGCCGAAATAATTTGCGGTTCAGCCAAGATTCATAAAACATGTATGGCCACTTTATGTCACCATCTCACCACTTTAGCCACCTCTTTCATAGTTCGGCATGTTGGATATAGACTACTCTAAAGGGGCTGTCTAGTGAATATAAGTTATCACCTATAGAAAGGATTAATGATAAGCTATTGTTTAGTGGGGGAGTCTCCGTTTTGTCAATTGGTGCAGGGTCCCAGTGGTTGGACCCCCACCGACCAATAAAATATCTTCTGTTTTCACAGGACAAGCCCTTTAACATTCAGTTTCAAAAACAGCAAAATGGCAGAGATGCTTAACTGCCGAGGCCTCCAAACAAATGCACTATCAGGGTGCAGTGGACCCATATAGTTAAGATGGCGGCAACACAGGTGCAAGAATACCGACAGCGCCACATACAAGTCTTCATTGTGAATTAATATACCCAGCAACCACCCCCTCCATGGATTGGTAGGTCGTGAGCGGTTGCCTCATGGGTATTTTTGCACCTGTGTTGCCGCCATCTTAACTATATGGGTCCACTGCATCCTGATAGTGCATTTGTTTGGAGGCTTGGGCAGGTAAGCATCTCTGCCTTTTTGCTGTGTTTTTGAATTTTTGGAGGACTTACAAGACCTCTTTTTGTGCTATTTCTGTTTAGTGTTAGGACTCGTAAGCGTGACGACCCGTGATGTGGGTTATGAGCTTGCGTATTTTGGCCAAAATATTAACTAATACCTCACATATTTTTATATGTGTTTTTTGCACTTAACATGGACAAGACATAATTCATCATCTTTCCACTCAACTCCCCCAACTGACCTATTCAAAAAAGTCAGTGACTGCTCAATCTCCCCAGTACCACAAGCTCGCTGCCTCAGGGTAACCCTGGACTCTAATCTGTCCTTCAAACAATGTATCCAAACCCTTTCCACTTCCTGCCGACTCCAACTGAAAAATATTTCTCAGGTCCGTACATAACTCAACAAAGAATCTGCAAAAACACTAGTGCATGCCCTCATCATCTCCCGCCTTGACTACTGCAACCTTTTTCTTTGTCGCCTCCCTTCTAACACTCTTGCACCCCTCCAATCTATCCTAAACTCTGCTGCCCGACTAATCCACCTGTCCACCCGCTATTCCCTGACCTCCCCTCCATTTCAAAACTGGTTCCCCATTACCCAGAGACTCCAGTTCAAAACCCTAACCAAGGCATACAAAGCCATCCACAACCTGTCTCCTCCATACATCTGTGACCTCGTCTCCCCGTACTTACCTGCACGCAACCTCAGATCCTCACAAGATCTCCTTCTCTACTCCCCTCTTATCTCCTCTTCCCACAATCGCATGCAAGATTTCTCCCGTGCATCCCCCTACTCTGGAACTATCTACCCCAACATATCAGACTCTCACCTACCGTGGAAACCTTTCAAAGGAACCTGAAGACCTACCTCTTCTGACAACCTTCAGTAACCCCTAATCCACCATACTGCTACACGACCGACCAGCTCTTCACTTGCCTGCTGTATCCTCACCCATCGCTTGTAGATTGTGAACCCTTGTGGGCAGGATTCTCTCTCCTTCTGTACCAGTCTGTGACTTGTATTGCTCATGATTATTGTACTTGTTTATATTATGTATACCCCTTTGCACATGGAAAGCGCCAGGAATAAATGGCGCTATAATAATAAATAATAATAATAATGTGTGCATGTATTCTCACGCTACGCTCACAAGCATAGTTTTTTCTGCAGCGAAAACATGCCCTCTTGGCTAAAAAAATGCTGCACTCAAAATGCAGTTTTTGCTGCTATTTTTGTTGTGGTTTTTTTGCTGCATTTTTCTGGTGCAGATTGCACGTGTGATTTTTCTACACTATTGTTCATGTTTAAAAAACACAAAATTGCAGCAAAACTTGTTTTCTGCGGTTTTTGCACTTTCTCGTTCCTTTTTATGGGTGAAAAAATGCTGCAAGAACACTAACAGAATTGACACGCTGCAGATTTAGAAAATGCTGCAATTCTCAAATTTAGTCAGGTATAAAAAACATAAGCGTGTGCGCGCATGAGATTTCTAAAAATCTCATAGCGTTTGCTGGTTCTGTAAAATGCAGCTTTAAAATGCCTTTTTTTGGATTTTTTTTCCGAAACCAGGACCATGGCGACAAACATTAAAGTATAGAAAAGGGATGTTCTTTTCATACCTGTGTTGGGGAGTAAGGTGGTGACAACCCTCCTGGCCTTCAATAAACTGTGTCCCTAACATGGTCGTTTTTTAGTCTTTTTGGCCAGACACCTGGAAGAAGCCACCAGGAACATTCATTACCTTTTGGCAGGGAAAATTCCACTGAAGGATGGAATAGTTCTGAAGACTCATTTCCAGACTTTCTTGGCTGTCGGCCATAGACAGATCATCATATGTAATTCCTGAACTCTCTAGAATTAGTAATGGGACCGTCACAGTCCCGCTACTCATTGTCAGGCGAGCACATAAGAACAGGAGATTGGACCATCGGATTAATGTCTATTTTCTTGGCTCTTGTACGTTGGAAACTGACCACCCAGAATTTATTACACATGATCCAGACTTGGAGAGGAGTCGGTTGATGATTCTTCCTCTGGGGTCATATAAGTCCATATGTATACACTTACATTCTGCGGATTATGGGATGTTGTCATGTGGACAATCTACTTTCCAGCAATTGTGGGGAAAACACCCATTTAGATCCCTTATTGACCAGACAGGGGAGATCGCACTACATCACTTTGTAATGAGGACCCGGCAGCTCTCGGCCTTACGTTTCTTCCGGTTGGAAGGAAATGTGAAGGCTGCAGCAGATCAACAGCCGTTGATTGGCTGCAGTGGTCACATCACATTACTTATATTAGGAGACACAGGGAAAATATTGGAGCATCAGGTATAGATTTTTCCATACAGTTTCTATATTTTTGGCAGACAGAATATGTGAAAAACATAGGACAATTAAAAAGTAAGTGATAAGCTGATGGACACGCATTTACCAGTAATAAGGAATAAAAAAGGCTCGTTTGGATGATTATGGGGCCGTAAAGAAGCACTCCTCCCATGAAGATATTTATGCTCCTAACATATTGCAGTCATCATATTATACAGCACTGTGTACTTACAATTGCTCATTTTGCCTTTCTACCCAGATAATTCTTCTCTTTCCATTAGGTCTATGACATGTTATTTAAAACTGACTAGCTGAATCCTTCTAAGCTCAATGTAGAAACAGGAGGTCTCTTTTCCAAGGATGAGTTATCATTAGAACTACAATTCTTCATCCCTTCAAAGTCCCTGGCAGGAGGGGAGGAGCTGGGTCAGAAGCTGAAGAGAAGGTGGAGCTGGGCTGCCAGGTACTTTGTACTGACATGCCTGACCCCCTTATCTCTCTATACCTGTGCTGTAAAAGAGAAGGGGGCAGGCTTAGTTATTGCAATAACCCAGTCAGCCATGACCCTTCATACACATCAGAGTAGTTATGGGCAGTCGGCTATTTTGGGGATCTGGCTCACCAAAAAGTGCCGACTCTTTTGGATCCTAAATAGATCCCTCTTAAATATATGTGAATAGATATTTAAGATGACCTTAACGCAGCAGAAAATTTAAGATGACCTTAACGCAGCGGGGTTTGTTCAAGTGGGCGGGATTTTCTGCCCTCTCTTTCAAGCCACATGTCCAAACCCTAGCCTCCTCCTGCCGTCTCAAACTCAAAAATATTTCCCGGATCCGTGCATTCCTTGACCATGAAAGTACAAAAACACTAGTGCATGCCCTCATCATCTCCCGCCTCGACTACTGCAACCTCCTACTCTCTGGCCTTCCCTCTAGCACTCTGGCACCACTCCAATCCATCCTGCACTCTGCTGCACGACTAATACACTTGTCTCCCCGCTATTCCCCAGCCTCTCCTCTCTGCCAAGCCCTTCATTGGCTTCCTATCATTCAGAGGCTCCAGTTCAAAACCCTAACCATGACCTACAAAGCCATCCACAATCTGTCTCCTCCATACATCTGTGACATGGTCTCCCGGTACATACCCACACGCAACCTTCGATCCTCTCAAGATCTCCTCCTCTACTCCCCTCTTATCTCTTCTTCCCACAACCGCATACAAAGCTTCTCCCGAGCCTCTCCCATACTCTGGAACTCTCTACCCCAACACATCAGACTCGCGCCTACCATGGAAACCTTCAAAAAGAACCTGAAGACCCACCTCTTCCGACAGGCCTACAACCTGCAGTGATCATCAGTCTACTGAACCACCGCACGATCAGCTTTTCCCTCTCCTAGTGTATCCTCACCCATCCCTGTAGATTGTGAGCCCTCGCGGGCAGGGTCCTCTCTCCTTCTGTACTTGTGTGTGCCTTGTATTGCTCATGTTTACTGTACTTGTCTATATTTGCCCCTCTTCACATGTAAAGCGCCATGGAATAAATGGCGCTATAAAAATCTATAATAATAATAATAATAATAATTTTGTCCCCCGAATACCGTAATTTTACGCCCAGGGAGAGCCATTAAGAGAATTTAGTAGTTCTCAGTGTGAAGCCGGCTCCTTTTATTCACAGCAGGGAGTCGACTCCTCTTTATCTCGGTTTGCTCACAAATGACCCATCACTATATCACAGAGACAAGGAAAGGGGAAGAAGTCTTCCTTGTGTGTCCAAGCAAATGTTAAAGTCGAGCTGAGAGCAGGCCAGGGCATTGGTGAAAGTGATTATTGATTAGTTGTATTAAAGAGGAACTCAGCTCAACTCAGGCCTGGCAAGTCAGAGTGAGGAGACTTATAAGCCATGCATGCTCCTTTGGGAAATTAAATATGCAAATTGCCTCTTCAGAGAGGAAGAGGACTAGAAATCTAGTGTAACCGCCTCACTCTGACACGCCAGGCTTTGGCTTGTCACTCTCCACAAAGAGAAACGTTACCCCTTAGATCCCAGTCTTAAGCCTCTCACCTAGCCAAATCAGATCTCATACTTTGCACTGACGAGGAGCAATAGCCAGAAACACCGTGTCTGCAAATTGAGATTCTGGTCTCCTGATCTGAACTTAGCAACATCATGGCCATATATGAGACCATGGAGTTCAGGTCAGGAGACCCTTGGCCAGTCCATACTTAAATGTCATATGTGTGAAACCGGCCTGAGTGCCTTATTAACCCTATGTAATCACAAGAGAAATATAACTCACTGCCTGTCTATTTTCCTTTATGTTCATACTTACCCCCCCAGTTCACATTCATATCTATATCTGCCCCAATCACTCCCGTCATCCAGCTATCTGGTCTCCTCTGTTCTCCCTAATTTGCCTTCACCCCCTGTCCTCTGTCAGTATCTCCTTCTGAGTGTCAGCTGTCTCTTCCTCCTTCCCATTCCCTCGCAGTGTTTGTAGAGGGGTGACGTTTGGCTCGTGGGATTTAATACTTTCCCATCCTCTCAGGATCTATATCTATCTGTTCTCTCAGGAACCAAGGGAAGGAGCAGAGATATGACGGACGTAGGGATGAACCAGCCTATAGGAGCAAACACTAAAAAACTCAGTATATCACTTTCAAAACTTAACCCAGCAGGAACACAAGATATTTTGCCTGATTCATTATTACATTTGCGCCTATTTTTTTTGCCTAGTTTTCAGGGTTTTTAAGTTCTTTTTATTTCCACTACATGTTGCAGGCAGCAGATCGCTCTCCACGGCGTCTCCAGACTCTGTCACATGTGCTGAGTGTGAACCTGCTTCCTGCAACATCCTTCAGCATGACCGGTTTGGCAGTGGGTCAGTAATGGTGTGGGGTGGCATTTCTTTGGAGGGCCACACAGCCCTCCATGTGCTCGCCAGATGTAGCCTGACTGCCATTAGGTACCGAGATGAGATCCTCAGACCCCTTGTGAGACCATATGCTGGTGCTGTTGGCCCTGGGTTCCTCCTAATGCAGGACAATGCCAGACCTCATGAGGCTGGAGTGTGTCTGCAGTTCCTGCAAGATGAAGGCATTGAAGCTATGGACTGGCCTGCCATTCCCCAGACCTGAATCCGATTGAGCACATCTGGGACAGCATGTCTCGCTCCATCCACCAACGTCACGTTGCACCACAGACTGTCCAGGAGTTGACGGATGCTTTAGTCCAGGTCTGGGAGGAGATCCCTCAGGAGAACATCCACAACCTCATCAGGAGCATGCCCAGGCATTGTAGGGAGGTCATACAGGTACATGGAGGCCACACACAATACTGAGCATCATTTTGACTTGTTTCCCCTTTCATTTTGGGAGTCTCTCCACATCCAGGCCTCCATTGGTTCAAAAATTTGATTTCCATTGATGATTTTTGTGTGATTATGTTGACAGCACATTCAACTTTGTACGCAACAAAGTATTCAATGAGAATATTTCATTCCTTTAGATCTAGGATGTGTTATTTGAGTGTTCCCTTTATTTTTTGAGCAGTGTATATACAGTGGTGGCCAAAAGTATTGGCACCCCTGCAATTTTGTCAGCTAATACTCAGTTTCTTCCTGAAAATGATTGCAATCACAAATTATTTGCTATTTTTATCTTCATTTAATTTGCTTGCAAGGAAAAAACACAAAAGAGAATGAAGCAAAAATCAAATCCTTGATCATTTCACACAAAACTCCAAAAATGGGCCAGACAAAAGTATTGGCACCCTCAGCCTAATACTTGGTTGCACAACCTTTAGCCAAAATAACTGCGAACAACCGCTTCCGGTAACCATCAATGAGTTTCTTACAATGTTCTGCTGGAATTGTAGACCATTCTTCTTTGGCAAACTGCTCCAGGTCCCTGATATTTGAAGGGTGCCTTCTCCAAACTGCCATTTTGAGATCTCTCCACAGGTGTTCTATGGGATTCAGGGCTGGACTCATTGCTGGCCACCTTAGAAGTCTCCAGTGCTTTCTCTCAAACCATTTTATAGTGCTTTTGCAAGTGTGTTTTGGGTCATTGTCCTGCTGGAAGACCCATGACCTCTGAGGGAGACCCAGCTTTCTCACACTGGGCTCTACATTATGCTGCAAAATTTGTTGGTAGTCTTCAGACTTCATAATGCCATGCACACGGTCAAGCAGTCCAGTGCCAGAGGCAGCA
Source organism: Oophaga sylvatica (assembly GCA_033576555.1). Classification (NCBI taxonomy): domain Eukaryota; kingdom Metazoa; phylum Chordata; class Amphibia; order Anura; family Dendrobatidae; genus Oophaga; species Oophaga sylvatica. The sequence goes on from JARQOD010000004.1 coordinate 520,032,568, forward strand.
AAGCAACCCCAAAACATCAGGGAACCTCCGCCATATTTGACTGTAGGGACCGTGTTCTTTTTTTTGAATGCCTCTTTTTTTTTCCTGTACACTCTATGTTGATGGTTTTTCCCAAAAAGCTCGACTTTTGTCTCATCTGACCAGAGAACATTCTTCCAAAACGTTTTAGGCTTTCTCAGGTAAGTTTTGGCAAACTCCAGCCTGGCTTTTTTATGTCTCGGGGTAAGAAGTGGGGTCTTCCTGGGTATCCTACCTTACAGTCCCTTTTCATTCAGACGCAGACGGATAGTACGGGTTGACACTGTTGTACCCTCGGACTGCAGGGCAGCTTGAACTTGTTTGGATGTTAGTCGAGGTTCTTTATCCACCATCCGCACAATCTTGCGTTGAAAACTCTCGTCAATTTTTCTTTTCCTTCCACATCTAGGGAGGTTTAGCCACAGTGCCGTGGGCTTTAAACTTCTTGATGACACTGCGCACGGAAGACACAGGAACATTCAGGTCTTTGGAGATGGACTTGTAGCCTTGAGATTGCTCATTCTTCCTCACAATTTGGTTTCTCAAGTCCTCAGACAGTTCTTTGGTCTTCTTTCTTTTCTCCATGCTCAATGTGGTACACACAAGGACACAGGACAGAGGTTGAGTCAACTTTAATCCATGTTAACTGGCTGCAAGTGTCATTTAGTTATTGCCAACACCTGTTAGGTGCCACAGGTAAGTTACAGGTGCTGGTGATTACACGAATTAGAGAAGCATCACATGATTTTTCAAACAGTGCCAATACTTTTGTCCACCCCCTTTTTTAGGTTTGGTGTGGAATTATATCCAATTTAGCTTTAGGTCAATTATTTTTGTGTTTTTTCATTGAAGACAAATTAAATGAAGATAATACCAAAGAATTTGTGTTTGCAATAATTTTCAGGAAGAAACTGAGTATTATCTGACAGAATTGCAGGGGTGCCAATACTTTTGGCCACCACTGTATATATATGATTATTTATTATGTATATATATTATTTATATATTATATTTTCATATATAAATTCGGCATTTGTAGTGTGGATTGTTTTCCAGATGTTTTGGCCAACTCATCAATTGTGACTTGTTAAAAAGTCAAAAATGTTGTCACGAATGCACTAATGTCGTCTTCCTCGGAGTGATTTTATGTGCCCCTGACATACAGTATTTGCTCACATGTGGTATTTAGCAGAACGTGCAACTTTCTACTCTAAAAAAGTGTAAAAAAAAAGGGTAAAATCCAAAATAAAGAGCATTTTTGATTTTGCACCAAATTCATGAGCCGCGTGCGCCATACTGAAGAATTTGGCACAAAGAATGACAACGAAAACCACAAGACAAAAAATTAAAAAAAGTGATTTAAAAAAACAAACACTCACATGATGAATCTGGTCCACTGATTATACTGATTATGGGTGACGTCCGTTCTTTAGAGATAATTTTGTGCATATTGATTGGCGAAGGTGAGAGCGGTCAGACCCCCCAGATCTGACATTGGCGGATGATCCTTGTGTAGTGCAGATAATATATATGGATCCTATTCCCTGGTTTATTATTTTTCCATACTTTATAGCCTCCATCTACGATATTAGATATCGCCTGCACTTTTCCGTGTAAGCAGCCTTCATATTTATCCTGGATGTGTCGGCGCTGACTCAGCTGGTTGTCGTCCAACCACCCATATCACACATCTGGTGATGATCGGATTGATTTCATTTTTGGACATTCATCATTTGATGGAAATAAAGCTGATACGTTGCAAAATTATAAACTCTACAATTTTCTAAAATAATTTGTGTATCAATCCCTCATCTCTGCTTGTTTTGAGAGACATTATTGCCTGTAACAAGCTCAGACTGATTACACAGCTGAGAGTTTGTTACAATGAATCAGTCCAGGTAATTTTGCATGAGTTAAATCAGCTAAAATACGCCATCATGATTGCTGGCGACCTCACTTTTCAGAGACCCCCCCACACACACACACACACACATCAGTCCTGGAAATTAAGATGGGCAGCAATGGACAAGTGCACAGACCCTGTAATAAATGGGACATCAAAGGGGGAATCTGGAACTGAGGCACTTCTAGGGCATTTGTAGCATCCATGGTTGGCACATATTGCTATGGATCTTCAGGTCTTGGCACAAATTGTTATGACCCTTCTGTGGCTGTCACTCACTGTTATGTATCTTCTGTGGATGGCACACAGTCATGGATCTTCTGTGGTTGACACAATGTTTTGGATTTTCGGTGGTTTGCACACAGTTATAAATCTTCTTGGGTCGGCACACACTCTTATAGATCTTCTGGAGCTGGAACACAATGTTATGGATCTGTGGCTGGCACACAGTTATGAATCTTCTGAGGTTGGCACACACTGTTATGGATCTTCTGTGGTTGGCACACTGTTATGGATCTTCTGTGGTTGGCACACACTGTCATGGATCTTCTATGGTTGACACACAATGTTATGGATCTTCTGTGGTTGGCAAGCACTGTTATGGATCTTCCGGGGTTGGAACACACTGTTATGTATCTTCTGTGGCTGTGACTCACTGCTATGTATCTTCTGTGGTTGGCACACAGTCATGGATCTTCTGTGGTTGACACGTTTTAGATCTTCTGTGGTTGCAAGCACTGTTATGGATCTTCTGGAATTGGAACACACTGTTATGTACAGTGCCGGCGTCAGCACCCGGCCTACCAGGGCAAGTGCCGGGGCCATGAGCAGGTGGTGGGGCCCACTCGCCGTTGGGCACCCCGGCGCCGTTAGCGGATGAGAGCGGTACCAGCACTGCCACTGGGCCCCCCCACTTGCTCAGGGCCCCGGCAGCAGCCGGGACAATACTTACCTCTCCCCGTGCCTCCGCTGCCACAGCTCCGGGCTCCAGGGGGCGCCTGCAGGGCGCCCGGGCTTCCTCTCACAGCAGCACCACTGAATGACGTCATCATTCAGCGGCCGGCTGTGGCAGAGAGAGCGCGAACGCCGGACAGGTGAGATGTGAGTGTATGTGTCTGTGTGTGTATCAGTGTGTGTGTGTATGTATGTAGTGCGGTGCTTTGTGTGTGTGTATGTGAGAGAGTGCTGTATGTGTGATGGTGGTGGGGGGAGGCAGTGATGTTGGGAGGCAATGATGATGATGGGGAGGCGATGATGATGGGGAGGCGATGATGATGGGGAGGCGATGATGATGTGGATTCGATGATGATGTGGAGGAAATGATGATGGGGAGTCGATGATGATGGGGAGGCAATGATGATGGGGAGGTGATGATGATGGGGAGGCGATGATGATGGGGAGGCAATGATGATGGGGAGGCGATGATGATGGGGAGGCGATGATGATGGGAGGCGATGATGATGATGATGATGGGGAGGCAATGATGATGATAATGGGGAAGCGATGATGATGATGGGGAGTCTTTCCACAGCGCCCTTTCCTGAGCCGTAACAGCGCAGAGCGCAGCACAGTGCAGAGGAGAGCTCCATATTTTGTATGGAGCATTATATGGGGACTAGTATCCTGTATGGAGCATTATTTGGGGTCCAATATTCTTTATGAAGCATTATATTTGGCCCATAATACTGTATGGAGGACGATGTGGTGCCCATAATATTGTATGGAGGACTGTACTGTCCAGTCTGTACTGTGCGCTGTGAGGATTTGGCGGTTTTTGAGCTATTGTAGAATTTACAATAGATATCACTCATGTAATGGAAGAAGTGAAATGTTTGGCATTGTACTATACCCATATTTCTCTGCAGTATCTGTGCATCATGAATCGTGGTCTGTGTTAAAGGGGTCCGCTGAGACTTTCGCCCGGGGCCCATAAAAACCTGGAGCCGGCCCTGGTATGATGTTCCCACAGCTCCCCTATGCACAGCATGATGTTCCCACAGCTCCCCTATGCACAGCATGATGTTCCCACAGTTCCCCTATGCACAGCATGATGTTCCCACAGCTCCCCTATGCACAGCATGATGTTCCCACAGCTCCCCTATGCACAGCATGATATTCCCACAGTTCCCCTATGCACAGTAAAATGCCGACACAACTCTCCTGTACACAGTATGATTCCCCCACAGATCCTCTATTAATAGTATAATGTCCCCCAAACTGTATCATGCCCCCACAGTAGCCCCCACACTGCATGACGGCCCCACACTAGCCCCCACACTCTATAATGGCCTACACTAGACCCCACAATATATGATGGTGCCTACACTATATAATGGGCCCCCCTAGCAGCCCCCCGTTTGTATGATTTCACTCTGTATAGGGCCCCTTTATTAACCCCCACTCTATATGAGGGCGCACTTAATGACACCCACATTGTATAATGGCACACTTAGTATCACGCTTTATGACTGTCCTCCTTAGTAACCACCACACTGTATGAGGGCGAATTTAGTAGCCCCAACGCTGTATGATGGTCATCCTTAGTAGCCATCACACTGTATCATGGCCCCCTTAGTAGCTCCCACTATGTATGAGGGCCCCTTTAATAGCTTCTGCTCTGTATGAGGGTCCAGCTAGTAGTCCCAATACTGTATGATGGTCCCCTTAGGAGTCCTCATTATGTTTCAAGGCCCCCTTATTAGTTCCCAATATGTTTCAGGGCCCTTACACGATATTAAAATAAATAAAATTATATACTCACCTAACCCCGGCAAGACCAACTGCAGACAGCGGTAGGTCCCGGACAGACCAATGTGGTGACGTCATCGCATCGGGACTCTAATGTTCTGTGTGTGTCTTGGCATGATGACATCTTCACGTCGCTCCACCAGGGACCTGCCATTTTGCAGGCTGCAGGCCTAAAGCGACCTGCAGCTTACAGATCGGAGAGCAGTAATGCAGGGAGGCATACTGTGAACGACTCTAAAGAGTGGTGGTAGCTCCAGGTGGGCTCCTCCAGTTCAGGGGTACGGAGATACCGCATCCAGTGACCCTGCGGTAGCTACTCTACTGACCGGTACATATTATTTATTTTACTCATTTAAATAGCGCCGTTAATTCCACAGCACTTTACAGACATCATCACTACTGTCCCCATTGGGGCTCGCAATCTACATTCCCTATGGGTATGTCTTGGGAGTGTGGGAGGAAACCGGAGAATTCGGAAGAAACTCACGCAAACATGGGGAGAACATACAAATTCCCTGCAGATGTGGTCCTTGGTGGGATTTCAACCCAGAACCCCATTATTGTGCATTTATGACTGGCGCACACTGTTATGGGGCTTCTTAGGCTGATACATATTGTTATGGGGCCTTTCTGCCTGATACACACTATTATGGGAGCTATTGCGGCTGGTACACACTGTTAGGGGGCTTTCTTGGCTCTCACACACCATCATGAGGCTTTTATGGCTGCCGCATCCTGTCATAGGGTTTTCAAGGCACGTACACGCTACTTTATTGGCTTTTTCCTGCATTTTTTCTTATTTGCAAAATTGAGGCTTTTTTCTTCACTTTTGGAGTATTTTTTTGGATCAATTGAGTTTTTTTTCCCCCACAGCCCTTTAAAGGGTTGTCAGGATATGTAATAACATGATCTGTGGGTTCTGACCTCTGGAATCCCCATTACGGGAAAGCTGGAAAAAGCCGAGGGCAGCGCTCGAAAGCTTCATAGCGAGTGAGTGGAGCGGCGGGAGATCATGTACACTTTATTTTTCATGCCGAAAAAAGTGTCCCATTCTGCCGATCGGTGCTGGTCTTAACGGTCAGACCCCCACCGATCAATGATCGTTGATATTGGACAACCCCTTTAAGTGTGGCAGGTTATATTTTCTGCTGGATAAAGGATATGAAAAATGCTTTAAAAAAAAACACATATAACAAACGTAAGGAGAAAAAAACGTTTTTAAATACGCGTGGAAAGAGTTAATATTGGACAGGTCAGTGTGTGGCTCAGGCTGGAGCACTCTCAGCAGGAGGGATGCTCAGGCCTGGGAGTGCATTGTGTGCAGGGAGCAGCTGAGCAGAGCTCTGTAGGGGAGAGGTTAGTTGCCTCTGGGTCTTGGCCAATGCATTTATCTGTCCATCTGAAACTTGGCGTTTACCCTCATACGCTGCACTGTGAGAACATTCCAACCCTGCAGAAATGTCACTTAACCTCCCCCCATCCCCATCTTGTCATCCTCCTGCCATTTATTCTGGATTACCGCTCTATTTACTTATTTTTATAGACATGTTTTACTTTTTCCCCCCCACACACTTTTTCTTTCTCTTTGTCTTCCTGTCCTCCATCATTACTCTTCTCCCTCCCTTAAAACTTGGCAAATTGCAGTCAATGACAGCACAAACCATTACATTCTAGTGACACCTGGTGGTTACTAAGAGTATTGAGAGTACTTCCTTTCCTGTATTTAGAGGGACATCTAGTGGACATAGAGAGGATTTTCTCCAGCATTTTAATGCTTATTGAAAGGATTGTGCAACTTTTTTCTTTAAGAAAAAAATACAAAAGGCCCAATAATTGAAGCATCTTTGAATTTTTGTCAATTTATGAAACATTGCGTAACCATCTTAATGTATTTGGCGCATTAATAGCATCCACATAGCCCTCCATATAGTATAATAGGCCATATCATTCTCCATATAGTATAATGCACCTCCCATAGTCCTTCATATAGCATAATGCACCCAATAGTTCTCCATATAGTATAATACACTCCCCATAGTCCTCCATATAGTATAATGCACTCCCCATAATCCTCCATAAAGTACAATGCACTCCACATAGTCCACCATACAGTATAGTAATAATAATACGCAGTATATAATTACGCAGTATAATGCATCCCATAGTTCTCCATATAGAATAATGCACTCTCCATAATCCTCCATATAGAATAACGCACCCCATAGTCCTCCATACAGTGTAATGCATTCCCCATGGTCCTCCATACAGTTTAAAGCACCCCTTAGTCCCCCATACAGTAGAATTCACTCAATGTCCGCCATATAGTATAATGCACTCCCGACAGTCCTCCATACAGTATAATGCAGTCCATAGTCCTCTATACAGTATAATGTGCACCATAGTCCTCCATACAGTGTAATTCACTCCCCATAGTCCTCCATACATTATAATGCACCCCATAGTCCTCCATACAGTGTAATATACTCCCCATAGTCCTCCATACAGTAAAATTTACCCCATAGTTCTCAATACAGTGTAATGCACTCACCATAGTCCTCCATACAGTATAATGCACCCCATAGTCCTCCATACAGTATATTGCACCCCGTAGTCCTCCATACAGTATTGTTGCCACCACAATGTACTCACTGATTTAAAAAAAATACAATACTCACCTCTTCCTCGTTCCCCCTCAGCAGCGCCATGTAGCGACATCATCGCGCTCACTGCGTTGAGACATCAGACGTCGAGGGAGAATGATGGAGGAGAGGGAGTCAGGTGACGCTCCATCTTTCATCATTACTCTCAACTGTATACAGTTAAACTTGCGATGACAGATGAGGGGCCTGGCACCGCCGCTGGTATCAGTGGCTGCATGACCTGCCAACTTTTTCAGTATGCCACTGCGATGGACAAGACATTAAAACCTAATGATACAACTGCTGCATTGACGGTGGAGACAATAATTTGTCACTGGTTCTATTTTTGAATGAATATTTCACTAAACAACCTAGAAATGGTCTCTACATCCTGTTTGAGTCGTACACACAATTACAAGCTTGAGTAGTAACGCATTGTCAGTGGTGGCGCATTGGTCAGCACTGCAGCCAATGATTGTCAGCAGCGGCCACATATCTGTCCAGGCCGGAAGAAGAATGGCAGAGACGGGCAGGAGGGGACCCAGGTAGCATTTAGACAAGTCCAAGTGGGGATGAATATATATATATATATATATATATTAGCTTCATACATGAAGATGTCGGTGCTATGCGATGTCTTAATTATGTTATTACATGATTTTTGGTGGTCACTCTTAGCCCCTCGAAATGCCCCCATCAGTAGGGGAGTCTGATATGCCTACTAGTCACATCTCTTATGGCCAAATCTGCTCGCGCTCTTTTGGTCATATTTGGCGGGAACAGGTTCACTTCAGACATCAGCATAAACAAAAAAAAAATCTTAAATTAGATCCAAAACTAGTTCTACAACCTCAGCATGCCTGGGATGAAATGAATGGCAGAAAAATGACTGCTCGTCATATTTAGTACTGATGATGTACAAGTAAGCTTCACACAATGGAGAACAACCTTAAAAGGGGTTTGTGGCCCCTTAAGACAGAAGCCAAATACCTACACCCCAAATTTTACTGCCCTTTTAAATAAGGGCACCATTTCTTCGGCATGAAGTCACACTCCTATGTCACAATATTTAAAACAAACCCCCCATAGAAACAGAAGGAAAAGGAGTGTATAGTCAAAACAATATTTTTATTAAATTCCACAAATATCCATACATTAATAGCAATAAAAAAGATGCCTCATGTAAAAAAAAAGACAGGTATAATTCTGCTGCCCACCAATAATTAATCAAAGCCCAGCACAAACGGTTTCAGAGGTAACATTTTTGCGGCAACACATGGGTAATCCCATGTTACTAGTGTATATCCGAATATGCTGGTCCTTAAAAAAGTGCCATAGTGCACAATAGAGTATACCACAAATGGAAATACATGGAAACAATGACCATAAAAATAAGGCACAAAAGGTGTCTCAGTGCATGTGAACAATATTGCAAGTTGCAGGTAAGTATATTCTTAAGTTGAAATCAAACAATGTTAACAATGTCCACAAAAGGAAGAAACCACCATAAAGTGCCTTAGTGCATGTATCAAATGTTGAAAAGGTCAATGAAACCGCATGAAAAAGTGCAGAAATAATCTTTACCTTGGTGGGGAGTTGAACTGCCCTGTCTCTCACCCCAACGCGCGTTTCGACTAGGTCTTCCTCCGGGGGTGTGCTCAATGGAGAGGCTACTAATCTTTTATCGTGCCCACTGATCAATCGGAACCGATATAAACCTCATGTGATCATCCCTATGTAAATCAGACCAAACCCCTAATCCTAGACAACTGAACGTATTGTTACATGTGACATCAACGTCACTGTTGTTTGTAACCGCACCCCGTGATCGTGGTGAACCGAATGCGTTCCAAAAAGCGGAAGTAATTGCTCTAAATTTCACCCGGCCCAACACACGCATCAGGACAAGACGGCGCATGCGCCCCAGCGTCACTGCCGAAACCAGACCTCCCACCTCCGGCGGCGATGGAACACATGCGATCCACCCAGCAAAACCAGATGGAAGTCACTGCTACCATCAAGGGCCAGAGGGAGGGGATCCCAGCGTGAACGCTAAAGCAGCAAGCGCTCATCCAAACACGCGGGCAGGCATAAAGTAAAAGTGAAAAAAGTGTGTATGCACATAAGGGGCATAAAATACAAAAGGTGATGTCATATTATGAACCTAAACATATTAATATAATAGAAAATCAAAAATGTATTGAATATATCTGCCAAAATTATTGAATTATACAATGTGTAGGTGTAAATAAAAAGGGACCGGTGTAATGTGATTAGGAAAAAAGTTGGATGTGATGTGAGGATAAAAAAATAAATAAAAAGTAAAAAATATGATCATAGGAGCGAGTGTCCTCTCCACAGTTCTGCACCTCCTACATCTTCTCCCTCATGTCTGTATACCATCCTATGCGTCCTCTCCACAGTTCTGCACCTTCTACATCTTCTCCTCATCTCTGTATACCATCCTACGCGTCCTCTCCACAGTTCTGCACCTCCTACATCTTCTCCTCATGTCTGTATACCATCCTACGCGTCCTCTCCACAGTTCTGCACCACCTACATCTCCTTCTTCATCTCTGTATACCATCCTACGCGTCCTCTCCACAGTTCTGCACCTCCTACATCTTCTCCCTCATCTCTGTATACCATCCTACGGTCCTCTCCAGTTCTGCACCGCCTACATCTCCTTCCTCATCTCTGTATACCATCCTACACGTCCTCTCCACAGTTCTGCACCGCCTACATCTTCTTCCTCATCTCTGTATACCATCCTACGCGTCCTCTCCACAGTTCTGCACCTCCTACATCTCCTTCCTCATCTCTGTATACCATCCTACGCGTCCTCTCCACAGTTCTGCACCGCCTACATCTCCTTCCTCATCTCTGTATACCATCCTACGCGTCCTCTCCACAGTTCTGCACCTCCTACATCTTCTCCCTCATGTCTGTATACCATCCTACGCGTCCTCTCCACAGTTCTGCACCGCCTACATCTCCTTCCTCATCTCTGTATACCATCCTACGCGTCCTCTCCAGTTCTGCACCGCCTACATCTCCTTCCTCATCTCTGTATACCATCCTACACGTCCCTCTCCACAGTTCTGCACCGCCTACGTCTTCTCCCTCATGTCTGTATACCAGTCTACGCGTCCTCCCACAGTTCTGCACCGCCTACATCTCCTTCCTCATCTCTGTATAACATCCTTCGCGTCCTCTCCAGATCTGCACCGCCTACATCTCCTTCCTCATCTCTGTATACCATCCTACGCGTCCTCTCCACAGTTCTGCACCTCCTACATCTCCCTCATGTCTGTATACCAGTCTACCTGTGCCCTCCTTTCTGCTAAATTATTTAGACAAACATCCTCCATAATTGAACCTTCTCTCTCGTCTCCAGTACTTCCATATGGAGAGGCGTCTGTCAGACACCCCCATTACTAACGTAGTAGTGAAAAGAAAAACCACAAAAAATCTTTATGTGGAAAAAAAATCCCCAACAATTTCCCTCTTTCACCATTTATTAAAAAAAAAAAAAACACTGGTCTGCCGTAGTCAAAAGGAGGTCCCACGACAAGCCCCTTCTCCGTCTTCCAGTGTGGAGCAGCAGCCATTGTTGGGTCTCACTCCATCAGGTCTCGCAGAGTACAGTGTGAGAGTTGGAATGATGAGTGGTGACATGACCGCGAGTGACTTATGTAAGAGACTCGCGAGCCTCCCATCTAGTGGATAGAGACTAATGACCTGGCAGATGGACCGGAGTCTCATGAATCGATCTGGCCATCTCTAGTGTATAGTGGAGGACAGTCCCGTTCAGTTTGGTGATTTGAGTCATTTCTCTTTGCACATCAAAAAGATCCATCTCTTTCGGATACCGCTCGCAGGTTAACACATATTTTTGGTAAACTCACCACAGTCTGACGCACTCAAAACTCTATCGTATCAAAAGCCAGACACTGTCATTTTACCCCAAGTGAGAGCTATACGTCTCAGAAGGGAGCCGACTGTTTCTGCCAGATCAGTCACAAACAACCCATTACTACTAGTTTTCCTTTTATTATTCCATTGTGTTGGACATTGACTTAAAAAAGAGCCACTTTTATCCTGAACTCATCTTTTCACAGCACGGACAGAAGGTACATCCAGGAAAATGCCAAGGAAAGTAAAAAATAGGAACATTTTCCTAAGTAATTTCAGCAGATTGAGTTAGTAATAAGGAGGAAGGTTTTTTGGAGTGGATTGTTGTGGTGGCAGGGGAGGGGGAGGACACTGGGAAAAAACCCTCGAATAACTTTGCATTAGTAAAGAGTAAAATTTGCCACGTAATACTTGACTCTTGTGCAATGTCTCTGATTAATGCAAAAGACTTGAGATTTCTTAGTTCAGATTTCTTTTCCTTCTCTTACTCACTGTCCTTAGAGCTAACTCAGTTTGGTAATCATTGCCAATTGCTGGTGATAGCCATCATCCATTTTGTGGTTTGTGCTTAAGACCTCTGAGCAGAGAACTAGTAAGGAGGTACAAGGGTTCTTCAGACTTTTTAAAGGTGTCGTCCACTTTGGACAAACCCTCTTTTGGAAAGCCCCCCAAATGAACTCCTGCAGCTGAACTACCTTTACTGATGTGTTATCTTTAGGATAGGTAATCAATATATCGGTTGGGGTCCAACACCTAGCACCCTCACAAATTAGCTTTTTGTCTGTCTCATGGCAGCTGTGAGTAGGGTTACGGACCCCACCAATCTGGTATTGTTCCATTGACCATTTAAGTAGGCATGAAGGGGGATTTGCCTTATCCATCACTCACTATGAGAATTTTACTTATTTCCGATTTCTCCAACTCAGGATTTTAAGTTTCTAACGAAGAGGGAAATATTGTGAATGCTATGGATTCTGAGTTGGGGCTCCCTCTGGTGGCTGTTGATATTAATGAGGCTGTCTTGACTGACAGACGCCCTTCAGCTGAGGATCCAGCTGCGGACAATCTGGGAGTGAAGACTGGGGAGATTTAAAGGAGAAACTTTCCCATGATCCTCACCGGTGATTAGTTTTCTCTTCCTGGTCCAGTTTGGAAGTCAGTTGCTGAGGGCTCCTGCAACTTTCAGATAAGCTATTTTCTGCTCGTTTCTGTGGTTTTGTTTTCTTTTGTTTTTCAGCCTTCTGAGTCAGGCACGGGTCCCCCTGCTGGGGCCTGCGCTGGACTCTTTTTCTCAGTTATCTCTGTTCATTTGTTCAGTCCCTGTTATTTCAGTGGCTGCTGGGTAGTTCTGACATAGCGGGGAGAGATCGTGTGGTCTCAGTATTTTTTGGAATCAGAAGTGTTGGAATTTTTCTTAGAGTTTTGCTGGATTGCAAAAAGTATTCTTTTCTGTCCTATCTAGACATTTCTGGGCCCCAGCGTTTGCTTACTCTATAATCTGCCTGCATTTGTATTTCATCTTGTCTCACCGCCAATATATGTGTGGGGGCTACCTATTCCTTTGGGGCGCTACTCCGGGGCAGTTAGCTTTCCCCTTTCTATCTCTAGGCTCAGCTAACTCTCCGGCTGTGTCGAGGCGTCTAGGTCATCGTAGGTACGTCCCACGGCTGCTTCTAGTTGTGCGGTTAGTTTAGGGTCCTGCAATCCATTAGTTACCAACCTCTCTGGGTGACTGGCTGCCTCTGCTATTTTTGTTACTGTCCTTCTCGGCTACCATATCATAACAGGGAAAATAACCTGGACTTCATATTCTCCACTCAGATGGAAAGGATCTACAATTTCTTCCTAAATTTTCCATTCTGTGCGCCAGTCTTACTGTAGGAAGTGCAGTAGTAAAATGAGCCAAATTCATTAGGTGGTACACACAATTTTAATGAATTTGGGGCATCTTTCCACTGCCATGACACTGAACCACTGCCAGAAATGTACTTTAACCAGAGGCTTGCGTTATTTCTTTCATAATTTACACCACTTTTTGTTGTAAATAATGATGAATTTGTCGGGTGCCCTTGGCCATGCTCAGTCACACTAACTTTATAAAAAGTTGTGGTACTGGCTGGAACTGGTGTAAAAATGCCAAAAATCATCACATTTTTGCGTAACTTCAAGTTGCACAAACATTTTGCCACATTTCAATTAGTTTTGCACCAGACTTCAGGAGAAAGATGCTTGATAAATCAGACCCTATGTGTCCAGATGGTACCCTGTCTCTTTGAAATGAAATAAGACCTAGCCACTAGTTTCCTCTCTGTGTTGACATTGTATCTCTGAAGAGGGCACACGACTACACATATTTTGTAATTGTCTAAAGCTTCTTGAATTCTAACAGAAGGTTCAGACCCTGAGCTGTGATATTTTAGATACAGTGGATAGAAAAAGTCTATACACCTGTTAAATGACTGGATTTTAACATGTAAAAACATCTTAACAAGAATCATGTCAGAACTTCCGGTTCCAGGTAATGCTACTATTGTGCCGAATTTAAGCCACTTCTTGATGTCTGTTTTCACAGTTCTTCATGGTATATCTAATGCCTTGGAAAAAATGTTGTACCCTTCTCCTGGTAACTTTCGATGAGATCCCTTTGCTGTGTTGTCAGCTGTTTATGACTCTTGCTGTAAAGTACAACAAAGAAAATGGCAGGAAAATCCGACTAGAACAGCTGAATTTTATATGGGGTTAATCGGAATCAGTAGAAATGATTTCACTCGGCGTGAAATTTAGATAAATCATACAAATATACAATTTAAAGATGAACAAGACTTACTAGACTCATGGTCTAGTTTCAGAATTTAATGTATATTAAACCTTATTCTTGTTCTAACCTCAACCCACAATTTCAACCAGGTCTTGACCATTAGCCATAATGGCTTGAGGAGTTCCACCTGTTTGAGGAGATCTAACCCATGTCCCCTCACACCTTTTTCAAACTTTTCTGTGCATTTCCTATGGTTAATACAGCGTTCATATGAAAGCACCATTTTTATCCACATGGAACGATTTGGAGGTCGTCTTTTCATCCATCACATAGCCATCGTTTTCTCTCTGAGAAATATACGAGAGCGATGGGTCCACATTTCCCTGTCCAAGATACCAAACATAACAAAGGTTCTATGGATATATCAATATTTAGAATTAAGATAAAAATTCTAGTATTTCTTCCCAAAAGGATCTAATAATTAGGCACTTCCATCTCATATGCCAAAAATCCGCATTTTGGAAACCACACCTTGGGCACATGGCATCCTTAGATCTACCCATCTTTCTCAATCTAACCGGTGTGGACTTTTTGTCTTATTAAGACATCATTATTCATTTGTCTTTTCATTTTTCGGACAAAACATAATTGAAAGGAACTTTCCTCATGAGCAGACTAGATTTGATCTCGATGTTACCCCTAATCGATAGGTGTGTGAGATTTACAAGAATAGATGGATGCCCCATGATCTCTGAGTCACGGCTCAATAACTTTATCACTGATTCTACAATTATTTTACGCTACTTTACAGTCTTATTAATTCCGAAAAGGATTCGATGGGTCGTCCGCTAATTAAGACCTTTTTAAAAATAGCGGCTTCAAGTTAAAAAATAACATTGTGATGTAGCGGACCCCAGGAGATCCTCAAAACTGCTGTCGGTGTTGTCATGGAAATATATATGTATTCCATATATTCAAAGTATATTCATATATATGCATTCACAGTTATATAGATCTCACTTGCTAAAAAATCCTGTGTTCACACATATCTATGCAAAAGCTGATTTCAGCTGTAATCAGTCGTTTTAAACGACTGGCCTTCATAAAGTACAGAAAGTTTTAATAGATATCTATTGTTTACTTTATAGTCATGCAAGAAAACTAGGGCAAAAGGACATAAAACAATAAATCTGCGACTTCAGCCTTTTATCATAATTATCATAATTATCATACTTACACTAGAACAGCCAATAATCTAGAAGCTTTTAATTGTATGTTAATTGACTAACCAGCCCCTTTTTGTAAACGTATAAAACCTTGAATGAATAATAAATGAGTAGTCTTGACGAACTGCCATACTGACACTTCCGTTGTGGACAGTCTCATTTCGTTCTGAGCGCTCAAAAAGACATTAAATAGAGAATTGGGAACGGCAAGCAGCAAACACTGAAGGATAAATTTGTCCCAATTAAATTTCCATAACAGTTGGCGCCTGCACGCGGGGCATTGGATGAAACGCACGAGGACCCGGCCTACGGAGAGACGGGGGTGTTGGCCCTGGCCTTGGCACACGGGACGGAGACTGCAGCTCCATAAGGGAAGGTAAAAACTCTGTCATCTTACCTGAATGTTCCCTGTGCCTAGTCCTAGCCTACACTTCTAGACGGTCGACGTGGTCATCACCACATTCCCAGGTTGTGTAAAAAGTCCATACCCTTATCCAAAAGCCCTGGGATATAAGCCGAGTTGTTTGCTGCTGTGCTGTATATGTTTCATGTTTTATGTGAACCGGGAGAAAGTTGGAACGGTGACTGTGTTTTTGCTTGCTGATTTCTGGGGGCTGTATAGCAAAAGACAAATTGCTGGATAAGTTCCCGCAGAAATCTTTCACACACAGGAGGGAGGCCATCCCAAAAAATCCAGGTGTGAGGGGCGGGAGCTTTGTTTGGATAAGTCCACGCAGTTATTCTTCACACATTGGAGGGAGGTTATCCCAGATCAAACCAGTTGTGAGGAGCGAGGGCTTTGAATCGGTTAAGTTTCTGCAGTTATCTTTCACACACAGGAGGGAAGTTATCCCAGATCAATCCAGGTGTGAGGGGCAGGAGCTTTGTTTGGATAAGTTCTCACAATAATCGTCCACGCTCCGGGAGGTCATCCCAGTCAAATCAGACGTGGATGGTGAGAATTTTGATTAAGGCTATTACAGATTACTGTGACCGGCGCACCGGCCAGGGCGTACGGTACAGAAAGCGATAGACCTTGAGCATCGCCGTGCTCAGTGCAATTGGTGAGTTATCAGTTACCAGAGCAGCTTGTATGTGTCACAGATCATCAAAAGAGGGATTCGTATTCTCCCGGGTGTCTGTCTCATTGTACATGTCACTGTCTGAATTGCAGGTACTGTCGCTTTAAATCTCAGAGAGCAGCGAGAAACCCCTTTATCCCCCCTCCTCTGCTAATCACGTTGTCACATCTGTTTCCTGGTTTTGATCTTTTTAAGATAGTTTTTTGGCTACAGGCTGAAGCATGAAAATTCTTAGGCATTCAGTCTGAACTATATTCATTTTTTGCTATTCTGAGGGATAATTTTTTTTTTTTTTTGATACGTGATTTCAGTGCCTGTAGAGACAGCAAGCAGAGATATAAGGGAGGGGGGGAAGTGCTGGCAGCAGCGAGGTGACATTATAGAAGGCGGTAGGAAAAAGCCTACGCTACCAGACAAAAGTTTTAAAGTACTTTTCTTTTTGTTTTTATCATTTTACAATCAGTTTTTCCACCTCTTTTTTTTTAATTAGCTGTTTTAGTAACAAGGGTTGTTTTTCAGAGTTTTATGATTAATACGGTTTTTCTTTTCTCCACTTTTTGGTGAATTTATTTTTTTCTTTTTCTAGAATTTTTTACTAAATCTAACTTTTGTTTTTAAAGTTTTTCTTTTCAGTACACTTTTAAATAATTTTGGAGAGTTTTTTTTCTAATCAATTTATTTTAGAGTTTTATTCTCCAACCATTTTTTTTTTTCTCTACTAGCTTGCTTTAGACCAAGGTCACTCCACAGATAAGGAAAATTGCAGGCTGAGGGAGAGCGCACACACAAACTGCGCAGCGGCTTGACTAGCCCCTCCCGTCGGGCATTCGGCGAGGACGTACAGAAACAGAGTGCAGCAGTTTTCAGATTTTTAATCACCTTTGTTGAATAGGTTTTTGGAATAGACACAGTACGTGAGAATCGAAGGGCTAGGCATGTGAATAGAAGGTCAGAGTATGTGAGAAGCAAATAGACAGGCAGCCTTTACGCTGCATAATGAAATGTTTTTTCTTGTTTTTGTTATTTGAAAGGTAACGGGAAAGTTTGTTAATAGATTACCATCTGCTATAAAAGAGCAGTGGTGCATTGTGTAGAAGGTACAGCAAGTTAATTTGAACGGACCAGGAAGTGATTTTTTATGTGAATAAGATTGAAAAGGTGTTAAATCGTCTGTGAGAAAAAGATCACTGACATGTCACAAGAGCAGAATTCAGAGTCACACACATCACATGTCCATCATGTGGAGACAAGGGACAGGTGTAGGCTGCTCTCATTGAGTAAGGAGCCTTGTACAGGGAAAAACACTCCCCGCCTCTCTCCACAGGGAGAAGGCATTTTTGTTTCAACCATCCCCTCTCAAGAGCCACAGGGGGGACACCCTCTCCTTTTTCTTCTCTCAGTCCCTTTCTCCTTCTTCTTCAGACTTTTCTCCTCTTTCCTCGCTGCCATCCCTCTCATTCCTTCTTTCCCCTCCCTCACATCTCTGACAAATCCATTTTCTTCATCTTCCTCTTCTTCTATCTCTTCCTCTCCAACTCTCAAATCTTCTTCTTCATCTTCTTCTACTTCTCCCACTCCATCTTTCTCCTCTCTCTCTCCTCCATCTTTCTCTCTTTCCCCCCTTTCACTCTTCTCTCCCTCCCCTCTTTCCTTTTCCTCCCTTTCTCCTCCCACACCACACCCACCTGCTCATGCTTGCTCTCCTCCTCCTTCCTCCTCTCAGGCACATTCCACTCTTCTTCACCCTCCCCTCCATCTCTCTCCCCTCCTCTTTCTCTCGCTCCTCCCTCACACCTCCCTTCTCTTCCTTTTTTTTTCTACTTCGTTATCAACTGGGTCAACGCCCAATCAAAGCAATGTGGTGTCACTGTATTCAGTGTCTCCAGCACAGGGCACCCTGTCTATCCCAAGCACAGTACAAACATTGCTAGTCATTATATCAGGAGAAGAAAGTGCAAATCTCCCTACACAAAACGTTGCAGGTAGCCCCCAGACACAAAAACTAGTAGAGCCCACAGCTAGGGCATCACAGGGGGGTAGTGTAGCTACAGACACAAATGAGGAACCTCAGTGCCGAGCAGGGCTGCCAGCATGGAACCATGACACTGATCACCGCAGCCTCAGCAAGGAAGTGGGAAATCCCCATGCAGCAAGACAACTTTTAAGCCCAAATCTCACCCAGTGTATGCACAAAGTACACCATGTCACTTCTTATCTGATGAAGATAAAGATGCAATGTCACACATGCTGCCCAATACTAGGGAAGAAAACACACAAGCACCAATAGAGCAGGGACAGGTAGAGGCACCATCCTATGAGCCCTTCATCCCAAGCCAGGTGATCAGTATGCTGCCAGACCCAGGGATACACCCCATGTAATTTTGCCAAAAAATACAGCAGATCCAGCGAACGTATGCAGCAGCCTGGATTGATCTCTGGACCGTAATGGAAATAAAAGCAGGTGATGCATTCTGGCCAATTATGAGAGAACACTTCAAGCTTCCAGCAGAGTTAGATGCGTATGCCTGGGAGACAGGACCAAAGCTAATTGAGCAGCTCAGAGAGTGGGCCAAAAGCAGACTGACAGGACAAACTCTCAGCCTACATGACATGAGTCAAGACAAGACAGAGTCTGTGGAGAAGTTCCATGACAGAGTGATACAAGTGTTTCAAGATTTGGGCCTCATTACCCATGATCAGACACACAGACGGATGTTGGCACAGGCTTTTGTGCATGGACTGAGAGAACCAATCAGGAAACCACTGATAGTAGCCAAGCCTGAGTACACGTCAATAGCAATGGATACCCTGCTCGCAGTAGCAAAAAGGATTGAGTCCCACCGGGACAGAAGGGATGTCTCGGTGTTACAACTGTGGCGAGTTTGGTCATTTCCGGAACCGGTGCAGAACACCGACTTCGCAAAGAAGGAGAAACACAGAAAGCAGTGAAGAACCCCGTCCATAGGACAGGAGCACACCAAGTCCACAGGGAACCCCACCAGTGGGACCAATATCCTGAGAGTGGATGGCGTAGTCAGATCTTTTCTTGTGGAACTCCGCAACCTCACTTATCTATCAGAATCTTCTGCTTCCTGCATGGGAATTGATGGTCAAGTCAGATATTTCCAGATTATGAAGCCCCTGAGAATGTGGACTCAGCCAGAACACTCCATCATGTCCCAGTTTGTTGTGTCAAAGACCTGCACCCTCAACCTATTGGGAGTGGACTTACTGCAAAAGCTGAAAGCGACCAGAGTGTTCCAGGAAGATGGGACCATGACACTTTCTTCACCCCTGACCCAAGAAGAAACAGGAACAACCACACTGCAGACCTATCACAGGAGATGCTGGACATAGTACCAGAAAAGCCACTCCATCACCCAGAGTCAAGATGTCTCTGACCAACTGAAGGTCTAAGTGAACTCGCCTAAGAAGACGGCCTGAGAACTTTGACATTGGCCAGGATATTCAACTCAAGAAGGACCCTACTCGCTTCATGGAATGGCAACACCTCATCCGGCTCCAACGCCAGAAGTTCATCTTTTGCAAGCACCAAGAGGTGCCCCCTGCAGTCAACCAATTCACCCAGGCCCTAGACCGGCAAAAGGCCACTCAGCTCTTCAAACTTGTGCACAAATACTGACCTGAGACCGAGCTGGAGAAAAAGAAACTACTGATGGCCCGTGCTGAGAAAAAAGCAGCCGGTGAAGGAGACGTCCCAACAAGAAGACCCCCTGTGACCAGAGCAGGTGCTAAAACAGTGACTGCCTTGGTGGAGAACAAGAAAGCCAGCTGGTCGTCATCTCTCATGATGTGGATCCTAGTAGACAGCTTGTTTTCCCGCCAGCTCTGAGCCGGCAGATGGGAGTCCCCTGCCGCATACTGAAGGACAAGGCCAAACTGGGCTGCCTCGCCCATCGGAATCAATACCAGCTTTCCACAGTGAAGAAAAAGACTGTAAACCCCACTGAGTTCAAAATGGTGCAAGGCCTGGAGGCCGTGAAAGAGACTACGGTATTTGAAACCCAACAGTGCTGAACCGTCACACTCTGCTCTCAAGAGTCCCAGTCACCGTAACGGTATTCACGGTGATCAGCCTGGCCAGTACCTTCTTCAGTGTTTCCCCTCCACCTGGAGGCCTGCCTTCATGCACCAGTGCAGTGCATATGGACAGTGTTGCCTCAAGGTGCTCAAAACAAGCCCTTCAAGTTTCACCAAGACAATGTCCTCCATCCTCGTCAACTGGATTGCAGAATATGCAAGAGTCACTCTTCTACAACACGTGGATGACCTTCTCTTTTGTGTGGTTGACATCGACACCTGCACAGTCTATTCCTTGTCTCTACTACTCTACCTGGAAGAACAGCAACGCAAGGTCTGGAAGAACAAAGTCCAGTGATGTCAGAAGCAAGTTACATCCCTGGGACACTGTATTGCCCACCAGACGAAACACATGTCAAAAGACTGGAAGACCACTGTGGAGAAGATGGCCCCCCCAACAACTCCAAGAATGCTGCAGGCCTTCCCTGGTCTAGTGTCGTATTGCAGAACCTGGATCCCTGATGCCTCAGTCCTAATGCAGCCTCTGTGCGCTTACATCAACGCAACCCCGCTCCTTCTATCAGACGCAGCCTTCAACCCATTCAGGAGATTGGAAGAACTCCACAGTCTCAGCGCCAATACCAGGCCTACCTGACTACGAGAAGTCTTTCCGTCTACCTGATGGAAGAAAGAAGGTCATGCTACTGGAGTCCTAATATGGATTCACGGGGGAAAACAGAGACTTTTAGGCTGCCTCTCAGCCCGCTTGGATCCAGTTGCAAGAGGAGCACCCTCCTGCCTGATGGCAGTATCTGCAGCACACACCCTCCTGGACAAGGTTGCTGACATCACTCTTGGACAGCCACTGGAAACACTCACTCCACATGACATCTTGGCAATCTTCAATCAAGCTCAACCAACAATAATCTCCCCACCGCCAGACATCTTTGTGGCGCCTCTATCGCCTTAGTCTCATAATGTCACCGTCTCCAGACCTACAGTCCTCAGCCCGGCCACTCTACTCCCACTCCCAAGGGGGGATACAATATGGACTTTCCAGAACAAAATTTACAGAATTTATCCTCTACTTGGATGGCTCCAGATTTGCAGATGATGAAGAAGTTTCAACACAGGAAGTGCAGTGACCAGCAATCAAGAAATCCTGTGGTCCAGAAGTCTGTCACCTAGCCTGTCAGCCCAGGAAGCAGAACTGATAGTGCTGAGAAGGCCTGCCAGATGGCAGAAGGCAAGACTGCAAACATCTACACCGACTACAGGTACTTGCATGGCATAGCACACGACTTTGGGCCCATCTGGGCTACAAGGGACTTCATCACAGCAAACGGGACAACCGTGAAACATCATGGAGCCTTCAGGGACCTGCTGGGTGTACTCCAACTTCCAAAATGGTGGCAATTTGAAAAATCAAAGGGCATGGAAAACTGAGAACAGAAGAGGCGTGAGGCAATAACATGGCGACATGGCAGCCAAAGAAGCGGCCAAAGGAAGACAGCATGGAGAAGTGGGAGAGGTCGTAGAGCCGGACGGCTACTACATGACGACTGAAGACAAGAAACCTGACAAAAAGACGTCCTGGGATCTGCTCAAGAAGTTGCAAGACCAAGCTCCAAAAGGAAGAAGAGCTGAATGCGAAAAAAACAACATGTGAAGAAGGAGGGCTATCAATAATAGACTTCAAACTCTGCCTACCACAAAGTATGCACCCTATGGTGGTCCAATGGGCACATGGACCCACACCCACATATCAAAGACACAGATGAATGATCTGATTGGTGCTTACTGTTTCGCTTCAGGGATCTCCACCCTAACAGCCAAATTCACCAGCAGCTGTCTGATCTGCGCAAATGCAAGCCTGGACGTATGGAAGAAAGTCCCCCTCACCTCATCTGGAAAGACCACTCTACCAGCTTCAAAGGATCCAGATAGACCACATCCAGATATCGCCAAGTGAAGGATTCAAATACGCCATTGTGGTCAAAGAAGTATTTTCAAGATGAACAGAAGCCTTCCAAGTCAGCAAAGACTGCTGCAAAGAAGCTACTTTCGGAAAATAGTGTGCAGATACGGGGTTCCAGAAATGATAGAAAGTGATCAGGGACCCGCATTCACAGCAAATCTGACAAACAAGACCCGATTACCACCCAGAGCAGCAGGAAGGTAGAAAAACTGAAGGAACACTTAAGAATAGAATGTTAAAAATTGCCCAAGAGACACGCAAACCATGGCATGACACACTCCCAATTGCACTGTTTAGCGTAAGGCACACTCCCAGAGACCCAGAAAAGCTGTCACCATACAAAATTTTGTTTGGGTCTAGTCCCAAGTTAGGTACAATTTCCCTCAGCAGCAGAATATGCAAAATGATATCTTGTTTGCTTATGTAATTGAATTGGTCAAAAACTAATGTCCATTCTCGAGTTTTTCTCTTCACTGCCAGATTTGATGGTCCTGTCCAAGAGCCCCAGATGACACCAACCTCTGTGTAACTAGAGGGAAAGCCTGTTTGGATCCACGTATCGCATTGCAAGGAAGCTCCCGTACCAGGAGAGACACCTAAGCCATGAAGGATGTCGTGGATGCTCTGACTGACCAGACAGATGACCTACCTGATGAAGAATACACACTTTTTTTTCTGAACATGCAGTTAAATAAAGAGACTATGATTGCAAACACATAAACCCCCGACAGGGACAGTCCTCCTGACCGCCCATTTGCGAAAAGTCTGTATTCGGTGGGGGAGGCATGTACTAGGCATGTCTCAACTCGCCGGCAGCACAAAAGAGTTGCAGCGCTTTGGGCCAGGAGCAGGTTTTTAGGGCAAGTGGTATCTAAGGGGGGACTGTCATGGAAATATATATGTATTCCATATATTCAAAGTATATTCATATATATGCATTCACAGTTAGATAGATCTCACTTGCTAAAAAATCCTGTGTTCACACATATCTATGCAAAAGCTGATGTCAGCTGTAATCAGTCGTTTTAAACGACTGGCCTTCATAAAGTACAGAAAGTTTTAATAGATATCTATTGTTTACTTTATAGTCATGCAAGAAAATAAAACAATAAATCTGCAACTTCAGCCTTTTATCATAATTATCATACTTACACTAGAACAGCCAATAATCTAGCAGCTTTTAATTGTATGTTAATTGACTAACCAGCCCCTTTTTGTAAACGTATAAAACCTTGAATGAATAATAAATGAGGGGTCTTGACAACTGTTATACTGACACTTCCGTTGTGGACAGTCTCATTTCGTTCTGAGCGCTCAAAAAGACATTTAATAGAGAATTGGGAACGGCAAGCAGCAAACATTGAAGGATAAATTTGTCCTAATTAAATTTCCATAACAGTGTTCTCTCTGGTCTCTTGTTCTACAGGCTGGGAGATTTTAGTGACCCCATCAGCCAATCTGAGGCTGTTGAGTGACTGCAGTGGTCACATTTCTTCAGAGCTGGAACAGTCTCATGACCAGACAGAATGTGACCACCTCCTGCGAAAGCCAGGGGCCTGGTGAAGTGCAATGGTCTACAAGGAGACCACAATGAGCCAAATCTTACTAAGTTGATGCGTAGTGGACACTTTAAATGGAGAATGAAGAAGATAAAATCTGAGCATCACAGCCTGTGACGGAGTAGAGAAGTTACAATAAGGACGCCTAATATTTGTACCTTTGCGGCTTCTGAGCTTTGCCGTGGGGCCCAATAATTTTTGTGCACACACCCAGCTAAATATAAAGAAATACCGCATAGACTATTTTTGAGAATTTTTTATATTTTCAGACATACAATCCTCAGTGGATGTGAGCATTACAAATATCAGTAAAATAAATAATTCTGCAAATAAAAATTAACAACACACACATCAATATCTAGGTCTGCCTGGTCCAGGCGGCCATTGGGTAAAGCCATGCCACTGGAGCAGATATACGGAAAAAAAATAAAATTATATATATACACACACATATGTGTAAATATATATGATCAGCAGCTCCTTGGCTCTCAAAAGTGAGCAATTACATGTACAACCAAACCGTTGTGTACCTGGACTAGCAGTGACTATAGATCACGTCACACATCTTTCAAATAACTCGTGTGTATCGATCAGCGAAGATTTCGAGAACTCTGCTTGATGCGATTAGTTTTACACCTTGTGCCGTTCCTGTCCAGGTTCAGGGCAGTACACCTAGGTTAGCCAACCTTGATCAGGACACACGTTTTACCTTCTGGGTTGTGAAAAAAATTACATTGAAAGCCAAATGAAATCTGCGAGCAACTTATTCCCAAGTTTTTATCCGCAACGGCAGAACTTTTCAATGCTCAATGATTACGGTTTATTTAGATAGACTGTACTTGAATAATGACTCCAGTCGTGGCAGGACTGAAGACAAGCCCTGATTTTAAGAAAAACAAAACACAAACGCTACTTGTATAGTATACTGCGACAGTAGCATGGTGCAAAAAGCATGGACACATTTGTTTTAGATCCTGTACAGAGGTCATTGTGCAGGGAAGGGGAGAGGAAGTGAAGCTCTGTCCATCAGTTATTCCGAATGGTATAACCTGCCTCTGATGATAATGAAACTGCTGAAAAGTGATTGCTACAGAACAGGAGGGTTCAATCTAGTATGAGGCACAGTGGTCAGAGCAAGAACTGCTACATTTCCAATTATTATTGTCGAAGTTAAAAAATACCGCATTTTGAACATAAAAGCTTGACCAGGTTAATTTTGTACGGAAAAGGCATCCATCAGCTATCTACAGGATAGGTGATAAATGTTTGATCCCTCGGGGCCCCACTAATAAGGGTTTTCATTGCAGCACTCAAAAAAGTTCCTTTGATTCCACTATTAGATCGGCAAAAAATTTTTATCAGCTATCTCCACCATTGGGAGCCCGACAGATTGCAGTAATGCAGATTTTAAATCCCTCGTTCCCCCTTTAAGGGACATGATCGCACTTGACCACTCTCAATCCCAGTAGTGTTGGAAAGAGTGGAGCTCTCAAATACTTTCTTTATTTGGAATATTTTTCTAACGATTTTTAAATTCATTTTTACATTCTTTTTAAATCCCTTTTCTATTCTTTACATCTACATGCCAGTACATTAGTCTAGGAATTATATTGGCGCAGGCAGGTTGTTCTCTGATCCTGTGTCTGGCTGCCAATACTTCGTATGGTTCTTCTGAGAATTAGCTCAAATCTCAACTGTAAGCCCAAGATCAAAATAGCATATTTTTTGGTCTGGGTGCTGAAAAACAAAACTCCCTGACATCACATGGACAGCACTAGGACAAATGATATACAATTAGATTGGCATTTTTTTCACAGCCCGAATCTGGGTGAAGAAAAAAAAAAATCATGACAAGCAGTGTTCTTTTCCATATGTCAGAAAAAACTCGCCCATAAATATCGGATCCCATACGGAGCCACCACCGAATAGCCTCTGATTATCGTAGGAAACTATTTGTTCTTGTAAATTTTAATAACTGCTAAAATGGGTATTCCCATCTCAAATATCCTCTCCCGATATGTAGTAGGTGTAATGATAACAATATTATCAAATACCTCCAATTAGAAATGTAGTGTAGTTCTTCTGATTAGTTGGTTGGCTTACCCCATGTGAAGGTCATTGCAGTAGTTTAGGTATCAATGGTTAAGACCACTAACAGTCAAATAATCACTATATGAGTGGTTGTAACCATGAATACCAAAGCTACTGCAATGCCCTGTACATGGGGTACGTGACCTAGCTATTACATATTGGGATAGGATCTTGGAGATGGGAATAACCCTTTAAGGCCGGGGTCACACTTGCGAGTGCAATGCGAGAAACTCGCCTCAATACCCGGCACTGCCGCCGGCACTCGGACCAGAGCGTTCAGCTGCATAGAAATACATGCAGCCGCACACTCCGGTCCCGAGTGTCGGCGGCAGTGCCGGGTAGTGAGGCGATAGACTTGCGCAGGTTTCTTGCATTGCACTCGCAAGTGTGACCCCGGCCTAAGTAGAAAAACTGATGTCATACGGAGGACAAGATGAAAGTCGACAGTTTGTTTTTTTTTTACACTGGATGAAAATGGGATTTTTTTTTATACCCTTGTGTGAACTAAGCCTTAGAGGGGAGTAGGGTTTGGTTCGGCTCTTGATCATTGGGTCACGTTCGTATGACATCATGACTTTACCAAGGACATCAACAACAATTATAGCTGTCCCATAATAGGGCGGATGTATATACAGATTACTATTAGACCCTTGCTAGATTTCTAGATTCAACTCATCGCCGATGATTGTATATACACTGTTGCTGTATCCAGTCTCTATTTACGCGCTAACACAATTTTAGATAAAAATTAAATCTGTGTTGTCAGATCTCTATATAAAAGTTATACATTCTTCCATCATGTACACATATATAAGAGCTGGATTGGTATGTATATTTTCCAGTGACATTGGCAGGCTGCATGTTGCTCGTATTATTGTATGGCTTAAATGTGCTACCATTGCGGTAGCGTCTCCGGAATTGTCTCCCACCGGGTACATCTGGGATATCATTGGTCGACAATTACAAAGGCAGCTGCGGCAGTGGATCTTGATGATTTGCCCAAGTGCATTCAGCGCAGCAGACCAATCCTCAAGCAACCATTAACACTTTTACCCAAGGGCCATTTTCGGTTTTCATTTTCTCCTCTCTCCTTCTTCCAAGAGCCATAACTTTTTTTTTAATATATTTCTGAAAAAAAATGCCATACGAGTGCTTGTTTCTTGCAGGGCGAGTTGTACTTTTGAATGACATAATTGATTTTACCATATAGTGTACAGGAAAACAGGTAAAAAATTCCAATTGCGGTTAAATTGCAAAAAAAAAGAAAAAAAAAGTGCAATTCCACAATTTTTTCTTTTTATTTACCAATTTCACTATATAGTAAAACAAACCACTGGCAATCTGATTCTCCAGGTCAGTACGAGTGAGCAGATACCAAACATGCATAATTTATTTTCATAGAAGTGGTGAAAAAATTTTTTTTGCTTTTGTCGCCATTTTCCAAGACCCGTAGCATCTTCATTTTTCTGAATCTGGGGCTGGGTGAGAGCTTATTTTTTGCGCCCTGATCTGACGTTTTTACTGATACCATTTTGGGGTAGATACGATGATTTGATCGCCTCTTATTGCATTTTATTGCAAGTTGAGGAGGGCAGAAAAATGTAATTCTGGGGTTTCGGTTTTTTTTCGTTACGCCGTTTACCAATTGGATCAATTTATTTTATAGCTTGATAGATCAGACATTTCTGAACTCAATGATACCAAATATTTGTTTTGCTTAATTTTCAACTGTTTTATTGTCAATGGGGATGGATGATTTGAACTTTGTGTTTCTTTTATTTTCTTCATATTGTTAAAAAAATGTGAAAACTTTTTACATTACTTAATAGTCCCCTAGGGGAACTGAAGCTGCGATCGTTCGATCACTTGTGCTGTACGTAGCAGTGCATTAGCACTGCTACGGACAGCAGAAATCTCAATTTTCTATGAAGGAGGATCTTAATATCAGACGGAGGGGTCATCAGCAGACCCTCGGCTCTAATGGAACCGATCGGTGCCCCACGATCACGTCAAGGGCGCGCCAAGGGTAGGGTGGAATGCCGAACTTCCCGTCAGCGCGCTTTGAATCCCGCTGTCAAGTGATTGATCGCTGGATTTAACATGTTAACAGCTGCGGGAGGAGCACCACACCCCTGTGGCTGTTAAAGGCACATGATGGATGATTAAATCAACCATCATGTGCGGGGAAAAATGCAAGCTCAGCATGTGAGCTTGCATCAAAGTCAGGGACATGACAATGTTGTAAATATACGTCATATGTCGTGAAGGGGTTGATAATCTAATTGATACTGCCTTGGCTGGTAAGTGCGGGGATTTGTGCATGTGGCGCTCCTACTCAATACTGAATAAATCAAGAGGTTTTAAAAATTTAATTTACATTTTCTCATTTTCAGATTTATCCATCCTGTGATTTCCAGAATTCCACAACTTTTCCTTCTTGGTGCTGCAATTTCAATGTTGAGGAGTGTATACATATAAAGTACCGGTTAAAAATTTGAATACGCCTGTTCATGCAACAGTTCTGGACAGCTAATGTTGAGATGTCTGCTACTTGATGTCTGTGAATCATTTGAGATTCTATCTGTTTACGGTTTCTGAGGTTGGTAACTTTGATGAACTTATCATCTGCAGCATAGGTAATTCTTGATCTTCCTTTCCTGTGGTAGTCCTCATGAGAGTCAGTTTCAGCTTGACAATTAATGGTTTATATGTCTGCACTTAACGATACCTTCAAGGTCCTAGCAATATTCCAGACTAACTGACCTTCATGTCTTAAAGTAATGATGGACTGTCCTTTCTCTTTGAGTGATTCTTCCCATATTCTGGCTTAGAACAGCTGTGAAGTAAGACTCAGCAATATAACACTGCTTTCTGCAAAACAGACTTCAAGGTCACTTTCTGAAGGCCGGTGATTCCTCAAATTAACTCTTGACGATGCGTGCATTCTCACTGGAAAGTGACTACCTGATGAAGCTACTTGAGAGAATGCCAAGGGGGTGTAAAGCTTTCATCAGGGTAAAAGGGGGGGGGGGTAATCTGCAGAATCTAAGGTTTAACACATACTTTCTTTACTCCTTGTTTCCATATTTGTTGCTTTCTGGTTTTGTCATCTTCAGTCTGAACCTACAATGTGCACATTCCAACAAGAGAAAAGAAAGCCACGGCATGAACAGGTGTGTCCGAGCTTTTGAGAGTGTGTAGGTCAGCGTCTTATATAAACACATTTTGCTGATTTTATCTACATGCTCCAACATACAAACTAATGTATGTACACGTCATATAGTCAGTGGGTGGACGCAGGCATCTCACGGCTCAGGAAGTCCCACATGACCCTGTTCACCTCCTCAGGCTGATCCTGTTGTAGCCAATGACTTGCATTGTGTATAATCTCCGCCTGGAAAGGGGCATGGACGTACTGCTGCATTTCTGGGACCATTGCAGCCTCCAAGAATGTGTCCTTCTCCCCCCATAGCAGCAGTGTGGGTACAAGAACATCTTGGGCTTTCACCGGGAAGAACCTACAGAGATAGAAGTACTACTAAGAAGAATACACAGGGTGGACAGATCACTGCACCAAATATATCAATAATATACAATTATCACTTGTGTCGGAGATGGAAAGAAGTTACGTAGCTTCCATATAAGTGAACGCAGAGAGCAAAGGAAATGCACAACCATTCCTTCTCCACTTGGCTAGATAAAATGATAACGGAGACCCTTGTACTGGAGATAGAAGTGAGTCCTGCAACTATTAGACACCTATGAAATATCCCACTAAAGGGAATCTGTCAGCAGGATTTTGCCATCTTATCTGATAGCAGCAGACCCCGATTCCAGCCATGTGTCACATGCTGCTCTGCATGATATCATTTTGATACAAGTTTTCTCTGCTGCAGATTTAGCAGAGCTCTGAATGCTGAGCAGGTCTATAACTCCGCCCACACCACTGATTGAAAGTTTTCTGTGTACACTGTTTATTGAGAGAAAACTACCAATCAGTGGTGAGGGGCGAGGTTACATACATCAGCTGACTAGAATACACGAGACACTTGGTCCTGTAGTGATAATCTCCTGCTAATAAAAAATTTTTTTTTATTGAAATAGCAACACACAGGCCAGTAAGTGATACATCGCTGGAATCAGGGTCTTTTAACCTACATCATGCTGCTCTCATATTACTTAGCAAAAATCTGCTTACAGCTTCCCTTTAACCTCTTTACCCTCCAAGCTTGTTTTCACCTTCATGACCAGGCCAAATGTCACAATTCTGACCAGTGTCACTTTATGAGGTAATAACTCTGGAACGCTTCAACGGATCCACTGATTCTGAGAATGTTTTTTTCGCGACATATTGTACTTCATGACAGTGGTAAAATTTGTTACATATCACTTGTATTTATTTGTGAAAAAAAATTGGAAATTTGGTAAAATTTTTTTTTTTTTTAGGGACAACATCCCATTTGAAGTGACTTTGAGGGGCCTATATGATAGATAATACCCAAATGTTGCACTGTTCTAACAACTGCATCCCTCAAAGTGCTCAAAACCACATTCAAGAAGTTTATTAACCCTTCAGGTGCTTCACAGGAATTGAAGCAATGTGGAAGGAAAAAATGAACATAACTTTTTTCACAAAATTGTTCTTTTAGCCCCAATTTTTTTATTTTCACAAGGGTAACAGGAGAAAATTAACACTAAAAATTGTTGTGCAATTTTTCCTGAGTACGTGGATATGCCATATGTTGGAGAAAACTACTGAAAACAAGGAGTGACGTTTTGGAACGCAGACTTTGATGGAATGGTCTGTGGGCGTCATGTCGCGTTTGGAGAGCCCCTGATGCGCCTAAACAGTGGAAACCCCCCACAAGTGTCCTTATATTGGAATTGATCTAGTGTTTCGTGGTATGTGAATGTTATAATGTGGTGGCATAAGTGAGTTGTGTAGAGTGCATCAAATTGTCATACACGAGTTGTGTAGTGTATATCATGTTGTCATACATGTGTTGTGTAAGTCATAAATGAATTTAGTAGTCCATACATGTGTGGTACAGTCTGAAGCATTCTTTTATTCACAGGCCAGATATATCAGGGCAGGTGTCGCATTGATAAATGGTAGGACAAAGCCGTGAGCACAACTATAGTAGGGTGGTGATTAAAGTCTAGGTTCCCACACCAAGTGTTTAATATAGAAGACTAAGCACTCAACTTAAGGAGAAGATATTTAATTGTAGTATATCCGAAAACCGTTTCGGTCATTGCGACCTTCATCAGTAACTTATATACAATATGATGGAGGCTCCTTAGTAAAAAATGCCCAAAGACTGATACCTTATCACATAAAAAGCGTTGTTTATAGGAATGAGTTAAGCTTATTACAGCCAGTAGGGGCCAGTGTGCCTCCTGGTTGCAGTGTCCAAAGCTAATGTGGCTAATACTGTGAGGACGCTGTCAGATCGGGCAGTCGAGCCTGGGTGTGCGGTATCCGCCGTCCGCTTTTTGTGCTTTGAGGGTTTTCCCTGGTACGATACGAGCACTTTCAGTTCCGGAAGTACTAGGGCACACTCCTTCCTGACTGCCAAATATTAGGGCCTTGATCACTATTTCCTGGAACTGAAGGTACGTAATGGTCTGGAGCCTGCACATCGTGACAGCAGGAAAGCGTTATACATTGCCATCTTTACGATGTACACGGCCAGCTTCTTGTACCACATCTTGGCCTTTCCCACGGCACTGTACGGCTGGAGGACTTGATCAGAGAGGTCAACTCCCCATGTTCTTGTTGTATCCCAGTACACAGTGTGGTTTGCGGACCTGTGTGGAGGTGCTGCCATCACCATGTATTGTGGTCAAGAAAAGGACATCCCTCTTGTACTTGACCAACATCATGTCGTCACTACATTTGCTCTCTCACCCTTTCTGAGCAGCTGCCCAATTAGCGTCTTAGGGAGGCCTCTCTAATTTTTGCAGACAGTATCGCAGGCTCGCGCAGAGAGGGTCTTGATGCTGGTATAAAAGTTATCTACGTACAGGGATGACCTTGATCCAGCAGTGGGTGCGCCAAATCCCACACAACTTTCCCACTCACTCCCAGTACAGAGGGGCATGCAGGGGGTTGAATCCAGCTGTCCTTCCCTTCATAAACCCTAAACCTCTGGGTGTACTCTGAGGTACTTTCACACAGTTTGGAGAGCTTAATGCCGTACCTGACCCTCTTACTGGGCAGGAATTTGAGTCTCCCTTTGAAATGGATTAGGGACTCAACTATGCAAATGTCCCTTTGGGAAGTGTACGCCTCAGTAAACATAATTGTTGGAAGTGCTCAATGACTGGTTGAACTATGAAAAGTCGGTGAAAGTTGGGGGTAATCCCAGACCGGACATTGTGCATTATCATTGTAATGGAAACAATTTTGAATTGCCTCAAATCGTTTCCGGGTCATGGCCATGCAGAACAGTGGAGTGTTATACAAAACGTCAACATTCCAATATTGCCGAAGTTCTGACTTCTTCGCTAACCCATGTGAAAGACCAGGCTACAAAGCGTCATCATTTCTACTGCGTCTACAGGGGTCCACTTAGAAAATGATGAAGGGCCATTTTGTGCAAAAAAATTGTTGGGCGTACAGATTTGTCTGGGCCACCATGAGGTTTACAAAAAATCCTCAGAGAAAAAGACTTTGAAAAAGTCGATTTCTGTGAGGCCAGTGGTGTAAAATTTGATTCCTGATTGCGCCACAAAATCAGGAATCAGTGGCTCAATCTTCGCAGGGTGAGGTCCATACAAGGTCAGTAACGGTGGGCACTGGTTCATTTTCTGTCCTGGGGCGTCTACATGATGGTTCATTATCACTCGAGGAAGAGGAGGATGAAAAATAAAGAACGGTGGGATCCTTTCCCTCACTATCAGTGTCTGAGGCAAAGAAAGCAAATGCCTCCCCCATTGAACACCAGGATTGGGATGAGCAGGACATTTTTTCATGTATACGGTGTTTGTGTGTGTACCAAATTGTATTCAGGGGTGTGTGTGTTCTAAAAAAAAAAAAAAAAAAAAAAAAAAAAAAGTTTACAAGAAAAAAAAAATAAGAAAAGAATCTAGAAATAAAAAGACAATAATAGAAAAAAAAAGAATATAAAAATTTGGTAAAATAAAAAACAAACTTACTAAAGCTCCCGCAACTATCTGACACTAACCCTGACTATATTCAGCAAAAAAAAAAAAAACTATAGTAGATGCCAATTACTACAGTATATTTTTCCTGCCCCTAATCTAATTCTATCAACTAATCTAAAAAACAAAAATATTCTTTTTTCACATGAAAAAAAAAAAAAAAAAAACAACCGGAGGCCTATCAGTGATGTATGTAACTAAACAGAGCTAGACGACTATTACGCAAGCACGGATGTTGTTCTTTTTTCTGCGCTGACATTAACCCTGACTATATTCAGTAATAAGAAATACTATAGTAGATGCCAATTACTACAGTGTATCTTTACTGTCCCTAATCTAGTCCTATTAACTAATCTGCTTTTTATTTATTCTTTTCTCATACAAAAAAAAAAAAAGAGGGATTTTGGTACTCACTGTAAAATCTTTCTTGGAGCCTTCATTGGGGGACACAGGTAACCATGGGTGTATGCTGCTGTTGCTAGGAGGCTGACACTAGGCAAAAAAGGAAAAATCGCTCCTCCTCAGCAGTATATACCCACCGACTGGAACAGAGCACCTCAGTTAGTGTTAAAGCAGTAGGAGAAGCAACCAAAACTCAACATATGCACCAACCCAACAACAAAGGCAAGTAGGCCCAAAAGAGGTACATTAGGGTGGGTGCTGTGTCCCCAATGAAGGCTCCAAGCAAGAGATGAAAGAGATTTTACGGAGAGTACCAAAAATCCCTCTTTCTTTTTTGCTTCATTGGGGGACACAGGTAACCATGGGACATCCAAAAGCAGTCCCAAGGGTGGGAACAGAAAGAACGCAAAGAAAAACAGACTTAGGTCGGCCGCAGCGTAACTGCCGCCTGCAGCACCTTTCTTCCCAGGCCTGGACTGCATCAGACAAGGCATGGGTTTGAACCCTGTAAAACCTCACGAAGGTGTGCAGAAATGACCAGGTCGCAGCCTTATAAATCTCTAAAGCCGAGACCTGGTGGTGAACTGCCCAGGAAGCTCCCACCGCCCGAGTGGAGTGAGCCTTACCCCCAGAGGAGGCTGTTTGTCATGAACGCAGTATGCCTCCAATATTGCCGAAAGAATCCAACGGGCAATAGTGGACTTGGAAGCTGGGAACCCTTACAACGACATTTGGAGATGTCGAGTAGGGCATTGGAGTGGTGAAAGGGAGCAGTCCTTGAGAGGTAGACTCAGATAGCTCTGACCAGATCCAACTTGTGGAGGGCTTCTCCAGGGGATGGACAGGAGAGGGACATAGAGAAGGAAGGACGATGTCTTCATTAATGTGAAATGAAGAGACCACCTTAGACAAGAAGGAAGGAACGGGTCTGAGAACTACCTCGTCCTGACGTAAAATCAGGAACGGAGAATGGCAGGACAATGCCCCTAACTCAGAAACTCTCCTGATGGACGTAATGGCAACTAAGAAGGCAACTTTCCATGACAGGAGAGAAGACAGAATGTCTTGAATGGACTCAAAAGAAGAGTGCTGGAGTGCGCCAAGAACAAGGTTAAGATCCCATGAATCTATCAGAGGAAGGTAAGGAGGTGCCAGGTGGGCGACTCCTTGAAGAAAAGTCTTTACCTGGGAATGAGAAGCCAGATTTCGTTGGAAAAGAACTGACAGAGGGGAAACTTGCCCCTTAAGGGTACTGAGTGATAGACCAGAGTCAAGACCCGCTTGAAGAAAACCCAGAATGGAAGGAAGGGAAAAGGATACAGAGACCAAATTGTTGTCCTCACTCCACCGAAAGGAGGCCTTCCAGTATCTGTGGTAGATACACAAGGATGCTGGTTTTCTTGCCCTATTCATGGTCTGAATGACCCAATGGGAAAAACCAGCCTTCCTCAGGACTGCGGCCTTAACAGCCATGCTGTTAAACTCAGAGACTGTGAACTCTGGTGGAAGAGGGAGCCTTGTGAGAGAAGATCTGGATGGTCTGGATGCCTCAAGGGAGCGTCCATGAGCATGTACACCAACTCCACGTACAAGGCCCTTCTTGGCCAGTCTGGCTCTACCAGGATTACGGGAATCCCTTCCGCCTTTATCTTTTTCACGACTTTCAGAATCAACGGGACAAATGGAAAAAGATAAGGCAGCTGGAATTGGGACCACGGGATTGCTAGGGCATCAAAACCGATGGCTAGCAGATCTCGGGAACTGGCTACGAACTGAGGAACCTTGTGGTTCATCCGAGATGCCATCACGTTGGCGTCCGGAGTGCCCCATCTCTGGCATATCTGGTTGAAAACAACAGGGTTGAGAGACCACTCTCCCGATGCAAGACCCTGATGACTCAGAAAATCGGCTGCCCAATTTTGATATGGCGGGAACGCGACGCTCTGCAAATTGCAGAATCCTTGCTACCTCTGCCATAATTTGTTGGCTGCGGGTCCCGCCTTGATGGTTTATGTAAGCCACATCAGTGGCGTTGTCCGATTGTATGCGAAGAAGATGCCGGCCTCCCATCCTGGAGAGATATACGGGTGGGGGTGACCCGTCACGCCGAGGAGAACCTTGTTGGCGCAGGACCCTGAAGGCTAGGAAGAGTGACCGTTTGATCACCAGTGAGGAGCCTGTTTGAAGGACGGCTTTTCCTTTCACCTTGTGCGGAAGAGCGCTCCTGCTGGGAGGAAGTCACTGAATAAGAAAAGGGCCGAAAGGAACGAAATTGAAGTGACCTTTTCCTATTGAAGTGATGCTTAGGTTTGGACTGGGGAAGAGAGGTATTTTTCCCGCCGGTAGCATTCGAAATTTTTTTTTTTTGTTGAATATGTATTTATTAACACACATGTATAACACATATCAAGGGTATGAACAGTAACAAAACATGTCACATAATATAAGCCAAGCGTCATCATATCAGGTCATGTCCAATAAAACAGAGCACAATATATATGAATGAAACAGCGTGATCGAGGATCACTACTAGTATTGCGTGAGATTTGGCACACAAATTGGGTTCCTGGACTAACGAACCCCAATAACATTCTACAAGAACAAGAACTAAGAACAAAATAAAACAAGAAGACACAGAAAATATAAGGGGAAATAAAGAAAAATAAGGGAATTAAATGAACCTAAATGAAAAATAAATAACTGGACAAAGAAAAAAGGAAGAAGGTTAAAGGTAAGGGGAAGGAAGAAGGGGAGGGGGGCGCCCTCGGTCTCCGCCCACAGCACACCACGTGGCAGAGAATCTTACATACAAAAATAGCACTCCAATGAGTCACTTACACTATGTAGGCGAAGGGGTACGAAAGGCAATCCACGGGGACCAGATGGTCTGGAATTTATCCCGGGTATGGTTGATCCATGCCGACAGGTCCTCCATGTCCCTGATATGGTCCACAGCAACAGTCCACTCCTCCAGAGAAGGCGCCACAGTAGACAGCCAATGCTTAGGCACTAGAAGTTTGGCAGCCGTCAACATAAAGGTCGCCAGTTTGTGCTTAATGGGGTTATAACCCGTCGCCGGCACCCAAAAAAGGACTGAGTCCCTGGGTAAATCACAAGGCAGAAGGCAGATATCTTTGATTTTTTGTCGTATCGCATTCCAGAAGGGCACAATGAGGGGACAATCCGACCAGATGTGAGCATAAGTTCCTGAACCTGCCCCACATCTCCAGCAGATGTCAGAGGTCTGCAAGCCATGGCGAAATAGGAAGGACGGGGTTCGGTACCACCTGGCAATCAGTTTATAAGAATTCTCTTTAATGCGAACGCACCTAGAAAATCCCAGTGCGTGTCTTTTAATACACCTGGCGACTCGTAGGGACAATGGGTGCCCCAGTTCCCGTTCCCAGGCAGCAAGGTAAGTAGGCTCAGTATCAGAGCGAAGAGACATAAGCCATTTGTAAATGGTGGAGATCACGCCTTTGACAGGACTCTGTGCCAGCAACAGCCGCTCCAAGTTGGAGGCAGCCCGCAAGGGACGATGTTGCTCCATAAAGGTCTGACAAACATGATGTACATGTGCTAGCGATAAAAAGTTGGCGTGTGTAGGTCCGAGGATGGATGACAGGCCCTCCGCCGAAGGGACATTGCCTCCAGCAAAAAAGGAATTGAGGGGCGTTACCAGTTTGCTCCACAAACCCTGAAAAGTCCAAAAACCCTCATCCGAGCAGGTCAACAAAGGGAGTAAGCGTACAGGCATGAGCGGAGAGGGGAACTTACTCATAGTGTCATGATGTAGACAGTTCAGGCATGTGTGGAGCAAACCCTTCAGGAGAGGGGAGAAGCCGCGTGTACGAGGGATCTGAGTATGCACACCCCATAACTCAAGTGCCTCCCGAGGCGAAAGAAGAGCCGTTTCTAGGGAGGACAAGAAAGACCTTTTGTTCCAGCTGTTTATTTCCACCCAACGACGAAGATGGCAAGCGAAGTAATAGTTCTTCAGGTCGGGCATACCCACTCCACCTGCATCTGTGGGCAGAGTCAAAGTCGAGAAAGCGATACGAGCCGGACGTTGGTTCCATAGGAACCGTGAGAACAGAACGTGTAAGGCACGAAAAAAGGAATTGGGAAGGAATATAGGAGCTGCCTGGAATAAGTAGAGGAATTTTGGGACTATATATGTGGACAGATAATTTTTTCGGCCCAACCAAGACATGAACGGTATTCGTAGACGCTGGAGCTGTGTCCTAACCGAGGAGAGTAGGCGTAGGTGGTTCAGAGCGTAGAGGCGAGAAATATCCCTCGGAATAAGAATGCCTAAATATTTTACATGGTCTGTCTTCCAGGTGAACGGTGACATTCGTTGGAGGCGGGTTAGAGTGTCCCTGGGGAAGCCGATAGCAAACGCGACCGATTTATTATAAATGATTTTGAAGCTTGAAAGAGTACCAAAATGGTGAAAAAGATCCAGCACAGCGGGTATAGCAGTCTACGGGTTAGTGATACTAAGCATGATGTCATCAGCGTATGCGGACACGAGGGCCTCGCCTTTAGGCGTGGACGCGCCTCGGATGTCTGGGTGTGTACGAAAAGCCTGTAACAAAGGTTCCAGGCACAGAGCGAACAGACTGGGGGACAAGGGGCAGCCCTGGCGGGTTCCATTGGATATAGAGAATGGAGCCGAAAAAGAATTGTTCACCTTGACCCTGGCAGTGGGCGAGGTGTAAAGTGTAAAAATGGAGTCTATAAAGCGATCGGGAAAATTAAATAGGCGTAGGACCGACTTCATGTAAGACCAATCTATGCGGTCAAATGCCTTTTCGGCATCAGTACTTAACAAAGGCGTTTTTCGGGAAACTGCTCCATGGATTAGGTGTAAGATCTTTGTGGAGTTTTCCCTCCCCTCCCTACCCAGTACAAACCCAGTCTGATCGCTCTGCACCAGGAGGGGGACCAAGCGAGACACCCGGTTCGCCAGGACCTTCGCCCAGAGCTTCAAATCACAGTTAAGAAGAGATATTGGCCGATAACTACTACACTGTGCTGGATCTTTGTCTTCCTTATGGATTAAAGCTATATCCGCAGAAAGGGATTGGGGAGGAAAGGAGGAGCCAGTCATCAAGGCGTTAAAAAGTCGGGTGAGGTGTGGGAGAAGGGTAGCTTTAAACTTTTTGTAGTAAAGTATTGTCAGACCATCTGGGCCAGGAGATTTTCCCGATGGAGTAGACTTCAGAGCTTCCTCCACCGCAATTGGAGATAACAATTCCGCGTGATGGGAAGGTTTCAATTTAGGGAGGTTCAGGGAGGAGACAAAGTCCACAATAGCAGGATGGGGGTCTGCAGTGGGGGCAGATTCATACATGGGGTTATGTAAGTTATACAAGGCGGTGTAATATTGATGAAAATCTTGCGCGATTTGCGCCGTCTCGGTGTGTGCGGCACCCAAGGGGCATCTCGTCTCAGCGATGAATGTACGCGGAGACGTTTCTTTGACGTAGGGGACATAAGTTTCCCACCTCTGTCACCTGAAGCATAAAGACGGTGTTTCGCGTGTAAGAAATTTTTCGCAATTTTTAGGTTTAGGAGGGATTTAAGGGCCATACGCAAGGACAGGAGATCGGAGAGGTGTTGTTGGCACAGAGATCGCTTGTGGAGCGACTCCAATTTGCAAATTTGAAGGAGCAAGGCATCGGTTTGTTTCTCCCTAGATTTTTTAAGTCTAGAGGCCAGTGAGATGAATTCACCCCTGACAAAAGATTTGTGAGTTTCCCAGACGATGGGGATTGGCATGCCTGGAGTGTAATTTCTATGGAAGAAATCCTGAAGGGGTATTTCAATGGCATTTATATTATCTTGAACGTCCAACAGTGTCTCATTGAGTCGCCAGGTGTATCCGAGACCACCCACCCCAGGTAAGGCCAGTGTTAAGGATACAGGCGCATGGTCCGATACTGTCATGGATCCAATATCCGCCGTACAATAACACCCCAGGTGGCGTCGGGATAGAAAGAGGTAATCAAGTCTTTGGTATGAGCGATGCGGCGTCGAATAAAACGTATAATCCTTAGTGTCAGGATGGAGGACTCTCCAGGCGTCCACCAAGGACAGCTCCGCCAATAGCAGTTTAAGTCTTCTGAGACTCCGAAAAGAGATGGCGGAGCGGCCCGTGGAGGAGTCCACGAGAGCATTCGAAATTATTTGATCCAGTTTGGACCCAAAAAGTCTAGAGCCTTGGAAGGCAAGGTTAGTGAGGGACTTTTTAGACAGTGGATGTGCATTCCACACTTTCAACCAGAGAATGCGGCGTATAGAAACGATGTTGCTGGTAGCCCTGGCGGAACAACCGGCCGCATCCATGGAGGCGGTCAGAAGATATTTGCTGGCACGGGCAAGCTGTTCTGCCAAATCTGCCATCTCATCCGGAGGAGCTGCCGCTAGGATACCCTGACTAAGCATTCTTGCCCAGGCAGACATGGACTTTGCCACCCAGGTGGCGGCAAAAATGGGGCAGAGGGAGGCGCCAGCTGCTTCAAAGGCTGACTTAGCCAAGGATTCAATCTGACTATCTGTAGAGTCCTTAAGAGATGCAACATCCGATAGAGACAAGACTGTCTTAGAAGACAGGTGAGAAACCAGCGGGTCCACATTAGAGGAGCTAAAGAGATAAAGAATGTCTAGCTGCTTCCTTCTCAGGAAGCACTTTTCAGAGTGTTCTCAATGTTTAGACATAATCACTTCAAATTCCCTGTGATTTTGAAAATTCTGGGAAGGACATTTTACCGGTTTGAAGGAAACAGAGTGCTCCTGAACAGGTGCCTCGTCCTCCTTTAGTTTAAGAGTTTGGGTAATTGACAAGATATATCTATTGACCATATCCTGCATTTTTGAGATCTGGTCCGAATCAGACTCAGACTAGGAATCTGCATATGACCCAAAAGCCGCCTCCGAGGAGGGGGATGGGGTGAGGAATGCATCCTGGAGGATGCAGAGGGACTCGGAGAACTGGAGGAAGAACTGGAGAGAGCCGGTTTCCTTTGTTTTGTACCCGATCTGTCCCTGCAAAGGTTGTGGTCTGGTGCGTGCGAATCACCGTGAGAGGCGTTCGGAGCACTGGTGGCGGCAGACAAATGTGGAAGTTGCTCCAGGACCAGGGACTGTGATACTTTTGTCAGGTTGGAGACCAACTGTGACATGGCAACAGCCCACTCCGGAGGGAGGAGTGTGCTCGCTCTCATTCCATGCGTTAGAGGGCTCCTGTGGGGCAGACATGGTGGAAGGACTGCAGGACAGGCAGAAAGGGGAAGGCTGACCAAAGACTACTTTCTTTTGTAGAGGGCACAGGAGTAGTGAATCACAGTACGCTTAGAGGGGCAGAAAGAAGCCTCTGTAGGGTTGGGCATAAGTCGAGCTTTAGGAATACTGCTGTGGAGGAGAGACCAAGAGAGATAGAGCAGAGTCTACTACCTGATGCCAGCGACGACCAGCAGAAAAACTGTGGATGACTGTGTCCCCCTGTGAGCAGGTGTCTGCAGGTCATGCAGAGAGCGCAGGATATAGGGGTATAATATTCAGGACAGTCAGCTGTGGAGGCACAGAAGCTGATGCAGCATCGGCTTGTGTCACTGCACATCCGTGCACTGCGGAGGGCGTGTGGTATGGAAGGTAAAAAGAGAAAGTATCCCATTGGCTGACACGCCGGCGGCGTGAACAGCAAGGAAGGAGAACCTACGTGATAGGAGCGAAAAAGCGCGCGCTGCGGGGGCATGGCCAGACTGAGCCAGAAGAGGAAGAAGAGACCTTCTATTGATTAGAAAGAGCGCGCGATTCAAACACGCAACAGTGACTGGCCATAGAAAGCCGTGAAGAGGTGCGTCCAGCAAAAGGAGGGGGTGTGCCCACAAGCACTGAGACCGGCCATGAGAGAAATGGCAGCGGCAGTGCCGACTTGTCCCCTCTACTAACACCCCCCTGTCCCGTGTGAAATGAAGGGACAGTATTCCCGGGGTTGCCGCCTAAAGCTGTGGAGGGAAAGGCATGAGACATGCCTGTGCGATGAGTCCAAGTCCCTCTGCAGCGATGAGGATAACTTCAGGAGCACTCGGGTGGGTGAGTGTCGCTGGAATCAGGAATCCTCCTTCCCGTACCGTCTTCAGACGGTGCAGAAGACAGCATCAACCCCTAACAAGAAGGGGGAAGGCCACCACTGATGACCACCGCCTTCCTCCCAGACCTCTGCGAGGAGAGGGATGGGGTGGGGAAAAGGCAAGACAGGCCACCGGGAATCACCCTGAACACCCGTGAAGGGAACAGGGGATTAGGTCCTGCCTTGCGAGTCCGAGAGTGGGCGATGTGGGTGGCACCACACTGCTCTCTCGGCCGCCTAAATTCGGGAAAACAGGGTGAGAAAGGAACCTGAAAAACAAAGGGAAAACATTAATAAAAACTTATCAGGAAACCTGAAAAGGAAAACTGTGGATGTGGGATCAGATCAAGGTTCGCCTCCTACTGACACTAAGCGTAAACTGTGGTGTTTTGTGCCTGTCGGTGGATGTATACTGCTGTGGAGAGCTGTTTTCCTTTTTTGCCTAGAGTCAGCCTCTTAGCGACAGCAGCATACACTCATGGTTACCTGTGTCCCCCCCAATGAAGCGATAAAGAAAACAAAAAACACGGAGGCCGATCAGTGATGTACGTCTCCGACCAGCGCTTGATGGCTATAGGATGCACAAACTGATGTAGTGCAAAAAGGGGATTAAAAAAAAAAAAAAAGGAAAAAAAAAGTCCTTGCCACAAGCGGGCATGGATGCCAATTTGTGATGTGCGTCTGATCAGCAGCTCGACGCACCTACAAAAAAAAAGCCATGGAGGTGGTGCAAAGGGCGGAGAAAAAATAGGCAGAAAAAAGTCATGGAAAACAGCGAGCACGGTGTCGATCAATGATCTGTGTGCAAAGGGGGAGGTGGGAATAGACGGACAAAAAAAAAAAAAAAAGTTTAGGAAAACATCAAGCACAGACGCCGGTCATTGATTTGGATCAGCGCTCGGCGGCTGCAAGAAGCTTGTACAAAAAAAAAAAAAAAAAATCGAGCGATCAAGTACTGATCAGTGCTTAACGATAAAAGAAGTGGGTGGGGAGGGGGTTAGGGAGAGGGGCAGAAGAGGGAAAAGAGGGGAGACGGGTATTGGGATGGATTAGGGATCAGAAACGGATCAGGGAAGGATCAGGAAATTCTTCTTTCTTCAATAGCAGTATTGTCAGCAAAAGTGATGGCAACTTCATTGCCTGAAACACTGAAAACTCCGTGATTGGCTGTTCAAAATAGAACAGCCAATCACAGCAATCGTAGTTGTGGGGGGCTGCACCACCCAAAGGGATGTCAACTCCTTAATGCAATCATCACAACTGTGGTCTTGGTGCCACATTAATGACGTACCCATATATCCTACCAATCTGGATGCAAGGATACGTCCAAAGTTGTGAAGGGGTTAAAAGAGCATTCACACGGAGTCTAATACCCATGTGCAGAGGGCTGCCCTATTGATTTTAGGCAGAAGCAATTTTATCACTTCATTAAAGTTACAATCCTTGTTATTCTCACCCAAACAAGTTCCGGTAGTAGTTTAGAGCCGGAGTTAAGGCTCCTTTTTGGGATGGGTAGTATATGAAGGCCTCTATCTCTTCATTGCTTAGCCTCCTCTCTTTATTCTGGATCCCCATACTGGCATCTACCAGTGGTTTCCGGATGTACTGTGGAAGGAAGAACAAGATACAGTTGAAGATGCAACCACTGATTTTCTCTGACACCAGTAGACCACTGGGACGTTCATCAGTGTCTTCTACTCACCTCAAAGTCACCCAGAGATAGGAGGATTTCAGGTAGGATTGGCAGCTGGAAAAGGAAGACATAACGGGAGGAGAAGAGCTGAGATGGATGAGCCAACACGTAATCTAGGGAGAAAAGAACATCAGTATCAGACTAAAAAAAAAAAAAAAATACACCCATATACACTTACTAACCATATTGCTCCTGATTCAGCGATCTGCCACTTGCTCTTTTCCTTGCTATCATTTTGATGCGATCACAGTTTTCTCTGTGTCTCTATATGGCTGAATTACTCACTTGCTATGAGCACCGACCACCGGGTGGCGCTCACAGAAAGCCGGCACTGACATCCACAGAGGTCTCCAG
Source organism: Oophaga sylvatica (assembly GCA_033576555.1). Lineage (NCBI taxonomy): Eukaryota > Metazoa > Chordata > Amphibia > Anura > Dendrobatidae > Oophaga > Oophaga sylvatica. The sequence continues at coordinate 520,076,282 of JARQOD010000004.1, forward strand.
ACCTCTGGTTCTCATGCCAACGAACCAGTGACCTGCGATCACGTGACGGGGGTCACTGGTGGGCGGATTTCCGGCCCGATGGCCAGAAGCGTGAGTTAAATGCCGCTGTTCATAGCCGCGGGTGGATTCCCTCATCTCTTGGCATCACAGACTTGGCCCTATCTTGGATCTCCTCGTACCTAACAGACCGGAAATTCAGCATCACCCATCACACACCACCTCCTCCTCCTCATCTCGCCCCCTATTGGTGTCCCCCAAGGTTCAGTCCTAGGGCCTCTGCTCTTCTCCATTTACACCTTTGGCCTGGGACAGCTCAGAGTCCACGGCTTTCAGTGTTACCTTTATGCTGATGACACACAGATCTACATCTCTGGACCAGATATCACCTCCCTAACCAGAATCCCACAATGTATGTCCGCTGTTTCATCCTTCTTCTCTGCTAGATTTCTAAAACTTAACATGGATAAAACAGAATCCATCATCTTTCCCCCATCTCAATCAACCCCCCCAACAGACCTATCCACCAATGTCAATGGCTGCTCACTCTCACCAGTCCTGCAAGCTCGCTGCCTCAGCGTAATCCTGGACTCTGATATCTCCTTCAAACCACGTATCCAAGCCCTTTCTACTTCCTGACAACTCCAAATCAAAAATATTTCTCAATTCTGCACATTCCTTAATTAAGAATCTGCAAAAACCCTAGTCCATGCCCTCATTATCTCCCACCTCGACTACTGCAATCTTCTGCTCTATGGCCTCCTTCTAACACTCTTGCACCCCTCCAATCTATCCTAAACTCGGCTGCCCGACTAATCCACTTATACCCCGGCCTCTCCCCTCTGTCAATCCCTTCACTGGCACCCCATTGCCAAGAGACTCCAATTCAAAACTCTAACCATGACAAAGCCAAAGACATCCACAACCTGTGTCCTCCACACATCTAATTACAATTAGAGCCCTCGCGGGCAGGGTCCTCTATCCTCCTGTACCGTTTGCTACTTGTATTGTTTAAGATTATTGTACCTGTTTTTATTATGTACACCCCTCCACACATGTAAAGCGCCATGGAATAAATGGCGCTATAATAATAAATAATAACAGTACATTACCATGGAAGGCTGATGGGTGGGGAGCATTCATAACAATGAGACGAGACACCATGGTGCTGTGACGAACTGCAAATGTCCATGCCAAGGTGCCCCCCCAATCGTGTCCCACTAGGATACAGTGTGAGTAGCCTGGGTAGGAGAGAGAGAACAGGCCATATATAATAAAATTCACACCAAACCTCTCCACCTCAGACTAGTGAGACACAAAGCCCTCACCCAGCGCAGTAATGAGGTCCTGGATGTCCTGAAGTAGTATCTCCATTCTGTAATCCTGCAGCTCAGGAGGAGCATCGGAGCTCCCGAAGCCTCTGAGATCCACGGCCACAGTCCAATACTCTGGGGAGAACTCATCCAGCTGGTGCCTCCAGGAGTACCTGCCAACAATATCAGGGGGTCACCACCCAGAGAAGGCAACACGACAGGAAAAAAAAGACTCCCCATACCATTACACATGGTTATGTGTAATCTTTTTCAGAATGACTCTACATTAAAAACTTTAGTGTATTATAATCTAGAGCTGCGTTCACAATTCTGCAGGTTTCAGTGCTGAAATCGCACAGCATTTCTTCGCACATAGCTTGCTCTGGTTCTCTGCACTCTAAATTGTTTTATACCTCAGTATCATAAGAGTTCAGCTGTCAGAGGTATGAACATCAACAGGTCTGCAACAAGTTGGGTGTCTTCCAATGACATGCAGCAGATAAATGAGTGCAGCTCTGAAGAACAATACAAAAAAATAACTCAGAATCAGTATACGGTATGTGATGTAGTGCAGATCTAGAATATAAGGCCGATGTCACACTTGCGTGTGTGATGCGAGAAAGTCACGCGAATCTCTCGCATCAACACCCGGCACTACTGCCGGTACTCGGACCGAAGAGTTCAGGTGCATAGAAATACATGCAGCCACACACTCCGGTCCCAAGTGCCGGCGGCAGTGCGGGTGTTGATGCGCGAGTTTTCTAATAGAGGATGTAACTCTGGATCAGTACAGGACAAGTAATGTATGTACACAGTGACGCCACCAGCAGAATAGTGAGTGCAGCTCTGGAATATAATACAGGATGTAACTCAGGATCAGTAATATAATGTATGTACACAGTGACTGCACCAGCAGAATAGTGAGTGCAGCTCTGGAATATAATACAGGATGTAACTCAGGATCAGTAATGTAATGTATGTACACAGTGACTGCACCAGCAGAATAGTGAGTGCAGCTCTGGAATATAATACAGGATGTAACTCAGGATCAGTAATATAATGTATGTACACAGTGACTGCACCAGCAGAATAGTGAGTGCAGCTCTGGAATACAATACAGGATGTAACTCAGGATCAGTAATGTATGTACACAGTGACTGCACCAGCAGAATAGTGAGTGCAGCTCTGGAATATAATACAGGATGTAACTCTGGATCAGTAATGTATGCACACAGTGACTGCACCAGCAAAATATTGATTGCAGCTCTGGAGTATAATACAGGATGTAACTCAGGATCAGTAATGTAATGTATGTACACAGTGACTGTACCAGCAGAATAGTGAGTGCAGCTCTGGGGTATAATACAGGATGTAACTCAGGATCAGTAATGTAATGTATGTACACAGTGACTGCAACAGCAGAATAGTGAGTGCAGCTCTGGAATATAATACAGGATGTAACTCAGGATCAGTAATGTAATGTATGTACACAGTGACTGCACCAGCAGAATAGTGAGTGCAGCTCTGGAGTATAATGCAGGATGTAACTCAGGATCAGTACAGGATAGGTAATGTTACATATTATATTGTTAGCTGGAGGCCATCGCTTATTACATCATTATCAATCATTGCTCTCTGACCACTGTCAGTAGTGAGCAGGCATTACACACATGTGCTGGAGGACATTACCAGTTCTCTGGGAAGCCGTGCAGAAGAAGCATTAATGGGTTGCCCTTTTCTCCAGATGCCACGTAATGGAAGCGTATACCAGACTTCTGTACAATGAAGAAGTAGATCATCAATGACTTATCCTCACCTCCTGGCACCTCTCATCCGCCACATTGCTTCTCACATTATAGTGGCACCACGTCACCTCCATGTATGAGAATCATCACACAGGCTCTTACCTTGATGCGGATGTGCCCGTGCTGGCCATGCATGCTGCTTGTTAGGCAGGCTGGGGCGCTCTTACGTGGCTCCCAATAAAATGCCCTGAAAGGCTTCCTGGCTATGAGCCGTAGAGCATCTGGCAAGTAGGAGGCGGCTGCCAGAAGAGATGCCACATAGACCAGTATCCAGAATAGGACACCAGACACCTTCAGAGCCGCCCGGGTCACCATAAGGAGGAGATGAGACACATAGAACTGCATTGTGACCCACTGTCTGGAGCAAAAAGACATTGATGAGATTCCACAGAAAGCCAAACTCCACAATAACGGTGCCAGGAGAGTGCCCACTGACAACTAGCACCAGCATAGTGCCTACATTTACACCATCAAGGCGTTAAATGGCCAAAAGAATAAATACTTTCTATCTGTAGCTCCAACAGGCCCCAACTCTGCTTTTTTTATTTCCTAGTACATGTCGCCCCCCCCCCAAAAAAAATAAGAATAATTTAAAAAAATAAATAAATAAAATAAATAAATCGAAGAAGCGCCCCAGGGAAAAGGACAAAAAACATTACATTTCAAAACTGCAGAGAAAAGGAGCAATTCCTGAAGCGTCTTCTGCTTGAACGGACGCCTTCTACTGCAGGAAAAAGATGCAGTGTGAACAAGCCCTAAGTGACGCGATCAGCGCTCGCTCCAATCGCAGCATGTTAACCTCTTAGATGCCGCAGTCGCCTAGTTGGGAATGGTGGGGGGCGTCCCAACGTGACTGCAGGGACCCGACGGCGTTGTCACGGCGTCCGGGGAGGACCCCCCCTCCTGTCTGCCATGTTTCTACACCCATGAAGCCGGCGGCGTTGCACAACACACGTTACGGTAGTGCCGTGTGCTGTACAGGTGATCAGACCGCTCTGTGGGGTCTCAGCGCCCGGACCCCAATGGTCAATACTGTGACTGCGCATCTAATGGCTGTTTTGCGGGGTTACAAGGGGATATGCGGGGTATCAGGCAGGTGGTCGGTCTCCAGGAGTCACTCTATGGCAGTAGGAGCTTTCACTGGGGACCTCCATGACAATAAAAATGTTCCAGTGTGAAAAAAAAAAAAAAGTAGTGCACAAATCGCACCAAAGTCGCATCACGTGACTCCCACAGTAAAAGGAGGCTGAGCTCACAACTGTCATCTGAGAGAAGCCGAAACTCCTTCCAGACGACACCTGGCTCACACACTGCCCGCATTCCAGGTCAAGGTAACAATTTGCAGCGACTCCCCGTAAGCCAACGCCATGCCAACATCACCTGTATACCGTCTCCTTCACTCGACCACTGTACAAAGGACATTTCACAAGCCCCGCCCATTGACCGATTTCTCAGCAATCTATTGGATAACTGCGCTGCCTATCACTGATTCAAGACATTTTATTGGTTGACGCTTAACCCCCCAGCAAGGTAGGTAAACGCTTTTTTGTGGTTTGGCTGAAGAACAACGTTGCCATGACGTAGGCGGGGTTAAATAGAGGTCGCTAGCTTATTGGTTGCTGCCGTTAGCTCTGATACTGCTTTCTACAGGAGGTGACGCTTGTCTATCATTTTGACTGACAGGTAGATTGTCCTATGAGATGTCCTGGTTTTGTTCTTTCTAGGAAGTACGGTCGGTGATACAGTTTAACCCCACTCATTGGCGCTAAGGTCTCTGTTACCATGGCGACAAGAAGGACTTCTTTTTTTAGGCATTTTCCTCTGCTAAAAGTGTCAATGATCAAAACCAGTTGGGGACAGAACACTGTACATCCTGACCTAGTGCCATAATATGGACCAAATTATCACCAAAGCTGGCGCACATAATAATCAGTGCTCAACACTGGAGCATCACGGATGGGACCTAAATTGACAACTGTGTGTTAACACCAGGGTCGGCGTTAGCGGCAGGCAGACCAGGCAGCTGCCTAGGGCCCCGCTCTCCCAGGGGCGCCGATTTCCCCCACATGCGCCGCATTCAACTATATCGGCGTCAATACAGTTGAAAGCAATGATGGAGGAGAGAGTGTCTGATGACGCTCCCTCTCCCATCATTCCCCTCTGACACTGAGGGTGCGCGATAACGTCACTTGAAGTGCAAGTCTGCAGCAGGGGTCCTGATAATTATACTATGGAAAGTATTATACTATATAGAGGACTAAGGGGAGTATATAATACTATATGGAGGACTATGAAGAGTGTATTATACTATATGGAGGACTGAGGAGTGTATTATACTATATGGAGGACTATAGGGAGTGTATTATACTATATGGAGGACTGAGGAGTGTATTATACTATATGGAGGACTATAGGAGTGTATTATACTATATGGGACGAGGAGTGTATTATACTATATGGAGGACTATAGGGAGTGTATTATACTATATGGAGGACGAGGAGTATTATACTATGGAGGACATAGGCAGTGGCGTAGCAACTGTTCGTGGCGCCCGGGGCGGCAAATTTTAGGCCACACCCCTAGCCACACCCATTTCACTGGTCACACCCATATCCACGCCCTGACCACACCCACTTAGCACTGCTGATCACACTGTTTCATAAACAATAATTATTTATTACTTAGTCATGTACCCACGAGCTGCTCTCCCTAATGCTCTCAATGTACAGTGAAAAACTGAGAGAAGCAGGAAGAGAAGCTCGATGTCACAGGACCATAAGTATAAAAATCGCATATGAGTAAAGTGTCCGTGTGTATGACTACTGGAACCTGCAGAGCTGAATCCTGACATTGCAGCTTCTGAATTCTCACAACGAATGCACTGCACACTTTTAGGATTCTCCATTACCGGTGGCGAGAGTACACGGTCATGTCAGCACAAGCATGTGTTTATACACTTCTGGCCACATTCTGACTAGACGTGCCCGGCCTCGCTCCGTTCATTTTCATTGAGTGAGGCCACATGTCTAGTCAGCATGTGACCGCTTGTATGTAAATCACCGGCACGAGAGAATCCTGACAGCGTGCAGTGCGCACTGTGAGAATTCAGAAATTGACTAATTCTCATGTTTTTATTTATGTTAGGAGCATTAAAGGGGTTGTCCAGGTTTGTGCTGAGTCTGCAGTCATTCTATGTGACACAGACCTGGAGAACCCCTTTAATGCTCCTAACAAATAAAGACATGAGAATTAGTCAATTTCACAAATAATATTTACATCCAGGTACCTTATAGATGATGCTGTCTCTGGAGTCGTTCTCCTTTTCTTCATCTTGTCCAGATCCCATGATGAGTTTTCTCATCCACAGCCGTCTCTGCAGATTTCCATCTTCTCCGCTCTTCTGCATCACTCTCCACACGATGCCCTTAAAGACAGAAGAGTCATTATAATGCCCCTAAATAAAAATATCTGCAATATACTGTCGCCTCACACTATTCTCCTCCCTCCTCACACTGTCTCCTCTCTCCTCTAAAATAACCCCCCATCGCCACTCCAAATCCCCCCCACACATAAAAGAACCCCCATCCCACTCCAAATCCCCCCACACATAATGTATCCCCCATCCCCACTCCAAACCCCCCCACACATAAAAGAACCCCCATCCCCACTCCAAATCCCCCACACATAAAAGAACCCACATCCCCACTCTAAATCCCCCCCACACATAATGTATCCCCCATCCCCACTCCAAACCCCCCACACATAAAAGAACCCCATCCCCACTCCAAATCCCCCCACACATAAAATAACCCCCATCGCCACTCCAAATCCCCCCCACACATAATGTATCCCCATCCCCACTCCAAACCCCCCACACACATAAAAGAACCCCATCCCCACTCCAAATCCCCCCACACATAAAATAACCCCCCATCGCCACTCCAAATCCCCCCACACATAAAAGAACCCCATCCCCACTCCAAATCCCCCCACACATAATGTATCCCCCCATCCCCACTCCAAATCCCCCCACACATAAAGAACCCCCATCCTCACTCGAAACCCCCCCAATACACACACACTCACACAGTATGTCCCCCATTTATCTTCTGTGGTATCTTCAGCTCCATAATGGAGCACACTCACCACAAATGTTCACCTTCTGGGCGCCGACGACGAGTGACGTCAGCAGCGTGATCACATGACCTGATCACGCTGCAGACGTCGCTCTGACCGGCGGTCAGAGCTTCAATTGTACTGGATGTGAGAGAGATGTGAGTACTTCCCATCTCCTCCGTGCCGCCCCCACACATGTGCCGCCTGGGCGGACCGCCCCCCCCCCCCCCCACGCTACGCACTGACTATAGGGAGTGTATTATACTATATGGAGGACTGAGGAGTGTATTATACTATATGGAGGACTATAGGGAGTGTATTATACTATATGGAGGACTGAGGAGTGTATTATACTATATGGAGGACTATAGGGAGTGTATTATACTTATAGAGGACTAAGGGGAGTATATAATACTATATGGAGGACTATGAAGAGTGTATTATACTTTGGAGGATGAGG